>CM039514.1:6286820-6712997 GCA_022432975.1 Begonia masoniana | reverse complement strand
GGTACAGTTTAGGGGTGTTTTACAATCTGGTATCAATAGCCCCCAGTTTTAAAATCGATTCTGTAGACTGCTCGGACTGCACAGCCACTACGCGGACATCCTTCACCAACTGTAAGTCTGTTTACAGCTTTATTTGATTTTGTTTCTTAGAGTTATTGTTTTGATTTTTATAGGATTTTTATAAATATGGTTCGAGGAAATATCCACGTGATGACGCGCTAGATCGATTTACGGAGTTGATAGATCGCCAGTCTCAACATATGGACCGGCAAATGCAACAAATTGCGGACTTAGTGAATCGGGAGAACTAGCGGACTCAGGATCTGGTAGTTCCTAACAACCAGGGCATGCAGAAATTTCAAAGTCTACGCCCTCCAGTATTCGACGGCCGATCATCTGATCCTACAATTGCTGAGGAGTGGATCAGGGTGATAGAGGATATGCTGAGTTATGCAGAGGTTGGGACGGGAGTAAGGTGGCCTATGTCACCTTCCATTTGGCGATGGATGCCCGTTTCTGGTGAGATTCAATCAAAGCGACGACGGACGTATCTGTTATGACTTGGGATCGATTCAAGTTTCTATTTTTCGACAAGTATTTCAGCCGCACAGTGAGGGTGGCCAAGAGGAACGAATTACGCAGCTAAAGCAAACTGGTTCAGTTGCTGATTATATTCGGAAATTCGAGGCATTATCCAGATTTGCACCTCGTCTTGTTAGCGATAATGAGGAGAAGGTGCACCAGTTTATGGAGGGAATCCAGAGATCCGGATGCACGTTGTGGTCTCAGGTATTATTGATGCGCCCTATTCTGATGTCACAGCTAGAACTCTGGATATTGAGGCTGCCAGAGCCACTTGTGTTAGACCGAGGGAGCCAGCGAAGGGCTTCTTTCGAGAGATCCGTCCTCAGCCACAGAACCGAGGATGGCAGCCTAGAGCACAGCCGCCTCAGCAACAGTCGAGGGGTGTAAAGAGACCTCTTGAGGGAGGTAATGATCGGGGCAAGGGGAAGCAAGTACAGGAGGCTTCTCAGTTATCGTGGTGCCCGAAGTGCCAGAAGGAGCATAGTGGCGAGTGCCGAGTGGGCACAAATAAATGTTATAGGTGTGGGGATATCGGCCACTACGTCAGAGATTGTCCAAAGCAGGGCCGAGATTGTCCAAAGCAGGGCCGAGATCAGTTGGGCGGAGGTCAGAGGGAGTTATGCCCAGGATTTTTGCCTTTATTGAGCCTGGAGATGTTGATGACGAGGCTCAGCCTGCCGTGATTGCAGGTACTATTTTACTTATGGGCGTTGCTGTATTTACTCTGATGGATACAGGAGCTACACACTCCTTCGTATCGACTTCATGCATGGCTAGATTGGGGCTAGAGTCTGAGTTAGCTGGGGTCGAGTATAGAGTGATGCTGCCTTCAGGAGAGCATATGCAGTCAGAACGTATTCTCCAGGGCAACGTCATCTCAGTGGAGGATATTACCCTTTATGCTTGTTTGATAGTGATGAGCATAGAGCGGTATGATCTTATCTTAGGGATGGACTGGCTTGCGCAGCACTTCGCCACCATCGATTGTCGGTCCGGGATGGTGACCTTCCGACCTCCGGGTAAAGTCGAGTTTTCTTATCAGGCGATGAACCGATTGAGTGGATCGCCTATTTCTTATTCTATAGAGGTCAACGAGCAGTTTAAAGGTGCGTGCTCTATTTATTTGGCCTCAGTATTTGATATTCAGTTGCTCAGCAGTGTAAAGCCGAGCGACATTCCTATAGTCAGAGAGTTCTCTGAGATCTTCCTCGATGATCTTCCCGGGTTACCGCCGGACCGGGAGATTGAGTTCACTATTGATGTCTATCCAAACTCCGCGCCAAGGTTTAAAAACCCGTACCGGTTGGCACCAACTGAGTTGAGAGAGCTGAGGACTCAGCTTGACGAGTTATTAGAGAAGGGTTTCATTCGGCCCAGTGTTTCACCCTGGGGTGCGCCCGTTCTGTTTGTCAAGAAGAAAGACGGGACCCTAAGGATGTGCATCGATTACAGGGAGCTGAATAAGCTCACAGTGAAGAATAAGTATCCATTGCCCCGGATTGACGATTTATTCGATCAGCTTCAGGGTGCCTGAGTGTTTTCCAGGATTGACCTACGCTCGGGTTATTATCAGCTGAAGGTCCGGAAGGAAGATGTGCAGAAAACGGCGTTCCGAACGAGGTATGGGCATTATGAGTTCCTTGTCATGTCTTTTGGACTTACTAATGCCCCTGCAGCGTTTATGGACTTGATGAAGCGTGTCTTCAAAGAGTACTTGGACAAGTTCGTGGTGGTTTTCATCGATGATATCCTGGTATACTCTAAGACGAAGGAAGAGCACAAGGAACATCTGCGGATTGTTTTGCAGATTCTGAGTCAACGCCAGCTTTATCCAAAGTTTTATAAGTGTGAATTTTGGCTAGATCGGGTCAGTTTTCTTGGCCATATCATATCACTGGATGGAGTTTCTGTGGATCCGAGCAAGATTCAGGTGGTCAGAGATTGGCCACAGCCGAATAACGTACGTGAGGTGCGTGGATTTCTCGGATTAGCTGGTTATTACCGGAAGTTCATAGAGGGATTTTCGAAGATTGCAGTTCCTCTTTCACGTTTGACTCGGAAGAACGAGAAGTTTGTATGGTCAGCTGCTTGTGACGACAGTTTTATGGAGTAAAAGCAGAGATTGATCACTGCTCCAGTATTGACGCTACCTGTAGAGGGTGACAGGTTCAGTGTTTATTGTGATGTGTCTGGAGTTGGACTCGGTTGTGTATTGATACAGGAGGGGAGATTTATTGCATATGCTTCATGGCAGTTGAAGCCGTACGAGCAGAATTACCCTACGCACGACCTTGAGTTAGCAGCTGTGGTCTTCGCACTGAAGATATGGAGACATTATTTATATGGGTAGCAGTGCGAGATATTTTCTGATCACAAGAGCCTGAAGTATTTATTTAAACAGAAGGAGCTGAATATGCGACAGAGACGATGGCTCGAGTTCATCAAAGATTACGATTTTGATATCAAATACCACCCAGGAAGGGCGAACAAGGTAGCTGATGCTTTGAGTAGAGTGCCTTCTACGAGTCAACCTTCATTAGCAGCGATGTCAGTTACGCTGCGGTCTGAGATTGAGAGGTTCGATGTGGAGATAGTGGCAGAGTTGTCTAGTATGCTCACCAACATTTCACTCAGGCCGACTATTCTGGATCGGATACGTGAGGCTCAGCAGAATGATACGGAGTGTGAAGAGCTTCGATCCAGCATGACATTGGGAGACTCGTCAGATTTTCATTTATCAGAGGATGGTATTCTGAAGTTCAGGCATAGGTGGTACGTGCCTAACGACGAGGACCTGAAGAAGGAGATATTGGCCGAGGCACATTCTTCGGCATATTCTGTGCACCCGGGAAGTACTAAGATGTACCCGGATTTGAAGCGACATTTCTGGTGGCCAAACATGAAGAGGGAGGTTGCCAAGTACGTTGAGACCTGTCTAGTCTGCCAGCAGGTAAAGGCAGAGCACCAGAGACCGGCCGGAACATTATTGCCACTGCTGATTCCGCAGTGGAAGTGAGAGCAGATCTCCATGGATTTTATTGTGGGGCTCCCGATGACGACGAAGGGCCATGATGGTATTTGGGTGATCGTGGACCGATTGACAAAGTCAGCCCACTTCTTATCTGTGAAGATGACATCTTCTATGGACCAGCTTGCCAAGCTTTATGTGCAGGAGATTGTCAGACTGCATGGAGTACCAGTTTCGATTGTCTCAGACAGAGATCCGAGATTTACGTCGAAATTCTGGAAGAGTCTGCACAAAGCTATGGGGACTCAGCTTAATTTCAGCACTGCATTTCATTCTCAGACTGATGGTCAGACAGAGAGGACAAATCAGATTTTGGAGGATATGCTCAGAGCTTGTGTGCTGGAGTTTCAGGGCTCATGGAGCCGGTATTTGCCTCTGATTGAGTTCTCGTACAACAACAGTTTCCAGGCTACCATTGGCATGGCACCGTACGAGGCTTTGTATGGTCGGAAGTGTAGGGCTCCGTTATATTGGGACGAGGTTGGCGAGGCCAGCATCGTTGGTCCTGAGATTCTACAGCAAACGGCAGAGAAGATTGCCATTATCCGACAGCGTATTGAGGTAGCTCAGAGCAGGCAGAAGAGCTATGCTGACACGAGACGGAGAGAGCTAGAGTTCGAAGAAGGTGATGAGGTTTACCTTAAAGTTTCTCCGTTCAAGGGCGTTGCGAGGTTTGGAAGGAGGGGCAAGTTAAACCGTCGTTATGTGGGACCCTTTCCTATTCTGAAGAGGATCGGGAAGTTGGCGTACAGACTACAGCTTCCGGCTTCTATGGAAGGCATCCACGACGTATTCCATGTATCTATGCTTCGAAAATGTTTGCGTGATCCTTCGCATGTCGTGGAGGCTAGAGAGATCGAAGTACAGCCTACCTTGACTTACGAGGAGAGACCGGTACGTATTCTGGAGTCTTCCATCAAGGTTTTGCGCAACAAAGAAATTCCGCTGGTCAAAGTCCTATGGCGGAACCACGAAGTGGAGGAAACTACGTGGGAACGACAGCATGATATGATGACTAGATATCCTGAGCTATTTGTATGATTTAATTTTGTGGACAAAATTCTAAATAAGGTGGGTGGAATGTAATACCCGGCTTGTACGGATTTTGGATTTAACATATTATATTAATATTTTATTAAAACGTGACATTTTTGGTAAATATGTCAAATCAGGTCCGTTTTACGAAAATAAAGCGTCATTACGATCCTAACGATTTATAAGAATTTTAAGGAAATTGTGAGAATTTTCGGAGTAATAACGCTATATTCCGAGTAATTACCTCAATCGTAATGTAAATGACGTTTTAGTAAAAATAGTAAACGAGGTCCAAATTGCGAACGGACAGTTTTAATAAATTCCGAATAATAAGTTGGACATATTGGTGAAATAAGGAGTTTTGGCGAAACCGAATAGTTAGCCGATTAATGAAACGAAGGACGAAACGAATATAAAAACAAAGGAATGACAAAACGGTAATTTGCCAAGTTAATATTATAAAATAACAAATCATTTATTCTTCTCCTCACTTCTCCTCTGCCCGCGCAAAAACCAGAGAGAAACCTCTCTCTGCCCGCGACGACTTCGACGATCCGACCTCCGATCTTTCTCCCGATCGTCTCTTTTTCTTCACGTTTTCTCCTCCGGTCAACGCTCTAGATATGATTCTATAGTTTTAGAACGTTTATTTTGAGTTTTACGGAGTTTGAATAAATAGGGTTTCGTTTAGGTTTCGATTAAAAACGCGATTTAGGGTCCGTAATTAATAGGTTTACTGTGATTAAGTATATATTGAACGTATTGGACGTTTTCGGACGAAGTTAAGTTGAATTGTGAAAAAGTTAAAATCTGAGAATTTTTGGGTTTTTAGGAAAACTCGTAAATTAAGATTTGAAATGTCGGGCGCGTAATTACTCGGTAAAATAGCTCGAAGGATTGAATTAAAGCTTTAGGAAATTCCTTTAGTTAAGGTTTTATCAATTTGGACGTTTAGAAGCTTAAACTTGTTTTAACGTCGATCGTTCTAAATTGCCTTAGGTGAACGACTCTCGTGGACCGAACTTGAAGTTCAGCGCGCTTAAGGTAAGTTCTCGTGATTTACTCTGGCTGATTGGCCTACACCGTACTTCGATGTAGCGTCGAGGATCTTAATGGATTGTTTGTTTTAAGTCGTTTTGGTTGGGTAGTTAGGTTTACAATTGTTATAGGTTATTATGTTTCGGTCTGGATGGTATACATGTTGCTTGTTTGTTGTATAGTTATATTATGTTCATATTTGTTCATGCATCACGTATTTCAAATGTCATGAAAATGAATTTATGCACGTGTTTTAAGAAAACGAACGAACCTCTGTAATGAATAAACGTAATCTGTATCTGGTCACGCGAGGTGGGGCTTAGGCACGGCTGTACGTGTTGTAAGCGTGTACCCCCTCCTCTAGCTGGAAAGAGTAGTCCGACCGCTGGATAGGCTCTCTCCGGTTAGTGGGTTGCGATCTCGGTGACAATCTGTCTGCGACGTAATGAATCTGAATCTGTATCTGAATCTGAATCTGTAATCTGCATGTTTTCTGAATGGCATACGCACGCATGCATCTGCATTTACGAAGCTTACTGAGATTTCATTATCTCATAGATGTCTGTATGGTGTAGGTGACGTTTTAGGTGATATTGAACCAGGTGAGGACGACGTTCCTCCTCCTGATGTCTGATGCTGTTGATGGAGAATGGCCCGTGGGAGTGTGCTGCGCAGTCGGTGCGTTTTGACCCGTGGGGAAGTATGTATAGATTTTTGAGGATTTGGGACATTTGGGCTGATGATGAATTGAATAGACATTTTAGGATATTTGATTCTGGTAGTTGATTAGTGGATATACTGATGTTTTAACGTTTTATAAACTGTTTTTATAAAACGTTTTGTTAAAGCTTTTGTTTGTATGCTATGGAGATGTTTGGATTGGTCTTTAGGTTTATTACGGATATGCTCAATTTTTAGAGCGATCCACGCAGTTGGATTTCGCAAAGTCCGCTGCAAGTTGATTGAGTCTAGAATACATTTTGGTTGAATTTAAGTTATAAGTCGATTGTGGTTATTGATGAGAAATTGGTGAAAAATATGTCGAAGTTTGCTCTCTGGAATCAGATTCCAGAGAGGGAAATGTTGGTTAGCTCTCTGGAATCTCGGATTCCAGAGAGAAAATTGGTCGCTGCAAAGTGCAGCGACTGGTCGCTGCAAAGTGCAGCGATCGGGCGCTGCATTGTGCAGCACCCACAGCGACTGATCGCTGTCTCTGTTTGTCACGGGTGGACAGTTTTGCCCTCCCTTTTATTTGTCCTCGTTTCTGTAATTATTTTATAGTTTTAATTATTTTATTAAATAGTTTTATATTTGTTTTAAATGGTTTAAAAGTTAGATTTCAATTCCGATTTCGATTCTAGTTTCGATTTCGGTTTAGGTTCCGCTTAAGTTTGATTAAGTGTGTATAAAAAAAAAATATATATTCAGGAAAATGGGTACAGTATTAGGGGTGTTACATACATCTTGGATCTAAAACAACTGCAACATACATCAAGAAATTAATATTATCATAATTTCCCCAATACTTGTCAAATTTTCCTTGCATTCCAATAGCCATTTTCCTCAATGATGGATCATCACACTCAACATACTCCATGATAACCAATTTCAAACTGCAAAGTTTGCTAAAATATTTATTTGATGTCACATGTAAAGAAGCTGAAACAGTCACAGTCGTATCATAAAAAACTTTTAAAAATTTAATAAGTTTTCTAATGTTCGCCCAATCTGTTGTAGTGGGAGATGTATCCCCACTCAACCCACCAATGAAATTACTATCGGTTTCCATTAACTTGTCAAAAGCTTTTTCAAATTTTTCAGCACTTGCTAACATCAAATATGTAGAATTCCATCTTGTAGACACATCAAGAGAAACATTACTTTTGCATGTGATTTTAACATTATCAGCACAATTTTTAAAATTTTGTAACCTTGCAGGTGATGATCGGACATATTGAACAGCTCTACGCACTCTATCAATAGCCTCTTGATGATCTTTCAATCCATCACATACAATTAAGTTCAATATGTGTGCAAAACATTGCATATGCATGTATTGTCCATTCAAAACTAAACCATTCAAATTTCGAACACTTTTGATCAAATATGAAATTGCAACATCATTTGAAGAAGCATTGTCAACTGTGACAGTCAAAACATTTTCGATTTCCCAGTCAAATAAACATATTTCCAATTCTCTACCAATTGTATCACCTTTATGATTCAAAATCAAACAAAAATTTAAAATCTTCTTATGAATGGTCCAATCACTATCAATGTAATGACCAGTTAAAACCATATAATTTATATTCTGAATAGAAGTCCATGTATCTGTAGTCAAACATACTCGTTGTGATGTTCTTCTAAAGTACTCTTTCACTTTCATCTTTTCTTTTTCATAAAGACTCAAAATATGACGAGCAACTGTAAATCTAGACGGAAGCAAAAACTTCGGTTGCAGATATTGAGAATATGCTCTAAAGCTCTGTCTTTCAACAAACTTAAAAAGACAATTCTTCGTTAATTATCATCTTCGCAAGTAGTTCTCAACAAGTAGCAATACTAAAACATGCAATTTGTTGTCCCTTATTCGTATTCTGAAAACTCAAAGTCTTTTGCTTCACATCTATATTTGCCAATAATTTTGCACAAATACGGATGTGTTTTTTCAAACTTGATGTCTCATTTCTCAGTGTATCACATGCATATGTTTTTCCACAATGATTACATTTTGCTCTAGAATTAGTTTCATCAATAGCAAAATAATTCCAAACATCTGATTTGTTTTTTCTTTCCCTTCGAATATTAACACTAGAACTCTCTACATTTTGATTATCATTAGTGCTTTCCGTTTCCATCCTATAAAATACAAATCACAACAATTCGTAATCAATAAGCCAAATCCAACAATCTAACAATCTAAAAATTCTAAAGATATTATACTAACAATCTAACAATCCAACAATTCGTAATATTGTATAAAGATATTATACTAACAAGTAACAATCCAACAATTCGTAATCAATAAGCCAAATCCAACAATCCAACAATCTAACTGTTGACTTATAGAGTGTTTAAGTCATAATTTATTTTTGATTATGTATTTGTGTATTAAGTATACAATTTGATTATGTGTATTTAAATAAGAATTATCAATACAAGTTTGGTTGACAATACCCTGAAAAAGGGTATTTTAGTTGTCTAATAAAATCAGTTTGAGTATACAGAGCGGAACAGAATAACAGGGCTTAAAACGCGTGCTTCTACCGATGACTATACATAAAAAATGGAAGCCTCTGCCGATTGCTAAGCAGAAGAAGACGCCGTTTAGAAGTTATCATCTGCCGATAGCGTCTTTGAAGACATATGCCGATGACGTGTCAAGTCAGTACATGTTTTCTCTGCCGATAGCTGTTTCTGAAGACAGATACCGATGACGTGTCAAAGTTCTCATATGCTACATCTGCCGATGATCTTTGAAGACATATGCCGATGAAGTGTCAAAGTACTTATTTGTTTCATCTGCCGAAGCGGTTTTGAAGATATCTGCCGATGACGTGTCAAGATGGATCTACCGATAGTTTTTAAGCTGCTCATGCCGATGGACTTCGATGCATCTGCCGACGGATTTTCACGTTGCGCCTGCCGATGAGCTTCCAGACACTTATGCCGGTGACGTTTTGAAGCTTACTCATTCCGATGACGTGTCAAGTGTTTTGAAGCTACATCTTCCGGTAATCTTCCGCCAGAATTCAAAGTTAGCCGCGAAGCTACAGTGACGTCGTGTCCAGCATTAACTCCAGACCTTTTATGGCGACGCGAACAACATTTTCAGACGCAACGGATAGCTGCTTCACGTACCGGATGCTGCCCCAACGGTAACTTTTCGCCATTTTGGAGAAAGAAGCATTCAATTTTATGAAAAATTTATACAGAGTTTATAAGCAGAAGAAAAGCTCGAAGACTAACTTTTGCCAAATTTGAATTCTGAGCCTAGCTGCGAAAGTTGTTGCACACTCTGTATTCTTCTCTACATCTCTCATCCTACCTTGAGATTCCCTTTGTGAGATTGTAGTCTGAGATTTATATTTTACAACTCAAATCTGTTATAAGCTTGATTCCTCATTTCGCAGTGTATCCATGCAATGTTTTTTTCCACAATGATTACATTATTGCTCTAGAATTCGTTTCTCAATAGCAAAATAATTTTCCAAACATCTGATTGTTTTTTTCTTCCTTCGCATACATTTTTGATTATCATTAGTGCTTTCCGTTTCCATCATAAATACCAAATCACAACAATTAGTAAACAATAGACAAATACACAATTAACATCTAAAAATTCTAACGTATTATACTAACAACTAACAATCCAACAATCGTAATATTGTATAAAGATCTTATATAACAAGTAACAATCCAAACAATCGTAATCAATAAGCCAAAGTCCAACAAACTTCCAACAATCTAACGTTGACTATAGAGTGGTTTAAGTCATAATTTATTTGATTATGTATTTGTGTATTAAGTATACAATTTGATTATGTGTATTTAAATAAGAATTATCAATACAAGTTTGGTTGACAATACCCTGAAAAAGGGTATTTTAGTTGTCTAATAAAATCGGTTTGAGTATACAGAGCGGAACAGAATAACAGGGCTTAAAACGCGTGCTTCTACCGATGACTATACATAAAAAAAATGGAAGCCTCTGCCGATTGCTAAGCAGAAGAAGACGCCGTTTAGAAGTTATCATCTGCCGATAGCGTCTTTGAAGACATATGCCGATGACGTGTCAAGTCAGTACATGTTTTCTCTGCCGATAGCTGTTTCTGAAGACAGATACCGATGACGTGTCAAAGTTCTCATATGCTACATCTGCCGATGGCTTTGAAGATTGTCTGTGCCGGTGAAATTTAAGGATACGTCTGCCGATGGAATTCAACGCCTACACCTGCCGATAGTTTTTAAGCTGCTCATGCCGATGGACTTCGATGCATCTGCCGACGGATTTTCACGTTGCGCCTGCCGATGAAGCTTCCAGACACTTATGCCGGTGACGTTTTGAAGCTTACTCATTCCGATGACGTGTCAAGTGTTTTGAAGCTACATCTTCCGGTAATCTTCCGCCAGAATTCAAAGTTAGCCGCGAAGCTACAGTGACGTCGTTTTCAGCATTAACTCCAGACCTTTAATGGCGACGACGAACAACATTTTCAGACGCAACGGATAGCTGCTTCAGTACGGATGCTTCCCAACGGTAACTTTTCTCCATTTTGGAGAAAGAAGCATTCAATTTTATGAAAAATTTATACAGAGTATATAAGCAGAAGAAAAGGCTCGAAGACTAACTTTTGCCAAATTTGAATTCTGAGCCCTAGCTGCGAAAGTTGTTGCACACTCTGTATTCTCCTCTACATCTCTCAATCCTAACTTGAGATTCACTTTTGTGAGATTGTAGTCTGAGATTTATATTTTACAAACTCAAATCTGTATAAGGCAGTGGATTGACGCCCGTGAAGTTCAATCCAGAATTGTAAAGGCAGTTGATCGGAGCCCGGAATCCCGATCAGTTATTTTCTCCTGAGGAGAAGGGTAAGGATCTTCAAGGGGTGAGCCTTGGAGCGTGGACGTAGGCAGTTTGGCCGAACCACGTAAAAAGTCTTGGTGTTGAATCTCTCTTACTCTCTCTTTAATTTTGATATTACCTTATTTGCAATTAAATCAATTAAGAGAGTAACACTAATTGAATATTAGATAAATTTTTAAAAGTCTAATTCACCCCCCTCTTAGACAATTTCGATCCTACATTGGTATCAGAGCAAGGTATTTATTGTCTAAGTTGCTTATCTAAGAGATATTGCTATATCTGAAATGAGATTCAACATTAACAATACACAAATAGAAGGTCAGGCTACAAATAGACCTCCATTCTTTGATGGTAGTGACTATGTCTATTGGAAGTCTAGAATGAAAATATTCATTCAAGCCATAGACTATGAAACCTGGTGTATTATTGAGAATGGCCCTTACAAGGCCATGAAAACTGTTGATGGGAAAAGTGTCCCTAAGGACTCGTCTGAATTAACTGAGTCTGATAAGAGAAATCTAAGCCTTAATGCTAAGGCTGTAAACACCTTGTACTGTGCCTTAAATAGAGATGAATTTAATAGGGTACAAGGGTGTGAAAGTGCTCAAGAAATTTGGCACTTATTAGAGGTCACACACGAGGGCACAAATCAAGTAAAGGAGAGCAAACTGAATATGCTCATTCACGAGTATGAATTATTTTCTATGCCCAAAGATGAGTCTGTCTCTTCCATGTTTACAAGATTCACTAATATTACTAATGGTTTGAAAGCTCTTGGTAAGTCTTATTCTAGTGAAGAACAGGTCAGGAAGATCCTAAGGTGTCTTCCAAGGAGCTGGCAGCCAAAGGTGACTGCAATTCAGGAAGCTAAGGATCTCAAAGCATTAAAGCTTGAGGAGCTCATTGGATCTCTCATGACGCATGAGATCACAATGAGAGCAAATGAAAAGGAGGACCTCAAAGAGAATGAGGTAACAAGAAAGAAGGACATTGCTCTAAAGGCTTCCTCAAGTAAGCAAGAGGATTCAGAATAAGAAGAAGAAGAAGATGAGGATATTGCACTCATCACTAGAAGGTTCAGCAAGTTTCTGCAACGAAAGCGGATGCAGGGAAAAAGATTTCCGAAGGGTGAGAAATCACAAAAGGAAAAGGAAATCACGTGCTTTGGGTGTGGGAAGCCTGGTCATATGAAGGCAGACTGTCCACAAGCAAAGAAGGGTCCCAAGAAGTTCAAGAAAAGGGCAATGAAGGCCACTTGGGATGATAGTGAAGAAGACGCCTCTTCATCAGATGATGAGGAAGTTGCTAACCTGTGTTTCATGGCACTCGAGGAAAAGGTTAGTACTTCTCCGTCAAATGTATCTAGTGATAGTGATAGTGATGATGAAGAGGGTGAAATAATTGACGCTTTTAATGACTTAGTTAAACAGTTTGGCATGCTGAAAAATAAATACAATTTGTTGAAAAAGGAGAATACAGATTTATTAGAAAGGCATACTAAAGATGTAGACTTGCATGTCAAGGAAATTGATAAGCTTAAAAGCAAAAACGAAGATTTGAATAATATTATTCTGAACTTCACTAAGGGTGAAAAATTTTTTAAGATGGTCATAGCAGGTCAGAGAGCGAACTTTGACAGAACTGGTTTAGGCTATGACAAGGTTAATAAAAAGAAAGTCTTTAAAAATTTCTTCGTTAAATCTACTGTGTGCCACATGTGTAATGAAGTAGGACATAAGTCTTTTGTATGTCCTTTAAAAACAAACGGTATGAAATCAAGTAACAAATTAAAATGGGTTCCTAAGGGAACCAGGCCTAACACTAGGACCCAAAAGATTTGGGTACCTAAGAAGACAACCTGATCTTTGTTTTGCAGGTTGACTGTTCTCCTGGGAGAAATCAATGGTATCTCGACAGTGGATGTTCGAGGCATATGACAGGAGACTCAACCAAGTTTGCTGTTGTCAACAAGAAGAAAGGAAGTGTTACTTTTGGTGGAAACCAAAAAAGTAAAATTGTTGGCATTGGCAACATAGGTAACAGCTTTAATCCTATTATTGAGAATGTTCTATTAGTAGATGGATTAAAGCATAATCTGCTTAGTATTAGCCAGTTATGTGATAAAGGATATGAGGTGATTTTTAAATCAAACTCATGTACAATTAAAGATGCATCTAATGACAAAACCCTGTTCACTGGTTATAGGAAAGATAACATCTATACTATTGACTTAGATGATATTACTGTATCTGATGAAAAATGTTTTACTGTGAATTCTTCTAATGACTGCTGGATTTGGGATAGGAGATTAGGTCACGTAGGAATGGATACCTTAGCTAAGATTACTAAGGAGAATTTAGTTAGAGGGATTCCTAAGATATCCTTTGAGAAGGATAAAGTCTGTGAAGCTTGTCAAATGGGCAAGCAGATCAAAAGTTCCTTTGCATCTAAGAATGCAATTTCTACTTCTAAGCCTCTTCAACTCCTTCATATGGACCTCTTCGGTCCTTCCAACATAGCCAGCCTAGGAAGAAAATTCTATGCTTTCGTCATTGTTGATGATTTTTCTAGATTTACTTGGGTTCATTTTCTGAAGACTAAGGATGAAACCTTTGACACCTTTTCTAGTTTTAGGAAAAGAGTTCAAAATGAAAAGGAGCTCACCATTGTTGCTATTCGTAGTGATCATGGTGAAGAATTTGAAAATGAGAAATTTGAACTCCTGTGTCTCAAGTATGGAATTGAGCATAATTTCTCTTCTCCTAGGACCCCTCAGCAAAATGGAGTTGTTGAGCGGAAGAATAGATCTCTCCAGGAGTTAGCTAGGACTATGCTTAATGAAAATTTCCTTCCTAAATACTTCTGGGCTGAAGCTGTTGCTACAGCTTGCTATGTTCTCAATCGGGTCTCCATAAGACCTATTCTTGAGAAAACTCCCTATGAGCTTTGGAATGGCAAAACTCCTACTGTTAAGTATTTTAGAGCCTTTGGAAGCAAATGTTTCATCCTCAATACTAAGGATAATCTAGGAAAATTCGATTCCAAATCCGATCTTGGAATTTTTCTAGGATATTCTCTTACCAGCAAAGCATATAGGGTATTCAATAAGAGAACTCTAGTTGTTGAAGAATCTGTTCATATCAATTTTGATGAGACTCCTCAACCAACAATCAATGTGGATGAGGATGATGTTTTGGAGAAACAATTGGATTCTCTTTCTTTAGAAAAGCCTAGTGATTCTCCTCAAATAGAAAAATCTTTAGAACCATTCCCTAGTTCTCTTGAGATAGTCCCTGTCAAAGCTGAATCTGCAGATCTTCCTAGAGATTGGAAATATATTAGAAATCATTCAATAGAGGAAATCTTAGGTGATCCATCACTAGGTGTTAAGACTAGATCCTCTCTTAGGAATCTTTGTGCCAATGTGGCATTTATCTCTCAAGTAGAGCCTAAGAAGTTTGAAGAGGCCGAGAATGATGAGTATTGGATTTTAGCTATGCAAGAGGAGCTAAATCAATTTGAAAGGAGCAAGGTATGTGAACTTGTTTCGAGGCCTATGGATCATCCAATTATTAGAACAAAATGGGTTTATAAGAATAAATTGGATGAAAATGAGATAGTTGTTAGAAATAAAGCTAGACTTGTAGCTAAGGGATACTCTCAAGAAGAGAGAATTGATTTTGAAGAATCCTTTGCCCCTGTAGCTAGATTAGAGTCAATTAGAATGCTTCTAGCTTTTGCTTGCTACAAAAACTTCACACTCTTTCAAATGGATGTAAAGAGTGCATTTTTAAATGGTTATATAACAGAAGAAGTTTATGTAGAACAACCTTTAGGTTTTGAAGCCTTTGATAAACCCGACCATGTCTTCAAACTTAGGAAAGCTCTCTATGGATTTAAGCAGGCTCCTAGAGCTTGGTATGACAGATTGAAGAAATTCCTTGAGAAAAGGAATTTCAAAAAGGGTAACTCCGATTCAACTCTGTTTACCATGCAAAAGGAGAAGGACATTTTGTTGGTTCAAATTTATGTCGATGACATTATCTTTGGCTCAACTAATGTCAAAATGTGTAATGAGTTTTCATCCCTCATGCAAAGTGAATTCGAGATGAGTATGATGGGGGAGTTAAAGTTTTTCTTAGGTTTTCAGATTAGTCAATCTTCTGATGGAATTTTCTTCTGTCAAGAAAAATACATCAAGGAACTTCTTAAGAAATTCGGTCTAGAATCTGTCAAATCTTCTAAAACTCCCATGAGTACCACTACTAAATTGGACAAGGATGAAAATGGTATAAGTGTGGATATCAAGAAATATCGTGGTATGATTGGTTCTCTGTTGTATCTGACTGCTAGTAGGCCAGATATACTCTTTAGTGTGTGTCTTTGTGCTAGGTTTCAGGCTGCTCCTAAGGAATCTCACTTAACTGCTGTCAAAAGAATCTTTAAGTATTTAAGTGGAACTCCTGACTTAGGATTATGGTATCCAAAAGGTACCTCTTTCGATCTGATTGGCTACTCAGATTCTGATTATGCAGGTAGTCTAGTGGACAGGAAAAGCACCAGTGGAACTTGTCAATTCCTTGGTGAATCTCTAGTTTCCTGGTATTCTAAGAAACAAAATTCTGTCGCATTATCAACTGCTGAAAGTGAATATATTGCTGCTGGCAGTTGCTGTGCGCAAATATTATGGATGAGACAAACTTTGGAAGATTATAATCTATTTTATGATAGGATTCCTATTCGGTGTGATAACACCAGTGCCATAAACATCTCTAAAAATCCTATTCAACACTCTAGAACAAAGCATATAGATGTCAGATATCATTTCATTAGAGATCATGTTCAAAGAGGAGATGTTTCTTTAGAGTTTGTTAATTCTGTAGATCAACTTGCTGACATCTTTATCAAGCCTTTGGATGAGAAGACATTCAATAATATCATAATAAAGTTAGGTCTCATTAGGGTTGATAGAAAATGATTCTGTCTCTTTTAGAAAAATTCCTAAGTGTTAGCAATTCCTTGTTGTGAATGCATGGGTAGATGCTGATTTTTCTCTAAGCATCGGAAGATGCATTTCTACCGGTAGGTATCGGCAGATGCAGTGTTTTTCTATTCCATCGGAAGGTGTTTTTCCTCAATCTGCCGACACGTGTAACTCATCGGAAGATGTATTCCTCTTTCTGCCGACACGTATGTCTTCTTCGTCGGGCGTCGATTTATTTCTTTTAAATTCATCCTTCTTCGCTGAAACTCTTCATCTTTCGCGCTCTTTCTGAAAAAAAAAAAAAAAAAAAAAAAAACCTTGCCCTACCAAACCTCCTCTGACGAATCCTTTTCTAGAAATGGAATCTCAAGGTCAATCATCTCGCGCCGTTTCCAAACCAGCAAAGAAGAAGGTCAATGTTTATGCTCGAGAGATTCCTCGTGGAACAGAGTGGCCATCTTTCTACTTTGTCTCTCAAGCTGCTGAGGTAAAGTACCTCAACGATTATCAGTTCAGATCGTTGATTCTTAGTAAAGGTATTTTCTTTGAAAAGCTAGCTGGATTGGACGTTATTGAACCCTTGACGGATCTGGGGTTAATAGGTCTCTTTGAAACCGAATCTTTCTACTACCCGGAAGCAATTAAAATGTTTTATGTCAACCTTAGCTTTGCCTCTGATTTCTCTTCCATTTCAAGCTATGTTTACAACAAACGCATAGAAATCACTCCTAAGTCCATAAATGCCCTACTGGGAGCTCCTCATTTGGATAACTACCCATTCGTGTATGTGTCAAACTCAGAGCTTCCTTTCTTTGGCACGTCTGATGGACATCAGTTTCTTAGAGAAATTGCCTTGGACCCCAACCAAACCTATGATCAATTAAGAGGCAGACATCTGACCCCTAGGGCCAAACTATTTCGTCATATGATTGATTTCAACATTGTTCCCAAGGGTGGTCATTATGACGAGGTGAGCACAATGGAACTATTTGTTCTGTTTGCACTGTATTTCAAGACACCCTTTAACATTGGATACATTGTTGTTCGAAGAATGATTCTTGCTGTTTCCTCCAGGGTTACTTCCTTACCGTATAATTTGCTTCTTATGCGGTTATTTGTCAAGCTTGAAATTGCTTTTTCTGAGGAGATTGAACCTGTGGTACTTAAGGATGGAAATTTTTATTCCCAAATCACTCTAAGCAAGATGGGAATTAATATAGTCAGAAAGGAAGAGCCCATCCTGAACAAGCCGAAGCAAAAGGCTACGAAGGCAGCTCCTGTCAGGCATGGTAAGAAGAAACCTATCCTGCCAGAGGGGTCTAGGCGTGGTAAGAGGAAACTTATCCTGCCAGCGGACTCTGCTGAAGAAGGAGGTGTTTCAGGTCTTCCTGACTGTGCCATTTCCCCTTCTCATTCTAGGGAGTCTAGCTTAGAACCTCCTCCTCTGAAGCGTAGGCACAAGCCTGCTTCTTCCTCTACAGCTTCTCTCTCGGAGGCCACCTCTGTTCCTTCATCTGTGCCTCTTCCTGTTTCAGGCCGTCCTTCTTCACCTATCCATGAGCCTACCCCCCCTCAATCTCCTTCCATCCTAGAACTTCCTCAATCACCACCTCACTCACCTCCTCCTTCTCTCCTGCTACCCTCTCAAACTGTTTATCCCTCCATCTCTCCGGTTATTCGAGCCATATCTTCAATTTTCACCCATGGTCCTTCAGCTCTACCATCTCAAGTTCCTCTACCTTCCTCTCCACCTACACTTTCCTTACCCCCTACAGCTCCTCCAGTTTCTGCTTCTCCACTACATGAACCTACAGCTCCTATCTCTCCACTCCATGAACCTTCAGCTCCTACCTCTCCACTCCATGAACCGTCAGCTCCTCCATCTCCAATTCATGAACCCTCACCTCATCCATCTTCCGATCAGCAAGTGGTGCTCCTTCCATCACCTGTTCAATCTACTTCAATCGCTCTGCCAGTCCAACCTCTTCTCTCCAATACTCCTGCAACTCCCCTAACCTATCACAGGAGATTCTCTTTCACAGAGGCTCAGTACAATGAGATGCAGGCCTCTATTACCAACCTTGGCACTGCCCTCAGTTCCCTCCAACGTAAAGTGGATCAGAATCATCTGGACATGGGCATTGCTATGGATACAGGCCTTGGCATGGTGTCTACGAAAATTGATGGTGATAGGCGCATGGTTGTCCGGGAACTTGAGAAACTCCAATCCTCCATTGCTGCCTTGACACCTGAACCTGAACCTGAATCCGACCCATCAAGTTCTGGTCCTTGCTATGAAGATTTGTTTCTTCCCTTCTCCCGGCCTGCAGTTGTTGAAGATGTGCGCTTCATGTCCCTGGATATTCATGAAGCTGAACTCCACTTCCCTCAGTCTGCTGCTCCTGCTCCTCTGTCTCTTGATGAGCCAATCAGTCCAATGGCTGTTGATGGCCTTGTGTCCTCGTTCTACTTGTATGGACTTGGTCCTGTCTCACGGCCCCATCGAGCCACCTCCTTGTTTGTCCATGGAGGAACTTCTCCGGCTCATTCAGTTCAATTATGCTCCTCCTCCTTCCAGGCTGGCTCTCCCGGCTCCTCCAGTTTCTTCTGCTTCTACTTCCACACAGGCTACTGATGTACCGACCTCGGTTATCTTTGAGTTGTGGAAGTGGTTTAGGACTCTTAAATGACTTAGTTAGTCTTTTGTACCTATTATTTTTTATTTATCCATTGTGAACACTTTCTCTTCTTAAATAAATATTATTTTTGTTGGTTTCTTCCTCCTATGTTATTGTTGCCTACTTGCTTCTATTGCTGCCTCTCTGAGTGTTTTTTTTGATAATGCCAATGGGGGAGAAATAAGATATTTGATTGAAACTGGATATGCATGTGGATATGCATGTGTAATATGATTCTGTATTGAGTTTGCACATTCTGGTTCTATGCATGATGTAAAACTCTCTGTATGCTCCGTGTGTGTTTATGGAATATATGCATTTGCTATGGGGGAGCTAGTATGATGGGGGAGTATCAAACTTAATCAAATTTATATTGTCATAATCAAAAAGGGGGAGATTGTTGACTTATAGAGTGTTTAAGTCATAATTTGTTTTTGATTATGTATTTGTGTATTAAGTATACAATTTGATTATGTGTATTTAAATAAGAATTATCAATACAAGTTTGGTTGACAATACCCTGAAAAAGGGTATTTTAGTTGTCTAATAAAATCGGTTTGAGTATACAGAGCGGAACAGAATAACAGGGCTTAAAACGCGTGCTTCTACCGATGACTATACATAAAAAATGGAAGCCTCTGCCGATTGCTAAGCAGAAGAAGACGCCGTTTAGAAGTTATCATCTGCCGATAGCGTCTTTGAAGACATATGCCGATGACGTGTCAAGTCAGTACATGTTTTCTCTGCCGATAGCTGTTTCTGAAGACAGATACCGATGACGTGTCAAAGTTCTCATATGCTACATCTGCCGATGATCTTTGAAGACATATGCCGATGAAGTGTCAAAGTACTTATTTGTTTCATCTGCCGAAGCGGTTTTGAAGATATCTGCCGATGACGTGTCAAGATGGATCTACCAATAGTTTTTAAGCTGCTCATGCCGATGGACTTCGATGCATCTGCCGACGGATTTTCACGTTGCGCCTGCCGATGAAGCTTCCAGACACTTATGCCGGTGACGTTTTGAAGCTTACTCATTCCGATGACGTGTCAAGTGTTTTGAAGCTACATCTTCCGGTAATCTTTCGCCAGAATTCAAAGTTAGCCGCGAAGCTACAGTGACGTCGTTTTCAGCATTAACTCCAGACTTTAATGGCGACGACGAACAACATTTTCAGACGCAACGGATAGCTGCTTCAGTACGGATGCTTCCCAACGGTAACTTTTCTCCATTTTGGAGAAAGAAGCATTCAATTTTATGAAAAATTTATACAGAGTATATAAGCAGAAGAAAAGGCTCGAAGACTAACTTTTGCCAAATTTGAATTCTGAGCCCTAGCTGCGAAAGTTGTTGCACACTCTGTATTCTTCTCTACATCTCTCAATCCTAACTTGAGATTCACTTTTGTGAGATTGTAGTCTGAGATTTATATTTTACAAACTCAAATCTGTATAAGGCAGTGGATTGACGCCCGTGAAGTTCAATCCAGAATTGTAAAGGCAGTTGATCGGAGCCCGGAATCCCGATCAGTTATTTTCTCGTGAGGAGAAGGGTAAGGATCTTCAAGGGGTGAGCCTTGGAGCGTGGACGTAGGCAGTTTGGCCGAACCACGTAAAAAAGTATTGGTGTTGAATCTCTCTTACTCTCTCTTTAATTTTGATATTACCTTATTTGCAATTAAATCAATTAAGAGAGTAACACTAATTGAATATTAGATAAATTTTTAAAAGTCTAATTCACCCCCCTCTTAGACAATTCCGATCCTACACTAACAATCTAAAAATATTATACTAACATCAATAAATCACTAATTAACATGAACAATGCACACCGACAGTGTGCAAAAACCAAAAAATTACACTGCACGGTGCACACAAAAATCAGCTAATGCACAATGGCAGTGTGCAAAAAACCTAAACAATACAGTGCACTCAAAAATCAGATTATCCGTAAACAAATGAGATAATAAAACCGGCTTGGTTCAACAGTTTTAAGAAAGTAGAGCAAGAAAAAACCTTCGTGAAAGGCCGAAGTACTCAATTCCCTCTCTGAAATCTGAATCCAATCTGTACCTTGTCTGAATCTTCTTTGAAGAAGCTTAGAAGTCGGTGACTAGTAATGCTACATTAAGATATACAGAGCCACGATCTTCACTTTAAAACGAGTAATGCTATAAAAATTGCTCTGATATTATAAAACGAGTAATGCTGCTTACCTTCGTCAGAAGTCGGAAGTCGGAAGCTTTGTCGAAGTCAGAATTCGGAAGTCGAGGGCGGAAGTCGACGACTGCGGTTTGGCGTCGGGCGACTGCGGTCTGCGAGTGCGAGAGAGAAGCGGAGCAGAACGTTAGGGCTTAGGGTAGTGAATACTGAAAGTCTGAAACTGAATACTCTATTAAATCCGGTTCTGGGTAGAAAATCAGTTTTGCATCATTAATCCCGAAAACCGAACCACATTTTTCGGTTCTACTTAAAAAAAACCGAATTTCGATTATTTAATTTGCAAAACCGACCAGAACTGGACCAAATTTTCGGTTCCAGTCCAGTTCTTCGGTCCAATCCGATTTTTGCTCACCCCTACCACAGAGAATAACGGTTTTATAAACTGACTTGCCCGACCTGATTCGAATGATGAGAACTCTACCCGGTTCATTTACACTCGACCAAGCTTAGGCTCGAATTATTCATTTGATGCTTGGGCTTGGGCTTCATAAGTGGGCTGGACACGAGAAGGTTTGCATTCGGGCTTGCTTTTCCATTGAGCCTGTTTCTAAATGGGCTGAACCGGACAACGATGGAGTGGGCTGGTTGGACTCGACCAACGGAGTGCATTGGGTCGAGCTGGACCATGATGGTTGGGCTGATCTATGATTTATTGGGCTTCACTGCACCGTTGGCTGGACCTATATCATATTGAGCCGAACCTACTGCAGTATAGTGTGCAATTGTCCATTGTAGTTGTGGACAGAATCATGATAGGACGGGCTGAACTGGACCATAATTAGGCGGACCGATCTAGACCATCGACCCACTTTCTGATTAAGGAGCTGGGCCGGTTCATTTTCAATTTAGATATGACACTAGATTTGACCCCGTCCTGAAGGTAAGAGCCCTACCCCCTAAATAATAAGGGAAAAAAAAAAAAAAATCATTTTCACATCAATTTTCAGGTAATTAAGATTCTTAAACATAGTTTCAGTTTTCTCCTCATTTTACAAATCCAAACACTAATCCCTTTTTTGACAAAAATTCGGAAGGCAGCATTACAAAAGTAATCAAACCATTTCTCTGCCCTAAATTGCATCATCTGTAAAAAGAAGCCATTATATAAAGCACAGCTGCAGATGAACTAGTGATTAATAATTCCTGCAAATTTAAAAAAAAAAAAAAAAAAACTAGTTATTTATACAATATTATGGTCAATCCTAATATCCAACAGTTTTAGTTTCTACTATGATTAAATTGATCTACTCAGTTAATTTAACAGCGTGGTCGCAATATCAAGCCTCGGGATGTCAATCATTATATTGTTACTAGCACGATCAATCTTGCATGACACAAAAAATAAAGAGTACATCTATGCTTACCAATCTTCAAATTATATTTAAATGAGTCATGTACAACTATAAAAGTATTCGATCAATTATGCGAGTTGGTGTCAGCCAAGAAGTACTAGATACACTTTTCAAGCTCACAAACAGCATTTCAAACCAACAGCAGCTTTTACTTATTGTTATTGTTCGAGTTAATTTAACAAAAAGTTAATAAATTAGATTTAGTCAGAGGGTAAAAACCAATGAAACACATCAAATGAAACCAGAGAAATTGCATAAACTTATCTATTAAGCCAGAAAAGGTACCTGGTTATTATATAGGATAGACGGAATGTAGCTACCTAAAAACTCGATCAGATTCAAAATACCAGTGTATGCCTGCAAATGAGCGCCATGTAAGTCAAAAAAACAGGGGAGAGAGAGTGTGTGTGCATGCGGGCATATTGCGTGCGAGAGAGAAAAAGATCAGTGATTAGCCAGGTTTGCTGGCTGGTTAATACCATGTCAGCCCGGGATCATCATATTTCACGTGATTTGCTAACGGGGTTTCTCTTTTCAGACAATGCTAAAACTAAAGCTCTCAAAATAAGAACTGAATGAATATAGATTTACAAATATAATTTTTTACAATGACATGGTTGACTAAATCTAATGCAGACAAAAAATAATTATATGCAAAGACAAGAATTAATTTCAAACAACTTTGACTTTGAACAGGATCGGCAAATCAAGAATCATCTTCCACAATCTCACGGTTTCAGGTTATTATAACAATTTGAAGCATAAAGATGGGGAAAAAAAGACATTTGTTAATAACTTTAAGAGAAGTTTTTGTACCAGAGATGAAACAGCTATGCATCCAAATACTAGGGCGAGAGATCGAAGCAGCCGTTTCCCCATTCGTATACCTCTCCCTGAATCTTCGCCTTCTTCCTGCAATTCACGTTTCCTTGAATACATAATGCTTCTACAGGAAAAGCTAATTTATAAAGGGTTAAACAATTATTCTACAGTCTCTCTCTTTATCCGAAAAGGTTAAAATAAATAAATGAAAGGTTTCAGTTTGCTCACTGTATATGTTGGAGGTGGTTCAGAGGCTTTCAACTTCTCAAAAAGCCGATAAACAAAAGCAAAAGCTAAAAATTGTAGAGGTTTATATTCAGCATTGCGCTTTATCAAAACCCAAGCAGTCTGGAGAATAAAAAAAATAAAACTTTAACAACCAGTGTATTAAATAAACATTGGCCAAATGCTACTAGTGTTCTCTGCTTACAAATACTGCAGATATTGCCAGGTTAATTTGCATATCTCTTGCACTTGATTTAGCAAACCTGAAAATATATTAGAATTCAGAAAAAGGGCGAAAACAAATGCAGAATATGTACACGAATCACCAAGTATGAATTTGCTAAAAGGGAAGAAAGTCCATTCGGAGTCATCTTGATAGATAAACATGATGAAGTGGCTGAAATGGAGGGGACAGTAAAAAAAAATCTAAGAATTGCAAATTCGAGTTTCTGGTAATCTTTAAATTCAAAATAGAAATTAAAATCAATTCGCAGCTGCAAATAGATGATTCAAGATTAAAATAACAAAGTGGCAAAAATTCTGTTATTAATCATAGAATACTGCTTTTACTTGAAAAGACCAGTCTTTTTTATATGTTGAAAGTATTCTTTTACCATGTTCACCATCAATATTTTACAACAAGATGATTCAAGAGTAATGATTAGGTTAAAACATGAAATATTTTATCCATCCATATTTAATGGAATCAGAACGGCACTTTAATTGCCACCAAATTTCTTAGTCGCCATCATTATACATATTTTCTTATTTCCAACCACGCTTCTTTAACCATTAAGAATGAAGAACTAAAGACTTTACATTCAGTCTACCCATGCCATGTTTCCGCAAAATAAAATGATTGAAGCCAACCAACATATGTAGCCAATTGCTAATTAAAATAAACTAGATCAATAATCTCATGAAGTATTCATCATAGGACATTTAATGTTACTCCAGTGAGACAAAAAACAAACCTTGGCCCCCATGGTACAATTGGCTGGTTGTCAGCATATTTGATGTCTTTTGAGACCTGAATTTTAAATGAACTATAAAGTGATGATAAACTTTGACACATAATTACTTGATAGAACTTGTAAATAAAACCAATGGAGCCGTCAAAATTTAAAGGAAGAATCCTCGAATTAGATTCAATTTTATTACAAGCCAAAAGGTATGCGTGTAAGCCTGCTATGCACAATGTCCAAATGACATAATAAATTTACAGCTGGCCACTTTCACATACCATATTAACATATTTATGTGGTCGTACCTTGAATGAGCCAAATGTGACACCTTTCTTTCGATTTGTCAATTGTGCCATCATGACTTTGTCATATGCTTTCTCCAGCTGTTAGTAACATTTTATGAATATATCAAATAAAAACAATAAGCTGGAGACACCACACACCAAAGATGAGACTTGACTCTAGCAGTAGCGAGACCAGGTGATTGTACATATATCAACTAGAATAATGGAATAACATTATGGATGCTAAGAGCTTACCAGCGAATACATAAGCTAAAAAGTCTTTTCCTTCTTCCCCTTTTATTAAGAGAATCAACAAATTATATCTCTTTTTCTTTTTTCTAGGTCATGTTGAAGTTTAGGTCAATGAATGGACCTCTAAAGTTTGATGCATAATTATGGTAATGATAACACACTCAAACATACAGATACAAATATGCGAAAGAGAGAGAGAGAGCTGTAACCTACTCTGCTAGCTGTTACTTCGTCACCCTTCCTCTCTGCTTCTTTGAGTTTCTTCTTGTATGCTACCTTGATGACGTCGAATCCCTCAATTGGGCTTACACCAAGGACCTGAAGAGATAAGAACACAAGGAAATAATCAATACCCTATTGTTCTACCACTTTCCATTTCCATCTCTAACCACCTAGATATTAACTGAATCACCTCGTAGGGGTTTAAGTCGCTATCTGGACTCGAACTTCCTGCAGCAGATGCAGCTACACAAACCACACGAATTTCCTTTTTCCTTCTATTAAAGCAGAAAAGTTTCATCATTAAGCTGCTTTATGCTTTTGCTAGGAAGCCAAACACAAAAACTACAACATTCTTCTACACCTAGAGTGATATTAATTGTCCTAAGGGAAGCCTATATGAGAAATTGGAATAATGATACAAAAGCTAGACTGTAACACAATCTAAAAGAAAGTTGGAACTGAAATTTTGGAACATCTATGGAACTAAGCTCAGGCTTGCCTCCATCTAAGTAAAGAAAATGTCCATTTACTAGGCAACAACTATCAACACATAAATTCCTCTACTGCAGCGAAATTGATATAACCAAGCTACCATTTTCTTGTATTTACAGCGCGTAAATTTGGTTTCGCACTTGCCAAACGGACTGAAATATCGACAGTGATATTTAAAATAACATCAATAAGCTTTTAAACGGACCTGCATCATTACCTGATTGAAGATAGAGGGAAATGCAAAACAGAGAATTTGGGAGAGTTATTACTCTGCAAAATTCTAAATTTAGGGCAGCGGACGGCATTGGAGATTGCGAGGGCCATAGTTCTTCCTCTACTTCCTCTGTGAAAATTTCAATGGAGATGGATCTTCGGATTCTGGGTTTAATAGAATTCAGAGGGTTTATCTAATACTTGAGCCTAAAGGTGGCCGGACCGGACCAAACAATGGAATCGAACCAATCCAAATAGTGGAATTTGGTCCGGTTCATATTCTTGTGAGAACTAACTCCGGTTTGTAAATATTGAAGACCTTCATCAACCGTTCAATTCTCGATTTTGAAATGCATAAAATCGACGGAACCAAAATAAATAATGAACCGCAAACCAGACCAAACTCTGCCCGAAGAGCCCGAGCAAATCAAAACTTAGTTTTACTAAGATTAAATTTTATTTGGGAAATTACCGGTTTCGACCTCGAAGTAACCGGTTTTTTCGATTCAAACCTTAAAGTAAAATTTTTCACGATTCAAACCTTGAAGTATGGAAAAAGTTACAAAACAAACCTCGGCGGACGTCCTATTGACCGTCCTCTGTTAATTTTGCTGTAGAACGGACGGTCTCTTGAAACAAGAGACAGTCCGTTCCACAGAACGAACGGTCTCTTGTTTCAAGAGACAGTCCGTTCTCTAATTTTGCCTAGAACGGACTGTCTCTTGAAACAAGAGACAGTCCGTTCTCTATTTTTGCCTAGAACGGACACACCTTCCACCGTCCTCTCTTTATAAATTAATTTTACAAAAATATCAAAAAACATTGGATTTAATCGAAAAATTTATCACATGTTCATTATAATATGAAAACATAATCGAGAAATTTTCATGATTTTATAACATTTGTATAATTTATTATAATTATTTTACGTATATTTTAAAAAATAATTCACTAAAATTACAATAATTCGTACAAGTGTTAGAAAATCACGAAATTTTTCATATTATCTTCTCATTATGTGGTGAATATGTGGTAAAAATTTTAAGTAAATGAAAGATCTTTTACTGAACGATACTAAACGATATTGGATTTATTAAAAAATATTTAAATCTAATATTGTATTTTGAAATGCATAAAATCGACGGAACCAAAATAAATCATGAACCGCAAACTAGTCCAAACTCTTCCGGAACCCGAACCCAAGCAAATCAAAACTTAATTTTCCTAAGATTAATTTTTATTTTATTTCTTAATCAAACCAAATCTTATGGTTTGGTTCAATTCTTCCCTTCACTCGATTCGAAACCATCGGGTCAGTTTGAGTCCAAAGTCGGACCTTATTGGGAATTATTTGTTCAACAAATAAATATAATGAACATATTTTTGTAATAAATAAAATTAAAGTTGTTTTTCAATTAATATTACCCTTGCATTCTTATCTGCTTACAAAACTTCTATGGGTTTTTAAGCAAATTCTATAGTAGCACATACACATATACACGTGAGATGTAATATAAATAGTAATAACCAAAAACAAATTCATGGCTTATATTTGAAATTTAAAATTTTCAAATTATATAAATGCATATATATATATATATATTAAAAAAAAAACTCATAAACTATTGAAATAGTGTATACACGTGAGATGTAATATAAATAGTAATAACCAAAAACAAATTCATGGCCTATATTTGAAATTTAAAATTTTCAAATTATATAAATGCATATATATATATATATATTAAAAAAAAACTCATAAACTATTGAAATAGTAACAAGCGGATCATTAAACTAATTTTGTTAAAAAACTAATTCTTGAACTATTTTTCGTAAACAAATTCGTCATTTCCATTAAATTTTTAGAGAAGAAGAAATATAGAACACTAACTACGAGTTCGGATAGAGAAATTTAGATTAATCCAATCAAAATTAGGGAATTTCAAATTATATATATAGAGTCGACGAATAAATAAATGACATGTGGAGACTTATGTCGGGATTAGAATGCTTGTGTGTAGCTCAAGTGACGACTTCAGTGAGTTTTCATTTACGAGTCTAAATTTTTCAGTTGGATTTGAACTCAACTACGCATTTGTATGCAAGAACATCATAAAAAGATATAATTTTCGATGGAATGCAAATAACAATAACGTTATATTTTCACTCTAATTTTTATATGTTAGTTTTATACGATAACGTGACGTTCACGTGTCATTCATTCACAATTGCAATTAATTTATTATTTTATACATTACCTTTAAATGAATAGCACATCAAAACGCAAGACTAATGCGTAAAATTAGGTGTAACCTCGAAACTACTCGATAAAAAAAAGCAAAAAAAAAAAAGGGTGAGTAAAGAATATACTAAAAAAGGCAATAATCAAAAGACAAGTATGTGTCCATCATGGCAAATCAGATCAAAAATCAAGAAGCTTTACCCTAAAAGACCCTGTTTTTGATAGGAAATGCTCAGAAGACAACAAATTAAAGCTTGAAAAACAAACTCAAGAACAATTTTCCCACACTTAATTTTATTTGGGTTCTAGTTTATCTCTCAATTGGCTACTCTTCCTACATCACTAGACAATACAATACCTTTAAATTCATACCAATTCCTAAAGAAAACAAACATCAATCTTACTCCGATTAACTCGAGAGAATGCCGAAAAAAACTAACTAAACTTATAACTTTCCTCAAGAACTTGCATTACCAAAATAATGCATTTTATAGGACCCTTTCTCTCACATGAAAGTCAGAGAAAAAATCAGCATTTAACCCCTTAGAAACTGTGTTTGGGAAGAAGAGTTTAGATAGACACAGTAATTTGAGATGAAAAAAGTGTAAGAAAATCTCTATAGAGACTTTATAGCAGCAGCTGCTAAAGTCCAAGAGAGGAACAAAGGACTGATTTACAGCCTTTTCATCTTCAAACCTTTTTTGCAACCTGAAAAATATCTTGTTTTTTGAGCTACTTAATGAACACATTTTTCCTCCAATTTTACAATTTTAAGCTTTTTACTAAGATAAAATGACCCTAAAGTTTCCTTCAAGATAAAACCTGACATCAACCTGGCTTGTCTGCAAAAGGATTCCTCTAAATCTCGAATTCGGATTGTATCATGCTTTTGGTCCAGGGCCAGACTGCAAATTCAAAAGAAATTGATAAAAAAAAAAAGAGCAAAAATTGCAAGACACATGTCGTATAAACCAGCACAGACAGATAAACAAAGAACAAAATCAATGGCCGAATCGACAATAGACATCGTATTAAAAAGGCTAATTGTAACAAGAAGCTACACAAGGAAAATGATTCAAGATTTTTGCAAGAAAAGCAATCATATTCACTTAAACTATTGGACGGCGGAAACTTTCCTTCAAAGCCGCATAAAATCAACCAGATAAGAAATTTTAAGTATAATTAGACGAGTCCTTTTAGAAAAGTAATTAATGATTATCTAGACGATGTTTATTTGATCTCAATTCACGAGCTTATAAAAAAGCTTTCGAATAGAACCGTGCGCATAAAAAAATGTTTGCCTAAGGTCCCACTTACGACAGGCATTTCAAACTAGTCGTGTTCATCATCTCTGCGATCATGGAATCCGACCCACCCAACATTAGTACACCCACTGCTTTTACAAACTAATAAAAATACATCTATACCATAAATTATCCATCTATTTGAAGCAACGACTTCATAAATAACTCAATTTTCCTCCTTCGTCAGAGATCGCAAGATCCACAAGATACACAAATTTAAGAAAAGTGAGTTATGGGATTATCACGTCGGTGTGCATAATTCAAAAATTTACGTATCAAAAAAGAAGATAGTGCCTTCTTGGAAATCCCTTTTTCACACATGAAATAGCATTTTCGAAGAAAAAGAGGCAACTTACTATCTTGCATGTCATAAAATCTAAGATCAGATTATCAATGTGAAACAAAAAAAGTTTCGGGATGGTATTTTTATACTCAGAAGAAAACTTCACCTTGGATGTAGTTGTACTACTGAAAACATTAATCCCCGGAGGAGAAGTTCTGGGTTTTAAAGTATTCGTGCTACCAGAGTTCTTGAACTTTTTCTCTGCGGGTTTTAAAATTTGGAAAGAGCACATTAGGGTATCATCCACACTCATCATGGCACCAGCATTATCAAATTCTCCACAATAATTAGGGGCTGAAAATATGGTAACCAATTGACGATCAGCAAAAAACTCATATCCATCCTCCACAACCTGCCAAAAAAAACATTAAAAAAACATGAAATGAAAAACAATTTTTTATCCGTAAAGAATCAATAAAAACCAAAGTTTTCAAATTATCTTCTAGATAATTCAATGGTAGCACCAATCAAAGCTCAACTTCTCCCTTGATGCAAAGGTTTAGGCAAAATTGATTGTTTAAGTTTGCAGGGGGAATAATGTAATAATCCTTATAAGTATAATGAACTGCAAAAAATGTAATAATTCCAAATAGAGGTTAGTCGTGTAAGTTAAAAACATTGAAAATAAAACTTCAAATTAAAGCTCGTCTATTAAACTTGTTAGTCAAATAAACTAATCTCAACTAAGAACAAGGGGTGAAAAAAATCAAATGTACCAATTGTAAAAGAAACTTCTTCAAGATGTTGATTCTAAGCTGGTTTATCTAATTTAAAACTTTAAGAAAAATTTAGAAGGAAAAATATCCCCCTTAACAACAGATCGTAAACAACTATGCTGAAAAACAACTCCATGGCTCCATACCTATTAAAAAAAAAAAAAAAAAAAAAGATAAATATGTTCCATAAATATCTTAACATTATACTTCTTAAGGAAATATGTTGAAAAACTTGTGCACTGAAGGAGCATTTCCAGTTCTATATGCAATCATACAAAGAAAATAAATAAATCTTCTTTCTTTTGTCGAAAAACAAAATATGTATGAAGAATGTAAAGTTTCAAACAAAAAGACGATCAGAACTTCTCCCAGAGTAAAAGAAGAACAAAAAACAATAGGTTCACCTTTGATGACTAGTGGTTCTAAGCCCAAGAACCTGATAAGAAAATCAAGATTTTGCAGAGATATGGATTTCAAGACAGTCTGTGATTTCTTTAGCTTAAACAGAATGCTAGACTTCTTGAGAATAAGATGTAAAATACTGATATTACATTGGACAATATTAGATTTTTCATAGCAAAAAAACAAGTGAAGTGACGACCAAACATGAATCAACCACAAAAACCAACATTGAAAAGTCAAACCTGATGAGCACGACAAATAAGGTCCAAATCATGCTTTTCGAGAAACCCCGACACCTCTTCTGCCCCAAATGTATATGAGACCCCTCTATCATTCATACCCCATCCTTGAACATCTTTGCTTGGATCAGACCACAAAAGATCACACAACAAACCAGTGTCAGGCACCTCAGTTGGACGATGTAAATTCCTAATCTGGTCCAAATTATGCAAATCGGGAGAAAGACCTCCGTGCATACAAAGAATCTTTTCATCGATCAAAGCTGCGACGGGTAAACAGTTAAAACATTCTGTGAATGCCTTCCATAACCTCACATTGAACCTTCTTTTGCACTCATCATAAAATCCATATATACGATTTATAGAAGCACATTCGTGGTTCCCTCTCAGGAGGAAGAAATTCTGAGGGTATCTTATTTTGTATGCGAGGAGAAGACATATTGTTTCTAAACTTTGCTTGCCTCGATCAACATAATCTCCCAGAAATAAGTAGTTTGCACTTGGGGGTAATCCACCGTACTCAAAAAGTCTCAAGAGGTCCGAATACTGACCATGTACGTCACCTGTTAGAAATAAAACAATCTATAATTAATCGAGAAAGAAATTTTAATTTTTTTTGTGCGGTTTCTCGAGTAAAAAAGGGGCTGCAGGCCTCATAAGAGTTTCTAACTTTTAGGGAAAAGGGTGATAAAAAAAAAAAAAAAAAGACACGCTGATAGTTGAACCACATAAATGAGATCCACTTCAGGTTTGAATAAAATTATGTCAATAGGAGATGGTGACGGAATAAAGTTAATGAAATCCAATAAGCCCTTAAGCTGCTTTACAATAGGCAATTTTAAGTCCCTTTTATTTTTTCCGGAGACAGAAACTAAATATTTTAAACAACCGCCTCTCACTGGAAGGTTTGTAGATTTGTGTCCTAGACCTGTAACATACAACATCTAAAAATCTCAGCCCGATGCAGAAAAATTACACACACAAAGTTTGCACCATGAATAACTATGGAAGGAGATGTCCTGTCAAAATATTGTGCATGAAAATTCATCAACTGCACTCATGTTAAGCTTTTGGTCATTCAAGCCACATTTTACCGTTCAGTCTCTACAGTGTTTCATTAAGAATATATGTAAAGCTATATCTGCAAAACTAAGTCAGTAGCAAGGTCATCAACATTTTGTTCGAATAAAGTAGACAATAAAATCCCTTAAAATTCCTATGTTGCATCCTTCAATACGTTTTTCTCTATTGCAACAGACAATTGTTTGCAGTTGAAAAGAGTAGTCGCATGGGTTTTTTCAAACCACAAGAGATTTTTGCTATTTTTTATGTGAATCAAACTTCAAATTTTCTGGATTGGAATCAGAATGATACGAAGATCCATAAACAGGTTATTTAATAGTTTTTATACCATATCCATTTAAAAAGCAAACAAGAGTGTCTTTGATATTGTAATTGCAATTGGGAAGACATTGCAAATTGAAAAGGGGTTTTTTATGAGCATTCATTTGTTTGATCACAACAAACGGTGTGTTTTAATTTTAAGAATAGCAATACACTTTAGTAAATCTATTTTTGACCATTTCTAGGTGTGATTGCCAGGATATTACGAGAAGTGTCAAAATATAGCAATTTCAATTGTTTTAACTACAAATTACAAATTGCACAAAGAAGTATATCAATCCGAAAAGGTGAATTGGTATTCATCAATGAGCTTTTAATACTACCTTCAAAAACCATAACTCTTGCAAATGAATTCTCCAATAGTTATGTATTATATGTTGACTACTAGCTAATAATTCCACATCTCCAGAATGAATTCCAGTAAACACCAAAAAGGTTCAATCCGTATGCAAAACTACTACTCTAATACAATTTCAACCGCCAAAAAATTCATTTGAGCAATCTAAAAACACCTAAACAACAGGGAAAAAAAAAAGGAATTTTCGTGAGGGAGTTCGTACTAAATACCACAAATCTTTATAGGTGCTTCAAGCTCCAATAAGTTCGGCTGCTGCATGAAAATCTCCTTAGAATCAGCACAGAGCTGTCGGATCTCAGTCTCCAATAGCTGCACCTGCTTTCCGGGCCGGCCTCTGACGTCGAGTAGCCGACTAATAATGTTATCAAGAACTGACTTTTCCATCTCCTGGCTCTGGAGGAAGTCAACGGGCCTATGGGTCTGAATCAGAAAGAGGAAAAAAATCCCAGAAACGTAGCTGATGACGATGAATTATCGAGAGAGAAGAAATCGCATTCCTCGGACGAGGAAATGGAGGGAAGTGAGAATTGGCTGTCGTTTTAAACAAGGGTCTTGTGTCGTTTAACGATAAGGACCCCATCGTAATGTTTTCTGCTAGTTTCTAGAAAAAAAAAAAATTTAACCAAATAAATTTTAAATTATTTTACTATATCAATTCAATTCTCCTACCGTTAAACTCAAACACGATCAACTTCATTGCAATTGCGAGTGACCGTAAGTATATCCGCGTGAAGTCGAGGTCGATCGTTCGTCAATGAATTTTGTATTCATTTCAAGTGCGGGGAACCTCATTTTAACTGCAGGCGATTGCGTGAAGCTAAAATCGTCAATTCTCGAGCATGTTTTGTACTCATTTCAAATACGGGCAACCGCATTTGAACTGCGAGCGACCGCAAAAGATTGGATTGTGAACGAAAAATAATTTAAGATTTATTTTGTTAACAAAAATATTTTAAAGACGGGTTTGTCAACGATCATTTAGTTTAAGGTTTTTATTGATAATCACCATATTTTCTAAAAAATATTATACATTTTATATTATATTTTTTGATAATTTATATGGTAAACAACAAACTATGTCGTCATTAACGAAACAAATCTTGAATTATAAAAAATTTAACAAAACAAACTCAAGTGGTAGCCCGTTCTCTCGTGTATCTTTTTTAAATAAAAAAAATTTCTCGGGAACAGACTTCCGTTCCAAAGAAAAATCTCCAAAATATAAGCATTTATCTTAGAAAATATATCAAACGATATTAGATTTTTCTGAAATTTTTACAACATACCAAGCATATTATGGTAATAAGTTCTGGAAAGTTTTGTATTTTTTAACACATTCGCGATTCATTATAATTTTTACGTATTTTTTACAAAACAGTTTATTAAAATTACGTATGTCATCCAAAAATTATGAAATTTTTCATAATGTCTTCCTATGATATGGTAGACATGTGGTAAAATGTCAAAAAAATCTAAGATTGTTTGATATATTTTCTGAGATAGTCACTAATATTTTAGAGATTCTCTAGAATGAGAGCTCGTTCTCGAGCGTTCCGGATAAAGTGCTCGGGAACAGAGTTTAGTTCCCATTCTCGGGTATTCTGCTTAACGTGCTCGTGAATAGGGTTCGGCTTCCATTCTCGAGCATTCTATTCTAAAATGCTCGAGAATGGCAGCTTATTCCCGAGGAGAATCTCTAAAATATTAATGACTTTCTTATAAAATATACCAAAAGATATCGATTTTTTTTTAAAACTACATATCTGTAGGATCGGTATTGTCTAAGAGGGGGGGTGAATTAGACCTTTTTAATTTTAATTAAGAGTCAACCTAATTTCTCCCTTGATTAAACTTATAGATTTAACACAAGTAATCAAATAATGTAAAGAGAGAGAGAGAGAAATTCGACACTAGTATTTTTATGTGGTTCGGCCAAACTGCCTACGTCCACGCTCCAAGGCTCCCCCTTGAAGATTCCTTACTTCTCCTCAACGAAAAATCCTGATCGAGCTTTCGGGCGTCGATCCAAAGCCTTTTACACAATACAAGATTGAACTTTACGGGCGTCAATCCACTGCCTTACACAAATTTTGAGTTTGTAAAGTTTTGCACAAAACTACTCTCTCACAAAAATTGAATCTCAAGTTAGAATTGAGAGAGGTAGAGAAAATACAGAGTATTATCACTTTCGCAGATTAGGGCTTAGAATTCAAATTCGCAAAAAGTTATATCTTCGTGCTCTAACCTTAGCTTAAATACTCTGTCTTCAAATCGGCTTGCCTTCAATGCTCCTTATCCAATAATAGAAACTTTGTTACCGTTGGAGCAGCTTTCGTATAAAAACAGGTAACCGTTGCATTCTGAAAGCGCAAATCGCCCGACACCATTAATACTTTGGACTTTAAGCTTCTGGGCGAGGTACACTGTAGCTTTCGCGGTATATTTAAAATCTGGCGGAAGACAAAGCTGATTTATAGTCTTGAACCACCATCGGATGATGCAACTGGAAAATATTGAACCCGCATCGGATGAGAAAGCTTCAAATGCTTGAACCGGCATAGGATGATGAAGCTTTAAAAACGCTGTCGGATGATTAAATCATAGACGTCTTCTGCCTTTGTCGTTTAGTGACCGGAAGAGGAATTTGTTGAAGTCATCCGACTTTGTCGTTTAGCGAGCGTAGGACTTCTTCGTTTTAGCTCATCCGCCTTGTCGTCTAGCGAGCGGTGGAGTAATTCCTCGAAGGTCATCCGCCTTGTCGTTTAGCGAGCGGACGACTACTGCATTTTTGGTCATCCGCCTTGTCGTTTAGTGAGCGGTGGATCTCTTCATTTTCTCTCATCCGCCTTGTCGTTTAGTGATCGGTGGATCTCTTCATTTTGAAACAAATTCCAGATCGGTGGACTTAAATTAATTTATTAAATTTTCAGCCCTGTACACTTTATCACGATTGTTAGAAAGCTAAAATACCCTTACCAAGGGCATTTCCAACAGACTAAAATTATGTGCATAATTTATGATTCTCATTCAATAAACATAATCAAATTACTAAGCTAATCGTACAAACACATCATCAAAAACAAATTAGACTTAAACACCATTAAAGTCAACAATCTCTCCCTTTTTGATGATGACAATCCGTAAGTGTAAATTTGATTAGAACAAAACTCTCCCCCATAATTATAGCTCCCCCATAGCAGATGCATATATTCCAGAAACAAACACGGAGCATACCAGAGTTTCAATAAGGTGCAAATATCCAGATTTTTTAAAAAAATGTAGACATATATTCAGATTGCAGAACAACATATGCATACACATCAGATTGCAGAACAAAATATGCATACACAAATCATAGCAACTAATTCCACATGCATATCCATCATCAATCAAATATATTCTCCCCCATTGGCATTATCAAAAACAAAAACAGAGGAAGATAGCAGAGGCATTGCATTCAAGAAGAAAAGAGCATAGTATTCAACAAGACATGTCCAGAACAGAAAAACATGAAGAAAAAAAAATTTATTTTCTATTACAGGAATCTAAAAAACGCGTCCAAAAGGCATAGATAGCTCAAGAAGGCAATGGGAGGGGAGGATGGAAAAAGGCATCCACACGGGCTTGAAGTGATGCAAGATCAAGAGGGAGTGGTTCCTGATAGATCACCAAGTCCGTACAGGGATTAGCAATTGGAGATGGTTCTGGAGAGACCACCAGATCCTGACTCGGAGGAGGCTCAACTGGAGAAGCAACAGGAGATGGAGGCACTACCAGAGGAGCAGTAGGAGATGCATCCATTGGACTGGAGGGCCCGAAGGATGTCGCAGGGACAGAAGGAGCAGCAGAAACATTGAAATGCAGTTCTGTCTCCTGAAGATCCAAAGGCATCACTCGAAAATCTTCAACTACCTCCGGCCTGCAAAAAGGAAGGAGGAGGTCTTCAAATGTAGGCTCAGTGGGGCAGAGAGGGACATGTGGTGCAGGGCAAAGAGCCTCAACTTGAGTCTTGAGATCTCGAAGATGACGAGAGAAGATAGCATTATTTCGATCCAATTTTTGATCCAATTGTCCTTTAGCCACAACAGCATCTTCGCGCAACTTATCCGTGAGTTGAGTGATCTTTGTATCAAGGGACAAAGCAAGGGCTGTCTCGAGTGTGTCAATGCGGGACTGCAAAGCACACAACCGATCCTCACTAAGGATCAATCTCCTTTGATATGTCTTTGGAGTTGCAGGAGTAACTGATGGAATGGGTGAGGATAATTGGACTATAGGAGCCATTAGAGCTAATGGAGGAAGTGGGACAGGAGAGGGAATGAGCAGGGTAGGAGGTGGAGAAGGTTGGACTGGTAGAGAAGGTGGACTCGAAGGAGCAATTGGACTTGGAGATGAAGAAGCTGGAGGAAGCAAAGCTGGAAAAAGGAGTGCATGGGGAGGAGATGGAGGATCTGGAATTGGAAGGGGCACAGAGGATGGAGCAGAGATTGCCTCTGAATCATGTGATATTGAGGAAAGGGCACGACGTCTTCGCACTAGAGGAAGTGACTGGGGGCTAGAAGCCTGAGATGGAGAAGGGGAAGGAGGTTGGACGAGAGAAGTGGGAGTGGGAGCAAGCTGAAAAGGAGGTGGAAGAGAAGGAGGCCTCACTAGAATTGGAGGAGGAAGTGAGGAATGAGCTGAAGTGGCCTAAAAAATAGAAGCCAGAAAGGATGGAGCAGGGGCTCTTGGCACGGGTGGAGGAAGGTGAGAGTGAGAAGGAGGAGTGGAAATATCAAAGGCAGGAATTTCCGAGTCACCACCTCCTTCTTGCAATGAGGACTCGTCTTCCAAAAGCAGTTTCCTCTTTCCTTTTCTGGCTACAGCGACCTTAGCAGCCTTCTGCTTGGTCGGATCCAAAATAAACTTCCCTTGACGTGTTCTCTTAATCCTCATCCTTGCCAAAGTGGATTTAGAATAGAAGCGGGATGGTTTGAGACAGCAAGGATCCTCATCCACAAGGAATTCAACCTCAAATTTCTGAAAGATTTTCATGAGGAGGAGGTTGTAGGAAAAAGATGTAGGCCCTGAGGAAACACTATGTATTATCTTTTTCAGAATAATGTAGCCTAAATCCACTGGGGGTCTTTTGATAGATAGCAAAAAGAATAACAAATTTCATGCTGCTGATATCATCATAATGACCGCCCTTAGGAAAGACATTATAACATATCATCTGATGGAGAAGACGAGCTCTAATTGTTAAATGTCTGCTCTTCAAGGAATTTGGAATATTGTGAGGGTCTAGAGCTATTTCCTTCAAAAATTGCTCGCCATCTGGAGTTCTAAGGAATGGAGGTTCTTGCCCTATTGAAAAGATTTTGGGATGTTGATCGAGATGAGGACACCCCAGTAGCTCATTTATGGATTGAGAAGTTAGAACTATGCGTTTTCCATACACATAGCTAGAAATGGTTGATTGGTCAGAAGGAAAACTAAGATTGACATAGAACATTCTAATGGCAGTCGGGAAAAAGAAAGATTCTACTTCAAACAACCCTATGAGTCCAATGTCAGTCAAGGGTGCTATAATGTTTAAGGCAATAATGAACGCATCTGAAACAATACCACAACTTGGAATCAATTTCTTATCCTTAAATTCGTCGTGATACCTGGTTTCTGCGGCTTCATTGATGAAATACACCGACGGCCAACTATTTGCTCAAGGAATTTCTCGAGGTTTTCGAGCGGAGGTTTTGGCCTTCTTAGCTGCGGGTTCTTTACCAGCTCTATGGGAGGATTCCATTGAAATGTTTAAGGAAGCTGACCGAGCAAAAAACTCGTAGGAGATAAGGGTTTTAGAAAGGAGGAACGAAGTCTGGCAGCGCAGAAACAAGCGAAAGAGCGCGAAAGATGAAGCGTCTTTGTAAAGAAAAAGAATTTAAATGAATTAAGGGCATCGCCCGATTAGAAAGAGACAAACGTGGAAGTCGAACAAGGTCTGATGGGTTACACGTGTCATCAGATTAAAGATTAGATCATCCGATACAAAGACATCTTCCGGTAAATAGTAAAAGGACCGGATGATGTGAATATCAAAGACATAAAAAGTGAAGAAAACCTTAACTTTTCTTATACTTGAGAAGACCTAATCTCATTCTAATACCACAGAAGGTTTTCTCATCCAAAGGTTTTGTAAAAATATCTGCCAATTGATCTACAGAATTAACAAACTCTAAGGAGATATCACCTCTTTGAACATGATCACGGATAAAATGATATCTGACATCGATGTGCTTGGTTCTTGAGTGCTGAATTGGATTCTTGGAAATATTAATTGCACTGGTGTTATCACACCGAATATGAATCCTATCATAAAACAGATTGAAATCTTCCAAAGTCTGTTTCATCCAAAGCATTTGTGCACAACAACTGCCTGCAGCAATATATTCACTCTCAGCAGTTGATAATGCAACAGAATTCTGTTTCTTAGAATACCAAGACACAAGAGATTCTTCTAAGAATTGACAGGTACCATTAGTGCTTTTCCTATCAACTAGACTACCTGCATAATCAGAATCAGAATATCCAACAAGATCGAAAGAGGTGCCCTTCGGATACCATAAGCCTAGGTCAGATGTCCCACTTAAATATTTAAATGTAACGACCCTTTATCCCAGCAAGATATTGTCCGCTCTGGGGATTGGGCCGCAGCCCAATATCCTCCCCTCACGGCTTTGTTTGGCGAGAGCACTTCCCGGAAGGTCACCCAACCTGGAGTTACTCTCGCCGAAGCCCTCTTAACTTCGGAGTTCTTATGGGATCCGTTGTCAATTGAGCTCCAAAACGCGTCTTGCTATATTGGGAGGGTCTCTTTACATATGTTTCATTTCCACATACTTCCCCAAGCGCTGTGGGATTGTGAGACCCCCTTTTTACGACCTGTCACCTTCCGGCTCGCCCGCGCGGACGTACCGCCATCCGGGTTCCGGTTCGTGCAGCCATCGTACCAGACTTACAGATTCGGGTCATCACAATCACCCCCCCTCGAGGGCCCAACGTCCTCGTTGGCCACAATTCCGGTTGGGTACAGGCTCTGATACCATTTGTAACGACCCCGTTCCCAGCAAGATATTGTCCGCTCCGGGGATTGGGCCGCAGCACAATATCCTCCCCTCACGGCTTTGTTTGGCGAGAGCACTTCCCGGAAGGTCACCCAACCTGGAATTACTCTCGCCGAAGCTCTCTTAACTTCGGAGTTCTTATGGGATCCGTTGTCAATTGAGCTCCAAAACGCGTCTTGCTATGTTGGGAGGGATCTCTTACATATGTTTCATTTCCACATACTTCCCCAAGCGCTGTGGGATTGTGACGACCCCCTCTTTACGACCTGTCACCTTCCGGCTCGCCCGCGCGGACGTACCGCCATCCGGGTTCCGGTTCGTGCAGCCATCGTACCAGACTTACAGATTCGGGTCATCACAATCACCCCCCCTCGAGGGCCCAACGTCCTCGTTGGCCACAATTCCGGTTGGGTACAGGCTCTGATACCATTTGTAACGACCCTTTATCCCAGCAAGATATTGTCCGCTCTGGGGATTGGGCCGCAGCCCAATATCCTCCCCTCACGGCTTTGTTTGGCGAGAGCACTTCCCGGAAGGTCACCCAACCTGGAATTACTCTCGCCGAAGCCCTCTTAACTTCGGAGTTCTTATGGGATCCGTTGTCAATTGAGCTCCAAAACGCGTCTTGCTATATTGGGAGGGTCTCTTTACATATGTTTTATTTCCACATACTTCCCCAAGCGCTGTGGGATTGTGACGACCCCCTTTTTACGACCTGTCACCTTCCGGCTCGCCCGCTCGGACGTACCGCCATCCGGGTTCCGGTTCGTGCAGCCATCGTACCAGACTTACAGGTTCGGGTCATCACAATCACCCCCCCTCGAGGGCCCAACGTCCTCGTTGGCCACAATTCCGGTTGGGTACAGGCTCTGATACCATTTGTAACGACCCTTTATCCCAGCAAGATTTGTCCGCTCTGGGGATTGGGCCGCAGCCCAATATCCTCCCCTCACGGCTTTGTTTGGCGAGAGCACTTCCCGGAAGGTCACCCAACCTGGAATTACTCTCGCCGAAGCTCTCTTAACTTCGGAGTTCTTATGGATCCGTTGTCAATTGAGCTCCAAAACGCGTCTTGCTATGTTGGAGGGATCTCTTACATATGTTTCATTTCCACATACTTCCCCAAGCGCTGTGGGATTGTGACGACCCCCTTTTTACGACCTGTCACCTTCCGGCTCGCCCGCTCGGACGTACCGCCATCCGGGTTCCGGTTCGTGCAGCCATCGTACCAGACTTACAGATTCGGGTCATCACAATCACCCCCCCTCGAGGCCCAACGTCCTCGTTGGCCACAATTCCGGTTGGGTACAGGCTCTGATACCATTTGTAACGACCCTTTATCCCAGCAAGATTTGTCCGCTCTGGGGATTGGGCCGCAGCCCAATATCCTCCCCTCACGCTTTGTTTGGCGAGAGCACTTCCCGGAAGGTCACCCAACCTGGAATTACTCTCGCCGAAGCCCTCTTAACTTCGGAGTTCTTATGGGATCCGTTGTCAATTGAGCTCCAAAACGCGTCTTGCTATGTTGGAGGGATCTCTTACATATGTTTCATTTCCACATACTTCCCCAAGCGCTGTGGGATTGTGACGACCCCCTTTTTACGACCTGTCACCTTCCGGCTCGCCCGCTCGGACGTACCGCCATCCGGGTTCCGGTTCGTGCAGCCATCGTACCAGACTTACAGGTTCGGGTCATCACAATCACCCCCCCTCGAGGGCCCAACGTCCTCGTTGGCCACAATTCCGGTTGGGTACAGGCTCTGATACCATAACTGTAACGACCCTAAAACTGTACCCGTTTTTCCCGAATATATTTTTTTTTATCCTAATAAATTTAAATAAACTCTAAGCGGAACCTAAACCGAAATCGAAACCATAATCGAAATCGGAATTTAAATCTAACTTTAAAATCATTTAAAACAAATATAAATTATTTAATAAAACATTTAATAAACAATTTAAAACTATTTAATAAATCTTTAAATAAAACCATTAATTGGCCGAGGGACAAAAGAGACTTTTGTCCCTCAAATTAAATGGAGATCGATCTCCATTTATATGGAGATCGATCTCCATAATAAATGGAGATCGATCGCTGTATCACCATGCAGCGATCCCTGTAAGCGATCAGTAGCCACTCCAGTAGCCACTCCTTCAACCATCCAAAAATATAAATATGTTCTCTGGAATCCGATTCCAGAGAGCAAACTTTAACCTCACTTTTTCCATTCATTTTTTTCAATAACCATAATCAATTTACAACTTAAACTCAACTAAAACGTGTTCTAAACTTAATCGACATGCAGCAGACTTTGCGAAATCCAACTGCGTGGATAGCTCTAAAAACCGAGCCTATCCGTAACCACCTAAAAAACATTTCAAAACATTTTCATAACGCTTAACAATCAGATTAAACCAAAACATTTTCTATAAACAGTTTACCCAAACAGTTCCAGAACTTCAATACAAAATCATTGCCTAAACATCCTATACATATTCTATCAATTATCCCAAAACATTCCCAAAATCTATACATACTGTCCCCACGGGTCGTGTAAGCCTCGACTGCGCCAGCACACCACCGCAGCCATCATCCGTCAACTGAGCTATGCCTCAGGTGGAGGAACGTCGTCCTCACCTGGTATCTCGTAGTCTATGTCACCTACACCATACATAAACACACTATGAGATAAATCTCAGTAAGCCCTAGTAAATGCGATGCATGCTGTGCTATGAGTTCGATAAATCATGCTTTATTTTATCTTTCTATGCAATGCTCTGTAGGTGTCACCGAGATCCTATACCCTCTAACCAGAGAGAGCTCATCCAGCGGGCGGACTACTCTTTCCAGCTAGAGGAGGGGGGTACACGCTTACAATCCGTACAGCCGTGCCTGAGCCCCACCTCGCGTGACCTGTAACTGTATGCCCGAAGGCCTGTAAGCCTTTCGGCCAGTGTACTGTAAGCCTTTCGGCCGTGAACTGTAAGCCTTTCGGCCGTGAACTGTAAGCCTTTCGGCCGTGAACTGTAAGCCTTTCGGCCGATGCTATGCTTTACGTTATCTTTAAAACTCTGTGCGGAAATTCGTTTTCATGCTTTTCTTTAAAACCAAGTGATGCGTGAACAGTTCAATATCATACAATAAACAAGCAACACATAGACCATCGGGACTTTAAAAAAACGTAAACTATAAACTCCTAAGACCTAGCTACCCAAACCGAGCAAAACTAACTAAAGGCATCTCCAAAACGCCTCGAGACGACACGATGTACGGTGTAGGCCGATTTGGCCAAAGAAAATCACGAGAACTTACTTCGCGTCCAAAGCAGCTTAAACCCGTCCACGAGCACTGTTTACCTAAGCAATTTACAAGGATTTACGTTAAACGAGTTTATTCAAAAATCTCGAAATTTCGTAAATTCTAACATTTTTCCTAAATCGATTAGATTCGTCCAAATACGTCCAACACGTTCAATATTTACTTAATCATTGACAACCTATCGATTACGAGCCCTAGATCTCGTTTTTAATCGAAAACCTAAACGAACCTAAACGTTTAAAACTTTACGAAACTCGGATTTCAATGTTCCAAAACTATAGAGATTTACCGAGAACGTCGATTGGAGGAGAACGCGTGAAGAAAACGAGACGAACGGAAGGAAAATCGGAGTCGGAATGGTTGGATTTCACTGTCGGCAGAGGAGGTTCTACGAGAGCTTTTTCTTCTCTGGAAGAAAATGAGGGGTTTCAATCGCAGAAGTGTTCTGCGATTGAAACAAATTTGATTTTAAATGAAGAAACAAATAATTGAATGCTAAAGACGATTTTGCCATTTTCTAAGTTTTTATATTAACTTTGTTCTTCGGTTCGTTAATCGTCCAACGATTTGAGTTCTCAAAACTTTCTTATTTCGCCATTAAGTTCAACTTAGTATTCGGGATTTAATAAGACTGACCGTTCGCAAAACGGACCCCGTTTACTATTTTTTACTAAACATCCTTTACGTTATGAAAAGCGTATTTATTCGGAATATAGCGTCTGAACTCCGAAAATTCCCGTAATTTCCTTAAAATTCTTATTATTCGCTAGGGTCATAATGGCACTTTCTTTTCGTGAAACGGACCCGATTTGATATATTTATAAAAAAAACGTCTCAAATGATATAATAATAACAAAATAACAATATAATATAATATATCCGAAACCCGTACATGCTGGGTATTACATTCCACCCTCCTTATTCAGAATTTTGTCCACAAAATTAAATCATACATATAACTCACTCAAACAGCGTGGGATAACTCGTCATCATATCTTGCTGTCGTTCCCAAGTCGCCTCTTCCACCTCATGGTTCCGCTTTAGCTCAAGTGGTACTCCTTACTTGCACCCCAGGTACTAATCCCTGAGGTCCTGGGTTCGAGTGGGGAGGAAGGCAAAAATACTCTGCAGGGAGAGGAAAGTTCTGTGAGTTGGGCCACCCAGTGTAACTGTGAAAAGGGCTGGGTTAAAACCGGTGTCACGATAAAAAGGGCCGGGGCTTGACAATAAAAGGCGCCTTTTATTGTAACAACCCGGCCACCGTACATCGATGGTTTACACCAAGCTGTGCGGCCACCGTGCATCGATGGTTTACACCGCCATGTGGCAGCCACACAGGCCCACCACGTGTACTCATAGAACTTTCCCCTCCCTGTAGGTTATTTTTGCCTTCCTCCCCACTCGAACCCAAGACCTCAGGGTTAAGGACCTGGGCTACAAGTGTGGAGTACCACTTGAGCTAGTGGGGAGGAAGGCAAAAATAACCTACAGGGAGGGGAAAGTTCTATGAGTACACGTGGTGGGCCTGTGTGGCTGCCACATGGCGGTGTAAACCATCGATGCACGGTGGCCGCACAGCTTGGTGTAAACCATCGATGTACGGTGGCCGGGTTGTTACATTAAAAATTCTTTTGACAGAAGTTAAGTGAGATTCCTTAGGAGCAGCTTGAAATCTAGCACACAGACAAACATTAAAGAGTATATCTGGCCTACTTGCAGTCAGATATAGCAGGGAACCAATCATACCACGATATTTCTTAATATCAACACTTTTTCCTTTTTCATCCTTATCCAATTTAGTTGTGGTACTCATGGGAGTCTTGGAAGACTTGACAGATTCTAAGCCAAATTTCTTAAGAAGTTCCTTGATGTATTTTTCTTGACAGAAGAAAATTCCATCAGGAGATTGACAGATCTGGAATCCTAAGAAGAATTTTAACTCCCCCATCATACTCATCTCAAATTCATTTTGCATGAGAGAGGAAAATTCATTACACATTTTGACATTAGAGAATCCAAATATAATGTCATCAACATAGATTTGTACTAACAAAATATTTTTATCCTTTTGCATGGTAAACAGAGTTGAATCAGAATTTCCCTTTTTGAAATTCCTTTCCTCAAGAAAATTCTTCAATCTGTCATACCAAGCTTTAGAAGCCTGCTTAAGTCCATAGAGAGCCTTCTTAAGTCTATACACATGATCAGGTTTAGCATAATCTTCAAAACCTAAAAGCTGCTCTACATAAACTTCTTCCTGAATATAGCCATTTAAGAAATCACTCTTAACATCCATTTGAAAGAGTGTGAAGTTTTTGTAGCACGCATAGGCTAAGAGCATCCTAATGGATTCTAATCTAGCAACAGGTGCAAAGGTTTCCTCAAAATCTATTCCTTCTTCTTGATTGTAACCTTTGACAACTAATCTGGCTTTGTTCCTTACAACTATTCCATTTTCATCCATTTTATTCTTATAAACCCATTTAGTTCCAATAATAGGATGATCAACAGGTTTTGGAACAAGTTCCCAAACATTGTTCCTTTCGAATTGGTTTAGTTCATCTTGCATTGCAACAATCCAATATTCATCTAATTCGGCTTCCTCAAACTTCTTAGGCTCTATCTGAGAAATAAATGTCACATTGGCACAGAGATTCCTAAGAGAGGATCTAGTCTTAACTCCTAAAGAAGGATCACCTAAAATTTCATCTATTGGATGGTCTCTGACATATTTCCAATCTCTAGGAAGAGCAGGATTTTCATCCTTGACAGAAAGAATATCAAGAGATGTGGAAGAAGGTTCTGTTGATTTTTCTACTTGAGGAGAATCACTTGGCTTTTCTAAGGAAAGAGAATCCAGTTGTTTGTCCAAAATATCATCCTCATCCACATTGATTGTGGGTTGAGGAGATTCATCGAAGTTAACATGAACAGATTCCTCTACAACTAAAGTTCTCCTATTGAATACTCTATAAGTTTTGCTGGAAAGGGAATAACTCAGAAAAATTCCAAGATCAGATTTGGAATCGAATTTTCCTAAGTTATCCTTAGTGTTTATAATGAAGCATTTGCTTCCAAAAGCTCTAAAATACTTAACAGAAGGTGTTTTTCCACTCCAGAGCTCATATGGAGTTTTCTCAAGAATAGGTCTTATGGAGACCCGGTTAAGCACATAACAGGCTGTTGCAACAGCTTCAGCCCAGAAATACTTAGAAAGAGAGTTTTCATTAAGCATAGTCCTAGCAAGCTCTTAGAGAGATCTATTCTTCCTCTCAATAACACCATTTTGCTGAGGGGTTTTAGGAGAGGAGAAGTTGTGCTCAATTCCGTATTTAAGACACAGGAGTTCAAATTTTTCATTTTCAAATTCTCCACCATGATCACTATGAATAACAATAATGGTGAGCACCTTTTCATTTTGAACTCTTTTCCTAAAGCTAGAAAGGTATCAAAAGTCTCATCCTTTGATTTCAGAAAATAAACCCAAGTAAATCTAGAAAAATCATCAACAATGACAAAGACATAGAATTTGCCACCTAGGCTAGCAATATTGGAAGGACCGAAGAGGTCCATATGAAGGAGTTGGAGAGGCTTGGAAGTGGAAACTGCATTCTTCGATGCAAAGGAACTTTTGATCTGCTTACCCATTTGGCAAGCATCACAGACCTTATCATTTTCAAAGGATATCTTAGGAATCCCTCTAACTAAGTTATCCTTGGTAATCTTAGCTAAGGTATCCATCTCTACGTGTCACAATCTCCTATGCCAAATCCAACTATCATATGAAGAATTCACAGCAAAACACTTTTCATCAATGCACACAACATTATCCAAGTCAATGATATAAATATTTTCTTTCCTATAGCCAGAAAACAGGGTTTTGTCACTAGATGCATCTTTAATTAAACAAGAGTTTGATTTGAAGATCACCTCATAACCTTTATCACATAACTGGCTAATACTAAGCAGATTATGCTTTAATCCCTCAACTAGAAGCACATTTTCAGTAGTAGGATTAAAACTGTTACCTATATTGCCGATGCCAACAATTTTACCTTTTTGGTTTCCACCAAAAGTGACACTTCCTTTCTTTTTATTGACAGCAGCAAACATGGTTGAGTCTCCTGTCATATGCCTCGAATATCCACTGTCGAGGTACCACTGGTTCTTTCCAGGAGAGAACTCAACCTGCAAAACAGTAATCAATTAGTCTTCTTAGGTACCCAAATCTTTTGGGTCCTAGTGTTAGGCCTGGTCCCCTTAGGAACCCATTGCAACTTACTACCAGTTTTCTTATTGTTTGAATTTAATGGACATTCAAATGATTTATGTCCAACTTCATTGCATGTATGACAGACAGTGGATTTAACAAAAAGCCTTTTATATGTTTTCTTTTTACTAAACCCTTCATACCCTAGGCCAGTTTTATCAAACTGCACTCTCTGGCTCCTCAATAACATGTTCAGATTTTGACTACATTCAGTGAAATTCAGAACAAGTCTATTTAACGTCTCACTTTTCTTTTTAAGTTCAGTGATTTCCTTTTCATGCATGTCCACTTCTTTAGCATGCTTTTCTAATAAACCTGCATTTTCCTTTTTCAACATGTTATACTTAGTCTTAAGCATGCTAAATTGTTTAACCAAATCGTTAAATGCATCAACCAAATCACCATCATCCTCATCAGATTCACTATCATTAGAAGATTGGCTAACCTGATCTTCGTGTGCCATGAAGCACAGATTGGCTACTTCCTCATCTTCAGAAGACGAAGTGTCACCTTCACTGTCATCCCAAGTGGCTTTCATAGCCTTCTTCTTAAACTTCTTGGGATGCTTCTTTGTCTGCGGACAATCTGCCTTCATGTGGCTAGGCTTTCCACATCCAAAGCAAGTGATTTCCTTCTCCTTGTGAGATTTCTCACCCTTTGGAAATCTCCTTCTTTTCATTCTTTTTCTTTGGAGGAATTTGCTGAACCTCCTTGTAATGATGGCTATATCCTCATCATCATCATCTTCTTCTTCTTCTTCCTCAGATACATCTTGTTTACTGGAAGAAGCTTTCATAGCTATGTCTTTTCTTTTTGTAGCCTCTTTCTCCTTGAGGTCTTCCTTCTCATTTGACCTCATTGTGATCTCATGTGTCATGAGAGATCCAATGAGTTCCTCAAGTTTTAGAGCCTTGAGATCCTTTGCTTCCTGTATGGCAGTCACCTTTGGCTGCCAGCTTCTTGGAAGACATCTGAGGATTTTCCTGACCTGTTTTTCACTAGAATAAGATTTACCAATAGCTTTCAAACCATTAGTAATGTTAGTAAATCTTGTAAACATAGAAGAAATAGACTCATCCTTAGGCATGGAGAATAGTTCATACTCGTGTATGAGCATATTTAATTTACTCTCTTTCACTTGATTCGTGCCCTCGTGTGTGACCTCTAATAGGTGCCAAATCTCTTGAGCACTCTCACATCCTTGTACTCTATTAAATTCGTCTCTATTCAGAGCACAATACAAGGTGTTTATAGCCTTGGCATTCAGACTCAAGTTCTTCTTATCTGTATCATTTAGTTCATGTGAGGCTTTGGAAATCCTAATACCATTTTCTGTTTTGACAGCAATGTAAGGACCATTTTCTATGTTATTCCATAATTCATAGTCCACAGCCTAAACGGATATTCTCATTCTGGACTTCCAGTAGACATAATCACTCCCATCGAAGAAGGGAGGTCTATTTGTTGCTTGACCTTCTACTTGTGTGGTGTTAGTGTTGAATGCCATTGTGAAATTGTATGACACAGAGTGTTTAACTACAGCTTAGACAGAGGTAACCTTGCTTTGATACCAATTGTAGGATCGGTATTGTCTAAGAGGGGAGGTGAATTAGACCTTTTTAATTTTAATTACGAGTCAACCTAATTTCTCCCTTGATTAAACTTATAGATTTAACACAAGTAATCAAATAATGTAAAGAGAGAGAGAGAAATTCGACACCAGTATTTTTACGTGGTTCGGTCAAACTGCCTACGTCCACGCTCCAAGGCTCCCCCTTGAAGATTCCTTACTTCTCCTCAACGAAAAATCCTGATCGAGCTTTCGGGCGTCGATCCAAAGCCTTTTACACAATACAGGATTGAACTTTACGGGCGTCAATCCACTGCCTTACACAAATTTTGAGTTTGTAAAGTTTTGCACAAAACTACTCTCTCACAGAAATTGAATCTCAAGTTAGAATTGAGAGAGGTAGAGAAAATACAGAGTATTATCACTTTCGCAGATTAGGGCTTAGAATTCAAATTCGCAAAAAGTTATATCTTCGTGCTCTAACCTTAGCTTAAATACTCTGTCTTTAAATCGGCTTGCCTTCAATGCTCCTTATCCAATAATAGAAACTTTGTTACCGTTGGAGCAGCTTTCGTATAAAAACAGGTAGCCGTTGCATTCTGAAAGCGCAAATCACCCGACACCATTAATACTTTGGACTTTAAGCTTCTGGGCGAGGTACACTGTAGCTTTCGCGGTATATTTAAAATCTGGGGGAAGACAAAGCTGATTTATAGTCTTGAACCACCATCGGATGATGCAACTGGAAAATATTGAACCGGCATCGGATGAGAAAGCTTCAAATGCTTGAACCGGCATAGGATGATGAAGCTTTAAAAACGCTGTCGGACGATTAAATCATAGACGTCTTCCGCCTTTGTCGTTTAGTGACCGGAAGAGGAATTTGTTGAAGTCATCTGACTTTGTCGGTTAGCGAGCGTAGGACTTCTTCGTTTTAGCTCATCCGCCTTGTCGTCTAGCGAGCGGTGGAGTAATTCCTCGAAGGTCATCCGCCTTGTCGTTTAACGAGCGGACGACTACTGCATTTTTGGTCATCCGCCTTGTCGTTTAGTGAGCGGTGGATCTCTTCATTTTCTCTCATCCGCCTTGTCGTTTAGTGATCGGTGGATCTCTTCATTTTGAAACAAATTCCAGATCGGTAGACTTAAATTAATTTATTAAATTTTCAGCCCTGTACACTTTATCACGATTGTTAGAAAGCTAAAATACCCTTACCAAGGGCATTTCCAACAGACTAAAATTATGTGCATAATTTATGATTCTCATTCAACAAACATAATCAAATTACTAAGCTAATCGTACAAACACATCATCAAAAACAAATTAGACTTAAACACCATTGAAGTCAACAATATCCACCATATAATAAATCATAAAAATGTTAGAAAATTTCGAAACTTTTCAAATTATCTTCCCATGATATGATCAACATGTGGTAAAATTTTAAAATAAATTGAATGTCGTTTGGTATTTTTTTTAAAATTAATACTCGTTCCTTCTTCACTTTATTTGTTCATTATATTATGGGAAGATAATCTAAAAAATTTCGTGATTTTCTAAATTTGTACGATTTATTGTAACTATTTTATAAAATAGTTAATTAAAATTACAATAAATCGTACAAATGTGAGAAAATCATGAAACTTTCTAGATTATTTTCCTATTATGTGGTGAATATCCAGTAAAAATTTCAAATAAATTTTATATCGTTTGATATTTTTTTTTAATTAATTTATAAATTACAGAGGATGAACGGAGGGTGAATACCTCCCGCTAGAACGAAAAGAACGGTCCCCAATTCTAATGTAAAATTGAGAACGGAAGGTGAATACCCCGGCCAGGGTTTTTTTTTTTTTGTTAATTTTCGATAGTTTAAAATTTTTTTTTAATATAAATATATTTTGATGATTTTTTTTTATACCAAAATCAAAATTCGAAGGTTAAAATAATTTTAACCCTTATTTTAAACTAAAACGCAGAAAAATAATCAAACAGATTAAAACAAAAATGAAAATAGTGAAATTTAGAAACTGAATCGTGACTCAAAGAAGTCTTAACAACGACGTTGGAAAACAAAAAAGAGAAATCAACGAGGTATGAATAAATATTTTTTCGAAAAATTGGATAAATCCTAGTTCCAGGGCCCCACTAATTTCGCAACAGCTTATATAAATGACTCGCCGTTTCTCATTGGCCTGCGCGATTTTCTCAGGAGAAACAATTTAGGGAAGTGCAGGAGCTCTCGTTGGGTGTGTTTTTCTCTTGAATCTCACATCAGTGCAGGAGATTTCATTGGCCTGCGCGCTATTTTGTCTGTGAATTCTCCCAGGATACGATCGCCAGTTTAAGGTAATTTCAGCCGGTGCTAGCGATCTGCTTATATTCTTCAAGAATCAAGAATATCAGTTTAGGAAAGTTGAGTGGTTCTCAGTTTCCGCGTGATTTTCTCGGGGAAGGAACAGCAGTTTCTGTGTGATTTTCACGGGGAGCGATCATTAATTCTGGAGGTTTAAGTGGGCTCTCAATTTTTCGATAGTTCTCTCAGAAGACAAAACGCTAGTCTTCATTAATTTCTATCAGCTGTCGATTTTTTTTCTTAGGAGATTAATATCAGTAACTGAAATTTCAATTCTCTTGAATTCGGGGCTAATTGACTAAGCATCAAGTTAAGAAATTTCAGTCCAACGGACTACGAGGAAGCGAATATGAACGGAAGAAACGTCCCTAACTACAGGAATCCCTGTCTTACCATGCATCAACCTTGGGCTTCGCTGCTTGTGTATGGGATCAAGCGCATTGAAGGAAGATCATGGCCCGCTCCTCTGAGAGGTTTGAACCCACCCTAATGTACTCCATTCTTAAGTTCTTTTAAACACGGTACGTATAAAGTTGGATTTCCTAATATGAGTTCGACCTGGACTCAGAGAAGAGGATAGAATAGAGTTTGAATTTAAGAAGAAAAACACAGAGCTTAAAAGGTTGAAAACCCAAAAAAATAAAATTTTGAAGTACTTACATGAGGGGAAAAAAGAACTTTGGGGGAAAATTGTTATAAATGGAGAATACTTGTGGTTGAAAGTTAAATTTCTGTTTGTTTTACGGACAGTAAATGAATGAACTTTATGTATTAAAGAGCTCTGGTTCATTAATAGTGAAAAACGATACTTTCACTTTATCAATAAAATTCATTATTCCGTGCAATTTTCTTTTACTTTTTGTTGGTGTTCCATAAGATTATCACTTCTTTTGATATTTTTTTATAGTAAATGTTGCTAACATGATAAAACTCTTGGCTTACGCAGGCCGTATTTGGATTCACGCTGCCGGTAAGGTTCCCGATGATGCTACGATAAAAGCAATGGAAGACTTTTACCGGGAAATCTATGCTGTTGATGGAATTACTGATCTCAAGTTTCCAGAAAGTTATCCAGTATCAAGGCTCATAGGTATAATGAACATAGATCCTTACGCAATATTTCAACAACAAACTCTGTCCCCTCACTTCTTTATTGCAGCACTCATCTTCATGTAGTCAAGTCATATTGGAGGCTGATGGTGTTTCTGAATAGTAGATTGATTTTTCAGTTGTGTTGGGACAATTAATTAGGATGCTAGTCACCTTCATGTTGTAATGGTTTTTATTCTGCTTTCTCTCTCTCTCTCTAAGTGTGTTGATCAATGAAAGCTAAGTTGGTGCACCTTCTCTTCATATTCAGGTTGTGTTGAAGTGGTTGGCTGTGTTAGAGGTGATGAACTGACAAGTTGGAAAATGGTACCTGAAGGGGTAAGAAACCTACTCCTCAGAGCAGCTTTTTCCATAACACATCTCTGTAACATTGTTTCTTTTTTAATGCATCTGGTAGTCTAAATTTACCATTTTTGTTCAACAACAGGTTAGGCTAGAAGCACAAACAAATTTTTGTTGGCTTTGTGAAAAACCTCAGGTACTATTTTAATGGGGAATTAGAGTTAAAATAAGAAAACATTTTTTTGATGAGTTGTGCATAATTTTAATATTGTTTCAGAAATTGTTGATTCCATTTGCGATGCGAGGGTACCAAGGCGTTTACAACTTAGAAAAGAAGGTAGTGTAGTCTCTCTATCTCTATCTCTATCTCTCAGCTCTCTGGCTTTATCTTCCGACGTATTTTGATTCGGGTTTGCTTATGTACATATTCAGATATTTGATGACGCAGTTAGAGGTCTAACTACTGTTAAAGGTCCAATGCCAGTGCAATTTCCACTTCCAAACCCCAGGGATTCATTCTCCTTGAAACCAGGGTCGATTGCTTTTAAATTTCCTGAATCCAGAGTATCTGAGGTGGATAAATCATTGAGACTCAATGCTGTCATAGCTGGTGCACGTGCGGCAGCTACACAGTTCACACGAAAGGATCAATATCTTCATACAAATGTTGACAATAACACCCGAAATCTCGCAAGCTGCAGTAAATTCAAGAGAGACTGTTTAGAAAAGGACAACTTTGATGAATGCTCGGCCACAACATCCTATAGCAAGGAGCATACTAAGATCGTCAAATCCGAGGACAGCCATAGTCAATGCCAACCTGATTGTGCAAATATGAGGCCGCATAGTGGGGCACCTTCTAAGGTATAACATTTTTCTCAGACCAAAAATTGCGGTAGCTAGGCTTCTGTCTAACTTTGCTTGAAAAAAAGAAATTGTCCAATACGGATGATTGACACCATCAAAATTCACGTTGAATAAAATTATTGTCATGTGGTTCGTTATTGTGCTCTTGCAGTAACAGTTATAGTGAAATATCTAATTTTCCCTCACTTCTGGGAATTAATTCTCCTTGCATTGATAATCCAGTCAAACTCTTGTTTTTTGGTCATAGATTTTTAAACTAACTTGTTGCCTAAATGTGTTGGTTATATAAAGATCCATCAACGTCTAAAATATGGTCTTATATGTTGGAATTTAGGGTTCTCGCGCACGGTCAAATTACTGGTGCCTCGAATGTGTTTAGTCGTTTGTGTTTTGCATTTTTCTGACCTTCAAACAAATTAGATCCTTGTGTTAAGTCCAGTGATTATCATTTAATTCGAGAATAATGGATAAAATAATCAATTCGCCTAGTTATGATTGGTGATCTGCTGCCCTTACTTGCCCATGGTTATGATATATGGATTCAATGGTGATAATCAGAACAAGACTGAAATTTTTTCTTTGGTAGATGTTTTACATTTTGGTATATATTCTGATATTAGTTTGAATTTCTTCCTAATGATGCAGCTTTTCAGAACTGCAATAAGAGGGCTGAAGATACAATGAAGTTGCAGGTTGTGGGAAAGACGATGCTCTCTCATAAGCATTCTCCATAAGGAAGTGTATCATTATCATTCATTCTTAAGGTTTATAGTATGTAAATGTCTATAAATGTTAGCTTAGTTCGGCTTCTCTCTCTCTCTCTCTCTCTCTACATGAAGCTTAATAATCAATAAATGAAAATCTCATTACCATAATTAAAATTTGTAATTTAATTTAATGAAAATTTCATTATCTTCCAAGATTACCATGACGGTGGTTCAACCTTCAAATCTCAAATTGTATTTATAGATTTACCAAATTATATTGAGGAAGTTCGAATTTATTTGAATTGAATGATTAAGATTAAGCAAATCAATTAGTTATCATAATTTATTATCTTCAAATCATATAAATGTGGTTAGTTTGGAGTGTCTACCATTTATTGTTTATGTTTTTTTTAATTACTCTAATTTATGAAAATTGGCATTTTAAAAAACATTTTATGTAACAATATTAAAATTTAATACGAGTTCTATTTTTTTTATTGCATTTAATACGGGAGATTGATCATAGTAAGAAGGCACATGCATGGTGACAATACTATCACCTACTACAAAAAAAAAAGTCTAAATTATTAAAATTAATAAAGTAGAGTATAGAGTATAGAGGAGGGATTTATTAAAATTCAACGTACAGAAAATCTGATAAATGTCCATTCCTTCCTCTAAAAATCCCATTACATATACCCTGGTATCCCAACTAGCACTATTCTACATGTATTCTCGAATTATACGCGTCATAGTGGTAAAATTAGATTGTAAAATCGATGAATAAACCTAACATTGCCGTGCCGTGTTAACAATGATAGTCCTTCGATGTGCTTTTTTGGTCGAGTGCGGTTTAGTGCGGTTTTTGAAGCTTGTAATAGTTTTGACCAAGTTTTTTACGACGATTTCAGTCAGCAACACGATCTCGTCCTCTTCTTTTTCCGCCACAAATCTAACTTTTTTTTTCAGTTCGTCAAAAGACCGATGTTGCTTCAACTTCAACTTCAACTTCAACTTCAACTTCAACTTCAACTTCAACTTCAACTTCAACTTCAAGCTTAGTTCTTCCATGATTACAGAAGTCCAAATAGTCTAGAGAGAGGAGAAGAATTGTGAAGAGCAAGCATTTCTAAAGGATCCTTCATCATTTATATATAATAGCATTCAAACTTTAACGGGAAATCCTAGTGCATAGAGAAATCATAATCATACTTACTTCATAATTTGAATTTAATTTAATCTATATTTACAAGATATGATTAACTAATTATGCAGCCGGTAATAAACAATCATAAACTGGTGTCAACTTCTATTCAACCCTACTCAAGCTATTTACACAGCTACTATCAGAATCTTATCCAGTTCTCAACCAATAACCAATGGAAAAATAAGGTTGAGTTGAGTTAAAACTACAATCAGCTCAGGAACTAATTTATCATCTACTTGATAACAGATTATCCACACCTTAATTCACTGCAGAACTATGCAGCTGGAACTCATAATTATTGAGCCGCATCCTCGGAAAATCGAGCATCAAAAGGAGTGGACGACTGGGAATGTGCAGAGCTGGCAAGGGCTCCAGAACCTTGTTGCAGTTCAATCACAAGCCATCGAACTGCTTTACTCATCTGTTCCAACCGCACTGCACTTATGGGAGGAATACCAGCAGGCCCAGATTTCCCAGCAACTGAGCCAGTTGCCTCGTCTACCAAGCATTCTGAGCCTACCCTTTGCTTCACTGACTCCACAAATTCTTCAGCTTGATCACAAGCAACCCTGAATAGTTCCCATTTCTGCTTAAAATTCTCCAAAGCCATATCTGAGGCAGCTGTTTTTAGACCTGCTGAAGTTTCATTGGCCTCCAGGACATTGGCTGCTCCGGCAACAAAATCCTGATATGCACTGTTTAAAGAATCTACGATGTTATCCATTGTGCTTTTTAACAAGCTGTGGGAATCTGAAATTGGAAAATTTTAGAGAAACTTCAGACATGAAATGCAACGATGCACAGGTTATTCAATTTGCCTATTGATTTTTTTTTTTTACCAGAAACCCATTGTCAATGTATTGAACCAAGAAATGAAAGACGATGTTGATCTTAATACACTCGATAAAATGTTTTCATTAATTCTCAAGGGCAAAAGCATTTCAAATTTAACCACTTTTTGCAATTCTTCAACCAATTGATCTTCGTGATTTTAATACAATCAGAATTCTACACTACTTCTCCACCGTTTCCTAATTCTGCAAAAAATTGATCACTGTGATCAGATTACGGTACATTAACTCACGTGAAAGGAAAGCAGCTCCATTATATACTCTACCCAAAGGACAAAGAAAATCATATGATCATCACACATCAGGAACTGTATAACGAACTAAAGTTGATAAATTTTATAAATCTTTAAGGGATGTCGTTGCCTGACTAAATTTCTCCAAACAGATGCTAAATACCAACTAATTCACAGCTTTATACACTAATAATTCGATAGATTAAATAGAGCTTGAGATAGAGAGAGTAAGCTACGCAAACTGCAAATTAAAAGGAGAAAACAAGGAGAAATACCAACCAGGACAAAAACAAAACCCTAGACACAAAAATCCATTGAAGTTGAATGACAATAATGCAGAAAAAAATCAAGAAATTAAACAACAAATTGAAAATAGAAAATTACCAAACTTCGCCCAATCTGCGCAGAACAGAGGAGTGCGTTTCAATCCGTTGAAGATGCGAGAAGAGAGAAAGGAGGTTTCATATCAATAAAAAGTGGGCCGATTTGGGCCTGAATATCGTAATTGGGTCGACTCACAGCCCATCTGAATAGACCATTTTGATGCGCAACTCGTTCCGGTCTCAAACCCGAGACCGAGCTTTAAAATAATAATATTTTCCATAGAAAATAACAATTTATTATATTTATTTTTAAGCATTTAAAAAAATTGTGTGTTATTTTAAGAAAAATAAAATTTCGCTTTTCTCGTTTGGAATTTTTATGGTATACGTATTGAGAAGGTGATTGATGATTAAAGACCGAAATGATTAACTAATATTTTAACCTCGTAATGTAAAATAGGGAGTTGTCCAACCTCGAGTTTTTTAGGGTTTTAGTTGTAGTAAGTTTTTGAAGTCTTAGTAAATTTATATTTCGTGTTTCTAAGTCTTTGATAAATTCATGTTCTCCGATCCATTCCTTCTCATCAATAACTTTCTAATAAATAGAAAAACGCCGTTCGATCAATAAATTCCTATCTTTTTATTTATCTGGTGCTAAATATGGAAATTTATCAAAAATATTATCCTTGCTTGGATTAATACTTAGATTTTTACTATTAAAGTGAAGTTTTATCATAGGTGCATTATAATTTATGAAAATAAGAATTTTTGGTGCAAACTACTAGGTTTAGAAAGGGATGGGTATGGTTGTGTTTGTGGATGTGTTTTTAATCTAGTTGGCATCATTCAATGTCATTCACTTGCATCATTTTTTGTGTACTCAATTTCTCATCCTAAAAAAAAAATAAAAAAAAATCAATATTTTAAGTACAATTAGGGTTAGTGCCACGTAATATCTTGATCGATGTGATCAACACGATGAATTGAAAACATTGTGCAATTTTTTTTTTTGAAAAATCAACAATATGCTAATTCGACTAAGAACGACAAATGCGTTTATATACCCATTTCCTCTTGAAATCTGGCTTTCAAGTTTTAGTAATCACGGTCTGACTAAGAGATGACAAACTAACCAACCGAACCTGAAAAAATCTGGCTCACCAAATTTAAATTAGTCAAGTCTAACAAGCTCAAGGAACTGAGTCTAACGAGTCCGACAAAAAAAAATTAACTCGAGTTGGCTTGCGAACCAATGTTAAATGAGCCTAGTTGAGTTGGCTAAACGAGTCTTAACAAGTCAAGTCTAACAAACCAAATATATATAAATATTTTTAATTTATATAAATGTAATGTATATTTAAAAAAAATTAATTTTTAAAATTATAATAATTATTTAATATTATAATGTTAAAATATAATAGTTAGTCGTTTAGTTAATAAAATTATTTTATTAATATATAAAATGACATGTATTTAGAAAAAAAATTATTTGAGATGATCTAATAAAAAAATATCATACGATTATCATTACAAATATTTGACAATTGCTTTATTACAAATTATACATATACTAACTAGGTTTTCACCTATCTAATTGCTAATCATTTGCAATTAAGGTGACAAACGAGTCAACCGAGCGAGCCGAGTAAACTCTAAAAAAATCCAGTTCATTGAACCTAATGAGTCCAACGAACCGAGCCTAATAAGTCAGCCAAAAAAATTTCGACCAGAGCCAGCTCACGAGATAAAATTAGACCAGTCGAGCCTCTGCTACAATGTCGAGCCGACCGAGCGGGCTCATTTGTCTTCTCTTTAATCTTTTAAGCTGATGAATAATTTGTGTATTTCTTGAACCAAACCAATCTATAGTATTCCGAGTTCAACTATATGCAATGCATAGTTCATGCTAAACAATCTATTTATTAGGACCATGACCAACAATCAACTATAAAACTCAACATTTTCCAAAGACATTAATGAGAATCAATTAAATTAAAAAAATTAAGATCTAATCTATAAATGATCTCAACGTTGAGGTCTTAAATTGCACCTGCAAACCAAATATTATTACATGACATTGAGAAATAGAGTAATTATTGACACGATATTTATGTATTATTTATTCATTTTTGTAAATATAGTTGAGATATTAATCATTTAATGTAGGATCGTATTTGTCTAAGAGGGGGTGAATTAGACTTTTTAAAATTAATTAGTTAATCTAATCAATTTCTCTCTTATGTTCAACTGATAAGAAAACAGCAAATAATCAAACAATAAAAATGAGAGAGAGAGAAATTGACACCACAGTTTTCGTGGTTCGGCTAAACTTGCCTACGTCCACGCTTCAAGGCTCCCCCTTAAAGATTCTTTCATTCTCCTCACAAGAAAACCAGATCGAACTTTCCGGACGTCGATCTACTGCCTTTACAACAACTGGATTACTCTTCACGGGCGACAATCCACAGCCTTTACACTTTTACAGTAGGATGTAATTTTTTCAGTACACGCTACACTCTCTCAAAAATCAAATATCAAGTTTTAGAGTAGAGAGATATAGAGAAAAAATGCAGAGTATTGCTTGAATATGACTCGTTAGGGTTTCAAGATTAATTTCAGCAAAAGTTCTTTTTTCGAGCTTCTTTCTCCTCTTTTATACTATGTCTATAATCGGCTTCAATACTTGAATGCTTCTTTCTGGATATGGAAAAAATATTATCGTTGGAGAAGCATCCGTACTTAGACAGCTAGCCGTTGCGTTCTGAAGTTGCTTTCATGCTTCACCATTAATGGACAGGAGTTAAAGCTCTGGGCGACTATGGCTGTAGCTTCGCGGTCTTTTTAAAATATGGCGGAAGATACTGTTCACCGGTAGATGTTGTTCTTTACAATGCTTGAACTGCCATAAGTAGATGTATCTTTAAAATACCATCGGTAGAAGTCTTTAAAATACCATCGATAGAAGTCTTCAAAATTCCATCGGTAGAAGTCTTCAAAATTCCATCGGTAGAAGTCTTCAGTAGAGCCAGTGGTGGATGTAGACTTTTGTCGTTTTGCTGGCGGTAGAAGTTTTTTGTCGTTTAGCTATCGGTAGAAGTCTTCTTTGAAGAGCCAGCGGTAGATGTGAATTTTGTCGTTTAGCTGGTGGAAGAAGTCTTCTTTGAAGAGCCAGCGGTAGATGTGAATTTTGTTGTTTAGCTGGTGGAAGAAGTCTTCTTTGAAGAGCCAGCGGTAGATGTGAATTTTGTCGTTTAGCTGGTGGAAGAAGTAAACTTTGAAGAGCCAGCGGTAGATGTGAATTTTGTCGTTTAGCTGGTGGAAGAAGTCTTCGGTGGATGTAGAGTTCTTTCTCTTTTTTTTCAGCTCTGTTTTGCTATTGAACTCTGAACACTTGATAGATTTGTTAGACAACTAAAATACTCTTTTCAAAGGACATTTCCAGATAAATGCAAATAACATAATTATTTATTTATTCATTAATCTCATATATTGAATTCAATAATCAGCTTATTATTCTCATCAACATAATTTCAATCAAATTACACTACTTATAAACACATCATCAAAAACATCGTTAGACTTAAACATAATTTAAGTCAACAATCTCCCCCTTTTTGATGATGACAAATTATGAGTATTAATTGATTGAAAATCACTCCCCCATAATTCTAGCTCCCCCACAGCATGTTGCACACAATCCAATTTGAAACACAGTTCACAGTTCATATGCATACAAAATTCATAACCAGATTTCAAACATGCATACTCAGTTCATAAAGCAAAATACTTTCTCCCCCTTTGACATTATAAAAAAAAATATTTAACTTTTGAATTGTATAATTGTTCACAAAACAACAAAAAAATAATTATCTACTTTAAGCTAAATCCATAATTCGCTTCCACAACTCTTGCATGATCGAAGAAGGCACTTCAAGGTTCGGAAAGACATAAGGAACTATGAGTGATGCAATATCAGGAGTGGGAGCAGAAGGAGCTGAAGGATGAAATGTTCCTTGATATACTACCAAATCCATATAGGGAGTAGATGGTGGAGGCTCTACCGGAGGAGCAGCAGATTGAAATGGTCCTCGATATACCACCAGATCCAGACATGGTGGAGGCTCTACCGGAGGAGCAGCCTGATGTGCAACCATTGACCCTTGAGGCTCAGAAGAGGACTCGGAGACAGGGGAAGCAAAAGGATCAGTGAACTTAAGCTCAGCATCCTGGAAATCCAAAGGCATGAAGTTCACTTTCTGGTCAACCTGAGGCCTGATGATAGGAGGGAGGAAGTCTTCAGAACAAGCCGCTGAGTAACAAAGAGGTCGAGGCGGTTCTGGCTGAAGAGCTTGAATGTCAGACTTTAGAGACTGAAAGTCCCGAGAGAAAGAGCCTTCAAGTCTATCCATCCTGTGAGTGAACCTGTCTTGAACGGAGTCAAGGTCCATGCACATGTCTAATCTGTTCTTAGTGAGCTTGGCATCTAAGGACACATCCATCTGATCCTTAACTGAAGTGAGAGTAGTTCCTAAGCTTTCTATGCGGGACATTAGCTCATTGAACTGATCCTCACTGATGAAAGCCCTCCGCTGATAAGTTTTGGGTGTTTGAGGAGCAATTTGGAGGTTTGGTGAGGAGGTTGGGATTGGAGAAGCTGATGTTTGGATTTGAGGAGCAGGTTGGAGTGGAGGAGTAATTTGGACTACTGGAGAGATAGGAGCTGCCAGAGAAGGCACCATAAGTGTAGGTGGGAGAGGAAGAGGACCCTCTGGAAGGGGCACTGAGGGTACTGCAAAAGTATGTGTGGGGGAAGGATGTCTTGGAACAGGAGGAGGAGGTGGGTGGGAGCGAGACACCTGAGAAGTGGAAGGTGAATTATCAAAGGCAGGGATCTCAGATTCATCCCCTCCTTCGTTAATAGATTCCTCCTGGAGGATAAGTTTCCTCTTCCCTAGCTTGACAGACTGTGCCTTGGCGAGACTCATCTAAGACAAAAGCCCCTTGTCTATTCTTTTTTATCCCCATTCTCTTCAAAGTGGAGAGGGAGTAAAAGCTAGAAGGTTGAAGACGGAAAGGCTCATCTTTCTCTAAAAATTTTACTGCAAACTTCTCAAAGATTTTCATGAGAAGCAGATTGTAAGGAAGAGATGTAGCCCTGGTTGAAACACTTTGAATCATCCTTCTTAACACAATGTATCCCATATTGAAAAGTTTCTTTTGGAAGAGTGCATACAGAACAAACAGTTTCATGCCACTCACTTGATCGTAGTGACCACCCTTTGGAATGATGTTGTATCCTATCATCTGATGAAAGAGCCGAGCCTGGATGTTGAGGTGCTTGCTCTTTAATTGGTTAGGGATGAGATTTGGGTCAAGAGCAATAGTCCTATAAAATTGTTGACCCTCAGGAGAGTTAAGGAAGGGAGGCTCATTTCCTAACGCAAAGAACTTGACTTGAGAATCCAAAAGGGGGCTTTCCAACAGCTCATTGATTGATTGGGATGTTAGAACTATGTGTTTTCCATACACATAGCTCGAAACAGTAGAGAAGTCAGAAGGATAGCTAAGATTGGCATAAAACATTTTAATGGCAACGGGATAATAGAAAGTGTAACACCCGATTTTATGGGTTTCCTAATTTTACGCGCAATGGCAATTTTGTAAATAATCAAAATTTATCCGTTTTGCAAACTGAGAGTTTTAATGGAATCCTCGTAATTAATATAAATTTTAGAGGAATTACTGGAATTTAAGAAGATCAAACCGAAATATAATGCTTAAGTTTTTGGTTTTGACCTCGTAGAGGTTTAATTCGTAGAAATAGTAAAATAAATCTGTTTGACGAACGAAAAGTTTTATTAGAGCCCTAGGAATAAATTGGAATTATTGGTGAAATAAGGAAATTTTGGAGAAAACGAATTGATAGCCGAACAATAGGATAAACGGAGAGATAAATCGAAGGGCAAACTTGTCATTTGACAAGTCAATATTTTAAATAGGGCAAAAGCCCCTCTTCTTCCACACTTCAACGAAATTCTCCAGAGCATCCTCCCTGGCGATTTGCTTCTCCATGGCTCCTTCACAATTTCTCCATCGATTCTTCCTCTAATCTTCAGGAGTTCTTCACGTTTTCTCTTCCCCTCGCGAATCTAGGTGAGTTTCTAGTGTTTCCGGGCATTGATTCTCGATTTCTAGGTTCTTTAACATTTAGGGTTTTGTTAGATTTTGTTGAAAATAGTCAGATTTTGTTAAGAAACGTTAGAAATTACCTTATTAACGTTTATTGGGTGAAATAATGGATGTAGTTATCGTTTTGTTTGAAAAATTAGAAATGGAGCTTTGTGAAATCTCCATTAATGGAGTTCAGGAATTTGTGAGCGTAAGTTGCTCGATGAAATATCCGAGAGAGGTTTATTAGAATTTTAGGAAATTTCCTTTAGTTAGGAGTTTCGTTAGTTTACGAAATTTTGATGTTTAGGTTCGATTTTAACAAAGGACATTGTTAAATGCTTTAGGTGACAAGGCTCAAAACGAGGAGCTCGGTGTACACGGGACGCGAGGTAAGTTTCCTGAATTACTTGGCCGATTTGGCCTACACCATAAGAATTTGTTGATTCGAGGATTTTGAAGATGTTGTTGTGTTGGGTAATTAGGTTGGGTAGTTAGTTTTATGTATGTTGTTGGATGTATGAGTTTATTATTTGTTATGTCATTGTACACATGCACGCATCATGGTAAATGAAAAGGTGAACGAAAAGAAAAACGAAAAGAAAAACGAAAAGGTAAACGAAAAGGTAAACGAAAAGGAAAACGAAAAGGTAAATGAAAAGGAAACACGAAAAGGAAAACGAAAAGGAAAACGAAAAGGTAAATGAAAAGGAAAAACGAAAAGGTAAACAAAAAGGAAACACGAAAAGGTATAAATGGTGAAAAGGATAAAAGAACATCATGGTTTTATGAACTACACATGCATTGCATACATTGTCATTCACATAGACTTACTGAGCCTCTAGCTCACGTTTTATTTCTATGGTGTAGGTGTTTTAGAACGAGGTGAGGAGGATTTCCCTACACCTAACGAGCCTGCAGCTTGAAGGAGGATGCTCGGGGAGCGGTTAGCGTAGTTGATGCGAACTCGACCCGTGGGAGCCGTAGGTTATGTATTTTGGGTTATTTTGGGTTGAAACGGGCTGATGGGCAATGTTATTGGATGAATTGTATAGAACTCATTTTAGGATGCTTAGGTCTGGATGATTATTTTGGATAGTTTGTGAACGTATGTATAGGATGCCTATTTTGACGAATGTTGTTAGCTTCCGCTATGTATAGACGAACGTTGATGGATAAAATGACATTTTGATGAAATAGACTTAGTATTGATGTTTGAGGTAGGTTTTGGATGAAATGGAAATGGATTATGATGATTTGGAATGAGTTTGGATATTTTGGAGATGAATATGTTGTTTTGTGTCGGGATTTGATGAGATTGAATGTTCGGTTTATGGATGGTGATGGGTCGGGATTTGATGAGATTGAATGTTCGGTTTATGGATGGTGATGGAATTGATATTGAAAAGGTAGAGTTGGTTAAGTTTGGAGATGATTGGAGGTGTTGATTATGTACAAAATGTAAAAATTGTCTTTGCAGGGGTAGACCTGTGCCTGCAGGGGTAGACACCTTGCCAGGCAAGTGGTCGACCCCTCAGACAAGGTGTCGACCGAACTTACAAAGGAATGCAACCCGAGAGCAAAACTGTTTTTGAAGTGTCGACCCCTCAGACAAGGTGTCGACCGTTGTTGCAAGGTGTTGACCTGTTTCAGTACAAACAAAAACCAGAACCTTTTTAGGGGTCGACCACTATTATGAAGTGTCGACCGAAAGTTCTGGGGGTCGACCAGGGTGCTTTTTCTAGTGTTAAACTTGAGATTTTGGTTAATTTTACTTGTAACGAGTCTTCCACGCACAGTAGTCTTCTGCCGAATGAGGTTAATTGTCTATAAACAAGTGAGATTACAGGATTAAAACCTTAGACGAGTCATTTTGGGTACGTTTAAGTTAGATCCTAAATGTCAATAAAAATGGATTGAACACCCGAGTCCGTTCTCTAACGAGCGAAACGAAAGAAAACGAATGGACAAATGATGAACGAATGAAAAATGAAATAAAAGAAAAATGAAAATGATTTAAGCGAGAACGGGCGAGGGTAATAATTAAGTTCAAATTTTACCGGAATTTTGAGGAACAAGATTTAGGGTCGTTACAGAAAGATTCAATGTCAAATAACCCCAAGACTCTTCAGGGGTTCAACTAAATCCAAGCCATCAAAGTCCTCAAAGTTAATACCCCGACTAGGAATTAGAGATTTATGGTTAAAATTATCATGATACCTTGCTTCGGCATCACGACTGAGAAAGTAGAGAGACGGCCATTCAGTTGCACGAGAAAGTTCTCGTGGCTGACGAACGGAAGCCTTGGCCTTTTTCTTAGCTGGTTCCTGAACAGCGCGAAATGAAGATGCCATGATCGATGAAACAGCTTTCTGGATGTGAAAACTCGAAGGAGAGGAAGATTAGGAAGTAAGGAAACGACAGATAGGGCAGGAGTTTTCGAAAGAGCGCGAAAAATATGATGCTTTTCAAACAAGTGAGTTTAAATTAGGGCTTCGCCCAAATATATGAAGACAAACCAGTAACACTGATATCGCCCGATGGGTGACACGTGTCATCAGATTAAAGAATATATCTTTCGATACATATCGGTAGATATACATCTTCCGATGGTAAATGGATGATGCATATCTTTTGATGCCTTCATTGACCAATCTGCTCTATTACTCAAAATTTACCAACAGAAGAAGAACCTCAGTTTTTCTCAACTCGAATGAGACCTAGCCTTATTCTAATATTGTTGAAGGTCTTTTCATCCAAAGGCTTGATAAAGATATCAGCTAATTAATCTACAGAATTGACAAATTCTAAAGAAATATCACCTCTTTGAACATGATCTCTGATGAAGTGATACCTAACCTCGATATGCTTAGTTCTAGAATGTTGGATTGGATTCTTGGAAATATTTATTGCACTGGTGTTGTCACACCGAATAGGAATCCTATCATAGAAAAGATTATAATCTTCCAGTGTTTGCTTCATCCAAAGCATTTGTGCACAACAACTGCCAGCAGCAATATATTCACTTTTAGCAGTTGACAGTGCAACAGAATTTTGCTTCTTGGAGTACCAGGAAACAAGAGATTCACCAAGGAATTGACATGTTCCACTAGTGCTTTTCCTATCAACTAGACTCCCAGCATAATCAGAATCTGAGTATCCTATGAGATCAAAAGAAGTACCCTTCGGATACCACAATCCAAGATCATGAGTTCCACTCAAATATTTAAATATTCTCTTGACAACATTTAAGTGAGATTCTTTAGGAGCACCTTGAAACCTAGCACACAAACACACACTAAATAGAATATCAGGCCTGCTAGCTGTTAGGTACAACAGAGAACCGATCATACCTCTATATTTCTTAATGTCCACATATTTTTCATTTTCATCTTTGTCCAATTTGGTTGTGGTACTCATGGGAGTTCTAGAAGATTTATCAGATTTTAAACCAAATTTCTTAAGGAGCTCCTTAATGTATTTTTCTTGACAGAAGAAAATGCCATCAGGAGTTTGACTGATCTGAAATCCTAGGAAGAATTTTAGCTCCCCCATCATACTCATTTCAAATTCACTTTGCATTAGGGAAGAAAATTCATCACACAGAGTGACATTAGTTGATCCAAAAATAATGTCATCGACATAGATTTGAACTATAAGTATGTAATTATCTGATTGCTTGGTAAATAGAGTTGAATCTGTATTACCCTTTTTAAATTTCATTTCGACAAGAAAATTCTTCAACCTATCATACTAAGCCTTAGGGGCTTGTTTTAAACCATAAAGAGCCTTTCTAAGTTTGCATACATGATTGGGTTTATCAAAGACTTCAAATCCTAAGAGTTGCTCAACATAAACTTCTTCAGTGATGTAACCATTTAAGAATGCACTCTTTACATTCATTTGAAAGAGTGTGAAGTTCTTGTAGCAAACAAAAGCTAAGAACATTCTAATTGACTCTAATCTAGCTACAGGGGCAAAAGATTCCTCAAAATCAATACCTTCTTCTTGAGAGTATCCCTTAGCAACTAGTCTAGCCTTGTTTCTTACAACAATCTCATTTTCATCCATTTTATTCTTGTAAACCCATTTAGTTCCAATGATAGGATGATCCTTAGGCCGTGGAACAAGTTCTCATACCTTGCTCCTTTCAAATTGATTTAACTCCTCTTGCATAGCCAAAATCCAATTATCATTATTCTCGGCCTCTTCAAATTTCTTAGGCTCTACTTGAGAAATGAATGCCACATTGGCACAGAGGTTCCTAAGAGAGGATCTAGTCTTTACTCCTAAGGAAGGATCACCTAAGACTTCATCTAAGGGATGATTTTTGACATACTTCCAATCTCTAGGCCGAGCAGAGTTTTCATCATTGACAGGAACAATATCTAGAGAATTTGAAGAAGGTTCTAGGGATTTTTCTTCTTGAAGGGTATCTATTGGCTTATCTAGGGAAAGGGAATCTAGATGTTTTTCTAAAGAATCATCATCATCCACATTGATTGTGAGTTGAGGGGACTCATCAAAGTTGACATGAACAGATTCCTCTACAACTAGAGTTCTCCTATTGAACACTCTATAAGCTTTACTGGAAAGAGAATAACCTAGAAAAATTCCAATATCAGATTTGGAATCGAATTTTCCTAAGTTATCCTTAGTATTAAGAATGAAACATTTACTACCGAAGGCTCTAAAGTATTTGACAGAAGGAGTTTTTCCATTCTAGAGCTCATAAGGTGTTTTCTCAAGAATTGGTCTTATAAAGACCCGATTGAGCACATAACAAGCTGTTGAAACAGCTTCAGCCCAGAAATACTTAGGAAGAAAGTTTTCATTAAGCATAGTCCTAGCAAGCTCTTGGAGAGATCTATTCTTCCTCTCAACAACACCATTTTGCTGAGGGGTTCTAGGGGAAGAGAAATTGTGCTTAATTCCATATTTGAGACACAAGAGTTCAAATTTCTCATTTTCAAACTCTCCACCATGATCACTACGAATAGCAACAATGGTGATCTCCTTTTCATTTTGAACTCTTTTCCTAAAGCTAGAGAATGTATCAAAAGTTTCATCCTTTGACTTCAGAAATAATATCCATGTGAACCTAGAGAAGTCATCTACAATGACAAAAGCATAGAATTTACCTCCTAGACTGGCTACAGTAGAAGGACCGAAAAGATCCATGTGAAGAAGTTGGAGAGGTTTAAAAGTAGAGATTGCATTCTTTAATGCAAAGGAACTTTTGATCTGCTTGCCCATTTGACAAGCTTCACAGACCTTATCCTTCTCAAAGGATACCTTGGGAATCCCTCTAACTAAATTCTCCTTAGTAATCTTAGCTAAGGTATCTATACCTACATGTCCTAATCTCCTATGCCAAGTCCAACTATCAACCAGCAAGTTAGCAGCAAAACACTTTTCATCAACAAGTTCAAGGATATCTAAATTAATAATATACACATTCTCTTTTTTATATCCTTTAAACATAATTTTACTATTAGCTACATCTTTAATCACACATTCATTTGATTTAAATATCACTTTATATCCTTTGTCACATAACTGACTGATGCTTAGCAGATTGTGTTTTAATCCTTCTACTAAAAGAACATTTTCAATGATGGGATTAGAAGGATTACCTATATTGCCGATACCAACAATTTTTCCTTTCTGGTTTCCACCAAAGGTGACATTTCCTTTCTTCTTGTTGACAAAAGCAAATTTGGTTGAGTCTCCCGTCATATGCCTTGAGCATCCACTGTTAAGAAACCACTGGTTCTTTATGGGAGAACACTCAACCTGCAAAACAGTAATCAATTGGTCTTCTTAGGTACCCAAATCTTTTGGGTCCTAGTGTTAGGTCTGGTTCCCTTAGGAACCCATTGAAGTTTACCACTTGATTTATTACTAAATTTTAAAGGACATTCGTATGATTTATGTCCTATTTCATTACAAGCATGGCAGGTAGTTGGTTTAACAAAGAAGTTCTTAAAAGTTTTCTTTTTATTAAACTTATCATAACCTAAACCTGCTTTATCAAAAGTAGCTCTCTGATTTCCTATCATCATGTTTAAGTTCTTGGTACCATTTGTGAACTTAAGCACGATATAATTTAAATCTTCATTTTTGCTTTTAAGATCAGCTATCTCTCTCACATGCAGATTATATTTCTTAGCATGCTCATCGACTAAATTTGCATTTTCTTTCTTCACAGAATTATATTTAGCTTTGAGCAAATTATACTGTTTAACTAAGTCACTGAAGGCATCTATTAGATCACCCTCATCATTATCACTGTCACAGGAAGAATGACTTACCTCATCTTCGTGTGTCATGAAGCACAGATTGGCAACTTCCTCGTCTTCTGAGGAAGTATCACTTTCATTGTCATCCCAAGTGGCCTTCATTTCCCTCTTTTTAAATTTCTTGGGGCCTTTAGCTTGTGGACAATCAGCCTTCATGTGACCCGGCTTTCCACACCCAAAGCAGGTAATCTCCTTGTCCTTAGGTTGCCTTTCATTCCTGGGAAAACTTCTCCCTTGCAGCTTCTTCCTTCGGAGAAACTTGCTGAATCTCCTAGTGATGAGAGCTATATCATCATCATCATCATCTTCTTCTTCCTCAGAGACTTCCTGTTTACTGGATGAGGCTTTCAGAGCAATATCTTTTCTCTTTGTGACCTATTTTTCCTTGAGGTCCTCCTTCTCGTTTGCCCTCATTGTGATCTCATGCATCATGAGTGATCCAATGAGCTCCTTAAATTTTAGAACTTTGAGATCCTTTGCTTCCTGAATGGCAGTCACATTCGGCTGCCAACTTCTTGGAAGACATCTGAGAATCTTCCTGACCTGTTCTTCACTAGAGTAGGATTTACCAAGAGCTTTTAAACCATTAGTTATGTTAGTAAATCTTGTAAACATAGAAGAAACAGATTCATCCTTAGGCATAGAAAATAGCTCATACTCATGTATAAGCATATTCAGTTTGCTCTCTTTCACTTGATTTGTTCCATCGTGTGTGATCTCTAAAAGGCGCCAAATCTCTTGAGCGCTCTCACACCCTTGTACTCTATTAAATTCATCTCTATTTAGAGCACAGTACAGAGTGTTTATTGCCTTGACATTTAGACTCAGATTTCTTTTGTTAGAATCTGTTAATTCATGAGACTCTTTATGAATATTGATTTCATTTTCAGTCTTCATGGCCTTGAAAGGACCATTCTCTATTAAGTTCCAGATCTCATAATCCATGGCTTGAACGAATATTCTCATTCTTGCCTTCCAGTATACATAATCACTACCATAAAAAAAAGGAGGTCTATTAATAGCTTGACCTTCTACGTGTGTGGAGTTTGTGTTGAATGTCATTGTAATAGTATCTTAGACAATATTTATGTAATATCCGGCTTGTACGGATTTTTGGATTTAATATATTATATTCATATTTTATTATATATGTGGTATTTTTGTAAATATGTCAAATCAGGTTCGTTTTACAAAGAGAAAGCGTCATTACGATCCTAACGATTAATAGGAATTTTAAGGAAATTATGAGAATTTTCGGAGATTAAACGCTATATTCCGAGTAATTACATTTCTCGTAATATAAAGGGCGTTTTAGTTAAAATAGAAAACATGGTCCGTTTTGCGAACGGACAGTTTTATTAAATCCCAAATAATAAGTTGGACTTATTGGCAAAATGTGGAAAGATGGAAAAGTCGAATCGTTGGACGATTAAAGAAACGAATGACGAAACAAATAGAAAATTTAGAGGAAGGGCAAAATCGTCATTTAGCATTTAATTAATTATTAATTACTTAACATTACTTAAGGCAAAATGCCTTAATGATTTTCATTTGAAAATCGTTCTCCAGAGAAGCAAACCCTCGACTTCTCCTCCCTGCCCGCGACTAATCTCTCCGATCCGACCTCCGTTCGCTTCATTTTTCTTCACGCTTTCTCCTCCAATCGACGTTCTAGGTATGAACCTACAATCTTAGAGCTTTTATTTCGATGATTTCGGAGTTTTAAACAATTAGGTTCGTTTAGGGTTTCGGTTTAAAACGCGATTTAGGGTCCAAAATTAATAGGTTTACTGTGATTAAGTATATATTGAACGTATTGGACTAATTTAGATGATTATGGACGAATATTAGATGTTTAGAATTTTTGGGTTTTAGGAAAAAACTCGTAAATTGTAGTTTCGAGCTATCTATCGTAAATTGTTCATCGATATGTTTCGAATAATTAAGTTAGGAGCTTTAAGAAATTCTTTAGTTAATGTTTTATTAATTTGGACGTTTAGAAGCTTAAATTAGTTTTAACGTCGAAATTGTGTTTGCTTCAGACAAACAACGCTCGTGGACGGAGCTTGAGCTGCTTTGGACACGAGGTAAGTTCTCGTGATCTTCTTTGGCCGATTGGCCTACACCGTACGTCGAATGTCGTCTCGAGGAGTTTTGGAGATGCGTTTGTTTAATTGTATTTGGTTTGGGTAGCTAGGTTTTAGGGTTTATAGTTTACGCTTTACGGTCTTGATGGTACACGTTATTGATTGTTTACTTTAAGATATTGAACTGTTCACGCATCACTTGTTTTAAAGAAAAGCATGAAAATGAACTTCCGCACAGAGTTTTAAAGATAACGTAAAGCATAGCATTGGCCGAAAGGCGTATTGGCCGACACCTATTGAGCATTGCATAGTAAAGAAAACAAGCATGATTTATTGAACTCATACGCACAGCATGCATTGCATCTACGTAGAGCTTACTGGGATTTCATCTCATAGTGTATTGTATGGTGTAGGTGACATAGAGCCAGGTGAGGACGAGATCCCTCTACCTGAGGAGTGATGGCAGTTGACGGAGGATGGCTTGTGTGGTGTGTTGCGCAGTCGAAGCTTATCTGACCCGTGGGGACAGTATGTATAGATTTGAGGATTTGGGACATTTGGGCTGTTGGTTGTATAGACATATTAGGATGCTTGGTTCTGGTAGTTGATAGGTATGTTTTAACATTTTTAAACGTTTAGAACGATTTCAAATTGTAAGCGTATTGGCCGAAAGGCGTATTGGCCGAAAGGCGTATTGGCCGAAAGGCGTATTGGCCGAAAGGCGTATTGGCCGAAAGGCGTATTGGCCGAAAGGCGTATTGGCCGAAAGGCGTATTGGCCGAAAGGCGTATTGGCCGAAAGGCGTATTGGCCGAAAGGCGTATTGGCCGAAAGGCGTATTGGCCGAAAGGCGTATTGGCCGAAAGGCGTATTGGCCGAAAGGCGTATTGGCCGAAAGGCGTATTGGCCGAAAGGCGTATTGGCCGAAAGGCGTATTGGCCGAAAGGCGTATTGGCCGAAAGGCGTATTGGCCGAAAGGCGTATTGGCCGAAAGGCGTATTGGCCGAAAGGCGTATTGGCCGAAAGGCGTATTGGCCGAAAGGCGTATTGGCCGAAAGGCGTATTGGCCGAAAGGCGTATTGGCCGAAAGGCGTATTGGCCGAAAGGCGTATTGGCCGAAAGGCGTATTGGCCGAAAGGCGTATTGGCCGAAAGGCGTACGGCGTATGGTCAAAAGACGTATTGGCTGAAAGGCGTATTGGCCGAAAGGCGTATTGGCCGAAAGGCGTATGGGTCACGCGAGGTGGGGCTCAGGCACGGCTGTACGTGTTGTAAGCGTGCACCCCCCGCTTCTAGCTAGAAAGAGTAGTCCGCCCGCTGGATGAGCTCTCTCCGGTTTAGAAGGAATTAGGATCTCGGTAGGCTCTCGGTGACACCTATGAGCATTGCATAGTAAAGAAAACAAGCATGATTTATTGAACTCATACGCACAGCATGCATTGCATCTAGTAGAGCTTACTGGGATTTCATCTCATAGTGTATTGTATGGTGTAGGTGACATAGAGCCAGGTGAGGACGAGATCCCTCTACCTGAGGAGTGATGGCAGTTGACGGAGGATGGCTTGTGGTGGTGTGTTGCGCAGTCGAAGCTTATCTGACCCGTGGGGACAGTATGTATAGATTTTGAGGATTTTGGGACATTTTGGGCTGTTGGTTGTATAGACATATTAGGATGCTTGGTTCTGGTAGTTGATAGGTTATGTTTTAACATTTTTAAACGTTTTAGAACTATTTCAAATGTTTTGGTAAACTGTATATAGAAAATGTTTTGGTTTAAACGTTATGGGAATGTTTTTGATGGTTTTAGGATGGTTACGGATATGCTCGGTTTTTAGAGCTACCCACGCAGTTGGATTTCGCAAAGTCCGCTGCAAGTCGGTTGAGTTTAAGATACATTTTGGGTTGAGTGGAAGTGGTAAGTTTATTGTGTTTATTGATGTGGTGGTGTTAAATAGGTGAAGAATTGCTCTCTGGAATCGGATTCCAGAGAGTATTGATTAAGTGTAATTCCAGAGAGCAAAGGCAACGACGGGGCGTGAGGCGTACAGCGATCGAGCGCTGCTAATGCAGCGATCGTGCGCAGCGACGGATCGCTGCATATTGCAGCGATCGGGCGCTGCAGTCGCTACAGCGTGCAGCGACTGATCGCTACACATTGCAGCGATCTGGCGCTGCGATCGCTGCAGCGCGCAGCGATCGAGCGCTGCGATCACTGCATAGGGCAGCGATCGGGCGCTGCCTTCCTTTCTTCGGCAGAATGACTGAATTGCCCTCCCATTTGTTTTAATTGAAATTGGTTTTAATTTAATAATTTTAAATTGTTTTAAATGTTTTAAAAATTTAGATTTAAATTCCGATTTCGATTCTGGTTTCGATTTCGGTTTAGGTTCCGCTTAGAGTTTATTTTAAATATTTAAAAATATATATATATATATAGTACGGGAAATACGGGTACAGTATTAGGGGCGTGACAATTTATGGTATCAGAGCCCCCGGGTTTTAAAATCGGTTCTGTAGACTGCTCGACTGCACAGCCACTACGCGGACATTCTTCATCAACTGTAAGTATGTTTATAGCTTTATTCGATTTCTAGTTTCTTAGAATATTTGTTTAACTTTTTATAGGAATTTTATAATTATGGTGCGTCCACGAAACGACCGAGATGACCACGACGACACGATTGACACCCTCAAGTATTTTATTGCCCAGCAATCTCAGCATATGGAGAGACAGGCTCAGCAGATGGAGAGACAGTCTCAACAGCTGGGTACTTTGATAGACCGAGAGGGCGTTAGAGCCCGAGAGACAGCCACTTCGCTCAACCGTGGGATGGAGAGATTTCAGAAGCTCCAGCCCCCCGTATTCAGCGGACAGTCCACAGATCCCTCTTCAGCTGAAGAGTGGATTCGCACTATGGAGGACATGCTGGCGTATGCTAGCATAGAGGATGGAGAGAGGGTGGCGTTGGTGACTTACCACCTAGCTTTAGATGCCCGATTTTGGTGGGACACTGTGAAGACGACCACCGATGTGACTATTATGGGCTGGGAGAAATTCAGAGAGTTGTTCTACGACAAATATTTCAGCCATACCGTTCGCGAGGCGAAGATGGTCGAGTTTATGCAGTTGCGGCAGACTGCTTCTATTGCCAAGTACGTTAGGAGATTTGAGGCGCTGTCTCGATTTGCACCGCGGCAGGTCAGTGTCAACGAGGACAAGGTGCGTCGATTTTTACAGGGACTTGGCCAGGAGTTCCGGATGCGCCTTACGATATCAGGGGTACGTAATGTATCCTACGACGAGATAGTGGCCAGAGCCCTCGACATTGAGGCTGTTGAGCAGAGTTCTACCAGACCGAGGGATCCATCTAAGGGCTTCTTCCGAGAGATTCGACCTCAGTCACTGAACCGAGGTTGGCAGCCGAGAGCACAGCCTCAGCAGCAGCAGAGGGGTGTGAAGAGACCTCTTGAGGGAGGTAACGACCGGGGAAAGGGGAAGCAGGTACAGGGCGCTTCTCAGGCACCTGCCTGCCCTAAATGTCAGAAGGAGCACACAGGCCAGTGCAGGATGGGCACGAATGTATGTTATTGGTGTGGAGAGCCAGGCCATTTTGCTAAAGACTGCCCGAAGCGTGGTCGAGATCAGTCGGGCAGTGATCAGAGGAGAGTTATGCCCAGTATCTTCGCTTTTATCGAGCCTGGAGATGTTGATAACGAGGATCAGCCTGCCGTGATAGCAGGTACTATATTGGTTACTGGTGTTCCTGTATTTTCTTTATTAGACACGGGGGCTACGCATTCTTTTGTTTCCACCGCTTGTGTGTCGAGATTGAGGCTTGCACCTGAGTTAGCAGAATGCGAGTATAGTGTGATGCTACCTTCAGGAGAGCGTATGCAGTCAGGTCGTGTAGTCCAGGGCAATGTTATCTCGATTGGGGACAGAACCCTCTATGCTCGCCTTATTGTTATGGGCATCGAGCACTATGATCTTATTTTAGGGATGGATTGGCTATCACAGCACTTCGCCACCATCGATTGTCGATCTGGGATTGTGACCTTCCGACCCCCGGGTAAAGCCGAGTTTTCTTATCAGGCGATGAGCAGATTGAGTAGCTCGCCTATCTCTTATTCTATGGAGGTCAACGAGCAGTTCAAAGGTGCGTGCTCTATTTATTTGGCCTCTGTCTTTGATTGTTAGTTGCTCAGCGGAGTGAAGCCGAGCGACATTCCTATTGTCAGAGAGTTCTCTGAGATTTTCCTTGATGATCTTCCCGGATTACCGCCAGACCGGGAGATCGAGTTCACTATTGATGTCTATCCAAACTCCGCACCGAGGTTTAAAAACCCGTATCGATTGGCACCAGCTGAGTTGAGAGAGCTGAGGACTCAGCTTGATGAGCTGTTAGAGAAGGGATTTATTCGACCCAGTGTTTCACCTTGGGGTGCGCCCGTTCTGTTTGTCAAGAAGAAAGACGGGACCCTCAGGATGTGCATTGATTACAGGGAGCTGAATAAGCTCACGGTGAAGAATAAGTATCCGTTGCCCCGGATCGATGACCTGTTTGATCAGCTACAGGGAGCCCGAGTATTTTCCAGGATCGACCTGCGCTCGGGTTATTATTAGCTGAAAGTCCGGAGAGATGATATTCAGAAGACGGCATTCCGAACGAGGTATGGGCATTATGAGTTCCTTGTCATGTCTTTTGGACTTACTAATGCCCCTGCAGCGTTCATGGATCTGATGAACCGTGTCTTCAAGGAGTAACTGGACAAGTTCGTGGTGGTTTTCATCGACGATATCCTGATCTACTCTAAGACCAGGGAAGAGCACGAGGAGCATCTGAGGATCGTTTTACGGATTCTGAGTCAACGCCAGCTCTATCCAAAGTTTTCGAAGTGCGAGTTCTGGCTTGACAGGGTGAGCTTCCTTGGCCATATCATATCACAGGACAGAGTTTCTGTGGATCCGAGCAAGATTCAGGTGGTCAGAGATTGGCCACAGCCGAAGAACGTACGTGAGGTACGTGGATTTCTCGGATTGGCCGGTTATTATCGGAAGTTTATAGAGAGATTTTTGAAGATCGCACTTCCTCTTTCTCGATTGACTCGGAAGAACGAGAGATTTATATGGTCAGCTGCTTGTGATGATAGTTTTATGGAATTAAAGCAGAGATTGACCACCGCTCCAGTACTGGCGCTACCTGTGGAAGGTGTCAGGTTCAGTATTTATTGTGATGCATCTGGAGTCGGACTCGGTTGTGTATTGATGCAGGAGGGGAGAGTTATTGCATATGCTTCTCGGCAGTTGAAGCCGTACGAGCAGAATTACCCTACGCACGACCTTGAGTTAGCAGCTGTGGTCTTCGCACTGAAGATATGGAGACATTATTTATATGGGCAACAGTGCGAGATATTTTCCGACCACAAGAGCCTGAAGTACTTATTTACGCAGAAGGAGCTGAACATGCGACAGAGACGATGGCTTGAGTTCGTCAAAGATTATGATTTTGATATCAAGTACCATCCGGGGAAGGCGAACAAGGTTGCTGATGCCTTGAGTAGAGTGCCTTCTGCGAGTCAGCCACTATTAGCAGCGATGTCAGTTACGCTACGGTCTGAGATTGAGAGGTTCGACGTGGAGATAGTGGCAGAGTTGTCCAGTATGCTCGCCAACATTTCTCTCAGGCCGACTATTCTGGATCGGATACGTGAGGCTCAACAGAGTGATACGGAGTGTGAGGAGCTTCGATCCAGCATGACATTGGGAGACTCGTCGGATTTCCACTTATCAGATGATGGTATTCTGAAGTTCAGGCATAGGTGGTACGTGCCTAACGACGAGGATCTGAAGAAGGATATTTTGGCCGAGGCACATTCTTCGGCATATTCTGTGCACTCGGGAAGTACCAAGATGTACCGGGATTTGAAACAACACTTCTGGTGGCCGAACATGAAGAGGGAGGTTGCCAAGTACGTTGAGACCTGTTTAGTATGTCAACAGGTGAAGGCAGAGGCACCAGAGACCGGCCGGAACGTTATTGCCACTGCCGATTCCGGAGTGGAAGTGGGAGCAGATCTCCATGGATTTCATTGTGGGGCTCCCGAGGACGACGAAGGGCCATGACGACATATGGGTTATTGTGGACCGATTGACCAAGTCGGCCCACTTCTTATCTGTGAGGATGACATCTTCTATGGATCAGCTCGCCGAGCTTTATGTGCAGGAGATTGTCAGACTGCACGGAGTGCCAATTTCTATTGTCTCAGACAGAGATCCGAGATTTACCTCGAAGTTCTGGAAGAGTCTGTACAAAGCTATGGGGACTCAGCTTAATTTCAGCACCGCATTTCATCCTCAGACTGATGGACAGACAGAGAGGACGAATCAGATTCTGGAGGATATGCTCAGAGCATGTGTGCTGGAGTTTCAGGGATCGTGGAGCAGGTATTTGCCACTGATCGAGTTCTCGTACAACAACAGCTTCCAGGCTACTATTGGCATGGCTCCGTATGAGGCGTTGTATGGTCGGAAGTGTAGATCTCCGTTATACTAGGACGAGGTTGGCGAGGCCAGCATCGTTGGTTCTGAGATTCTACAGCAAACGGCAGAGAAGATTTCCATTATCCGACAGCGTATCGAGGTAGCTCAGAGCCGACAGAAGAGCTATGCTGACACTAGACGGAGAGAGCTTGAGTTCGAGGTAGGTGACGAGGTTTACTTTAAAGTTTCTCCGTTTAAAGGCGTTGCGAGATTCGGAAGGAGGGGTAAGTTAAACCCTCGTTATGTGGGGCCCTTTCCTATTCTGAAGAGGATCGGGAAGTTGGCGTACAGATTACAGCTTCCGGCTTCTATGGAGGGTATCCACGACGTATTCCACGTATCTATGCTTCGATGATGTCTACGTGATCCATCACATGTCGTGGAGACTACAGAGATCGAGGTACAGCCTACCTTGACTTACGAGGAGAGGCCGGTACGTATTTTGGAGACTTCCATCAAGGTATTGCGCAACAAAGAAATTCCGTTAGTCAAATTCCTATGGCAGAATCATGAGGTGGAAGAGGCTACTTGGGAGCGACAGCAGGATATGATGACTAGTTATCCTGAGCTATTTGTATGATTTAATTTTGTGGACAAAATTCTAAATAAGGTGGGTGGAATGTAATATCCGGCTTGTACGGATTTTTGGATTTAATATATTATATTCATATTTTATTATATATGTGACATTTTTGTAAATATGTCAAATCAGGTCCGTTTTACGAAGAGAAAGCGTCATTACGATCCTAACGATTAATAGGAATTTTAAGAAAATTATGAGAATTTTTGGAGATTAAACGCTATATTCCGAGTAATTACATTTCTCGTAATATAAAGGGCGTTTTAGTTAAAATAGAAAACAGGGTCCGTTTTGCGAACTGACAGTTTTATTAAATCTCAAATAATAAGTTGGACTTATTGGCAAAATGTGGAAAGATGGAAAAGTCGAATCGTTGGACGATTAAAGAAACGAATGACGAAACAAATAGAAAATTTAGAGGAAGGGCAAAATCGTCATTTAGCATTAATTAATTATTAATTACTTAAGGCAAAATGCCTTAACGATTTTCATTTGAAAATCGTTCTCCAGAGAAGCAAACCCTCGACTTCTCCTCCCTGCCCGCGACTAATCTCTCCGATCCGACCTCCGTTCGCTTCATTTTTCTTCACGCTTTCTCCTCCAATCGACGTTCTAGGTATGAACCTACAATCTTAGAGCTTTTATTTCGATGATTTCGGAGTTTTAAACAATTAGGTTCGTTTAGGGTTTCGATTTAAAACGCGATTTAGGGTCCGAAATTAATAGGTTTACTGTGATTAAGTATATATTGAACGTATTGGACGAATTTAGATGATTATGGATGAATATTAGAATTTTAGAATTTTCGAGTTTTAGGAAAAAACTCGTAAATTGTAGTTTCGAGCTATCTATCGTAAATTGTTCATCGATATGCTTCGAATAATTAAGTTAGGAGCTTTAAGAAATTCTTTAGTTAAGGTTTTATTAATTTGGACGTTTAGAAGCTTAAATTAGTTTTAACGTCGAAATTGTGTTTGCTTCAGACAAACAACGCTCGTGGACGGAGCTTGAGCTGCTTTGGACACGAGGTAAGTTCTCGTGATCTTCTTTGGCCGATTGGGCTACACCGTACGTCGAATGTCGTCTCGAGGAGTTTTGGAGATGCGTTTGTTTAATTGTATTTGGTTTGGGTAGCTAGGTTTTAGGGTTTATAGTTTACGCTTTACGGTCTTGATGGTACACGTTATTGTTTGTTTACTTTAAGATATTGAACTGTTCACGCATCACTTGTTTTAAAGAAAAGCATGAAAATGAACTTCCGCACAGAGTTTTAAAGATAACGTAAAGCATAGCATTGGCCGAAAGGCTTATTGGCCGAAAGGCGTATTGGCCGAAAGGCGTATTGGTCGAAAGACGTATTGGCTGAAAGGCGTATTGGTCGAAAGGCGTATTGGCCGAAAGGCGTATGGGTCACGCGAGGTGGGGCTCAGGCACGGCTGTACGTGTTGTAAGCGTGCACCCCCCGCTTCTAGCTGGAAAGAGTAGTCCGCCCGCTGGATGAGCTCTCTCCGGTTAGAAGGATAGGATCTCGGTGACACCTATTGAGCATTGCATAGTAAAGAAAACAAGCATGATTTATCGAACTCATACGCACAACATGCATTGCATTTACGTAGACCTTACTGGGATTTCATCTCATAGTGTATTGTATGGTGTAGGTGACATAGAGCCAGGTGAGGACGAGATCCCTCCACCTGAGGAGTGACGGCAGTTGACGGAGGATGGCTTGTGGTGGTGTGTTGTGCAGTCGAAGCTTATCTGGCCCGTGGGGACACTATGTATAGATTTTGAGGGTTTTGGGACATTTTGGGCTGTTGGTTGTATAGACATATTAGGATGCTTGGTTCTGGTAGTTGATAGGTTTTGTTTTAACATTTTTAAACGTTTTAGAACTGTTTCAAATGTTTTGGTAAACTGTATATAGAAAATGTTTTGGTTTAAACGTTATGGGAATGTTTTTGATGGTTTTAGGATGGTTACGGATATGCTCGGTTTTTAGAGCTACCCACGCAGTTGGATTTCGCAAAGTCCGCTGCAAGTCGGTTGAGTTTAAGATACATTTTGGGTTGAGTGGAAGTGGTAAGTTTATTGTGTTTATTGATGTAGTGGTGTTAAATAGGTGAAGAATTGCTCTCTGGAATCGGATTCCAGAGAGTATTGATTAAGTGTAATTCCAGAGAGCATTTTATACAGAGAGCAAAGGCAACGACGGGGCGTGAGGCGTACAGCGATCGAGCGCTGCAGCGCGCAGCGACTGATCGCTGCATATTGCAGCGATCGGGCGCTGCAGTCGCTGCAGCGCGCAGCGATCGAGCGCTGCGATCGCTGCATAGGGCAGCGATCGGGCGCTGCCTTCCTTTCTTTGGTAGAATGACTGAATTGCCCTCCCATTTGTTTTAATTGAAATTGGTTTTAATTTAATAGTTTTAAATTGTTTTAAATGTTTTAAAAAGTTAGATTTAAATTCCGATTTCGATTCTGGTTTCGATTTCGGTTTAGGTTCCGCTTAGAGTTTATTTTAAATATTTCAAAAAAAAATATATAGTACGGGAAATACGGGTACAGTATTAGGGGCGTGACAATTTAACCCTCTCTGATAACAATTGTAGGATCGTATTTGTCTAAGAGGGGGGTAAATTAGACTTTTTAAACTTAATTAGTTAATCTAATCAATTTCTCTCTTATGTTCAACTAATAAGAAAACAGCAAATAATCAAACAATAAAAATGAGAGAGAGAGAAATTGACACCACAGTTTTTAACGTGGTTCGGCTAAGCTTGCCTACGTCCACGCTTCAAGGCTCCCCTTGAAGATTCTTTCCTTCTCCTCACGAGAAAACCAGATCGAACTTTCCGGGCGTCGATCTACTGCCTTTACAACAACTGGATTGCTCTTCACGGGCGACAATCCACAGCCTTTACACTTTTACAGTAGGATGTAATTTTTTCAACACACGCTACACTCTCTCAAAAATCAAATCTCAAGTTTTAGAGTAGAGAGATGTAGAGAAAAAATACAGAGTATTGCTTGAATATGGCTCGTTAGGGTTTCAAGATTAATTTCAGCAAAAGTTCTTTTTCCGAGCTTCTTTCTTCTCTTTTATACTCTATCTATAATCGGCTTCAATACTTGAATGCTTCTATCTGGATATGGAAAAAATATTGCCGTTGGAGAAGCATCCGTACTTAGACAGCTAGCCATTGCGTTCTGAAGTTGCTTTCGTGCTTCGCCATTAATGGACAGGAGTTAAAGCTCTGGGCGACTATGACTGTAGCTTCGCGGTATTTTTAAAATCTGGCGGAAGATACTGTTCACCGGTAGATGTTATTCTTTACAATGCTTGAACAGCCATAGGTAGATGTGTCTTTAAAATACCATCCGTAGAAGTCTTCAAAATTCCATCGGTAGAAGTCTTCAAAATTCCATCGGTAGAAGTCTTCAGAATTCCATCGGTAGAAGTCTTCAGTAGAGCCAGTGGTGGATGTAGACTTTTGTCGTTTTGCTGGCGGTAGAAGTTCTTCTTTGTCGTTTAGCTATCGGTAGAAGTCTTCTTTGAAGAGCCAGCAGTAGATGTGAATTTTGTCATTTAGCTGGTGGAAGAAGTCTTCTTTGAAGAGCCAGCGGTAGATGTGAATTTTATCGTTTAGCTGGTAGAAGAAGTAAACTTTGAAGAGCCAGCGGTAGATGTGAATTTTGTTGTTTAGCTGGTGGAAGAAGTCTTCGGTGGATGTAGAGTTCATTCTCTTTTTTTCAGCCCTGTTTTGCTATTGAACTCTGAACACTTGATAGATTTGTTAGACAACTAAAATACCCTTTTCAAAGGGCATTTCAAGATAAATGCAAATAACATAATTATTTATTTATTCATTAATCTCATATATTGAATTCAATAATCAGCTTATTATTCTCATCAACATAATCTCAATCAAATTACACTACTTAAAAACACATCATCAAAAACATCGTTAGACTTAAACATAATTTAAGTCAACATTTAATAGTTGTCACAAATATTCATCTATGAATGAATGAACGATACATCGTAGTGTAATTTTTTATAGTGCACGTTTGACATTATCTTAATATTTATACTCAAAACAATAGATTCGTTTATTAATGTTGATTATAAAATATATTTTGTATATTATTTCTCTCATAATTTTGTATGGAGACAATCTTGTAGAAGATTGAAAAGATAAATCAAGGAAATTCAAAACTATCGTTTTGAAAAAGAGTGTAACGACCCATTTTTCCAGTAAGATATTGTTCGTTATGGGGATTGGGTCGTAACCCAATATCCTCCACTCACGGCTTTGTTTGACGAGGACTTCCCAGTCGGTCACCCAACTTGGCACTACTCTTGCCGAAATAATTTTAACTTCGGAGTTCTTATGGGATCCATTGTCAATTGTGCTCCAAAACGCTTCTTACTATCTTGGGAGGGTTTCCTTACATATGTTTCATTTCCATATACTTCCCCAAGAGATGTGGGATTGTGACGACCTCCTCTTTACGACCCGGGATTCACCTATACTCGAGTCCAGGATCCACCCCGCAACTCGAGGTTTGGCCCGCAGTCGTAATCATACGTACATATCCGGGTCATCACAAAGTCTTATGAGAAAATTTTGAGAAGATTTTTAAATTTTTTTTAATAATTTAAAAAAGAATAATGTTACGTTTATCATCTTATTCTACTCTTTAAACGTATTTACTGATGTGACAAATAATGATTAATGTAATAAATTATATAAATAATTGCTTTATTACATTAATTGCATAAATATTTGTTTGACATTTTAGAAATTATACTTAGAAAATAGAATAACAGAGTAAACGTAGTATTACTTTTTAGGAAAACAATTACTTAAATAAACGGGTAATTTAGAAATAATTAATTAGGCAAATTAATTAGAAAATAACTAATTTAAAATACTATTGGGCCGACCATATGTTGTTTATGGGCCACATAATGCATCAATTATATTTTTATTAGAATAATATTATATTTATTTTTTTATTATATTCTAATTCAATGACGTGTCATACAAAAATTAGTACAGTTAAAGGGCAATTAATATAATTAATTATCTATTTATAATTTGTCACATTACTTGCACGAATTATTAATTCTTATTATATGGTCTCCAACTAAATAGTTCTCTAATGGTTTCTAATTCCAAGGAGTTGTTAGACAAAGTGGAAATAAGACATATGTGGCTAACTCTGCAAAACAAAAAGTCAATAAATTTTAGTTTCTTATTTTTTAAAAAAATTGTGAATATAGTTTTGACTATTCTCGTAAACTTCAATTTTTTTTCAAATAAAATTAGATGAAAAATTGCTTCTGAAAAGAGTTTTTAAAAACATGTTTAGAAATTGTTTTTGTAAACATATTTTTTTAAATATGAGCAGTGTTGGAAATCTATCTTTTTTTTTTGAGGTTTACACTATCAGTTTTCGTTCTATTTTATCTCATGACGTCTCACTTATATATTACTCGATAACTGGTGTAGCAATGAAAATCAATAGTAAAAAATAGAGTAATGTTATGTTTACCCACTAATTTTACACTTAAATATTATATTTTGCGTGTCATTTACATCTCATTCATAGGTATAATTATTATGCATAATATTTTTAATTAAATAAATAGATTATATGAATTGATGAATGAATGACATGTTATGCCAAGGTATAAAATTTAAGTGTAAGATTTAAATGACATGCCAAGAGTAAAATTGTGTCCGCCTTTGCTCAAAGCAAACAAAAGTTTACTATTAAGCAGTGATCATGATGTTACAAATTTGGTTTTGAAAGTATGAATCTTTGTACTTTAAAACCTTATATGCTCTCACGCCCGCCCACACACACACACACACAACGATGTATAGAGAGAGAGGTGAAATGGGACATCATAAATACAAGTAAACACTATTTTATTTCATTCCTGAATCATAATGATTCACTTATTTAACATATTAAAACATATTGATAATCAAGTGTCACAACACAACATTGCACAACCCTAATTATTATCGTACCAGAACTGCTTTTGAAGGTAAGCGATAGTGTTCTTATCGACTTGGAACGCGTTTGTGAGAACATCTTGAGAAATGGGAGGAGTGGATCCAAACACTGCATTAGCAATGGTAATGACTCCTGGATTTTGACTACTGAGCGCCGCGAAGGCAACTGCATTTGTATGTCCAATGTTGAATTGAAAATGAATGAGTCCCACAGGAAAAACAAACACATCGCCTTTGTTTAGAACTTTGGTGAAGAGTTTATTTTGACCGACGGCGGGGTTGGACGTGACGAATCCAACGAGAAGAGTGCCTTCGGTCACGACTAGGATTTCAGAGGCCCGAGGGTGGGTGTGTGGAGGGTTTTGACCTTTTGGAGCATAGTCGATACGGACAAGGGATATTCCGAGCGTGTTGAGTCCCGGTAAGTTGTTGACGTTCACCGGAGTGACTTTCGAGCCGACTGGATTAGTTATGTTACCGGGCTTGTTGAGGCCGTAAAAGAAAAAGTCGTTTGGGGTCACGTGATTTGGATTTTTGCAGAATTTTCCGTTCACAAACACTACAAAAAAAATAAATAAAAATAAGAACAGACTCGTATTATGAATAATAAATTACACTCTAACTCAATAATTTAGTGACTTGTGAACAACATTTTTGAAAATAAGCACATGAATACACATAATCTATTACTCTTGGCCATCTTGAAGTGATTGGTTAACTATATTTAGGCGAATTGATAGAGAAAAAAGGTAAAGTGGAAAGCAAATTATGAAACTCAATGTCGAACCTGCAGAGCTGGTATCGTTAATGGCTACACAGAAGTCTTGAAGAGAACTAGGGTCTGAAGCTGAAGTAGTGAAGGAGAAAGCTAAAGCCAGTAAGGCAAAAGCTGGAAGAAGATGAATGATCTTTGCCATTGTTGAACAAGCTATGTGGTTGATGAACTCTGAATACTTGTTTTTTGTTCGAGGGATGAGGAGTCTTGCTATGCACATATCCCTATTTATAGATTTCATTGGTGCTGAATATTGAATAAGTCTCTCTCTCTCTCCTCTTACTCTCTCTCTCTCCCCGCTTGGTGTCTCTCTTTTTAGTCTATTTCTATCTCTCTCTTACTTTCTCTATTAGTCTAGAACTCTCTCTCTCTCCCCTACTCTAACTTTTTCTCTCTTACCAAAGCACAAGAAATGTTAAGTTTTGGATGAAAGTTTCATAGGTCAACGCATACTCCTACTCCTATGGCATTCACATTATGGGGTTGGTTTATTTTTATTTTTATTATACTTAATCCGAAGAATACAATATTTTCAATTTTGGACCAAAATCTTCTCAATTTTATTTTTGAATTTCATCTTAAAACGTGTTATACTGCGTTGAGAAGAGAGTTCTACCTATGAGATTGTGCAACTTCCTTAATACAAGTCAGGCCACCACAATTACACGATTTTTGGATATTTTTGTCTTCACATGATAGACTGTCTCAATACTTATTCTGCAAGTAAATATTTTATTTTCGAAAGGGTAATTTGAAGAATATCATTTTTTGAAACTTAGAATCTTCTATTCTAATGTCACGATAAATTAAGGACAATATTTAATCTTCTAAACAACGTTATTTTCTGGGTAAGGTTCGGGTCAATGCAATTCAAGAATTGTGTTCTTTGATGTTCATCAACTACCCACATATTTTATTCCTCTACGAATCATGCTGTAAACTATTATTATTTTGATAAGTTTGATCAAGTCAAACCTCTTGGATTATTATGTTTAGATGAATTGATCAAACATGTTGGCTCTAAAATATTAGGATTTCATCATTTTGAATAAAGTAGAGTTCATTCAAAACTTTTTTCCTAGTTTCTCAATCTATCTCTTATCGTAATAATTTTGAATTAAGAATACGTGACTGCGTAACTTGTTATCGTATGATAATTTCACACAAAATTAAATGAAAATAAAATGGATTAAACTTTTAATTTAGAAAGTCTTTTTTTAATTATTTTATCCACAAAAAAATTATTAGAATTGAGATTGAATGAAGTTTTATTAATGAATAAAGAATAATAAAATAAAATAGACTTTTTCTTCTCAATTAATCTACTATTATTCTTACTAACTCAAGGAATGATCTTGTTGACCTTAATCTTATGCAATTTTTGACATATTTGACTATTTGTTTCATCTTAAACAAGTTTTCTTTTAAATTCTCAAACAACTTTGAAGAACTGGTATTGCAAAATAAATAAATAAAGAGTCGTTATGATCAACCGCCAAAGACTAACGATCAGTCGTCTAAACAATTCATCCTCTAATAACAACAGAAGAGAAGATTGTAGAATTCGATCAAATTTGAAAGACTAAGTCCCACAATCTAGTTTCGAAACAAGGCCTTTCAACATCACTGAAACCTCCTCTATAGCCTCCTCGTCCGACGTCGTAAAATGAAAATGCTCAACCCATCTGAGTTTCACTCAAAAAACGAACTTTCGTAGGATTTTGCATGGACATTCCAAACACAATAAACCCAGAAATGATTTCGAAATGAAGCTTTCCCAGTTTGCCATCTCAATCCACCCTTCACAGGGGAATTAATCCGCTGATAATACCTCTAATCCCTTCTACCTCATCATCCTTCACAAACACAAACAAAATCGATGAGGTCCCGAGATTATAGTCATTTCAGATCAATTTCATCCATAATGCTAGGCTTCAAACTATCGATCAATTTAGAGCAGTGGAGTTCCAGACGTACTTACATTAAGCTTGGTTAATCTTCTCATGCTTAACAACAGCCTCAAGTCGAGCTTCTCGTTCAGGCAGGAAACATCGACTACCAATTTTCGTATGTTGTTTAAATAAATCTGCAAGTTAAATTTGATTATTATAAAGTTAAATACTTGTGAAAAACCAAATGAAAGAAAAATGTATGATGAAATTGAAATGAAAAGTCTCTAAACTAATTGGTTAATCATTGTGTTCCACGACGATACATCAGATGTCGATTAAATGAATCCGAAAGTTATTTAATTCAATATAAAGTTAATACTCATGATATACCGAAAGTGTGAAAATCGAACATGAATATAAAAGAAAAACAAAAATTGAGTGCTCAAATTTTACAAAAACACTATCTGAATTGAAAAAATTACGGGTACACAAGAGAAATTCACTATGAAAATCAACGCATAAGTACATTGTTACAACTCAAGCATAATTTATGTAGTAAGTAGTATACTGAGACCCTAAGACGTGTTCATACGCAAATTATTCTCTAAGACCTATCGTGTAATGGTTTGAAAATTTTAAAACTAAACTATAATTTTGGATGCACATATTTAAATGATATGTAAATTAAGGTTGGAAAAAATTATATTGAAGAAAGGATAAATTAAGAAACGAAAATATGACAATTTGAATAAAAAAAAAATACAATTTCAGATTTTAATTTTTAATAATTAAATAAATTAGATTATTACTAATTTAATTGGGTTAGATTAAAATTAAGAATGATTAATGGTTAATTAAACTAGGTATTTTGGTAATTAATCAAAAAGTGAAGGGTAAAATGATAATTTTGAATGGATAAGAATGATAAAGGGTAATTAACCCTTGAAATGCTTTTTGAATGGTGAGGTAGCTGCTTTTATGTGGTTATTACGTAAGGAAAAGAGAGAGAGAGAAGAAAAAGAAAGAAGAAAAATCCAGAAAGGAAGAGAGAGAGAGAAAAGAACCAAGGGAGAAGAAGAAGAAAAGAGGAGAAGGAGAAGGGAAAAGTGGGGATTCAATAATTTTTCCTTTAGAGAAAGTTGTTCAGCTCGTTGAGAGGAGCATACTGTTGAAAAAATTGATAGATTCGGTAGAGATTTCGAGAAAAAGTAGAGGAACCGACGTACGGTAAATACCTCTAACGATTATAATAGTTAGTTTAGATTTTATTGCCTTGATAAATGGAGCTAGTTTTAATTACTGTCTTGGATTTGGATATGATAGAATTTGATGATGATGTAGATGATGTAATATATTTCAACTTATGAAATATATTTCAGTTGTCGTGTATGTTATTTGGATGTTATTGGAAATATCATAATTTAGGATGTTACGTAAGAAATGCAAGATATATGTCGTTTAAAAGTTCTCACTTAGGAAATATATGTTTTGAGTAGGTTGTTTCAAGAGCTTCCCACCTCGGGAATCCAAATTGTCGGGGCTCGTCGGGTCGGTTCGTGATAGTATGGTATCAGAGCTATGCATAATAGTTCTAACTAGTTGGGGGAAGCAATGTGTAAGGTTCTACAGCCTTACCGGTAAAAGCTCGAGAACGTGTAGGGTGTGTGATAGTCATATGAGTTGGTTTAGAGTGAATTGCATTTTTACATTTCAAATTGAATGTTAAAAATGACATTGGTGGTTTTGTGAAAAGGGTGGTTTGGTTTTAAATCGTGCATATTTATAATATTGTATTGGATTTAATTAGTCATTGAGAATGATTTTTAAACTGTGGTTGATGAATTTTAAAAGGTTGATTGTTTTTAAACTGTGGTTAATGGCATGGATTTCAAATGATAAATTGATTTTAAATTGATTTCAAAATTAATCATGATTAGGTGGAAGATGATGAATGAGCCTAAATAGTGTGGACAGAGCCTGACCTAGTTATTCTAGTCGCTATATTTATTTATTGGGTCAATGGCTCATTATATGGAATATCAATATTTTTCAGATAGCGAGGACGTTCACTGAGACGGAAAAACCAAGGCAAGGTAAAGTGTGCAAGGAGACATAGGTGAAAGATCATAGTTGATGGTCTTTGGGTTGTGCAAAGTCACATGTCGTGATTTATATAAATTGTAATTCGCTTATGTTGTACTTTAATGTAAAGAATTTGATGATAACGTAGATGATGTAATATATTTCAACTTATGAAATATACTTCGGTTGTCATATATATTGTTTGAATGTTATTGGAAATATCCTAATTTAAGATGTCACGTAGGAAATGCAGGATATATGTCGTTTAGAAGTTCCCACTTAGGGAATATTTGTTTTAGAATAGGTTGTTTGAAGAGCTTCCCACCTCGAGAATCCAAATCGTCGAGATCCATCAGGTCGGGTCCGACAGTATGGTATCAGAGCTATACATATGTAGCAACCGGTATTGTCTACCTTATTTAATTAGTAACGTCATTTTGTAACTTTTATTTTTATGGAATTTAGTGAATTTGATTGGTTGGTTAAATAGGTTAAAGTTGGTTAGCCAAGGGCATTTGAGTAATTGTGAAGCAGTGTTATAAATGGATGAAGGTTTAGCCGCCACTGTTTCTCATTTTCCTTTCTCGGCATTCAGCTCAGCTAAGCAGAGTTTCTCTCGGCGATTTTCTCTTCCATTTTCTCCAAGCTAGGTGAGTTCTACTTCGATTTCTTGCTACATTGTAACTATCGATGTTAGATGGGATTTTAAATGTGAGTTTTGAGAATGCTGTAAGTGAGAGTTAGTTCGGGTTTGGGGCAAATCGGGAATGCACAATGAACAGAGCTCCCAAATTAGTTTCTTTAGATTTCTGGATGGTTAGAATGAAGTTTAGTAAAGATTTAATTAATGCTCGGTTTATGGTTTTAGGTTTGAGCAAACTCCCGATGTAACGACCCGGGAAGGATCGCCACGTAATTCATGACTTTACTCAATCCTTTCACTTTTTTATATATATATTTTTTTTGAACCATGCAGCGGAAATACTAATTCTATAGTCACATTTAGTACCTAGACAATAGAATAAGACATTTGGCTGGGGGATTTAAAACCCAAGGGCATCTGTCGAACTTAATGACAAAACTTCACTCTCATCTGCCGTTCACTAAACGACAAGGTAGAAGAGGGCTCACATCTACCGATACATTAAGGCTACACCTTCCGGTTATCATGTGCATTTCACGTGATTCATTAAACATTCATCGGCAGATATACAAACTGCATCTGCCGATGACGTCAGCCGACAGATAAACAAGCTGCGTCTGCCGATGACGTGTACGCTACATCTTCCGGTAAGGCAAAAATAACATTTTCATCTTCCGGTGACTCAATATACTACATCTTCCGATGGACTACACTACATCTGTCGACGACAAATACGCTACATCTTCCGGTAAGGCAAAAATAACATTTTCATCTTCCGGTGACTCAGTATACTACATCTTCCGATGGACTACACTACATCTGCCGACGACAAATACGCTACATCTTCCGGTAAGGCAAAAATAACATTTTCATCTTCCGGTGACTCAATATACTACATCTTCCGATGGACTACACTACATCTGCCGACGACAAATACGCTACATCTTCCGGTAAGGCAAAAATAACATTTTCATCTTCCGGTGACTCAATATACTACATCTTCCGATGGACTACACTACATCTGCCGACGACAAATACGCTACATCTTCCGGCAAGGCTAAACAACCTCTCCCAATAGACATGATCATAAACAAGTCTCAAACTTTCTAGACTTAACATTTCTATAAACAGAAATCAATGGTTCCCTCAGAGTACATATAGCGGAAGTCTTAAACAAAAGATATTCAATGATTTGTACCATCCTCAATCTAGTAAACATCCAGACAATTTCAAATTCCAGTACTATAAAATAACTTCATTCTACTTATATTTCTATATTAAAAATCATTATTAATATTCATAGAGCATAAACCAGAGTATCCATCACCATCCAGCCACAGACTTGCACCTTGAGCACCTTCCAGCAACCAATCCTAGACTTCCTCATTGACTTTGAAATCCTCACCTGGATATTCTTCACCTACATCATAAGGTGTAATTGTAAGCCTAAGGCTTAGTAAGGTATGCAAACTATTATGAGTTCATGAATGCATAACTGAGAGAAAATCATGATCATTTTCTTTTCTTGTTCTTGATCTTATTCTTGTTCTTGTTCTTGTTCGTATTCATCATTTACATCGTATGAATTTAGGGAGGATTTGTGTCGTAAAGGGGGTTGACTGTGATTGTGTTCTTAGTCCCTTGCGGGCCGTAATCATGATCCCCCTTGCCAGGATAGTGTCATGAGTCTAACCGCCCCCAACCCTCACCCAATCCGGTTTCATAAGTTTCATATTCGTTTTCATATCTTGTTCATGGGAAAAACATGCTCATAAAACATTTTCATATGCTTGAGAAGTAAATCATGATGCATGACATGTATACTCTTAAATCATCAAGCTATAACAGGAAACATACTAGAGCAGACAATTTCACAACTACCATGGGATCATCACCAAACATAACTCTTAAGCATCAACAAGTCATCCAAGCACAGACAAACTTACTACATAAGGTAAACATCAGACACTTAAAACCAACTTAATATCCTTGTGATGTAGGGCCCTATTGGCCGGAATCTTAATACATTCACTTACCTGGATTCCTTAGCTGAGCAGCACCTTCACTTGAGCTTTCCTTGCCTATGACATTTCATAATCATAGTTAAAATAAAATCCCAAATAACTTAAACTCAAAACCAGTAAAGTCCTAACTAAATGTCATCCTAAGATCTATATTTCTTAGTCCTTTCCGTCAAGCACCTTGTGCGCGTGGGTTAAGCTCCAAGATTCCAGACATTCAGATTCAAATCGGTAATGCTATTATCAAGCTCAGCTTAACAATGTTCCTATTTTACTCTGCCTTTACAGAATCTGGGCTTCGGGTTTCTAGCTAAAAACAGAGCTCTAAGTAACTACTCAACAACTACATTGTCTGAATCTTACCTCGAATGTGGGTTATCGGAGTGGATACTGGAGAAATTGTTCGTTAGTGATGGAGTCGCCGGCTGAGAAAGAGCTCAGGGGAGGGGAGAAATCGAAGAGGAAAGTGTGTGTCGGCTACAGTAAGGTTTAAATGAGACTTAAGGTTTCTATTTTCTATTTATACCTAATCCATCAATCTTAATTACAAATCTGCCACCCAACCTAGTTTTACTCAACTTGTAATAAATTTGTCTTAACAATAAATTTAAATCATAAAGGTTAAATAAAAGGGTGACAATTAAAAATGGTCAGGAAATCACCTGGCTGAAATGTCGGGTGTTACATCCACCCCTCCTTAAACAAAATTTTCGTCCTCGAAAATTGCCTAGACGAATAACTCAGGATATTTGTCTAACATGTCCTGTCTTCGTTCCCATGTGGCTTCTTCAATGCCGTGGTTTGTCCATAAGACCTTCACTAGCGGGATCTCTTTATTCCTCAGAGTCTTAACTGCAGATTCCAATATCTACACCGGTTTTTCTTCATACACCAGTGTCGGCTCTAGCTCAATATCTGCTGGCTGAATGACTTGCATCGGATCTCGTATGCATTTCCTTAGCATAGACACATGAAAGACATTATGAACTTTATCCAAAGATGGAGGCAAATGCAGTCTGTAAGCTGTAGTACCGACTCTAGCCAAAACAGGGAAAGGTCCAGTAAACCGTGGAGCAAGTTTTCCCTTCTTGCCGAATCTTAGAACTCCTTTAAATGGTGAAACCTTCAGGAATACTTCATCTCCGACTGCAAATTCAAGATCTCTTCTCCTTCGATCTGCATAACATTTATGCCGGCTTTGTGCAGTCACGATTCTTTTCCTGATAACAGAAATCTTATCTGACATCTGCTGAAGGATTTCGGGTCCTAGAAGTTTTTCTTCACCAACCTCATCCCAATATAGAGGTGATTGACATTTTCTGCCATACAAAGCTTCATAGGGTGCCATACCAATAGTGGACTGATAACTGTTGTTGTAAGAAAACTCAATCAGAGGTAAGTGTCTATTCCACGTTGTCTGAAAGTCTAGCACACAAGCTCTCAGCATATCCTCAAGTATCTGAATGGTCCTCTCAGATTGGCCATCTGTCTGCGGGTGAAAAGCGGTGCTGAAAGATAACTTTGTACCTAATGTACCTTGTAAACTCTTCCAAAACCGTGAGGTGAACCTGGGGTCACGATCAGAAACAATAGATACGGGAATCCCATGTAGTCTAATAATTTCCTGAACATAAAGGTCAGCAAGCTGGTCCATGGAGTAATTCATTCTCACAGGTATAAAATGAGCTGACTTTGTCATCCTATCAATCACAACCCATATACTGTCATGTCCTCTAACTGTCTTAGGTAAACCTACAACAAAATCCATGGCAATGTTTTCCCACTTCCATTCGGGAATAGGTAAAGGCTGAAGGGTACCTCCTGGACGTTGGTGCTCGGCTTTAACTTGTTGACATACTAAGCAAGACTCTACATGCCTAGCAACATCCCTCTTAAGGTTAGGCCACCAATACAGTAACTTCAGGTCTCGATACATCTTGGTGCTGCCAGGATGTATAGAAAAAGAAGATGAATGTGCCTCATCCAAGATTAACTTACGCAATCTCTCGTCATTAGGGACATACCATCGAGTTCTAAACCTCAAAATCCCATCCATGGAGAGACTGAACTCGGAGGGATCATCTTTCAACTTGTTCATCATACTGTTATTCTCTTCTGAATCCCTCTGTTGTGCTTCTTTGATCTTTTCCAGAATCGTTGGTTGAATGGTCAATTCTGCAAGTAAGGTTGACAACTCTGAAACTATGTCCAATTCGAACCTCTGAACTTCTGTCCTCAAAAGTGCAGACATGCTTGATACAGCGGGCTGCATTGTTGTTGACATTCTACTCAATGCGTCAGCTACAGAATTTGCCTTCCCCGGGTGATACTTGATCTCAAAGTCGTAATCTTTAACAAATTCCAACCATCGCCTCTGTCTCATGTTCAATTCCTTCTGAGTGAAGAGGTACCTCAGACTTTTATGGTCAGAAAACACTTCACATTGCTGGTCATACAAGTAATGTCTCCAAATTTTTAAGGCAAAAACAACTGCGGCTAATTCCAAATCATGGGTGGGGTAGTTCCGTTTATAACTCTTTAACTGCCTAGAGGCATACGCCACAACTTTACCCTCTTGCATCAGAACACATCCTAAACAAACTTTAGATGCATCACAGTAAACACTAAACTTCCCTTCTTCGGTTGGGAGGGTCAGTACAGGGGCTGTTGTTAACTTCGACTTTAATGTCTGGAAGCTATTCTCACAAGCTTCAGCCCAAGAATACTTATGGTCCTTCTTGGTTAAATTCGTCAGAGGCTTAGCTATCATAGAGAACCCCTTAATGAACTTCCTATAGTAACCTGCCAAACCAAGGAAACTACGGACTTCACTGACATTCTTTGGCTGTGGCCAATCCTTAACAGCCTGAATCTTAATTGGATCTACTGATATGCCCTCAGCAGAAATGACATGACCTAAAAAGTTAACCTTATCCAACCAAAATTCACATTTGGACAACTTGGCATAAAGTTGCTGCTGTTTTAGGGTTGATAAAACTATCCTCAAATGTTCTGCATGGTCGGCTTCAGTCTGTGAGTATATTAAAATATCATCTATAAACACAATCACAAACTTATCCAAGTACTCACGAAACACTCGGTTCATCAAGTCCATGAAAGCTGCAGGTGCGTTAGTCAGTCCAAATGACATTACAAGAAACTCATAGTGTCCGTAGCGGGTTCTGAAGGCTGTCTTTGGTCCCTCTTTAACCTTCAGTTGGTAATATCCCGATCGTAAGTCAATCTTTGAGAATACCTTAGCTCCTTGTAGTTGGTCAAACAGGTCATCAATCCGGGGTAAAGGATACTTATTCTTGACTGTCAACTTGTTTAGTTCTCTGTAGTCTATACACATCCTAAGAGAACCATCATTCTTTTTAACGAAAAGAACAGGTGCACCCCAGGGAGAACTACTAGAACGTATAAATCCCTTGTCAACTAATTCATGTAGTTGGACTTTCAATTCCTTTAACTCAACAGGTGCCATTCGGTAAGGGTTCTTAGATATAGGTAATGCCCCGGGGTATGTATCAATCGCAAATTCTATTTCTCTGTCCGGTGGTAACTCGGGCAAATCGTCCAAGAATGCTTCAGGAAACTCTTGAACTATAGGAATATCTTGTAACTCTATCTTATTCTTCACTCGGGTGTCTATTACACTAGCTAGGTAACATTCACAACCATCTTTCAATATCCGTTGAGCCTCCAGAGAAGTTATGATCGGTATTTTACTTAACTTTGGGATAGCTTGGAAGGTATAACGATCTCCATTTGGGGGTCGAAACTCAACTAATCCAGACCTACAACTTATTGTGGCATAGTGCCTGAATAACCAATCCATTCCTAGAATAATCTCATATCCCTTCATGTCAATCATAATCAGTTCTACATATAACTCCTTATCCCCTAAGGACAGAACATCGCCTTTCAACATCTGTTCAGAATGTAAAGACTTCCCTGATGGTAACATAACCTTATACGGTTTATCAGCTGGTGAAAGTTCTAACTTATGCTTACACACAAACAGGGTTGCTATGAATGAGTGTGTGGCTCCCGTATCAATAAGTGTATAAGCAGAAAAATCACAAATCATAATGGTACCTGATATGACCGTGTGCGGTTCCGCATCATCATCCTCTATCAAAGCATAGACTCTTGGTGCTATCCTGATTCGATTCGGGTCTGATGGCATGGGGCAGTCTCTGGCTACGTGTCCAACCTTGTCACATTTAAAGCAACGGCCAGAATATAACTTACATTCACCATGGTGATTCTTCCGGCAGGTAAAACATAGGGGAGCTAGAGGTCGCTTTCCTCTTCCTTGGTCATCATTTGGATTGGAGGGCCTCTTAATACCCTGCTGTTGTTGTTGGCCCCTGTTCTGCTGGGGTTGCCATCCTCTGTTCTGTCGCGGCGGCGGCTGAACTTCCTTGGTGAATTTCTTAGGTGGCTCACGTTGTGCATAAGTTGTCATCTCAGCCTCTTCCAATTCTAAGGCCTTAGTCGTCACTTCTCCATATGGTATATTATGTATCCCAGCAGTCTTCACCTTCATAAACAAGCTTGACTTCAGTCCTTGAACAAACTGGTAGATCTTGTCCTCATCATCTTCAACCAAGCGGGGAGCAAACCGTGATAAAGTCTCAAACTTGCATATATAATCCGTCACAGAGCCAGTCTGGCGTAAATTCATAAACTCCTTCTTCTTGTTGGCCCGAACAGTCCTATTGAAATACTTGTCAAAGAAGGCAGTCCTGAACATATCCCAGGTCATGGTTTCTGCATTGACAGTACTTTGGATAGAATCCCACCAATGCCTTGCACCCAATGCAAGATGAAAAACGGCGCATGTGACCTTATCTCCATCCTCGACCTTAGCATACTTAAACATGTCCTCCACTTTCCGGATCCATTCCTCAGCATAGATGGGGTCCGAAACCTGACCATAAAAAACTGGAGGTTGAAGACGGTGAAAATGCTCACTCCCATTGTCATGAGTTGTATTCGAGCTAGAATTTCCCTGTTCCTCCCTCATCTGTTCGATCTGGCGAGATTGGCGCATGACCAACTCTGTCAGCTGAGCAATGGCATTGCTATCCTCACGGGTCTCGCTCTGTTGACCTCTTACCATCTTGAGATTCCAGGACAATAATTATAAACACATCTTAACTTAATGACATTACTAGAATCGTAAACACTTACAGTTGTTGGAGAGTACTCAGGTGGCGATCTGTGCTGAGAGGCAGTCTACAGAACCGATTTTAGAACCTGGTTTAGCTCTGATACCATAATTGTAACGACCCGGGAAGGATCGCCACGTAATTCATGACTTTACTCAATCCTTTCACTTTTTTATATTTTTTTTTTTTGAACCATGCAGCGGAAATACTAATTCTGTAGTGACATTTAGTACCTAGACAATAGAATAAGACATTTGGCTGGGGGATTTAAAACCCAAGGGCATCTGTCGAACTTAATGACAAAACTTCACTCTCATCTGCCGTTCACTAAACGACAAGGTAGAAGAGGGCTCACATCTACCGATACATTAAGGCTACACCTTCCGGTTATCATGTGCATTTCACGTGATTCATTAAACATTCATCGGCAGATATACAAACTGCATCTGCCGATGACGTCAGCCGACAGATAAACAAGCTGCGTCTGCCGATGACGTGTACGCTACATCTTCCGGTAAGGCAAAAATAACATTTTCATCTTCCGGTGACTCAATATACTACATCTTCCGATGGACTACACTACATCTGCCGACGACAAATACGCTACATCTTCCGGTAAGGCAAAAATAATATTTTCATCTTCCGGTGACTCAGTATACTACATCTTCCGATGGACTACACTACATCTGCCGACGACAAATACGCTACATCTTCCGGTAAGGCAAAAATAACATTTTCATCTTCCGGTGACTCAATATACTACATCTTCCGATGGACTACACTACATCTGCCGACGACAAATACGCTACATCTTCCGGTAAGGCAAAAATAACATTTTCATCTTCCGGTGACTCAATATACTACATCTTCCGATGGACTACACTACATCTGCCGACGACAAATACGCTACATCTTCCGGCAAGGCTAAACAACCTCTCCCAATAGACATGATCATAAACAAGTCTCAAACTTTCTAGACTTAACATTTCTATAAACAGAAATCAATGGTTCCCTCAGAGTACATATAGCGGAAGTCTTAAACAAAAGATATTCAATGATTTGTACCATCCTCAATCTAGTAAACATCCAGACAATTTCAAATTCCAGTACTATAAAATAACTTCATTCTACTTATATTTCTATATTAAAAATCATTATTAATATTCATAGAGCATAAACCAGAGTATCCATCACCATCCAGCCACAGACTTGCACCTTGAGCACCTTCCAGCAACCAATCCTAGACTTCCTCATTGACTTTGAAATCCTCACCTGGATATTCTTCACCTACATCATAAGGTGTAATTGTAAGCCAAAGGCTTAGTAAGGTATGCAAACTATTATGAGTTCATGAATGCATAACTGAGAGAAAATCATGATCATTTTCTTTTCTTGTTCTTGATCTTATTCTTGTTCTTGTTCTTGTTCGTATTCATCATTTACATCGTATGGATTTAGGGAGGATTTGGGGTTGATTGTGATTGTGTTCTTAGTCCCTTGCGGGCCGTAATCATGATCCCCCTTGCCAGGATAGTGTCATGAGTCTAACCGCCCCCAACCCTCACCCAATCCGGTTTCATAAGTTTCATATTCGTTTTCATATCTTGTTCATGGGAAAAACATGCTCATAAAACATTTTCATATGCTTGAGAAGTAAATCATGATGCATGACATGTATACTCTTAAATCATCAAGCTATAACAGGAAACATACTAGAGCAGACAATTTCACAACTACCATGGGATCATCACCAAACATAACTCTTAAGCATCAACAAGTCATCCAAGCACAGACAAACTTACTACATAAGGTAAACATCAGACACTTAAAACCAACTTAATATCCTTGTGATGTAGGGCCCTATTGGCCGGAATCTTAATACATTCACTTACCTGGATTCCTTAGCTGAGCAGCACCTTCACTTGAGCTTTCCTTGCCTATGACATTTCATAATCATAGTTAAAATAAAATCCCAAATAACTTAAACTCAAAACCAGTAAAGTCCTAACTAAATGTCATCATAAGATCTATATTTCTTAGTCCTTTCCGTCAAGCACCTTGTGCGCGTGGGTTAAGCTCCAAGATTCCAGACATTCAGATTCAAATCGGTAATGCTATTATCAAGCTCAGCTTAACAATGTTCCTATTTTACTCTGCCTTTACAGAATCTGGGCTTCGGGTTTCTAGCTAAAAACAGAGCTCTAAGTAACTACTCAACAACTACATTGTCTGAATCTTACCTCGAATGTGGGTTATCGGAGTGGATACTGGAGAAATTGTTCGTTAGTGATGGAGTCGCCGGCTGAGAAAGAGCTCAGGGGAGGGGAGAAATCGAAGAGGAAAGTGTGTGTCGGCTACAGTAAGGTTTAAATGAGACTTAAGGTTTCTATTTTCTATTTATACCTAATCCATCAATCTTAATTACAAATCTGCCACCCAACCTAGTTTTACTCAACTTGTAATAAATTTGTCTTAACAATAAATTTAAATCATAAAGGTTAAATAAAAGGGTGACAATTAAAAATGGTCAGGAAATCACCTGGCTGAAATGTCGGGTGTTACACCCGAGGTAGATTTCAACCAAGTTTTTCAAGAGACCAGGTAAGTAGAGCATGTGTGTGCCTTCGGGTCTACATCACAAAACAGTAGGTTTATGCTTGTTTGAATGTTTTCTGTATGTCATGTATCATGTTTTTGGAAAGAACACGAAAATGAATTTACATGTAATGACATGGTAAGGCATGAACAGATTGTAATAGACCAACGGTTAAGGGAACTAATCCGCCCCTTAATCGATGAAGAGTATGTATGACTTTGGGAAATTGATCCGCTTCCCAATGGAATATAGAATCAGATCAGCTGTTAAGGGAACTAATCCGCCCCTTAATCGATGAAGAGGATGTATGACTTTGGGAAATTGATCTGCTTCCCAATGGAATATAGGATCAGATCAGCTGTTAAGGGAACTAATCCGCTCTTTAATCGATGAAGAGGATGTATGACTTTGGGAAAATTGATCCAACTCCTAATGGAACCAAGGGATCAGATCAGAGAAAGAATGTGAATGCAACTGAGATGTGAAAGTAGAAACTGCATGACTAGGATTTATGTTTCAGTTTATCATTTCATTATTGCTCTACTTATTTAGTATTAGGCTAATAGATGAGTTTTGTGATGTAGGTGCTGAGGTAACTACTGGAGAATTCTCTGAATTTACTGAAGACTAGGAGCAGTTGATGGAGCACACATATGCCTCGACTTGGCAATCTGACGGGGCGGTTTAATTAATGTCAGTAGGTGTGAAAGTCTAGTTGACAATGGTTCAGTTTTAGTATGCTGAGAATGTGAATGACAGCAGGAGTTTAATGTTTTAATAATTTTGGAGCTTTTCTGATTATGAAAACACGATTTGGTTTTAGTTGTAGATTGTTATTCTGGATTTATAAAGTTGTGGATTTATGTTGTTTTGAATAGCTGCTGTTAAAATTTACAAGTTCTTTTAGTAGGCAGAGTTGTCAGTTTGTTTAGAGTGTTACTGTTCACCGGTGGATGTTGTCTATCGGTGGATGTAGTCTATCGGTGGATGTAGAGTGTTACTGTTCACCGGTGGATGTTGTCTACCGGTGGATGTTGTCTATCGGTGGATGTTATCTATCGGTAGATGTGAGTAATAGATTTTGTCGTTTTGTGATCGGTAGATGTGAGTAATAGATTTTGTCGTTTTGTGATAGGTAGATGTGAGTAATAGATTTTTGTCGTTTTGTGATCGGTGGATGTGAGTAATAGATTTTGTCGTTTTGTGATCGGTGGATGCCTTTTGTTTCTGTTTCTATCGCTGGAACTATTCAGCAGTAGAGGTGTTCTGTTTTCTTTTGTTTTCTTTCAACCATTTGACTTTAATATTTTAATTAAATTAATAAATGTTGTTTTATACAAATAAATTTCCGCTGCAAGTTTTAACGTTTTTTTTAAGGGTCAAACTTTGACCGTTGAGTGAAATTTTAAAATTTTCTCAGAATGTCATAGTATGGTTCAGTATTATGAGTAGCGAACCGGGTTTATATAATTTAGGGCGTTACAGTATGATATCAGAGACATTTTGTTAAACCGTTCAAAAGATTACTCATCAGTGCCGATCGTCGCATGGAAGTACTTCAACAACTGTAAAAGTTTATGTTAACCTTAGTTATTAGATATTTATGAGAGTAATTAACCCTGTACAGGAATCTAGTAAAATGTCTAGACGACCAGGAAGATCAAGAGTACCAAGAGAAATACCAAATCCGGGACGTGAGGGAGATCTTAGTGTGATTAGGCAGCTGATAGATTTGGTGCGTCAGCAAACAGACTTAGTGCGTCAGTAGTCCGATCAGTTAGGAGTACTGTTGAACCGAGAAGTACAAGGAAGTGCCAACTCGGGTTCCAGCAATGAGCATTCAGGAGACAGATTCCGGAGGCTACAGCCGCCCACGTTTGATGGAAAGTCGTCCAATCCGATTGTTGCTGAGGAGTGGCTTAAGAAGATTGAGAGTATGTTCAGGTGTGCCAACGTTGGTGAAGCAGACAAAGTTACTCTGGCAACGTTCCATTTGGCTGGGGACGCTCAACTTTGGTGGGAAACAATAGAGACCACCACTGATGTTCTGGCTATGTCTTGGTTACAGTTCAAGGAGATTTTCTAGGAGAAATATTTTAACAGCACAGTCCAGGCCGCAAAGAAGGTGAAGTTTCTGAACTTGAAGCAGACTGGGTCTGTGGCTGAGTACAGTAGGCAATTCGAGTATCTGTCCAGGTTTGCTGGACATTTTGTTCACAAGAATGAGGATAAGGTGTTTCAATTTGTGCATGGACTAAAGCCGAAATTTATAGAGGAGTCAAATTCTGTGGTATTAAAGGGTTGTCATTCAGTGAAGCATTGGAGGTGGAAGAAGCTGAAATAAAGTGTTATGGACCAAAGGAAGCCCCACGAAAGTTTGTTCAGCCACACCAGCAGAGAGGAATGAAGAGGCCTAGTGAAGGCCAGAGTAACCAAGGAACAGGAAAGAAGATGCATGATACCAGGAAGTTTCCTAATATGTGTTCGACCTGGACTGATAGAAGAGGATAGAACAGAGTTTGAATTTAAGAAGAAAAAAACAGAGCTTAAAAGGTTAAAAACCAAAAAAATAAAATTTTGAAGTACTTACATGAGGGGAAAAACAAACTTTGGGGGAAAATTGTTATAAATGGAGAATACTTGTGGTTGAAAGTTAATATTGTGGTCCAGTTGTAGAATGTGTTGTAACATGTGCTAAATTTCTGTTTCTTTTACGAACAGTAAATGAATGAACTTTATGTATTAAAGAGCTCTGGTTCATTAATAGCGAAAGATGATACTTTCACTTTATCAATAAAATTCATTCTCCCGTGCAATTTTCTTTTACTTTTTGTTGGTGTTCCATAAAATTATCACTTCTTTTGATATTTTTTATAGTAAATGTTGCTAACATGATAAAACTCTTAGCTTACGCAGGCCGTATTTGGATTCATGCTGCCGGTAAGGTTCCCGATGATGCTACGATAAAAGCAATGGAAGACTTTTACCGGGAAATCTATGCTGTTGATGGAATTACTGATCTCAAGTTTCCAGAAAGTTATCCAGTATCAAGGCTCATAGGTATAATGAACATAGATCCTTGGGCAATATTTCACCAACAAACTCTGCCCCCTCACTTCTTTATTGCAGCACTCATCTTCATGTAGTCAATTCATATTGGAGGCTGATGGTGTTTCTGAATAGTAGATTGATTTTTCAGTTGTGTTGGGACAATTATTTAGGATGCTAGTCACCTTCATGTTGTAATTGTTTTTTAATCTGCTCTCTCTCTCTCTCTCTCTAAGTGTGTTGATCAATGAAAGCTAAGTTGGTGCACCTTCTCTTCATATTCAGGTTGTGTTGAAGTGGTTGGTTGTGTTAGAGGTGATGAACTGGCAAGTTGGAAAATGGTACCTGAAGGGGTAAGAAACGTACTGTAACGACCTCTTTTTCCAGCAAGATATTGTCCGCTCTGGGGATTGGGCCGCAGCCCAATATCCTCCCCTCACGGCTTTGTTTGGCGAGAACTTCCCAGAAGGTCACCCAACCTGGAATTGCTCTCGCCGAAGCACTTTTAACTTCGGAGTTCTTATGAGATCCGTTGCCAATCGTACTCCAAAATGCGTCTTGCTATCTTGGGAGGGTCTCTTTACATATGTTTCATTTCCACATACTTCCCCAAGCGATGTGGGATTGTGACGACCCCCTTTTTACGACCTGTCACCTTCCGGTTCGCCCGTGCGGACGTACCGCCATCCGGGTTCCGGTTCGTGCAGCCATCGTACCATACTTACACATCCGGATCATCACAATCACCCCCCCTCGGGGGCCCAACGTCCTCGTTGACCACATTTCCGGTTGGGTACAGGCTCTGATACCATTTGTAACGACCCCTTTTCCCAGCAAGATATTGTCCGCTCTGGGGATTGGGCCGCAGCCCAATATCCTCCCCTCACGGCTTTGTTTGGCGAGAACTTCCCAGAAGGTCACCCAACCTGGAATTGCTCTCGCCGAAGCACTTTTAACTTCGGAGTTCTTATGGGATCCGTTGCCAATCGTGCTCCAAAACGCGTCTTGCTATCTTGGGAGGGTCTCTTTACATATGTTTCATTTCCACATACTTCCCCAAGCGATGTGGGATTGTGACGACCCCCTTTTTACGACCTGTCACCTTCCGGTTCGCCCGCGCGGACGTACCGTTATCCGGGTTCCGGTTCGTGCAGCCATCGTACCATACTTACACATCCGGGTCATCACACCTACTTCCTCAAAGCAGCTTTTTCCATAACACATCTCTGTAACATTGTTTCTTTTTTAATGCATCTGGTAGTCTAAATTTACCATTTTTGTTCAACAACAGGTTAGGCTAGAAGCACAAACAAATTTTTGTTGGCTTTGTGAAAAACCTCAGGTACTATTTTAATGGGGAATTAGAGTTAAAATAAGAAACAGTTTTTTGATGAGTTGTGCATAATTTTAATATTGTTTCAGAAATTGTTGATTCCATTTGCGATGCGAGGGTACCAAGGCGTATACAACTTAGAAAAGAAGGTAGTGTAGTCTCTCTATCTCTATCTCTATCTCTCAGCTGTCTGGCTTTATCTTCCTACATATTTTGATTCGGGTTTGCTTATGTACATGTTCAGATATTTGATGCCGCAGTTAGAGGTCTAACTACTGTTAAAGGTCCAATGCCAGTGCAATTTCCACTTCCAAACCCCAGGGATTCATTCTCCTTGAAACCAGGGTCGATTGCTTTTAAATTTCCTGAATCCAGAGTATCTGAGGTGGATAAATCATTAAGACTCAATGCTGTCATAGCTGGTGCACGTGCGGCAGCTACACTGTTCACACGAAAGGATCAATATCTTCATACAAATGTTGAAAATAACACCCGAAATCTCGCAAGCCGCAGTAAATTCGAGAGAGACTGTTTAGAAAAGGACAACTTTGATGAATGCTCAAAGGCCACAACATACTATAGCAAGGAGCATACTAGGATCGTCAAATCCGAGGACAGCCATAGTCAATGCCAACCTGATTGTGCAAATATGAGGCCGCATAGTGGGGCACCTTCTAAGGTATAACATTTTTCTCAGACCAAAAATTGCGGTAGCTAGGCTTCTGTCTAACTTTTCTTGAAAAAAAGAAATTGTCCAACACGCAGGATTGACACCATCAAAATTCACGTTGAATAAAATTACTGTCATGTGGTTCGTTATTGTGTGCTCGCAGTAACAGTTATAGTGAAATATCTAATTCTTCCTAATGATGCAGCTTTTCGGAACTGCAATAAGAGGGCTGCGGATACAATGAAGTTGCAGGTTGTGGGAAAGACGATGCTCTCTCATAAGCATTCTCCACAAGGAAATGTATCATTATCATTCATTCGTAAGGTTTATAGTATGTAAATGTCTATAAATGTTAGCTTAGTTCGGCTTCTCTCTCTCTCTCTCTCTCTCTCTACATGAAGCTTAATTATCAATAAATGAAAATCTCATTATCATAATTAAAATTTGTAATTTAATTTAATGAAAATTTCATTATATTCCAAGATTGCCATGACGTTGGTTCAACCTTCAAATCTCAAATTGTATTTATAGATTTACCAAAATTTGTCTTCAAATTTCAAAGTTTGTCTTTGAAATTCCAGCGGTGGATGTCTTTAGAAGTTACTGTTCAGCGGTAGAAGTCTCTTTTGAAATACCAGCGGTAGAAGTCTTTGAAATTCCAACGGTGGATGTCTTCAGAAGTTACTATTCAGCGGTAGAAGTTACTATTCAGCGGTAGAAGTCTCATTTGAATTGAATGATTAAGATTAAACAAATCAATTAGTTATCATAATTTATTATCTTCAAATCATATAAATGTGGTTAGTTTGGAGTATCTACCATTTATTGTTTATGTTTTTTTTAATTACTCTAATTTATGAAAAATGGCATTTTTTAAAACATTTTATGTAACGATATTAAAATTTAATACGAGTTCTATTTTTTTTATTGCATTTAATATGGGAGATTGATCATAGTAAGGCACATGCATGGTGACAATACTATCACCCACGTACAAAAAAAAAGGTGTAAAGTAACAAAATTAATAAAGTAGAGTAGAGTAGAGAGGAGGAATTTGGATCTTAGACAAACTCATATTTTCAATTCAAGGTATAGAAAATCTGACAAATGTCCATTCCTTCCTCTAAAAATCCCATTACACATACCCTACGTGTATTCTCGAGTGCCTAGTTTGGCCGAGATTCGATTAGCTTTTACTCTCTCTATCTCTGATCAACGACTAATTACTTCACATTTTAAAATTAAGTAGCAGTAAAACATGGTGAATCTTCAAAACCCAATAATAAAATCAGAGTACAAATTCCGTTTGATGAAACTAGAATACTAATTGGAAACATAGACTCTTTGATTAACGTGAAAGTTTTGGAGCAACTAATATCAATCACCAAATAAATTTACACTTGACAATTCTTATCATTGCATTCTTTTTCTCTCTTTGAAAACACTTCATGATGACTCATTATCCAATACCTCTCTATTTCTTGTGCCTTCCGGCCCGGAACTCTAAGCTTATTCTAAACTGAAGTCGGAACTCTAAGCTTATCGCTAGAAACATTATTAAAAGAGAAGGCATTATTAAAACTATAAATGGTTAATAAATAAATAATAACATTTAATAATAAAAATTTGTGTAAGAATTACTCACTAACATTAAATAAATCTATGGCTTAAAGAGTAGTTTTGTGTGAGATTGTGAGACGTTTAAGACTGTTCACGCTTCCCACTTTATTATTTTAGCGTTTATTTGAGCTTCTGTTTTTTATTTTCAAAAAGACTTGCATTTTATATATAATTAATTCATTAAACAGTGTGAATGATATGATTGTATTGGTAAGAATGCACTGTTTCGTTTGAGAAATTTATGCCATCAGAGATGACATACTTGAAATGTACTGTCTCACATTACAAATTTGTCTGTTTTAGCATTTAGGTGGAAGCCTGCACAGATTTGTTGTTGAGCTTAGCCAAAAACATGTTGTAACAGGTAATGCGATAACTCTACTTATAAACCATGTATTTTTTACTGTTTCAAGCGATGTGAGATTGTGCATTCCTACTGGTATTGATTAGACTCTCACATGAACTGAGCTAATAATTCTAAAATGAACTAGTAATCCAATTTTAGAAAAGGCAACATCGCCCAAAACCGATCAAATTCCTCTTATTTATTAATTAAATTGTTTATTACTTAACTCAGTAATTGAATTTAAAAGGGCAAGTTCAGTTTAGTTGTTAAAACTCATCCGAAAAGTTCCCCGCACATTTGGAGTCTCGTGGTGTAACGAGTTTTTTCTGCTCACTCCATGACCTTCAATGGAGTCATTGTCCCTAGTTTTATTTTATGTTCTCCGTTTGTTTCCACATTTTCTTTTCAAATATTTATACGCCCCTATATAAATACTCTCATCCTGCGCACTATTCTGCGCACTAATCTGACAAGAAAAATTATGATATACAATAAATGAGAAAAATAAATCATTTGAACATACTCAGACAACACAAGAACAAAATAAATTCATAAGCACAGACCTGTTCTCCCAATTCATTTAAGATCTCAAAGCTAATTTTGATGAGTTTACAAGGAGAGAGAGCTAAATAAAAGATAAGATTTGTACACATTGCAGGATTAGTTTACATGGGAAGAAAGTATTTGATAGTAGAGATAACCTGAAATAACAATTACTGAAATCTGATCAACCTCCACTGGCACAACCACTACAGCCACAATGCACACACTCAATAACTTTCTCCTCCCTAAGATGCTTTGGAACTCGGCACACACATGTGGTTGCAAAATTATGATCCCGAGGCTGCACGCATCGCAAGCAGCATAATCGTTCATAACCCGGCTGCAAACAAAAAATCCATTTTGAGATATAGGAGACATTGTAAAAATTATAAAGCAATTATTCTTCTATCAAACAAAAGACAAGTACCAAGAGTTTCTAGACAGATTAAAAACTGTAAACTCTGCATTTTCACCAGCTTATACGATCTACTCATTGCCAATTTCTTAAATTATACATATGGTTCTTTTCCCTCCTAAGATTCTGCACAATCAGTTCTAACAAAATTTTCACATTTTTTCTGCATCTCCAACTATATTCAGAAAAGTAAAATTGGTTTCAGAGGGTCAGAAAATCAATCATATATATTGGAGAGCTTACCAAAAAACACAAAAAAGATTATAAAAAATACCTTCTTCCATTTTGCAATCAAATTTCTATCAGCATATCCTTGGTCCAAACAAAATTCATACAATTCCTTGGATATTTCATGCCTTCCATGATATAAATCAAAGACATAGCGACTCTTCTAATGAGCTACTTTGAAAATAGGCCACAACACCTCACATTTTCATTTACCATCACGTTAGTCATTCTCAGCTGTTCACAAAAAGAATAACACACTTCAATTTCACAAACTACACATGATAAAAAATAGAACACATACAAGATTAATAAACAGTAATTATTTAAACCTTATCTCATTTTTACTTGTAATTCTCGAAGAGTAGGCTCAATTAGCTCCCTGCCTTCAGGATATTTGACACGATTTGTCTTTATCTTGGGCATTGTTACCTGCACTCACGGAAGTATAAAAATTTTAAGGTTTTTCACAACAATTTATACCTCAGGTCCTCCTTCCCTCCAACAAGACGAAAATAACAACGCTAAGGAGCCACTCTAATTTAGATATTTTTTTCAGACTATAATGTATAACTTCTTCATTATTCTTATACATTTCTATTAAAACATAGTAACAAATATTGGCTAAAAGAAAATATGTCACATCATCGTGCCGCTTAAGTGTGTCTAAACTCTAAATAAGAGTGACAGACAAATTTTACTCAAAGAATAAAGAAGTTAAGACATCATGAACTTTTCCCATATCAGAACCAAAACAAGGAATTTTTTGTTTTTCTATCGATAAAGAGATGTATATGATATTACGTCAATGGTACAAAGGAGTCATCTACTCCAAAATCGACACCCCAATTGTGCAGATTTTGAAAAAAAAAAAAATTCCAACGAAAAAGGTTACAAAAAGAAGACTTCAAAGCCTCAACATCTAGAACTTCTTCCTCGAAAATCGCTACATACCATTAATTCCAAATACTCCATTCATGTTAGATTTTGATTTGTTAAATATCACACATTGGAAAATTGAAAGAGAAAGGTCTTTTATAAAGATTGAGGGTCCCTCAATCCTTGAGCTAGCTTTTGGAATGAGTTCTACCCCTCGTATTCTATCATGATATCAGAGCCAATACGATGTGAGGACCCCACACGACCTAACACGCTAGACGTGGAGGAAAAATTTACCACGCTAGACGTGTGGGCGGATGTTGAATATCACACATTGAAAAAATGAAAGAGAAATGTTCAATATAAATATTGAGGGGATTCCCTCAATCCTTGAAATAGCTTTTGGAATGAGTTCTACCCCTCGTATTCTATCATGATTCGGGTGTGTTAAGCAAAAAATCAGGCAAAAAAAAAACAATTTTGATTCTCAATCGGTTGGAGAGATTGAAATACAAACAAAGAGAGAGTACCTGAGGTTGATGAGGTAAATGCAAATCTACAATAAAGACGAGGAGAAGAGAGTGAAAACCAGCGGAAAGAACGGAGACGAGGGAGATCGACTCGAGATACAAATGATGAACACAAAAAATGGAGAGAGCGCCAGAAAGATCTGCAGTGCGAGAGAGTGTCAGGAAAGCCAGGGTCCAACTGGACCTTAGCTGGGACACAAGAGTTGGGCTATCAGAAAGACCCGGAGTAAAATCCAGAGGACAAAGCCCAATTGAGAAAAGGAATCAGAAGCCGTTAGGGAAGGAGAGAATAACAGCAGAGAAAGGGGTGGAGAGAGGGACGTGAATGTTTTTGTCAGTATTTCTATTTTCTGTTATTTTCCTTTAGATTCTCTGTAAGAAGTGATTTACTGTTTTCTTCATGGATACTGAATGAGCAAGCCTGATAATTTACGAGTATCAATAGAATATTTTGATCATAATCAACGGGTTCCACAACAAGTGGTATCAGAGCAGCCACGATCAGAGAAGAATGGGAGAGACGAGAGCGAAATCGAACAGGGAGAGCCTGAGAAAACTCACTGAGAGATTCCAGAAGCTGAAGAATGAGATGGCCGGCATGGCAGCGAAGGCGACGACTACCGATCAAAGTCTCTAGGACCTGAAAACGACCCATGAGGCGGTGCTAGCATTGTTGACTAAGCTGACACACCCCAAACCGGATTTGGGGATGGGACTGGCCGGAGCAACGGACTCGGGCGAGAAGCCCAAGACACCGGGAATCCCACCGGTGCGGAACAACTCACCCGTATTTCGGAGCGTGGTTGAAACGACCCATGGGGAGCGAACCCGTCGCACACTTGGGATCTAATTCCTGGATTCCACCCCACCTGCAACCTATGCCACCAAACGGCAGGGCAGACCCCATTCCTCGACCTCGGCCCTATTCACCACCTATGGCCACGGAAGAGCATTTACAGTTCGGTTCCCATCCGTCACCTCGTCTCCCAAAATTAGACTTACAAATTTTCACGGGAGACCATCCACTGGAGTGGATTCGGAAGGCGGACAGATACTTTGAGCTGCATCACATGAATGACTTTCAGAAGATGGAGATGGCAAAGCTGTTCTTGAGCGATAAGGCTGACGTTTGGTACCATGGGTGGGCAGCGAACAGACCCCAGATCAGTTGGCACCAATTTTCAGCTGCTCTGTGCAAACGTTTCTCAATAAAACCAGGGGAAGACACACTGGAGGCCTTGAGTAAGGTGAGGCAAACGGGTTCAGTTTTGGATTATTTGGAGAAATTCGAGGAACTCAAAGCTCAAGCCCAAACAATTCTGCCTCACATGCCAGATTCCTTTTGGGTTGCAGGATTCGCCGGTGGCCTAAAAGAGGAATTACGTGCCATGGTCCGAATCGCCCGGTGTGCGAATTTGGAACAGGCTATCGAGGTCGCCGTCTTACAAGAATCAGCGTTAAAAGTTGTAAGGGGCTCGCGTTTCACACCCTCGCCACGCTGGACAGATTCTCCGAAGGACCTAAATAACAAAGTAAACAGCAACTCGAGCTCCGACGCCACTAAATCACTGACTCAATTCTAGGGGTGGGCACGGTCCGGTCCGGTCCGGTCTGGTTCCCGCTTGGAACCAGACCGGACCGGACATTTTGGGATTTTAGATTCCCGAACCGGAATCGGTCCCATGAGGAACCGGTACCGAACCGGGACCGGACCATGTTTGCGGTTTGGTTCCCGGTTCGGTACTGGTTCCTACCGAATTTATTTATTTATTTATTTATTTAAATTTTTTTAGTTTTTTTTAAAATGCAATTGACAGTACCTTTCTTTCACTTCTCCCTACAAAAACAACATAAATACTGTACATTCTAAGAGAAATCACCAACAGAATTTTGTTAACTATACCTATAAACTAAATCAAGGAAAAAAAATTGAATCAAAGGAAAAAAAAATAGAGGAATCCTGAAAGTAACTATACCTAAAAACTAAATCAAAGAAAAAAAACAGATGGAACTTCCTCTTCGGTTTTCTTCACTCGTCAGACTCCAATGTCAAAATAAAATAGTAAATACCTATTGGAGAAAATAACAGTATATATCAAATTGAAGACTTATGTGAAATACAGCAAAGGTGAATGGTGATACAAAACTGAACAGGACAGAGGGCGAGAAAATTGAAGACTTACCGAGACAGAGAGCACTGAGACGGGAGTCGGGACTACTCTGAACTGAGTCTGAAATCTTTCGAGAGATTCAAGAGAGAGACGGGAGTCGGGAACTGCAAACTGGAAGGGCTGATTGCTGAAGACTTACCGAGACAGAGAGCACTGAGCAGAGTCACCACACCAAGTCTCCAACTCCGATTTTAGGGCTCCTGAACTTGAAGACTTGAAGTAGAGACTGGAGACTGGAGAGAGAGACAGGAGTCGAGAACGACGGGAAGGTCAGACAGTTTCGACCGGAGACGGGAGACGGGAAGGGCTGATGAGGTTCGCGCCTCGCGGGAGTCGAAGTCGCCACTCGCCACTCGCCACTCGCCTCGCCTCTCCAGTCGGGAAAAATGAAAATTGCTGAAATGAAAAAAAAAATTTGTATAAGTTGAATTGTAGTCGGTAGTACCGCGGTTCCCGGTCCTGTGAGCAACAGAACCGGGACCATGGACCACGGTTCTGGTTCCAGGTATCTGGGAACCGGGAACCGGTCCAAACACTCAAATACCTGCCCAAGAACCGGACCGAACCGACGGTCCAGTCCGGTCCACCGGTTCCGGTCTGGTTCTGTCCACCCCTACTCAATTCCAACGGGTACCACAAGCAGATTTGCAGCTCAAACGACGATTGAGTTTATGTTTCAGATGCGACGAGAAATACTTCACCGGTCACGTCTGTAAGAACAAGACCTTGAATGTGTTAGTTGCGACCTCGGACGATGAAGACGATACAAGGGAGGAGATTCAGGACCAAGACCAGGGCGCGCCTTCAACAGAGCCTTTCCCGACGGTCTCATTACACGCCATTTTCGGCCAGACTAACCCGTCAGTTATACGGATTGCAGGTAGGATCGGCCACCAGTTGGTCTCTATTCTCATCGATAGTGGCAGCACCCACAATTTTATTAATGAACAGTTGGTGCTTCATCTTCGCCTTCGCCCTTTAAGTTGTACTCAAGTGATGGTTATAGTGGCAAACGGAGCACAGCTCGCCAGCTCAGCACTGGAGGACCAAGTCGCTTGGAGAATGGGAGGCCTGCGTTTCACTTTTCCCCTTCAGATGCTGTCATTCGGCGGCAGCGATCTCATCCTGGCTATTGACTGGCTTGCAGCCCACAGCCCGGTCACTTTTGACCCACCCAAATCTCATCTGCTGATCTATTATCAAGGCCTGCTAGTTGAATTACCTTATGACCAGAAAAGGAGACCTTTAGAGGGAGCCCAATTTGCACTGTTTCGATCATTTCTTCAGAATAATCCACTGGGGTTCATTGCATCCTTGACCAAGGAATCCGAGCCAATTAACCCAGCGTGGCCAGCGGCGATTGTGGCCATCTTACGGGAGTTCGCGGCGGTGTTCGCCGAGCCGTCGGGTCTTCCTCTGGAGAGGGAGCACGATCACGCCATTCCTCTCAAACCCAACGCCACCCCATTCTGTATCTTGCCCTATCGTTGTCCGTTTTCACAAAAGGCCGAGATCAAAAAACTGGGCGAGAAATGCTGTCCGACGGTGTGATGACCCGGATGTGTAAGTATGTGTACGATGGCTGCATGAACCGAACCCGGATGGCAGTACGTCCACGCGGGCGAACCGGAAGGTGACATGTCGTAAAAAGGGGGTCGTCACAATCTCAAATCGCTTGGGGAAGTATGTGGAAATGAAACATATGTAAAGAGACCCTCCCAAGATAGCAAGACGTGTTTTGGAGCACAATTGACAACGGATTCCATAAGAACTCCGAAGTTAAAAGTGCTTCGGTGAGAGTAGTACCAGGTTGGGTGACCGACTGGGAAGTCCTCGCCAAACAAAGTCGTGAGGGGAGGATATTATGTTACGGCCCAATCCCCAGAGGGGATAATATCTTGCTGGGAAAAGGGGTCGTTACACCAGCTGTAATACCCGGATTTACGGGACTTTTTGTAATATAATATTGGATGACATTTTTGCAAATATGTCAAATCAAGTCAGTTTCGCAAACGGAAAGCGTCATTTCAATCCTAACGATTAATAGAAATTTTAAGGAAATTTAGAGAATTGTCAGAATAATAACGCTATATTCCGAGTAATTACCTCTATCGTAATGTATATGACGTTTTAGTAAAAATAGTAAACAAGATCCGATTTGCGAACGGACAGTTTCATTAAATCCCAAATAATAAGTTGAACTTATTAGTGAAATAAGAAAATTTGGAGAAGTCGAATCTTTAGCCGATTGACGAAACGAATGACGAAACAAATAGAGTTAGGTGCTAAGGGCAAAATGGTAATTCGCAAAACCAAAATTTATAAAAATAACAATTTCCTCTTCTCTCCTTCACTTTCTCTTTTCTTTCTCTGGCATTCACGAACCAGAGAACACCTCCTCACGCGAGCCGTCGACGACTTCGACGATTCCGACCTCCGTTTTCCTCCGTTCTTCCTCCGGTTCTTCACGTTTTCTTCTCCTCTCGCAACCCTAGGTATGAGTCTACAATCTTAGAGCATTTATTTCGGTTTTTACGAAGTTTAAGCAATTAGGATTTCGTTTAGGTTTTGTTAAAAATGTGAAATTAGGGTTCGTAATTAATAGATTAGCCGTGATTAAGTATATATTAAACGTATTGGACGTTATTGGGCGAAGTTAAATCAATTTGTGAAAAATTTTAAAATCCGAGAATTTTCGGGTTTTCGAAAAAGTTCGTAATTTGAGAATTTAGGCGCTGAGCGTGTATTGCTCGATGGAATAGCTCAATAAATCGAATTAAAGCTTTAGGAAATATCTTTAGTTAAGGTTTTGTTAATTTGGACGTTTAATAGCTTAATTCGGTTTTAACGGCAAATGTCGTGTTTTGCCTCAAGCGAACGACTCTCGTGGACGAAGCTTGAGATTCAGCGCGCTCAAGGTAAGTTCTCGTGACTTACTCTGGCCGATTGGCCTACACCGTACGTCGATGTCGCGTCGAGGATCATTGGAGTGTTGTTTGTTTATACATTTTGGTTGGGTAGTTAGGTTATGTGACAGCCCGAAACCGGAATCCCGATCGGAGTTCGGGATCAAGCCGTCACTCCGGGACAGATGACAGGAAAGGGGTGACTATTTTTTTTTAAACGGAACGGGACAGAACAGTCTAACCTTTAACAGAGGGAGAGAGAGTTCTCCGAATACGGGGTTGAAAGTAAAACGGGATTCAATAACGGATAACAGAAGAGAAGAAATGGCGAAGAAAATAATTAAACAGGATGGACAGGAAGTAAACCAGAAATCATAAGCATAAAAGCAGGAGGCTGTTGGGCGGAAGGCGTATGACGTCATCGGAAGAGAAGACGACGTCAACCGGAAGACAAAATTATAAACTGGGCGGAAAGCATCGGCATGTGACGTGGCCGGAAGATGAAAACGGGTTCCTAAAGAATGGCGAAAACTTAACTTAAAATAAAACATAATGCTATTGGGCGGAATACATAACCGGAAGGAATATACAGGGGATGATGTCATCGGCAGGGGAAAGCAGTAATTGGGATCGGCAGGTGCGATGACGTCATCGGAATGAATGGTGACATCATCGGAATGAGAAAACAGCATGTGGGAACCGGCAGATTGTGATGACGTCATCCGAAAATGGGTGACGTCAACCGGCAGATGAAGTTAGCCAACATAACCGGCAGAGGCAGATAACAACACAATCGGCAGGAGGTGATGACGTCAGTCGGAAGATGATCTGACGTCATCGGCAGATACAGTCAATGAACGAAATCGGCAGGAGATGATGACGTCAGTCGGAAGATGATCTGACGTCATCGGCAGATGGAGTTTAAAACAGACAGAATGAGCAGTAACAATCGGCAGACGCAGACATCAAATGAAACCGGCAGGAGTAAACCTAAAACAGAATCACTCTCTGGCGGTAGATGCAGGCAAAGTCCCTACCGGAAGATGTAATCGGAATTTAAGGACAGAATTTACAACTTTTGACAGAGAGGCATATAAACGGAGAACAGAAATCCAGAAGGCATAAAGGTTTCAGACCTTCAAACCCGAATCTAAATACGGTTTTAGAACATGACAGAAACTAGAAAACTTAACAGAATTTCAGAAGAACAACTGTTAGAATTTCTCCATGACCAGAGACAATTCATGCACAAATCAATGAAAGATTCCCAGAATGGTTTCAATATATTTCAAACGTAAATACAACTGTCAAATACAGAGGTTTTAAAGCATAACACAGAACCTTAACAGAGTTTTAGAACAAATACAACAGAATTCCAGAATACTTTAGAGTATGAACTTACTGTCAAATACAGCAATCTTTAACATTGACACTGAGTCTATACATTGTTTCAAAATCACAAAGCTAATACAGAATTCAAACTGTCTTTACAGGATTTTTCAAACAGATATTTTCTACAGAGTATTTGACACCAAACCAGAATTTCAGGACTCTTTACAAGTACGGACTATCAAAAGAAAAAATAACTTAAACCTCAGAACAGGAGCTTGTGTCTGACTGCAGCAACCATCCCGTGAGATCCTCCCGCCAACTACATCAATTCATCAGTTTGAGGCTCGAGCTCCTCATCTGGAGGATCCGTACCTACAACAGGGAGTTCATCTATGAGCCTAGAGCTCAGTAAGAACATGGGGAATGCAGTGTGCATATGCTATGCATGAACATTTTCAAATACATGAACATTACATTACATTACGTTTCACTGGACAGGAAGGTATAAGTGGGAGGAGGAGCTGGCGCAACAGGATGTACATGCCACTTCAGGACATAACAGGAGTACTTGACAGGATGCCAGTCCTCGTCCACACTTAACCGTACATTACATTACAGATTTTATCTTACTTACTTCAAAACCAGTGCTGAAAACATTTGCATGATTTTACAGGAAACGTGTATGCATGAATAAGTGCGATGCCTAAACTTAACATTCACAGATAGCAGAATGAACACAACAGGGAAAACAGAATATAATGGAAACATGTTTAACTTAAAACATAACCTGAAATCCTAACTACCCGAACCAAACCTAGTACCTCCAAGTTGTAGGGCCTTAAGGGCCAACGTAGGTGCATGAACTTACATGAACTTACCTGTTTGCGGCGGTGTCAGGTGCTCGAATGTTCCTGGAGTGCTCTGACCTGTAGTATGCATGTAAAGGAATTAAACAAGCTGTAAGAGCTAACAAATAACTTGTTGGATATGCAGCAAGCTCATTTCAACTCTTTAGAAAACATACTAACGTGTTTTCATCCAAAACAGAGAGTTTTTACCAAAAACCGAAACCCTAAACTTTGGTAAAAACCCACTTTAAACTTGTCCAAACTTGTTAGCATTAAAGACGCTCACCTTTGCTGAAGAAAACGAAGAATTGCTGGAGAAACAAAGTGCGGAAGTTTTGTTTCAATCGCCTGGAAGAGAGAAAATCGAGAGAGATGGGAGGAAGCAGAGAAGTGAATGAACATTCACGTAGGAGGGAAGAACATGGCTTCTTCAACAAGTTGCCACATGCCATTCATCCATTGGCTCACTCCCACCAACCTTAATTGGCTACCTATTTTACCATTCCATTGGCTTTTAACTGAATTGTCTTGTTTAGTTAGCCATTGGTTTGGTTCTCACTTAAGCATTCCATCATTTCAACCAAGTCATACATTGTATTTAAATAATATTAATCCCACATATACAATTCGGGGAAATAATTACATGGCAAAAATGCCGGGTGTTACAGGTTAGTTGTCTATAGGTTTCGTTTATTTGTCTTGATGGTATGTATGTTGATTGCTTACTTTCTGCTTATTAACTGTTCATGCATCACGTATTTCAAATGTCATGAAAATGAATTTCTGCACGTGTTTTTAAGAAAAGAAACGAACCTCTGTAATTAACCTACGTAATCTGTATCTGGTTACGCGAGATGGGGCTCAGGCATGGCTGTAGGGTTTGTGAGCATGTACCCCCCTCCTTTAGGTGGAAAGCGATAGTTCGACCGCAGAATGTATCCTTTCCATTTAGTGGGCTGATATCTCGGTAACAATATGTCTGCGACGTAATAAAAATGAATCTGTATCTGTATCTGTATCTGAATCTGAAAGCTGCATGTTTTTCTGAATGGCATACGCACGCATGCATCTGCATTTACGAAGCTTACTGAGCCTTTAGCTCATTTTGTGTCTGTATGGTATAGGTGACGTTTTAGGTGACATCGAGCCAGGTGAGGACGACGTTCCTCCTCCTGAAGTGTGAGGCAGTTGACGGAAGATGGATTGCGGTGGTGTGTTGCGCAGTCGATGCTTACCCGACCCGTGGGGATGTATGTACAGATTTTGAGGGTTTTTGGGCTGATAATTGTATAGACATTTTAGGATGCTTGGCTCTGGTAGTTATAGGTTTACGTTAGAGTTTTTAAACGTTTTGAAAACTGTTTTATAATCGTTTGGAAAGTCTATTTTAGAACTGCTTGGTAATTTGAAAACAGGAGGATTTTGACAACTTTTAAATATATCCATGCAGTTCGTTTTCATGAAACTTTAACGTGGGTTTAGTTCGTTTAATTATGGTGCAAAGATGAGTATTGTATTGGATGAAATTGGATGAAAAGTTGGGTGTTGTTCTCTAGAATTACGGATTCCAGAGAGGTAAGTTAATTTGGTCGCTAGCAGCGAATTATCGCTGCACATTTGCAGCGACGGATTGCTGCAGTGCAGCGATCAGGCGCTGCACATGTGCAGCGACTGATCGTTGCATAATGCAGCGATCGGGCGCTGCACATATGCAGCGACTGATCGCTGCATAATGCAGCGATCGGGCGCTGCACTATGCAACGACTGTTCACTGCATAATGCAACGCTTGCAGCGACCAGTCGCTGGTTCTCTTTTTCCTCTGCCTTCCGGTTTTGCCCTTGACCGATTTGATAAATGTTTTAATTGTTTTATTAATTGTTTTAAATAGATTTAAGTTTATAAATGGTTTTGTTTTAAGTGGTTTAAAATGAAAACTTTAATGCCGCTTAAGTTTAATTAAGTATAAGTATAAAAAAAATAGTACGGATAAATGGGTACAGTATTAAGGGTGTTACACCAGCAGCACCTCCGGCGGTTTGTTTTGATATTTTTCGACGACATCCTTGTGTACAGTCAGACCTTGGAGGATCACTGTTTGCATTTACGGGTGGTTTTTTCTATTCTGCAGCAATACCAGCTCGTGGTTAAGGAGTCCAAGTGTGTTTTCGGTCAGCAACAGGTTAACTATTTGGGTCATCTTATTTCCGGCAACGGGGTTCAGGCCGATCTCGCCAAAATCAAGGCTATGGTCTCCTGGCCAACGACGACCACCAGCAAACAGTTGAGAGGTTTTCTGGGCTTAACAGGGTATTACCGGAAGTTTATCAAGGGCTACGGCATGTTGGCCAAACCACTCACCTCCTTTCTCAAGAAGAACTCTTTTGTTTGGAATACTGATGCTGACAATGCGTTTCAGACTCTCAAAATGGCTATGTGCAACCCACCCATTCTGGAGTTACCAGATTTTTCCCTACCCTTTGTCATTCAGACAGACGCGTGTCTCGGGGGTATGGGAGCCGTGCTCATGCAACACCGGCGGGCGATCGCCTTCATGAGTAAACCATTCCATTCTAAAAATAGGGGTCTGTCAATATACAAGAAAGAGCTTTTGGCGTTGGTCTCCGCCGTTCAACTCTGGCGGCATTACTTGGAAGGCCACAAATTTGTCATTTAGACCAACCAAAATTCTTTGAAATACGTATTGGAACAGAGGATTACGACGCCGTTGCAGTAAAAGTGGCTGATTAAACTCCTTGAATTGGATTACGTGATTGAATATAAGCAGGGGCATCATAACGTCGTCGCCGATGCTTTATCTAGGCGACCGGACTCTGCCGATTCCGATGATTTCAAATGTTCTTAATTAACTGTGGTTTCTCCTGCCTGGGTTGCCGAGGTGATTTCCAGTTATGACGATTATCAGTGGGCCACCAACATTTTACAAGCAAAGGCTGTCAACCCGGCCCACGAACCCAACTTTGTACTTCATAATGGGCTATTACGTTTCAAGGACAAGCTGGTTATTGGTCTAGGAAACAACATTCGCAGCAAATTACTCGATAACGTCCATAACTCCGCCGAAGGGGGCCATTCTGGTATTCAGGCCACACTACACCGAGCTAAAACGTTATTCTGGTAGCCTGGTTTAACTTCGGATGTTCATCGTTTTGTTCGCAACTGCGAAATTTGTCAATGTTGCAAGGAGAACATGTTTCGTATCCGGGGCTTCTCCAGCCATTGCCAATCCCACAACGCCCATGGACACACATTGCTATGGATTTTATTAAGGGTTTACCGAACTCTCTGCAATCCAACTGCATCCTGGTGGTCGTCGATCGCTTTACCAAGTATGCCCATTTCATGGCGCTGCGCCACCCTTTTACGGCAGTTCAGGTAGCGAACCTTTTCCTGGATAATATTTTCAAGCTTCATGGATTGCCTCTTTCTATTGTTTCCGACAGAGACCCCATTTTCTTGTCTGGTTTCTGGCAATCTCTTTTTTCTTCCTTGGGGGCGGAGTTATATCTTTCGTATCACCCCGAGACAGATGGCCAAACGAAATGGGTGAATTAGTTTCTTGAAATGTATCTCCGGTGTATGACTTTTCAGAAGCCTGCTTCATGGCGTCAATGGCTTCCTTTGGCCGAGTGGTGGTATAATACTACTCTTCATTCGGCTATTAAAATGACCCCTTTCGAGGCACTATATGGTGAAGTTCCACCTCGATTGGCTGTGGGTCCTTATTTTCCAACTAAGTCTTCAGCAACAGATGAATTTTTACACGACAGGCACACGATGAATAATCTTTTGAAGACTAATATTGTGGAGGCCCAGAACAGAATGAAAGTTTATGCTGATCAGAATAGAACATAGAGGCAATTCGTAGTCGGTGATTGGGTGTTTTTAAAACTTCAACCATGTCGCCAGAAATCGGTCGTGGATCGATCCAATCATAAACTGGCTCCGCGTTATTTCGGTCCTTTTCAAATTCTGGCTCGACAAGGTAAGGTGGCGTACAGGTTGGCTTTACCGGAGGACACCCGACTTCATCCTGTTTTCCATGTATCTCTTCTTAAAAAGGTTATTGGCCAACATGCTATTCCCACGGCAAAGTTGCCACTGGAATTTACTGTTAACAAGGATTCTCTCACTCCTCATTCCGTCATTCAAACGCGGGTGGTCAAGCGTGGGAATTTTCCGGTGACTCAATGGCTCATTCATTGGGATGGACAACCTGTGGAAGCAGCTTCGTGGATGGACACAGATATGGCCCGATCTCAATTTTCAGATTTCCAACCTTGGGGACAAGGTTCTTTCCAGGGGGGTGTCTGTCAGGAAAGCCAGGGTCCAACTGGACCTAAGTTGGGACTCAAGAGTTAGGCTATCAGAAAGACCCGAAGTAAAATCCAGAGGACAAAGCTCAATTGAGAAAAGGAATCAGAAGCCGTTAGGGAAGGAGAGAATAGTAGCAGAGAAAGGGGTGGAGAGAGGGACGTGAATGTTTTTGTCAGTATTTCTATTTTCTGTTATTTTCCTTTAGATTCTCTGTAAGAAGGGATTTACTGTTTTCTTCATGGAAACTGAATGAGCAAGCCTGATAATTTACGAGTATCAATAGAATATTTTGATCATAATCAACGGGTTCCACAACAGAGAGCAAACTGGCGGGCTAGGGCACAAATGATATTCGATGAATTCTGCCTCTCTGGGCTCTCCCTATGTCGGGCAGATGGGAATCGGGTTATGGAAACCTTAGGGTTGAGCTAAACTAAGTGGGCCGGGTCAAGATAGTCTTACTGCTTTGGGCTCTTGATTGTTATAAATTTGATAGTAAAATCAAAATTATATAATTTATTATTTTTTTTAATTTTATTATTTTTATATATTTCTTGGAAAATATATTTTCAGAAAATCTCCCAAAAAAATATTATAAATAAAAATAATTGTTTGATTAAAGTAATATTAAATGTACATTCTAATCGTGATAATTAATTTATCAAAATTAAGACTAAAAGAGATCATAAATCTATGAGATATGAGATCATTTAATATATCACATACAGACTTCATGGGTACAAAATAAAATCAATCATAATATGTTCATCGAATTAAATTATTGTGAAATTATCAGATATCTGATGATCGTTAGTGAACTTAGAAAATATTTACGGTCTAAAAAATTTATAAATTAAAAGATTCGATCATATCACAAACAATGATATTTCTCGTTGCGACCATTAGAAACTGAAGTCGAAGCTTGTAATTATCGGTTAATGGTTACACTTATATTGTAATTTTACATTATCATTTAATGTTTAAAAGCCATTTATTTATACAAAGAGTATAATGATTATAGTATATTTTAAATAAATAAAATAATTGCTATAATAATTATGTGAAATTGGCAAAAAGAAAAATGAGATATTATTGGTAGCCACGTTAGAACAAAAATATTATTTCATCGGTCAACTAGATAATACAGGCAAGATGGGCTGTCTGAAAGTTCCGATAAAAATACAGTGTCTCAAGCGACGCGCTTGGATCTTCAGGCAATTAGAGTCGAGAACAGATACTCGTTAATGGCGGACCTGATTCTCTCTCCATTAATCGGAAAATTGGTCGACTGCATTGCGGTTCCGGTTGGGCGTCAGTTTAGTTACCTGTTTCGCTACAATGGAAACTTGGAAGAGTTCAGAAGGCAACTCAAGGATCTAGAATTGGCGGCAGACGGTGTGAAGCTGAAGGTCGAAGCTGCTGGGAGAAATGGGGAGGCGATCTTGCCGAATGTTAAAGATTGGTTGGAGAGGGTTGATGGAGTGTCCGTTGAATCGCAACGATTTGTTGGGGAAGAAGACGCCATTAGTAAGTGTTGCTTCAATGGTCCTTTGAATCTTAAAGTGAGGTATCAGCGAAGCAGTAAAGCGATGAAGAAAGCTGCAGAGTTTGACAGGATTAAGAAAGATGGCAGATTCGATTCAGTTTCTCTTCCTGCTCCACCGCTGCAAATAGGATCCCTGAACAATGAAAACGAATTTGATTTTGAATCAAGGAGGTCGGTCTTCAACGAAATAATGGACGCGATAAAAGATGATGGAGTCAAAATGATCGGAATATGGGGGATGCCGGGGATCGGAAAGACCACCATGGTGAAAAGGGTTGCGAAATATGCTAAAGATGAAGGTCTTTTCGACGAGGTGGCTATGGCTGTTGTGTCACAGAATCCGAGTGTCAAAGATATTCAAGGTCAAATTGCAGACATGATCGGTTTGAAATTTACGAGCGAGAGCGAAGGAGGAAGAGCCGGCCAATTGTTCCAAAGGCTTGATGGGAAGAAAATCCTGGTAATTTTGGACGATATTTGGGATAGTATTGAGCTAAATGATATAGGAATTCCTTCTGGAAGTCAGCACAAAGGCTGCAAAATCATCTTAACTTCCCGAATTCGAGATGTGTGTGAGAAGATGAGAACTGGAAAGAACTTCGAAATCGATCTTTTGAGTGCGAATGAAGCACTTAGTCTATTTCTGCAAAATTCGGGCATTGACAACCAATTTTCAGAAAAAGGGCGCTTGGCCGAGAATTTGAGTAAAGAATGTGGCCATTTGCCCATTTGCATAGTCATTGTCGCCAGAGGGTTACTCAACAAGGAACAATTCTACTGGACTGATATGCTGAATCGATTACGCAATTCAGATCCCGATAATAAAGTGCGTGCTGCTATTGAGTTAAGTTATAATACAGTGAAGCGTGAAGAAGAAAAAATGTTTTTCCTTCTCTGTGCTTTGTTCCCTGAAGATTATAAAATCCCAGTTGGAGTGCTATTCGAATATGGAATTGGTTTGGATTTGTTTGAGAAAGTCAATAACGTGGATGAAGCGCTAGTGAGAGCACATAAGCTGGCTTCTAGTTTGAAATCATCGTGCTTGTTGTTAGACGAAGGAAGCGAGGAATTTGTAAAAATGCATGACGTTGTTAGAGATGTTGCCCTTGCTATTGCATCTGAAGGCAAGAATGTGTTTCTTGTAAGATCTGTAGCCCAATGGAGAGAGTGGCCAGGAAAAACGGCAATATCTTTGTGGTCTGATGATGTCGAGAAACCTCCCGATGCATTAGAATGTCCCCAACTGCAGATCTTAATGCTGAATTTGTGTTCCCCATACGCGCAACTTTCCTCAAATTTGCAACTTTCTGACAATTTCTTCGCCGGGATGAAAAATCTCATTGTTCTGGATATATCCCACATGGAGTGTGAGCAATTACCTCAATCCTTTGCAGGTCTAGAAAACCTCCGAACATTGCGTTTGAGCTACTGTCAATTAGGAGATATATCAACAATTGGGAAGCTACAAAACTTAGTTTCGCTTAGCTTTCATAATTCTGAAATCGAAGTATTGCCAAAAGAGGTTGGGGAGCTCAGCAATCTGACTTTGTTAGATTTGTCTGGTTGGCAAAGATTAATCGTAATAGCACCCGGAGTGATTCAAAATTTATCTCAACTAGAAGTGTTGAACATGGGAAGCAACGTTTTGTGTTACGCAGAAGAAGATTCCAGCCTGAGAAATGCAAATCTTTCAGAGTTGATCTACTTATCTCGCTTAATGATCTTAGAAATTCACATACCAGATGCATCAATGCTGCCAGATGAAGTGCTATTTGGAAATTTGACGAAATTTAAGGTATCAATAGGCACTTATGAACAGACTATTTTCTCATCGAATTGGCAGATTTTAAACCTTGGAAGTCTTTCCGAAAATGAGCTCACAAAAGCAGGAATCAAAATGTTGATGAAGAAAGCTCAACGTCTGGAGTTGACAAGAATTTCAGGTATATCTGTTGCCCTTCCTTCTCACTTAGGTGGATTCCAAACATTGAAGGAGCTTTCTGTGAGCTACTGTAAAGATGTGAATTACATCTTGGACATGAACGAATTGGAATATGAACCAAAAACTCCTTCTCTGCAACTACTACGTCTCATCGATCTTCCATTCTTGAAAGAGCTCAGCAAAGGCGAATTTCCAAGCTTGTTTGTTAGCGAGCTGGAACACTTATGGTTACACAAGCTTCCACGTTTTGTTCACTTGTGGCAATTTGATGCCAAATCTGTGGCTCTTGCTAATCTGACTTTCATGAGTGTGGAATCTTGCGATAAATTGGAATATGTCTTCGAGCACAGTAGTGCTATAAGTCTTTTGAAACTCAAAAAACTTGAAGTGGAAAAATGCAGAAATTTGCAAGCAATATGTCTGAGTAAAGAACAGGATAATGTTATCGACTTTCCCCAACTACGTCACTTAAAACTTTCGGACCTGGAAAATTTAACATCTTTCGGCTCAAAATTCGCTTCAGAATCAACTCTTTTCGGCAAACAGGTATGCTGCATCAATGAAAACTTAAAACACAAAACTAAAACCGCCTAGTTTCGTCAAGATTATGAATTTACCTTGAAGTTCAAATCAATGATTGTGTATTTCGTGATGTTTCTTTGTTTTGCTTTTTTATTTTCAATTGTTGTCGAAGAAGAAACTTTTGATATGACAATTTCATCTGTTTATCCACTAACCAAAAACATTAATCGCAGGTGATTTTTCGTGCATTGGAGGAGCTAGATATCTATAAGCTAGATAGGCTTGAAAAGATATGGTACATTCATAGTCCAGTTGAGTTATTTTTTCAGCTAAAAGTCCTGAAGTTGAAACAATGTCCAGAGCTATTGGTTGTTTTTCTGCCTCAAGCAACATGGGCTTTACGAAATTTAGAAGCAATTTGCGTAGAGGATTGTGACATGTTGGAAACATTGTTTCAGTCAGATGGTGTTCATGGTGTTCCTTTGACTGCTGGCGATGAGATGGTTCTTTTTCCTAAACTCTTGACACTAACATTGGTCAATTTACCTAAGTTGATAGCAATTTTAAGCACTACATCACAGGATATATCCCAAGCAACGGTATGTGTAAAATTTATTTTTCTTAATATGGATAATGCACTTATTATTTGCATGAAAATTATTTATTAAATAAAACAAATATTTCTTACATGCTAGGTATAATGTTGACAATGAAAACCCAGAAAAATATGTTTTTTAGATTGGCAGTGATTTAATACAAACAGATAAATTTCTATCTTGTTGATTTGATAAAAGCACAATTAGTGAAAGCCAATATATGCTTGACCTGGCTGTAGATCCATGTCGATTCACCAACCGATGCTAGTTGAAGAACAAATATACTTTTTTGTAGGTCAGTTTTCCCATCTTGGAGCGCATTCACCTGGAGGGTTTGAAGAGCGTGAAAAAGATCTGGCACAATAACGTATCTACCAAGTGCTTCAGCCAGCTACAACATTTACATGTTTCAGAATGTGATCAGCTAGTGGAGGTTTTCCCTTGTCATCTCGTCTCTAACTTCAGCCAGCTACAAGAATTACTTGTTTTAGAATGTGATCAGCTAGTGGAGGTTTTCTCTTGTCATCTCGTCCCTAACTTTGCAGTAAAAGATCATTCATTCTTCTTGTCTAATTTAGAGCGGCTGCAACTTATTAGTCTGCCGAAGTTGAAGCAGCTGAATACTTGTGAAAGCTTTAGCCTTCCGAGCCTTACTGACTTTTATATGAACACCTGTCCGGCTTTACAATATGTTTTTGATGCTTCAGTTGCTAACCATTTGGAGAATCTCAGAAGTCTAAGTGTGAAGAATTGTTCCTCGATTGTAGAAATAGTTGAAGAAAAACCGGGTAGAAAGATCATGCTTCCTCTCCTTGACTTCCTCTGTTTGGAGAATCTGCCATGTTTCAAGGTGAACCAGTCTGTTGAGTTTCCACAGGTCAGGACTGTGAGGGTGTCCCGCTGCTTCAATTTCAAAAGATTCCCTGATGTGAATGGTACACATGTCCGAAATATTCAGTTGCAGAAATCGATGAGTTTTTTTGAAAGTTTTGTGGAGTACTGGAAAACAAGTATGTTAAGTGCAGGTGTGTTAATTGCAGATGCTCAATGAACATGGCTTTTAAATTAATGTTCATACATTAATGTGTTATGTATGGCTTTTAAATGATAAAGTACATCTATTGTTAATAATTTTAAACATGATAATGTTTGTAATTTTAATATTTATTGGAGTACCTGTCGCGATCTCAACCCGGAAGCATTCTATTAATAAAGTAGAGTAGAGTAGAGAGGAGAGATATGGATCTTAGACAAACTCATATTTTCAATTCAAGGTATAGAAAATCTGATAAATGTCCATTCCTTCCTCTAAAAATCCCATTACACATACCCTACATGTTTTCTCGTATTATACACGTCATAGTGGTAAAATTAGATTTTAAAAATCAATGGATAAACCTAACATTGCCTTGTTAACAATGATAGTCCTTCAGCCAGTTGGATGAGTGATGTGCTTTTAAGGTCGAGTGCGGTTTGGTGGGGTTTTTGAAGCTTGTAATAGTTTTGACCAAGTTTTTTACGACGATTTCAGTCAGCAACACGATCTCGTTCTCTTCTTTTTCCGCCACTAATCTAACTTTTTTTTTTTCAGTTCGTCTGTCAAAAGACGGATCTTGCTTCAACTTCAAGCTTAGTTCTTCCATGATTAAAGAAGTCCAAACAGTCTAGAGAGAGAGAAGGAGAAGAATTGTGAAGAGCAAGCATTTCTAAAGGATCCTTCATCATTTGAATTTAAACTTTAACGGGAAATCCTAGTGCATAGAGAAATCATAATCATACTGTTGACTTAATTAATGTTTAAGTCTAACTAAGTTTTTGATGATGTATTTAAATGTTAAATATATAATTTGATTATGTTTATTAAATGAGAACAATGATTTATGCAAGGATTTTAATCAATTAGAAATGCCCTTGAAAAGGGTATTTTAGTTATCTAATACATATGATTAAGTGTTCAGGACTAAATAGAATAACTGGTGTGGAATCTGAGTAAAATGCCTAAGTCCGCCGGTCACTAAACGACAAAGGCGGATAAGTAAAATGCCTAAGTCCGCCGGTCACTAAACGACAAAGGCGGATGAGTAAAATGCCTAAGTCCACCGGTCACTAGACGACAAAGGCAGATGAGTGAAATGAAGAAGTCCACCGGTCACTAAACGACAAGGCGGATGAGTGAAATGAAGAAGTCCACCGGTCACTAAACGACAAGGCGGATGACTTCGAAGAAGAACTCCACCGCTCGCTAGACGACAAAGCTGGATGAGATTCAAAGAAGACTTAAAGAAGACATCCTACGCTCACTAAACGACAAAGCCGGAAGATGTCTAAAGTTTTTCTCATCTGATGCCGGTTCAACATATTAAAGCTTCATCATCCGACACCGGTTTAGCGTTTTAAAGACTCATCATCCTATACCGGTTCAGCGTTTTAAAGACCCATCATCCTATGCCGGTTCAACATTTTGAAGTTGCATCATCTGATGGGGGTTCAAGACTAAAACAACATTGTCTTCCGCCAGAATTCAAAATTAGCGCGAAGCTACAGTGACATCGTTTTCAGCCTTAACTACAGAACATTAATGACGACGACGATTTGAAACTACAGACGGCAACGGCTACCTGAAATTGTACGATTGCTACTCCAACGGTAACAAAGTTTCCATTAGTGGATAAGGAGCATTGAAGTCAAGAGCCGATTAACAGACAGAGTATTTAAGCCAAGGTTAGAGCACGAAGAAACAACTTTTGCAAAATTTACTCTTGAGCCATAATCTGCGAATTTGAATATACTCTGTATTTCTTCTACATCTCTCGATTCGATAACTTGAAATTTTAATCTTTGAGAGTGTAGTCTGAGATTTCATTTTTACAAACTCAAAAACTGTATAAGGCAGTTGATTGTCGCCCGTGAAGAACAATCCAGATTTGTAAAAGGCAGTTGATCGTGAAGGATCGGTATTGTCTAAGAGGGGGGGTGAATTAGGCTTTTTAATTTTAATTACGAGTCTATCTAATTTCTCTCCTTGATTAATCTTATAGATTTAACACAAGCAATCTAATAATGTAAAGAGAGAGAGAGAAATTCGACACCAGTATTTTTACGTGGTTCGGCCAAACTGCCTACGTCCACGCTCCAAGGCTCCCCCTTGAAGATTCCTTACTTCTCCTCAAATGAGAACTTTTGATCGAACTTACGGGCTTCGATCCACAGCCTTACACACAATCCTGGATTGAACTTGCGGGCGTCAATCCACTGCCTTAAAGAGTTTACAGAGTTGAATGATAGATCACAGTAATCTACAAGCTCTCAAAACTAAATCTCAAGTTTTGGAGTAGAGAGATGTAGATGCAGAATACAGAGAATGATTCGCACGTTAGGGCTCAGGAAATCAAATTTTCAAAAGTTCTTCATTCGTGCTCTGAGCTCAGCTTATATACTCTGTCTTCTAATCGGCTTGGCTTCAATGCTCCTTATCCAATAATAGAAGTTTAGTTACCGTTGGAGCAGCTTCCGTACAAGTTCAGGCAGCCGTTGCCGTTTGTAGTTGCAAATCGTCGTCGCCATTAATGTTCTGGAGTTATGGCTGAAAACGACGTCACTGTAGCTTCGCGGCTAATTTGAATTCTGGCGGAAGACAAAGCTAACTTATAGTCTTGAACCGCCAACGGATGATGAAGCATTAAACCCTTGAACCGGCGTTGGATGATGAAGCTCTAAACGCTTGAACCGGCATCGGATGATTGAATCACTGTTGTCTTCCGCCTTTGTCGTTTAGTGGCCGGAAGAGTGTTTTGTTGAAGTCATCCGCCTTTGTCGTTTTGTGGCCGGAAGAGTGTTTTGTTGAAGTCATCCGCCTTTGTCGTTTTGTGGCCGGAAGAGTGTTTTGTTGAAGTCATCCGCCTTTGTCGTTTTGTGGCCGGAAGAGCAATTTTGTTTACTCATCCGCCTTTGTCGTCTAGCGAGCGGTGGACTGATTCATTGTTCGCTCATCCGCCTTTGTCTTTTAGCGAGCGGTGGAGTATTTCTTTTTGCTCATCCGCCTTTGTCTTTTAGCGAGCGGTGGAGTATTTCTTTTTGCTCATCCGCCTTTGTCGTTTAGCGAGCGGTGGACTAATTCCATTTAGTCATCCGCCTTGTCGTTTAGTGACCGGTGGACTGACTCTTGTAAACGACTCCGCTCTTGTCGTTTTGTGACCGGTGGACTGATTCTATTGTTTAACACATTTCAGCCCTGTACACTTAATCACTTGCATTAAAAACTAAAATACCCTTTTTAAGGGTATCTCCAACAAATCTAACTCAAATGCATTTCATTAAATTCAATTAATAAACATAATCAAATTACAATATTAAGCAGACAAATTCATCATCAAAAACAAATTAAGACTTAAACATTATTTAAGTCAACAGATCGGAGCCCGGAATTCCGATCTGTTTATTCTCGAGAAGAGAAGGTTAAGGATCTTCAAGGGGTGAACCTTGAAGCGTGGATGTAGGCTGGGTTGAGCCGAACCACGTAAAAACTACTGGTGTTAATTTCTCTCTCACTCTCTACTTTATTTGATCGTCTGCTGTTAGACTTCAAGTTTTAAGAACACGAGAGAAATTATCTAGGTTATTAAAATTAGTTTGCAATTAGCTTAATAATTTTAAAAGGTCTAATTCACCCCCCCTCTTAGACAATCTCGATCCTACAATTGGTATCAGAGCAAGGTGTAATATTGTCTAAGTAGTTTATCTAGAAAATATTGTGATATTTGAAATGGTATTCAACACACATTCTACGCAAATGGAAGGTCAGTCTACCACCAGACCTCCATTCTTCGATGGAAATGATTATGTGTACTGGAAATCTAGGATGAGAATTTATGTTCAGGCTATGGACTATGACATTTGGAATAATATAGAAAATGGTCCATACATAGCGTTTAAAACAGAAAATGGTATTAGGCTTCCCAAAGCTTCACACGAACTAAATGATACAGATAAGAAGAACTTGAGCCTGAATGCCAAGGCAATAAACACCTTGTACTGTGCTCTAAATAAAGACGAATTTAATATAGTACAAGGGTGTGAGAGTCCTCAAGAAAATTGGCACTTATTAGAGATCACACACGAAGACACAAACCAGGTTAAAGAGAGTAAATTGAGCATGTTAGTTCATGAATATGAACTGTTTTCCATGAAAAAAGGAGAAACCATTAGTTCTATGTTTACTCGATTTACTAACATCACTAATGGTCTTAAAGCTCTTGGTAAGATTTACTCAGGTGAAGAACAGGTAAGGAAACTTCTGAGATGCCTACCGAGAGCATGGCAACCAAAGGTGACTGCCATTCAGGAAGCAAAAGATCTTAAAGCTTTAAAGCTTGAGGAGCTCATTGGATCTCTCATGATGCATGAGATCACAATGAGGTCAAACGAGAAGGAAGACCTCAAGGAAAAAGAGGCTACAAAAAGAAAAGATATTGCTATGAAAGCCTCTTCCAGTAAACAAGAGCTATCTGAGGAAGAATAAGAAGATGATGATGAGGATATAACCCTCATTACAAGGAGGTTCAGCAAATTCCTCCAGAGAAAGAGAATGCAAGGAAGGAGATTTCCAAAGGTTGAGAAATCTCAAAGAGAGAAGGAAATCACCTGTTTTGGGTGTGGCAAGCCTGGCCACATGAAGGCAGACTGTCCACAGGCCAAGAAATATCCCAAGAAATTTAAGAAGAAGGCTATGAATGAAGGCCACTTGGGATGATAGTGAAGGTGACACCTCCTCTTCAGAAGATGAGGAAGTTGCAAATCTGTGCTTCATGACACATGAGGATAATGTTAGTTCTCCTTCTTCCAGTATTTTAAGTGATAGTGAAAGTGATAATGAAGATGGTGAATTAATTGATGCTTTTAATGACCTTGTTAAGCAATTTGGTATGCTTAAAAGTAAATATAACTTGTTGAAAAGAGAAAACGCAGGCTTAGTAGAGAAGTATGCTAAAGAAGGTGACATACATGCTAAAGAGTGTAATATGCAGAAAAATGAAATAAATGAACTTAAAAGTAGAAATGAGGATTTGAATAATATCATTTTGAAATTTACTAATGGCAACAAGCTATACAAGATGCTATTAGGCAAACAGAGAGTAAACTTTGACAGGGCAGGAATAGGGTATGATAAATCTAGTAAAAAGAAAGTTTACAAGAATTACTTTGTTAAATCTACTGTTTGTCATACATGTAATGAAGTAGGACATAAATCCTTTGTATGTCCTTTAAAAACAAACAGTAAGAAAACAAGTAACAAATTACAATGGGTTCCTAAAAGAACCAAGACTAACGCTAGGACCCAAAAGATTTGGGTACCTAAGAAGACTACTTGATCTCTGTTTTGCAGGATGATGCGTCTCCAATAAGGAATCAGTGGTACCTGGATAGTGGCTGTTCTAGGCACATGACTGGAGATGCATCCATGTTTGCTGTTGTCAACAAGAAGAAAGGAAACGTCACTTTTGGTGGGAACCAGAAGGGTAAAATTGTTGGCATCGGCAACATAGGTAATCCTAATAACCTCATTATAGAAAATGTTCTGTTAGTTGAAGGTCTAAAATATAACCTTCTAAGCATCAGTCAATTATGTGATAAAGGTTATAAAGTTGTTTTCAAGAAAAATTCCTGTTTAATTAAGGATATAACGAATTGCAAGGTTCTCTTTACTAGCTTCAGGAAAGAGAATATCTATATCATTGACTTAGATAATATTGTTTGTGATAATGAGAAATGTTTTGCTGTTAATTCTTCCCATGATTCTTGGATTTGGCATAGGAGATTAGGACATATAGGGATAGATACTTTAGCTAAGATTACTAAGGAGAATTGAGTTAGAGGAATCCCTAAGATATCCTTTGAGAAGGATAAGGTCTGTGAAGCCTGCCAAATGGGTAAGCAGATCAAAAGTTCCTTTGCATCGAAGAATGCAATTTCAACTTCTAAGCCTTTCCAACTCTTTCACATGGACCTCTTCGGTCCTTCTAATATAGCAAGCTTAGGAGGCAAATTCTATGTCTTTGTCATTGTTGACGACTTTTCCAGATTCACCTGGGTATTCTTTCTGAAGTCTAAGGATGAGACTTTTGATACATTTTCTAGCTTTAGGAAAAGAGTTCAAAATGAAAAGGAGCTCACCATAGTTGCTATTCGTAGTGATCATGGTGGAGAATTTGAAAATGAGAAATTTGAACTCTTGTGTCTCAAGTATGGTATTGAGCACAATTTCTCTTCTTCTAGGATCCCTCAGCAAAATGGTGTTGTTGAGAGGAAGAATAGATCTCTCCAAGAGCTTGCTAGGACTATGCTTAATGAGAATTCACTTCCTAAGTATTTCTGAGCTGAAGCTGTTGCAACAGCCTGTTATATGCTTAATCGGGTCTCAATAATTCCTATTCTTGAGAAAACTCCCTATGAACTTTGGAATGGAAAAACACCTTCAGTTAAGTACTTTAGAGCCTTTGGTAGTAAATGCTTCATTCTTAATACTAAGGATAACTTAGGAAAATTCGATTCCAAATCTGATCTTGAAATTTTTCTTGGTTATTCCCTTACCAGTAAAGCATATAGGGTATTCAATAAGAGAACTCTAGTTGTAGAAGAATCTGTTAATGTCAACTTTGATGAGTCCCCTCAACCCACAATCAATGTGGATGAGGATGATACTTTAGATAAACAACTGGATTCTCTGTCTCTAGAAAAGACTAGTGATTCCCTTCAATTAGAAAAATCTTTAGAACCCTCCTCTACTTCTCTAGATATTATTCCTGTCAAGGATGAAAATTCTACTCTCCCTAGAGATTGAAAATATGTCAGAAACCATCCAATAGATGAAATCTTAGGTGATCCTTCTTTAGGAGTTAAGACTAGATCCTTTATTAGGAATCTCTGTGCCAATGTGACATTTATTTCTCAGATAGAGCCTAAGAAGTTTGAGGAAGCCGAATTGGATGAAAATTGGATTTTAGCCATGCAAGAGGAACTAAATCAATTTGAAAGGAGCAAGGTATGGGAACTTGTTCCACGGCCTAAGGATCATCCCATTATTGAAACTAAATGGTTTACAAGAACAAATTAGATGAAAATGGGATTGTTGTTAGAAATAAGGCTAGACTAGTTGCTAAATGTTACAATCAAGAAGAAAGAATAGATTTTGAGGAAACCTTTGCACCTGTTGCTAGATTAGAATCAATTAGGATGCTCTTAGCCTATACTTGCTACAAAAACTTCACACTCTTCCAAATAGATGTGAAGAGTACTTTCTTAAATGGTTATATTCAGGAAGAAGTTTATGTAGAGCAGCCCTTAGGATTTGAAGATTACGCAAAACCTGATTATGTGTATAGACTTAAGAAGGCTCTTTATGGTCTTAAGCAGGCTCCTAGAGCTTGGTATGATAGGTTGAGGAACTTCCTTGAGGAAAGGAATTTCAAAAAGGGTAACACCGACTCAACTCTATTTACCATGCAAAAGGATAAAGACATTCTGTTAGTTCAAATTTATGTCGATAACATTATTTTTGGATCAACTAATGTCAATATGTGTAATGAGTTTTCATCCCTCATGCAAAGTGAATTTGAGATGAGTATGATGGGGGAGTTAAAATTCTTCTTAGGTTTCCAGATCAGTCAATCTCCTGATGGAATTTTCTTCTATCAAGAAAAGTACATTAAGGAACTTCTTAAGAAATTTGGATTAGAATCTTCTAAGTCTTCTAAAACTCCCATGAGTACCACAACAAAATTGGACAAAGATGAAAATGGAATAGATGTGGACATAAAGAAATATCGTGGTATGATTGGATCTTTGTTTTATCTGACTGCAAGTATGCCAGATATTCTTTTTAGTGTTTGTTTATGTGCTAGATTCCAAGCTGCCCCTAAGGAGTCTCATTTATCTGCTGTAAAAAGAATTTTCAAATATTTGAGTGAGACTTATGATTTAGGATTATGGTATCCAAAGGGCACTTCCTTGTATCTGATTGGATATTCAGATTTTGATTATGCAGGTAGTCTAGTTGATAGGAAAAGCACTAGTGGCACCTGTCAGTTTTTAGGTGAATCTTTAGTCTCTTGGTATTCTAAGAAACAGAATTATGTTGCATTATCAACTGCTGAGAGTGAATATATTGCTGCAGGCAGTTGTTGTGCACAAATGCTTTGGATGAAACAGACTCTGGAAGATTATAATCTGTTTTATGATAGGATTCCTATTCGGTGTGACAACACCAGTGCTATCAATATTTCTAAGAATCCAATTCAGCATTCTAGAACTAAACATATAGAGGTCAGATATCACTTTATAAGAGATCATGTTCAAAAAAGTGATATTTCCTTAGAATTTGTCAATTCTGTTGATCAACTAGCTGACATCTTTACCAAGCCTTTGGATGAAAAGACCTTCAATAATATTAGAATAAGGCTAGGTCTCATTCGGTTTGAGAAAAGCTAAGTTTCTTCTGTTGGAAATCTTTCCTGTGAGAGAGTGGTCAGGTTTATAGATAACCGGATGATGTTTTCTTCACTGACCAGATGATATCTATGCATCGGATGATACATTTTCTATTCTGCTGACACGTATCATCCATCGGGTGATATCGTTGTTACACGTGCGACTTCATCGACGGGTGTGGTTCTATTCTTTTAAACTTAGTTACTTCTCAGAAACGCTTCATCTTTCGCACTATCTCAGAAAAACCTCTGCCTTCAACCCTTTTCTCTCTAGGTTTTCTTCACAGAACCTTTCCAATGGATCATCTGGGTTCTTCATCTCGAGCTGTTGCTGAACCAGCGAAGAAGAAAGCCAAAACCACTGCTCGCCCACCACGAGTGATTCCTCGAGCGAATAGTTAGCCGTCGCTCTATTTTCTCAATGAGGCCGCTGAAGTCATGTATCACAACGACTTTAAGGATAAGAAATTGATTCCAAGTCGTGGTATTGTTCCAGAAGAGTTAGTTGTCTTAAACATTGTAGCACCCTTGACTGACATTGGATTAATAGGGCTGTTTGAAGTAGAATCTTTCTTTTACCCTACTGCTATTAGGATGTTCTATGCCAATCTTAGTTATCCTTCTGACCAATCAACCACACATAGTTCTAACTTCCCAATCCATCAATGAGTTACTGGGGAGTCCTCATCTTAATCAGCATCCCAAAATCTTTTCAACTGGGCAAGAACCCCCATTTCTTAGAACTCCTGATGGTGAACAATTTTTGAAAGAGATTGCTCTAGACCCACACAATATTCCTAATGCCTTAAAGAGCAGACATTTATCTATTAGAGCTCGTCTTCTCCATCAGATGATATGTTATAATGTCATTCATAAGGGTGGTCATTATGATGATATTAGTTGCATGGAATTTGTTATTCTTTTTGCCTTCTATCAAAAGACCCCGGTTGATATAGGATATATTATTCTGAGAAGGATGATTCAAAGTGTTTCTTCAAGGCCTACATATTTTCCCTATAACCTCCTTCTTATGAAGATCTTTCAGAAATTTGAGGTTGAATTTCAAGAGGATGAGGAACCTTCCTGTCTCAAACCATCCAGTTATTACTCTAAATCCACTTTGTCAAGGATGGGAATTAAGCGAACACGTCAAGGAAAATTTATTTTGGATCAGTCAAAGCAGAGGGCTGCAATGGTAGCAGTTGTCAAAAAAGGCAAAAGGCAATTGCCTTTGGATACAGAGTCCTCAATGCAAGAAGGAGGTGGTGACTCAGAGATCCCTGCCTTTGATATTTCCCCTCCTCATTCTCTGATCTCACGCTCCCACCTTCTACCACCAATGCCGAGACCCCCTGCTTCCTCCTCTCTAGCTCATCCCTTTGAGGCAATGTCAGCCCCTCTTATTCCTAGCCTTCCTCCTCTCTCCTCTCCTTCTCCTCGTTCACCTCCTACATCAGTGGCTTATTCCACTCTACCCTCTATGTCCCCTCTCATTCCAGAAGAACCCTCTTCCCCTCCACCAACACAGTTGTTGCCCTCTCTGCCTTCACCAGTACAACCTTCTTCACCAGTCCAACCTGCTCCGCTAGCTCTACCAGCTCCACCAGTCCAAATCTCTTCACCAATCCCCTCAGTTACTCCTGCAACTCTTCAGACCTATCAGAGGAGATTTTTCATCAGTGAGGATCAGTTTAATGCCTTGCAGTCCAGCATAGCTAGCTTAGGTACTGCCATCATTTCTGTTAAAGAGCAAATGGATAAACAATTGAGCAAGGTCACTCTGGACATGGGCATCGCATTGGATACAGGACTTGATCAACTATCTAAGAAAATGGACAGACATAAGGAAATTGCAGCCCTGAATCACCAATCGCTCAAGTCTCAATTTGATGCCTTTATGCCGGGACCATCTAGTCCTCCTTCCTTCCCAGAGGCTTGTTCAGAAGACCTCATACTTCCACTTTGCTGGTCTGAGATTTTTGAAGACTCTGTTCGTTTAACGCCTTTAGCTCTTCAAGAGGCAGAACTCCACTTTTCTACTTTTGTTGCTCCTCTTGTTCGTGAGTCTTCACCTGAGCCAGCCAGTCTAATGGAAGTCTCTTCTGCTGGCCCCTCTGTCGCGCCATCATCCTCTACTCCTCAACTGGACCACCCTTCATGTATGGACTTGGTAGTCTCTCCAGACACTTCTCCACCTCCTCCTCCATGCCTGGATCTGGTAGTCTATCAAGCACCACTTCCTAATGATCTTGAATCCCTTCAAGCCCTCGTGGATGATTACTTCTCCCCGCACCTTGAACTGGAGTCGTGGATCATCCATGCATTTTGGAAGAAATTTTTAGATTCTTGTAAATAGGAGATATTTTTTTTTTCTATTTCTTCTCTTCATCTGTCCTGGTAATCTACTGTTGAATACTCTGCCCTTTACTTATTGATACTCTTTTGTTGAATGCACTGCTTCTGTTGTTTCTCTCTGTTTGTTTTTTATAATGCCAATGAGGGAGAATATATTTGATTGATGATTGATTGATGATGGATATGCATGTGAAATTAGTTACTATGTTTTATGTATGCATATTTTGAAAATCTGAACATCTGGATATCTGTATGTTTTTGAAGTTATTGAAAATCTGGTATGCTCCGTGCTTGTTTCTAGAATATATGCATTTGCTATAGGGGAGCTAAGACTATGGGGGAGTAATATTTAATCAAATTTATACTTATAGGTTGTCATCATCAAAAAGGGGGAGATTGTTGACTTAATTAGTGTTTAAGTTTAACTAAGTTTTTGATGATGTATTTACATGTTAAATATATAATTTGATTATGTTTATTAAATTAGAACAATGATTTATGCAAGGATTTTAATCAATTGGAAATGCCCTTGAAAAAAGTATTTTAGTTATCTAATGCATATGATTAAGTGTTCAGGACTAAATAGAATAACTGGTGTGGAATCTGAGTAAAATGCCTAAGTCCGCCGGTCACTAAACGACAAAGGCGGATGAGTAAAATGCCTAAGTTCGCCGGTCACTAAACGACAAAGGCGGATGAGTAAAATGCCTAAGTCCACCGGTCACTAGACGACAAAGGCGGATGAGTGAAATGAAGAAGTCCACCGGTCACTAAACGACAAGGCGGATGAGTGAAATGAAGAAGTCCACCGGTAACTAAACGACAAGGCGGATGACTTCGAAGAAGAACTCCACCGCTCGCTAGACGACAAAGCCGGATGAGATTCAAAGAAGACTTCAAAAAGACATCCTACGCTCACTAAACGACAAAGCCGGAAGATGTCTAAAGCTTTTCTCATCCGATGCCGGTTCAACATATTAAAGCTTCATCATCCGACATTGTTTCAGCGTTTTAAAAACTCATCATCCTATACCGGTTCAACGTTTTAAAGACCCATCATCCTATGCCGGTTCAACATTTTGAAGTTGCATCCTCCGATGGGGGTTCAAGACTAAAACAACATTGTCTTCCGCCATAATTCAAAATTAGCGCGAAGGGACGTTGTTTTCAGCCTTAACTACAGAACATTAATAGCGACGACGATTTGCAACTACAGACGGCAACGGCTACCTGAAATTGTACGATTGCTGCTCCAACAGAAACAAAGTTTCCATTAGTGGATAAGGAGCATTGAAGTCAAGAGCCGATTAACAACAGAGTATTTAAGCCAAGGTTAGAGTACGAAGAAACAACTTTTGTAAAATTTACTCTTGAGCCCTAATCTGCGAATTTGAATATACTATATATTTCTTCTACGTCTCTCGATTCGATAACTTGAGATTTTAATCTTTGAGAGTGTAATCTGAGATTTCATTTTTACAAACTCAAAAACTGTATAAGGCAGTGGATTGTCACCCGTGAAGAACAATCCAGATTTGTAAAAGGTAGTTGATCAGAGCCCGGAATTCTGATCTGTTTATTCTCGAGAAAAGAAGGTTAATGATCTTCAAGGAGTGAACCTTGAAGCGTGAATGTAGGCTGGGTTGAGCCAAACCACGTAAAAACTACTGGTATTAATTTCTCTCTCACTCTCTACTTTATTTGATTGTCTGCTGTTAGCCTTCAAGTTTTAAGAACACGAGAGAAATTATCTAGGTTATTAAAATTAGTTTGCAATTAGCTTAATAATTTTAAAAGGTCTAATTCACCCCCCCTCTTAGACAATTTCGATCCTACACATACTTCATAATTTGAATTTAACTTAATCTATATTTACAAGATATGATTAACTAATTATGCAGCCGGTAACAAACAATCATAAACTGGTGTTAACTTCTATTCAACCCTACTCAAGCTATTTCCACAGCTACTATCAGAATCTTATCCAGTTCTCAACCAATAACCAATGGAAAAATAAGGTCGAGTGGAGTTAAAACTACAATCAGCTCAGGAACTAATTTATCATCTACTTGATAACAGATTATCCACACCTTAATTCACTGCAGAACTATGCAGCTGGAACTCATAACTATTGAGCCACATCCTCGGAAAATCGAGCATCAAAAGGAGTGGACGACTGGGAATGTGCAGAGCTAGCAAGGGATCCAGAACCTTGTTGCAGTTCAATCACAAGCCATCGAACTGCTTTACTCATCTGTTCCAACCGCACTGCACTTATGGGAGGAATACCAGCAGGTCCAGATTTCCCAGCAACTGAGCCAGTTGCCTCGTCTACCAAGCATTCTGAGCCTACCCTTTGCTTCACTGACTCCACAAATTCTTCAGCTTGATCACAAGCAACCCTGAATAGTTCCCATTTCTGCTTAAAATTCTCCAAAGCCATATCTGAGGCAGCTGTTTTTAGACCTGCTGAAGTTTCATTGGCCTCCAGGACATTGGCTGCTCCGGCAACAAAATCCTGATATGCACTGTTTAAAGAATCTACGATGTTATCCATTGTGCTTTTTAACAAGCTGTGGGAATCTGAAATTGGAAAATTTTAGAGAAACTTCAGACATGAAATGCAACGATGCACAGGTTATTCAATTTGCCTAGTGATTTTTTTTTTTTTAACCAGAAACCCATTGTCAATGTATTGAACCAAGAAATGAAAGACGATGTTGATCTTAATACACTCGATAAAATGTTTTCATTAATTCTCAAGGGCGAAAGCATTTCAAATTTAACCACTATTTTGCAATTCTTCAACCAATTGATCTTCGTGATTTTAATACAATCGGAATTCTACACTACTTCTCCACCGTTTCCTAATTCTGCAAAAAATTGATCACTGTGATTAGAGTACGGTACATTAACTCACGTGAAAGGAAAGCAGCTCCATTATATACTCTACCCAAAGGACAAAGAAAATCATATGATCATCACACATCAGGAACTGTATAACGAACTAAAGTTGATAAATTTTATAAATCTTTAAGGGATGTCGTTGCCTGACTAAATTTCTCCAAACAGATGCTAAATACCTACTAATTCACAGCTTTATACACTCATAATTCGATAGATTAAATAGAGCTGGGATGGAGAGAGTAAGCTACGCGAACTGCAAATTAAAAGGAGAAAACAGGGAGAAATACCAACCAGGACAAAAACAAAACCCTAGACACAAAAATCCATTGAAGTTGAATGACAACACTGCAGAAAAAAATCAAGAAATTAAACAATAAATTGAAAATAAAAAACTTACAAACTTCGCCCAATCTGCGCAGAACAGAGGATTGCGTTTCAATCCGTTGAAGATGCAAGAAGAGAGAAGGGAGGATTCATATCAATAAAAAGTGGGCCGATTTGGGCCTGAATATCGTAATTGGGTCGACCCACAGCCCATCTAGATAGACGATTTTGATGCGCAACTCGATCCGGTCTCAAACCCGAGACCAGGCTTTAAATAATAATATTTTTCCTAAAAAATAATAATTTATTACTAAATTTAGTATATTTATTTTTAAGAATTTAAATAAATTTATGTGTTATTTTAATAAAAATAAAATTTCGCTTTTCTCGTTTGGAATGTTTATGATATACGTATTGAGAAGGTGATTGATGATAAAAGACCGAAATGATTCACTAATATTTTAACCTCGTAATGTAAAATAGGGAGTTGTCCAACCTCGAGTTTTTTAGGGTTTTAGTTGTAGTAAGTTTTTGAAGTCTTAGTAAATTTATATTTTGTGTTTCTAAATCTTTGATAAATTCTGGTTTCGATCCATTCCTTCTCATCAATAACTTTCTAATAAATAGAAAAACGCGGTTCGATCAATAAATTCCTATCTTTTTATTTATCCGGTGCTAAATATGCAAATTTATCAAAAATATTATCCTTGCTTGGATTAATACTTAAGCTTTTACTATTAAAGTGAAGTTTGATCATGGGTACATTATAATTTATGAAAATAAGAATTTTTGGTGCGAACTAGGTTTAGAAAGGGATGGGTATGGTTGTGTTTGTGGATGTGTTTTTAATCTAGTTGGCATCATTCAATATCATTCACATGGATCATTTTTTTTGTACTCAATTTCTCATCCTCACAAAAAAAAAAAAATCAATATTTTAATTACAATTAGGGTTAGTGCCATGTAACACGATGAATTGAAAACATTGTGCATTTTTTTTTTTTGAAAAATCAACAATATGCTAATTCAACTAAGAACGACAAATGCGTTTATATACCCATTTTCTCTTGAAACCTGGCTTTCAAGTTTTAGTAATCACGGTTTGACTAAGAGATGACAAACTAACCGACCGAACTTGAAAAAGTCTGGCTCACCGAATTTAAATGAGTCAAGTCTAACAAGCTCAATGAACTGAGCCTAACGAGTCTGACAAAAAAAAATTAAATCGAGTTGGCTCGCGAACCAATGTTAAATAAGCCTAATTGAGTTGGCTAGACGAGTCTTAACAAGTCAAATCTAACAAACCAAATATACATAAATATTTTTAATTTATATAAATGTAATTTATATTTTTAAAAAATTAATTATTAAAATTATAATAATTATTTATTATTATAATGTCAAAATATAATAGTTATTTGTTTAGTTAACAAAATTATTTTATTAATATATAAAATGACATGTATTTAGGAAAAAAAATTATTTGAGATGATCTAATAAAAAAATATCATACGACTATCATTACAAATATTTGATAGTTGCATCATTATAAAGTATACACATACTAACTAGGTCTTCACCTGTCAATTGCTAATAATTTGCAATTAGGGTGACAAACAAATTGATCGAGCGAGCAGAGCCAACTCTAAAAATGTGACAGCCCGAAACCGGAACCCGATCGGAATCCGGGATCGGAGCCGTCACTCCGGGACAGTTGACAGAAAACGGTGACTATTATTTTTTTGAAACATAAAACTTTCAAGCTAGGAGTAGGCAGAATTACAGAAAACAGAAAGACAGAAAACATTACCGACTGAACTTTTAAGCTTTAACAGGGAGGGAGAAGACTACGGTGAATAACAGAAAACGAAGCAGAATGAATGAAAAATAAAACTAAACAAATTGGCGGAAGGCTTTAGCAGGTGACGTGGCCGGAAGATGAGAGCAGCAGATAATATCGGTATATGAGATGACGTCATCAGAGTGAGGGGTGACATCATCGGAAGGTGTTAATAAAACTGGGCGGAAGATGTCGATTAAGACAAAACAGATGACGTCAGCCGGAAGATGGATGACGTCAACCGGCAGATACAAACAGCAAACGTAACCGGCAGAAGGTGATGACGTCAACCGGCAGATACAAACAACAAACGTAACCGGCAGAAGGTGATGACGTCAACCGGTAGATGCTGAGTAAAGCTGAATCGGATGTGTGATGACGTCATCGGAAGATGTATTGACGTCATCGGCAGATATAGGCAGCAGGCAGAATCGGCAGGGGGTGATGACGTCAGCCGGAAGATGGATGACGTCAACCGGTAGATGAAATCGGAAGACATAGTTTTAAGGCAGAAACTCGACAATTTCAACAGAAAGACATACCAACAGAGAGCTGAAAAACAAAAGACATATGAGTTTCAAATTCTCAAAACGGCTCAAAACTGGATTTTTGAACACAAACAGAGAACATGACAGAAACTTAATAAAAATCACACAGCATGGCTGGCTCTAATACCAGAGACCATCCATGCAGAGACTAACAGAAAATATCCCAAGCAATCCCAGAATACTTTAGAATATAATTTAACTGTCAAATACAGCAGTTTTGAAAACTTAAACACCAGAATCAATACACTATAAATCCAACAGAATTTCCTTCAGAGTTTTTAAACAAAACACAGGGCTATACAGAGTTGTAAAACACAACACCAAAATCCCATAAAAGGGTCTACAGACACGGACTTTACTTTAAATTCTTAACCTCGGGACAAAATTTGTCTGGCTGCAGCAACCACCCCGAGAGCTCGAACCACCAACTACATCAGATCATCATCAGCTTGAGGCACAAAGTCCTCGTTTACAGGATCCGTACCTACAACAAGGAGTTCAGCTATGAGCCTAATGCTCAGTAAGAACATACAAGAATGCAGTGTGCATATGCTATGCATGAACATTTTCAAATACATGAACATTACTTTACATTACATTTCACTGGACAGGAAAGGTATAAGTGGGAGAAGGAACTGGCGCAACAGGATGTACATGCCACTTTCAGGACATAACAGGTGTAACACCCGACATTTTTGCCATGTAATTATTTCCCCGAATTGTATATGTGGGATTAATTTAATATTAATACAATGTATGTTTTGTTGGGAACCAAAACGAATGAGTTTATATTGAATTGGATAATGAGATGAAAACCAAACAAAAGTGTAACTAAACAAACAAGTTAGTTGGTAATGGATGGAAGGGTAAATTGGGAAGAAATTAAGGTTGGTGGGAGTAAACCAATAGATGATTGCCAAGTAGCAACTTGCTGAGGAAGCCAAGTTCATCCTCCTACGTGAATATTCATTCACTTCTCTGCTTCCTCCCATCTCTCTCGGTTTTCTCTCTTCCAGGCGATTGAAACAAAACTTCCGCACTTTGTTTCTCCAGCAATTCTTTTTTTTCTTCAGCAAAGGTAAGCGTCTTTAATGCTAACAAGTTTGGACAAGTTTAAAGTGAGTTTTTACCGAAGTTTAGGGTTTCGGTTTTTGGTAAAAACTCTCTGTTTTGGATGAAAACACGTTAGTATGTTTTCTAAAGAGTTGAAATGAGCTTGCTGCATATCCAACAAGTTATTTGTTAGCTCTTACAGCTTGTTTAACTCCTTTACATGCATACTACAGGTCAGAGCACTCCAGGAACATTCGAGCACCTGACACCGCCGCAAACAGGTAAGTTCATGCCGTAGGTTGGCCCTTAAGGCCCTGCAACTTGGAGGTACTAGGAGTATCAGTTCTGTCGGTTCGTTTTGGGTAGAAAAGTTAGAATAAGTTCTGAGTTGTCTGGTTCTGTTTCACTCTCTGTTGTGATATTCATGTTGCCTGTTATTTTAGGTTCAATCACCGTCCATGCATACCCGTTTTTCTGTAAAATCATGTAAACGTTTTATGTACACAGTTTTGAAGTTAAGTAAGATAAAATCTGTAATGTAATGTACGGTTAAGTGTGGACGAGGATTGGCATCCTGTCAAGTACTCCTGTTATGTCCTGAAGTGGCATGTACATCCTGTTGCGCCAGCTCCTCCTCCCACTTATACCTTCCTGTCCAGTGAAACGTAATGTAATGTAATGTTCATGTATTTGAAAATGTTCATGCATAGCATATGCACACTGCATTCCATGTTCTTACTGAGCTCTAGGCTCATAGATGAACTCCCTGTTGTAGGTACTGAACCTGAACCCGAGGACTTTGTTCCTCAAAATGATGATCTAGTGTAGAGGGTGGCTCGAGCTCTCGGGGTGGTTGCTGCAGTCAGACCCAAGCTCCTGTTCTGAGGTTTAAGTTATTTTTCTTTTGATAGTCCGTACTTGTAAAGAGTTCTGAAATTCTGGTTTGGTGTCAAATACTCTGTAGAAAATATCTGTTTGAAAGATTCTGTAAAGACAGTTTGAATTCTGTATTAGCTTTGAGATTTTGAAACAATGTATAGACTCAGTGTCAATGCTAAAGATTGCTGTATTTGACAGTAAGTTCATACTCTAAAGTATTCTGGAATTCTGTTGTATTTGTTCTAAAACCGTATTTAGATTCGGGTTTGAAGGTCTGAAACCTTTATGCCTTCTGGATTTGTGTTCTCCGTTTATATGCCTCTCTGTCAAAAGTTGTAAATTCTGTCCTTAAATTCCGATTACATCTTCCGGTAGGGGCTTTGCCTGCATCTACCGCCAGAGAGTGATTCAGTTTTAGGTTTGCTCCTGCCGGTTTCATTTGATGTCTGCGTCTGCCCATTGTTACTGCTCATTCTGTCTGTTTTAAACTTCATCTGCCGATGACGTCAGATCATCTTCCGACTGACGTCATCATCTCCTGCCGATTTCGTTCATTGACTGTATCTGCCGATGACGTCAGATCATCTTCCGACTGACGTCATCACCTCCTGCCGATTGTGTTGCTATCTGCCTCTGCCGGTTATGTTGGCTAACTTCATCTGCCGGTTGACGTCCCCCATTTTCGGATGACGTCATCACAATCTGCCGGTTCCCACATGCTGTTTTCTCATTCCGATGATGTCACCATTCATTCCGATGACGTCATCGCACCTGCCGATCCCAATTACTGCTTTCCCCTGCCGATGACATCATCCCCTGTATATTCCTTCCGGTTATGTATTCCGCCCAACAGCATTTTGTTTTATTTTAAGTTAAGTCTTTCGCCATTCTTTAGGAACCTGTTTCCATCTTCCGGCCACGTCACATGCCGATGCTTTCCGCCAGCTCTGTTTATTTCATTTTCATTCTTCTGCTTTTCTTATGCTATTGGTTCTACCCCGTATTCAGAGAACTCTCTCCCTCTGTTAAAGGTTAGACTGTTCTGTCCCGTTCCGTTTAAAAAAAAATAGTCACCCCTTTCCTGTCATCTGTCCCGGAGTGACGGCTTGATCCCGGACTCCGATCGGGATTTCGGTTTCGGGCTGTCACAACAGGAGTACTTGACAGGATACCAGTCCTCGTCCACACTTAACCATACATTTTCTTTACAGGATTTTATCTTACTTACTTCGAAACCGGTGCTGAAAACCTTTTCATGACTTTCAGAGAAAACGTGTATGCATGAATAAGATAATGTGCAGAACTTAACAGGTACAGGCAGCAGAATAAAAGTAGACATGAGACAGAACAGATTTTACTCAAAACTTAACCTACAACCTAACTACCCGAACCAAAACTTAGTACCTCCACGCTGTAGGGCCTTAAGGGCCAACTTATACGTATAAACTTACCTGTTTGCGGCGGTGTCAGGTGCTCGAATGTTCCTGGAGTGCTCTGACCTGTAGTATGCATGTAAAGGAGTTAAACAAGCTGTAAGAGCTAACAAATAACTTGTTGGATATGCAGCAAGCTCATTTCAACTCTTTAGAAAACATACTAACGTGTTTTCATCCAAAACAGAGAGTTTTTACCAAAAACCGAAACCCTAAACTTCGGTAAAAACTCACTTTAAACTTGTCCAAACTTGTTAGCATTAAAGACGCTCACCTTTGCTGAAGAAAACGAAGAATTGCTGGAGAAACAAAGTGCGGAAGTTTTGTTTCAATCGCCTGGAAGAGAGAAAACCGAGAGAGATGGGAGGAAGCAGAGAAGTGAATGAACATTCACGTAGGAGGATGAACTTGGCTTCCTCAGCAAGTTGCTACTTGGCAATCATCTATTGGTTTACTCCCACCAACCTTAATTTCTTCCCAATTTACCCTTCCATCCATTACCAACTAACTTGTTTGTTTAGTTACACTTTTGTTTGGTTTTCATCTCATTATCCAATTCAATATAAACTCATTCGTTTTGGTTCCCAACAAAACATACATTGTATTAATATTGAATTAATCCCACTTAATAATTCGAGAAATAATTACATGGCAAAAATGTCGGGTGTTACAAAAAAAAATTGGTTCAGCGAGCCTAACGAATCCAACGAGCCAAGTCTAATGAGTCTGTCAAAAGAATTTTGACCAGAGCCAAAAATTTAATCGAGCCGAGCCTCCTGTACAATATGCAATGCATAGCTCATGTTAGACAATATATTTATCGGGACAATGACCAACAATCAACTATAAAACTCAACATTTTCCAAAGACATTAATGAGAATCAATTAAATTAAAAAAATTTAATTGCATTTATGTTCATCACATGTGGCATTTATAACTCTTATCTGTTCATTTGTTCCCTCTCCTCTAAATCTATAGAGAAAAAACAAAGAAGAAAGAGACACTTAGATATTTTAAAATCAAAGTGAATCTCTAAGATAACATTTGCCTAATAATTATATTTAATTCTTAATTTTAAATCAATTTACATAAATGTTAACCTTAGTGTTTATAAAATAAGAGTACTTCAAGATGTACTCTATTTTATTATTAATATGTTATTTATGTATCATTAATTAATTAATTAAATTAAGTGATTTATTATTTTACACATTTATAATTTATCACAATTATCTACTATGTCTGTTTAATTGATAATATTATCAGACCATCTTACGTAGTGTCACATCATTGGCTCATAAAGTTTTAAGAAGTTTAAAAATAAAGAAATAATAAAAAATGGAGAGGATGTTGATGCATTTCTGCCTACCTACTTAATTAAATTAATGGGGAAATAAAATAAATAAAAGGAAAATATTAATTAATAAAATAAATCTACTTATAAAAGCAATGTAAGCAATTAAATCGGATGTAATGGTCCCAAAACTCATAATTATATTCACTGTTTTGTGACATGACAAAATCTTTCTTTACCAATCCTTTTTTGTGACACGGTAAATTTTAACAATTATATCAATAAATTTAATGACAAAAATAAATTAGTTAAAAATAAAAAATAAATTAAAATAATTATATTGAAAACTGAAAAGACCCTGAAATGCAAGACTAAAAATATATTTGACCCTAAATGTTAATTTTTGATTAGTGCAATTTGTGACTTATTTTAAATATTTATAATTTATTACATTAGAAAATATGAACAAACAAGAAATGTAACATTATTTTATTATAAAATATAATATCAATCTTGTTAAAAATTTGAAATTTAAAGGTTATTAAGTTGATAAAATTCATAATTTTCACTGCCATTTAATGGTAAGTACAGCTCATTGAGCTAATTGAGACCTAAAAAATTTAATAATCCATCAACGAGAGCGATGGTTTATTGATTATTCATATTCTTTTCAAACAAATTAAATATGAATAATGTTATATTTACCTAATATTTTTATTTTTTTAATCTTAATTTTTGATGTGTCACATATGTCCATCATTAATTGATATAATTAATGAATAATATTAATTATTTATGATTTATTATCTTAACTGTATTAATTAATGATTGTCACATAATAAAAATTAAAAATTAAATATAACATTAATTTTAAATAATGCGTCAAAATATCATAGGGAAGTCTCTAAGTAACATTTGTTGTCGTCATTAGCTGTCAAAGAACTATGTTCAAGTGTCAAGAACAAACCACTCAATTTTGTCAAACACTAAATAAATTCTCACCTATATTATTATTGTCAAGGACGAAGAAAATTTATGACAAAAACTGCTCAATTTTTTGTAAACTAGCAATATTTTACTAATCGTTTAGATTAAAGTGGAAAATTAGATGGCAAAAGTCAGCGTCCAACAATCAATGCGAAGCCAAAGAAAGCCTATAAAACAACACCATATTAAACGCAATCACATGCCACCATTTTTTGCAGAAACCACAGAAAAAAAAGGGGGAAGAGCCAAAAGGGTTTCTTCTTCTGCCACCATTTCTATGGACAGCTCTTATGGGTCTGCTTCTACTCTAGCTTTTGGTCTTCTTCTTTTTATTTTAGGGTTTGCTTCTGTTCCCCAGATTGAAGCTCGAGCTTTCTTTGTGTTTGGAGATTCACTGGTTGATAATGGAAATAATAATTATTTAGCTACGACTGCTCGTGCTGATGCTTACCCTTATGGAATTGATTATCCTACTCACAGAGCTACTGGTCGTTTCTCCAATGGCTTCAACATTCCTGATCTTATCAGTATGTTTTTTTTTTTTTTTTTTGTTCATTTTCTGTCATTTTCTTCGTGGGTTTTGTGTTGGTTCTTAGGTTTGTTTTGCTAAAAATGGTGATTAATGTTCGACTTCTTTAAGGTCAGGAAATTGGGTCTGAATCGACGTTGCCATATTTAGCACCAGAGCTGACTGGTGAAAGACTTCTGGTTGGTGCAAATTTTGCTTCTGCTGGGATTGGAATTCTCAATGACACTGGAGTTCAATTTGTAAGTTCCCACATTTTTGCCGATTTATCGACTTGTCTTTACCGGAAAGGGTGTGGTCGACCGAGACTCATCGGATCGGCCAGGCTTCCTCCGGCGGGACCGGATTTTGCTTCTTTATTATATCCAATTTTTCATGCTAGTTATAAATACCTTTTCAAAACTTTCTATAGAGACCAAAGATTAATTTCTTCAGTAGAAAATATCATTATACCATATGATTTATAATACACATTGAATGTCTTTGCAGCTGAACATAATCAGAATCAATGAGCAACTGCAGTACTTTGAACAGTACCAGAGAAGAGTAAGTGCCCTAATTGGGGAAGAAGAGACAAGAAGACTTGTTAATGGAGGTCTTGTTCTAATGACCCTCGGAGGCAATGACTTTGTTAACAACTACTACTTGGTTCCTTTCTCCGGCAGATCCCGCCAATTCGCTCTCCCCGACTACGTTGTTTTTCTAATGTCCGAGTACAAGAAAATCCTCCAGGTAATCTTCGTCCTTCTCACACGAAAACACATGTTAAGGTGTTTCTAAAAATAATGTCACGTTATTATCTTGAATGTTGTTTTTATTATTTAAATTTTGGGGGGGAAAATCGGAAGTAATAGTGAAGTAGACAGGGTTATTTATGTGCATGTGTTTGGTTGGTGCATGCCAACAAGGTATTTGTTGTTGTTTTTAATACATTCATAAATGCCTCCATAAATATCACTGACTTTTCTTTTTTAATTGTATAGTCTATTTGCTAAATTTATTGCCCTTTTATGTTTATCAATGATAATAATGTTTATCAATATAAATTTTATATATATTACAAAAAAAAATTAAAATTATCGAAAACGATGGCTTCATTGACAATACCCATGTTTTTTTTTTCTCGATTAACAAAATCTAAAAAAAAAAAAAAAGATCTTGAGTAGGTTGTCACATAATATCGACGCATCATTGGTGGACGATCGATAATATTCACTTAAAACTATAAGAATTTGAAGAACTTTTGTTGTATAATTTGTGAAAATTAAAGCATTCAATAGAATAGTTAATTTAGCTTTTGTGAGAAGTAATTTGTTCGATTGGAAAACAATGCAGAACGTATACGCTCTCGGAGGGCGTAGGGTTTTGGTGACGGGAACGGGACCATTAGGTTGTGTTCCGGCAGAACGTGGTCAGCGGGGCGTAAACGGAGGATGCTCGGTGGAGCTTCAAAGAGCTTCCGGGTTGTTCAATCCCCAACTCATTCAAATGATCAACGAACTCAATTCCGAGATTGGTGCGACTGTCTTTGTTGCTGCAAATGCTGAGCAATCGCACTATGACTTCATCAATAATCCTCAAGCTTTCGGTATTAGCCTACAAACCTCGCACACCCATACAACCGTATACACGTATTTAAATACATACATACATAACTACTTAGTATTTAAGTACTAGTATACATACACGCGTACATATATAATAGGCTGTCTGAAAAATATAATAATTACAATTTTATATATTGACGTGACATCATGACACGTAAATTACCATGGATTAAAAATTGATTTTTTAATTTTTATTTAATTGAATATAGGATTTGTGACGGCAGAAGTGGCATGTTGTGGACAAGGACCGAACAATGGGCTAGGATTGTGTACGGCGGCATCTAACCTGTGCCCTAACAGAGATATCTACGCGTTCTGGGACGCGTTTCATCCGAGCGAGAGAGCCAACCGTCTGATCGTCGGCCAGATCATGATTGGGGATTCCAAGTACATGAGCCCAATGAATCTCAGCACCCTCCTGGCTCTGGATGACTCGAGGATTTGAAATTACTAAATTGCCCCTTCTCTTCTTCTAAATTATGCTTTTACCCTCCTCTATTTAATTATTCCTCTTGTTTTTTTTTTTTTTCCTTAAATTAAATTTGTGAAATGTTTCTTCCGATTATGGTTTTACGGTTCGTCCGAGCGATAATCGCCCGGATATGTTGTCGTTTTAGTTTGATTAAGACTCTTTGTATTTCTTATTTGATTAGATACTGGTTTTGGCATTTAAATCGAGCGATAATTGCCTGATTACCTTGTCACTTTTTTTTTTTAAATTTGAATTTTTCTTCTTTTTAAATAGTCAAAGATTAAATATATTTAAGAGAATATTATCATTAAATATTTATTTTATATGCACCAAAAAGATGTTCCTAAATATTTTAATTGAGCCAATGGGTAAAAGAGCAACACGTAGCAAGGATACACGTGGCATTGTTTGATTGGTGGGTCTAAGTATTGAATAGCCTATTTATCTTTTGATAAACAAAATAATTGGACCTTACCTTAACTTTCATTTATAATTAACTTGGGCGAATGTGGCATAATTGTAACACCCGGCATTTTTTTGCCATGTAATTATTTCCCCGAATTGTATATGTGGGATTAATATTATTTAAATACAATGTATGACTTGGTTGAAATGATGGAATGCTTAAGTGAGAACCAAACCAATGGCTAACTAAACAAGATAATTCAGTTAAAAGCCGATGGAAGGGTAAAATAGGTAGCCAATTAAGGTTGGTGGGAGTGTGCCGATGGATGAATGACATGTGGCAACTTGTTGAAGAAGCCATGTTCTTCCCTCCTACGTGAAAGTTTCCACATCTCCATCTTCTCTCCTTCTGTTTTCTCTCGGCCGGGCAACAGAAGTTTACCCAAACACCTTTGATCTTCTAGGTTTCTCTCTGTTTCTCTGCTAAGGTAAGCATCTACTCATGCTAACGAGCTTGGATGAGTTAAAAATGTGAGTTTTTACCGGAGTTAGGATTATGGTTTTTAGAGAAAACTCACTGTTTTTGGATGAAAACACACCGGTTTGTTTTCTAAAGATTTGGATGAGTTTAGATCAGATTCTGCCAACTTGTTAGTGAACAACTGCAACTGTTTAATTTCCTTTGCATGCATATTACAGGTCCGAGCATTTCAGAGACATTTGAGCATCTGACACCGCAGCAAACAGGTAAGTTCATGTCAGTTCATGCACCTACGTTGGCCCTTAAGGCCCTACAACTTGGAGGTACTAGGTTTGGTTCGGGTAGTTAGGATTTCAGGTTATGTTTTAAGTTAAACATGTTTCCATTATATTCTGTTTTCCCTGTTGTGTTCATTCTGCTATCTGTGAATGTTAAGTTTAGGCATCGCACTTATTCATGCATACACGTTTCCTGTAAAATCATGCAAATGTTTTCAGCACTGGTTTTGAAGTAAGTAAGATAAAATCTGTAATGTAATGTACGGTTAAGTGTGGACGAGGACTGGCATCCTGTCAAGTACTCCTGTTATGTCCTGAAGTGGCATGTACATCCTGTTGCGCCAGCTCCTCCTCCCACTTATACCTTCCTGTCCAGTGAAACGTAATGTAATGTAATGTTCATGTATTTGAAAAATGTTCATGCATAGCATATGCACACTGCATGTCATGTTCTTACTGAGCTCTAGGCTCATAGATGAACTCCCTGTTGTAGGTACGGATCTTCCAGATGAGGAGCTTGAGCCTCAAACTGATGAATTGATGTAGTTGGCGGGAGGAGTTCACGGGAAGGTTGCTGCAGTCAGACAAGTGTCATTCCTGTGAGGATGTGTTTTTAATGTAAAGTTATGTTAAGTTTTGTACAAGTTGTTTTGGGGTTTTAAAACGTTTGAAGTGTATGTCAAGTTCTGTAAAACTTTTGGGATCTTCAAAATGAGGTATAAAAACCAGTGCTGATGTTTAAAACCTCTGTATTCGACAGTTGTATTTAGATTTGAAATGTATTGAAACCATTCTGGGAATCTTTCTTTGATTCGTGCATGAATTGTCTCTGGTCATGGAGAAATTCTAACAGTTGTTCTTCTGAAATTCTGTTAAGTTCTCTAGTTTCTGTTATGTTCTAAAACCGTATTTAGATTCGGGTTTGAAGGTCTGAAACTTTTATGCCTCTCTGTCAAAAGTTGTAAATTCTGTCCTTAAATTCTGATTACATCTTCCGGTAGGGACTTTGCCTGCCTCTACCGTCAGAGAGTGATTCTGTTTTAGGTTTACTCCTGCCGGTTTCATTTGATGTCGGCGTCTGCCGATTGTTACTGCTCATTCTGTCTGTTTTAAACTTCCTCTGCCGATGACGTCAGATCATCTTCCGACTGACGTCATCATCTCCTGCCGATTTCGTTCATTGACTGTATCTGCCGATGACGTCAGATCATCTTCCGACTGACGTCATCACCTCCTGCCGATTGTGTTGTTATCTACCTCTGCCGGTTATGTTGGCTAACTTCATCTGCCGGTTGACGTCACCCATTTTCGGATGATGTCATCACAATCTGTCGGTTCCCACATGCTGTTTTCTCATTCCGATGATGTCACCATTCATTCCGATGACGTCATCGCACCTGCCGATCCCAATTACTGCTTTCCCCTGCCGATGACATCATCCCCTGTATATTCCTTCCGGTTATGTATTCCGCCCAACAGCATTATGTTTTATTTTAAGTTAAGTTTTTGCCATTCTTTAGGAAACCGTTTTCATCTTCCGGCCACGTCACATGCCGATGCTTTCCGCCCAGTTTATAATTTTGTCTTCCGGTTGACGTCGTCTTCTCTTCCGATGACGTCATACGCCTTTCGCCCAACAGCTTCCTGCTTTTATGCTTATGATTTCTGGTTTACTTCCTGTCCATTCTGTTTAATTATTTTCTTCGCCATTTCTTCTCTTCTGTTATTCATCTCCGAATTGTGCATAGTTCTGTTATACACCGTAGCCTCCCACAGTATGTTTCTTCCCCAGTTTAAGTTCTCTTTAATGTCCCTGTCTTCCTGCTTTCCTTCTGTCACTCCTGCATTTTCGTTCTCTTCTGTTATCCGTTATTGAATTCCGTTTTGCTTTCAACCCCCAGAGAACTCTTTCTCTCGGTGAAGTTTTAAAGTTTGTAAACGTTCTGTTCCCCGTCCCGTTTTGGAAAAAAAAAAAAATAGTCACCGTTTTCTGTCAACTGTCCCGGAGTGATGGCTCCGATCCTGGACCCCGATTGGGTTCCGGTTCCGGGCTGTCACAATAATACAATGTTAGTTGAAGTCAATAATTGTAAAATTTCATCATATAGTTACTCATAAAAATAATCGTTGCAATTAAGATCGTATCATTTAGTCCAAACATCCCTCGTTTTTTGCCGATCTTGATCAAACACAAATATTTTTTCTATCACGGCCCTCATTTATCATGACATGTTGTAACTAAGCAAGTGTACATGCAATGCACGTGACAAATTTATCAGATGTTTTAACGGCAATATCGATTTAGTTACCCTTTATCTTCGTTTTTATTAATCTGCATTTATCTCGTACACGATCGACAAAACACGATACTAATATACTCAAATGCTTTTAAAAAAAATAAATTATGTAATTTCTATAAAAAAAAAGACATCATTTAATTGTAAAGATGTTAGTTGAGCTGTTTGGCCAACTTTCAAATAATTAGTGGGGAGAGGATATAATTGTATAGAGCAGTTGGGCATTACCCATTTGTCTCCCACAGCTCACTCTCTTTATTATCTCATCTAGTTTTCACATGTACTTTTAGGTCATTTACATTTATTTCCATCCTCTTACTGTCTTACATCACCTCATTAATTCCCACCTTTGCTTTTCAATATTTTCCTAATTACAATTTGACCCTCCATTTTTATTTTAATAATAGTTTTGTATTATTGAAATAGTAGATCTGGAGATTTATTGTGTATTTCATTTAAAATAATGTTACGATTATTCTCTAAATATACTTACTGACGTGTCGAATATTGATTGATGCAATTCTCGTAATAAATTAACTATTTATAATTTATTATATTAACTGTATCTTTTGTACTAATTATTGTTTGGCACGTCAACAATTGTATTTAGATAGTAGAATAATTTATTTATTATATATGAAGACGTTAAGATTTATTTTTTGATAAAAAAAAAAAAAAAATTATTATAATTTTGTAGAATTTCTATTTTATACAAGTTTTTTTTTTTTTTATTGACAAAACAATAATTAATGTGCCTTTATTTGACCTACGTTCAACAAGAGAGCATATTGTCAAGCATTATGGCCTAGCACTTTAAAAGCCAATTAATTAGGTTGCTCTCTTCAACTCCCAACAAAACCTTCTTTTAATTCGAGTATTAATTAATTAATTAATATGTTTTATCATCATTAATATCTAACTATAGTAAGATTAATGAGCAGCCTTAAAAATGATTATAGTTATTTAATGAATTTGTCATTAATTAAACATACTTTAGTGTTTTTCAATAATGTGATGTACGTTCTAATTTCACAGTATAATCATACATGGACCGATGCTCACTCATTGCGATAAGTAACAAATTATTTTAATTATGCGTAGGATATCATAATTACTCTACCAATAAATAACGATGCATAGACGACTTATTGAAGTGTAGAGGTAATGCTACTCTATTTGTATAGTTAATTAACGTTACGAATGTGACTATAATTTCAATTAATTAAAATTAATAACGATAATACTGGAAAAAGAACGGGATGATAATTCCTAATACGTAATAAGAATAATTTTAATAATTCTAAAACTATTATTTTTGATGAGCTGATGTAAGCATTTAGATGTTTCATTGCGATAGATTAAAAATAGTTAAAATAATTATTACTAACGTTAACAAATGAATGACAAGTTCGTAAACGACGCGTCAAATTACGAGTTTAAAATATTAAATTAAAGAATAAATTTAGTCACGGTAGAATATGATTGACCTTAAAGTAACAACATTTACTGTAATCCTAGCTACTTTTCATGAACGTGACACCATTCATTACCTATATAAACCCTACCCTCGTTGCTTCATCTGCAAGCTCAAACGGTCATCGTCTCCGCAGCCCTAGTTCTGGTATCAGCTGTTCTCCAATGGCTGGATCGTTGGTTTTGAATTTATGGAAGCTTTCGAGCTTGGTCATGGCTTTGGGAAGCTGGATTTATGGAGCGGAGGGAAGGGCTTTCTTTGTTTTTGGAGATTCTCTGGTCGATAATGGCAATAACAATTACTTAGCAACCACTGCTCGAGCTGATTCGCCTCCTTATGGCATTGATTTTCCCTCTCATCGACCTACTGGACGCTTCTCTAATGGCTTCAACATTCCTGATTTTATCAGTTAAGAGCTCTCTCTCTCTCTCTCTCTCTCTCTCTCTCGTTTGTAGCAATGTGGCTAAAATGATACCATTCCAGGTCAAGAAATTGGCTCTAATCTCTTATTGCCCTACTTAAGCCCCGAGCTCAATGGAAGAAGACTTCTCGACGGAGCGAATTTCGCTTCTGCCGGAATCGGGATCCTCAACGACACTGGAATTCAGTTCGTAAGTTCAAATTATTTCTCCATTAATGTCGCTGAGAACAAAAGAGCTCAAAACTTTGTACGTTTTGCAGATCAACATTATCCGAATGTTTAGGCAATTCGAGCTCTTTCAAGACTACCAAAGAAGGTTGAGTGGTCTCATAGGACCTCAAGGCGCTAAGCAACTCGTCAACGGAGCTCTCGTCCTCATCACCGTCGGCGGTAACGATTTCGTCAACAACTATTACTTGGTACCTTACTCGGCTAGGTCACGCCAATACTCTCTCCCCGATTACGTCAAGTTTCTCATGTCAGAGTATCGAAAACTTTTACTCGTAAGTTTCTCATCAACTTCGTATTAAGAGTGTTTAAATATTTCGATAAATTTTGGAATGTGTTAATTGAAATCAGAAACTTTACGACTTGGGAGCGAGAAGAGTTCTCGTGACCGGAACGGGACCACTCGGCTGTGTTCCGGCCGAACTAGCCATGCGAAGCCTTAGCGGGCAGTGCTCGCCCGAGCTCCAACGAGCCGCCTCCTTGTACAACCCTCAACTCCTTCAAATGATCAGAGGACTCAATGGACAACTCGGCTCCGATGTTTTCATCGCAGCCAACATCCAACAAATGAACAATGATTTCATCTCCAATCCCCGCGCATTCGGTACGTATTGTGTCACATTGTTTTGCACATAGATTATCAATTGTTTTGTACATGCCAATCAATAATTGCAAAATTTTTTCGATTATCTTATATGATCGAGTAGGATTTGTCACGTCGAAAATAGCGTGTTGCGGCCAGGGACCATACAACGGGCTTGGACTTTGCACTCCGGCGTCGAACCTGTGTCCGAACCGAGACATCTATGCCTTTTGGGACCCGTTCCATCCGTCCGAGAGGGCCAACCGTATCATAGTGCAGCAGATTTTGTCTGGCTCGACAACCTACATGTATCCTATGAACCTCACCACCATTCTTGCTTTGGATTCAAAGACCTAACTATGCTGCCTTATAAACAACACATTCGAACAAAAAGATGAATTTAGTTTGTGTTGTTTATTATGTTAATTTGAAAATTTATTATGTACTATCTTGGTCCATGTTTTTATGTCGTTCCTAAGTTCAAACAATATGAAAACTCGGAATTTTATTGTAACATTATGCAAGTATATCGATGCGTATTATACCGTTATGAAACCCATATTATACGTCGTAAAACTACAAGGACAAAAAACTAGCAACGTCTTTGTTTTCTTCAATAATTACAATTTTCGTTTGACCATCCATATAAGCATAAAAATGATTGTTGGACGTTTCTAAATTTTCAGTTATTTGGTAATCGATTATAATGCTTTTCTGCTTATGATCATTCTTTTATTTTTTTTATTTTTTGTATTTTCTTTAATAAATTATCAACAATCGAAAAAGTTTAATCTCATGGTTAGATAATAATTTAATGATGTATACATTTCTTAATTTTCTTTCTCACAAGCCAATTTCTTTTTATTAGTCATTACACGTGGATTTTTTTTTTTTAAATAAAGTTAATATTTTTTACTATGCTAAGATTCGAACTAAGGAAATTCAGATACCATGATAAATTATCAACAATTTTAAAAGTTTAATCTTATAAGTTGAGAATAATTCTATCATTTATACGTTCATTAATATTATTAAATAAAAATTGAAAAATTCAAGTAGTTCCGTAATGAAATCTAAAAACGTTCAAAGAAAATTAGAAAATAAATAGGGTCCATACAGTAAGACTGCAATATCGAGCTTATCAACACGGTTCCTATGCTCCCACTACAAATCATTTTGTTATTTGATTATGTCGGATTATGGTCTTTCCAAAATATAATTCAAATCTCGAAATTATAACAATTATCAATTTTATCGATGTTGTATGTATGTATGTATATATGTATGTATACATGAATTTTACCATGTAATGTTTGGATGAAATGAAACATACGTCAAGCATCGTGTGATTTCCATAGCCATGTTCATCAACTTTATTAAATTCTTGTGAAAGCGAGTTGTAAATTCTTGTGAAAGCGAGTTGTAAAGCTGTAAAGCTACTATTTCATTAATACAATTTTTCGATCGGACGGGTCAAATCAAACCTTACATTTCAGCCATTTGTTTTATGCAACGCTTCATTTGGACCACCTGAAAATAGGTTAACTATACTATTATATGATATTTGTTGTTATATTTATTGACTATAATTGATATGACTACTTGAAAATAAAACTTGAGATAAATATTAGGGCAAATGCAATTTAAACTCTAACGTCTAGGGTTTCTTACAAAGTTGATCTTAATTTTTTTTTTGATAAACAAAACTTTCAAATTTTATTTGTTATCAATTTGGATATTGCCGTTAATTTATCCGTTAAATTTAACACTTGTATACCATATTTTTCATTTAATTGGGTATTTTAACTTGATTTCAAGCATTCCAGTAATTTCTAACTTATTTTTAACTCTATCGTGTGATTGATGGGGTTTAAAATTGTCAAAGAGAAGATAAAAAAAGTTTGAAATATAGTTAGAAATTGTTGGAGAAGTTGAAAATCGAGTTAAAACATCTCATTAAATAACGAATATGATATACAAATATTGGATTTAATAGATAAATTGACAATAATATTAAAATTATAATAGTTGAAAGGTGGAGATTATGTTTGTAAAAAAATAAATTAAAATCTAATCTATAAATACTCTCAACGTTGAGGTCTTAAATTGCACTTGCAAACCAAATATTATTTCATGACATTGAGAAATAGAGTAATTATTGACATGATATTATCTATTTATAATTTATCATATTAATTGTACGAATTATTATTTCTTATTATATGATCTCCAACGGAATAGTTCTCTAATGGTTTGTACTTCCAAGCAGTAGTTAGACAAAGTGAAAGTTAGGCATTCGTGGCTAAGTCTACAAAAGAAAAAGTCAATAAATTTTAGTTTCTTATTTAAAAAAAAATTATAAATATAGTTTTGACTGTTCTCATAAACTCCATTATTTTTTCAAATAAAATTAGATGAAAAATTACTTTTGAAAATAGTTTTTAAAAACATGTTTAGAAATTGTTTTTGTAAACATATTTTTTAAACACGAGCATTGTTGGAAATCTATCATTTTTTTAGAGGTTTACTCTCTTAGTTTTCGTTCTATTTTATCTCATGACGTCTCACTTATATATTACTCGGTAATTGGTGTAGCAATGAAAATCAATAGTCAAAATAGAGCAATGTTACGTTTACCAACTAATTTTACACTTAAATATTACATTTTGCGTGTTATTTACATATCATTCCTTCATATGTATAATTATTATGCATAATATTTTTAATTAAATAAATAGATTATATGAATTGATGAATGAATGACATGTCTTGTCAGGGTGTAAAATTTAAGTGTAAGATTTAAATGACACGTCAAGGATAAAATTGTGTCCGCCTTTACTCAAAGCAAACAAAAATTTACTATTAAGCAGGGATCGTGACGTTACAAATTTGGTTTTGAAAGTAGGAAACTTTGTACTTTAAAACCTTGTATGCTCTCACGCCCACACACACACACACAACGATGTATAGAGAGAGAGCCGAAATGGCCCATCATAAATACAAGTAAACACTATTTTATTTCATTCTTGAATCATAATGATTCACTTATTTAACATATTAAAACATATTGATAATCAAGTGTCACAACACAACATTGCACAACCCTAATTATTATCGTACCAGAACTGCTTTTGAAGATAAGCGATAGTGTTCTTATCGACTTGGAACGCGTTTGTGAGAACATCTTGAGAAATGGGAGGAGTGGATCCAAACACTGCATTAGCAATGGTAATGACTCCTGGATTTTGGCTACTGAGCGCCGCGAAGGCAACTGCATTTGTATGTCCAATGTTGAATTGAAAATGAATCAGTCCCACAGGAAAAACAAACACATCGCCTTTGTTTAGAACTTTGGTGAAGAGTTTATTTTGACCGTTGGCGAGGTTTGACGTGACGAATCCAACGAGAAGAGTGCCTTCGGTCACGACTAGGATTTCAGAGGCCCGAGGGTGGGTGTGTGGAGGGTTTTGACCTTTTGGAGCATAGTCGATACGGACAAGGGATATTCCGAGCGTGTTGAGTCCCGGTAAGTTGTTGACGTTCACCGGAGTGACTTTCGAGCCTACTGGATTAGTTATGTTACCGGGCTTGTCGAGGCCGGAAATGAAGAAGTCGTTTGGGGTCACGTGATTCGGATTTTTGCAAAATTTTCCGTTCACAAACACTACAAAAAAAAAAATAATAATAAGCACAGACCTGGATTATGAATGATAAATTACACTCTAACTCAATAATTTAGTGACTTGTGAACAACATTTTCGAAAATAAGCACATGCATACACATAATCTATTGTTCTTGGCCATTTCGAAGTGATTGGTTAACTATATTGAGGCGAATTGATAGAGAAAAAAAGGTAAAGTGGAAAGCAAATTATGAAACTCAATGTCGAACCTGCAGAGCTGGTATCGTTAATGGCTACACAGAAGTCTTGAAGAGAACTAGGGTCTGAAGCTGAAGTAGTGAAGGAGAAAGCTAAAGCCAGTAGGGCAAAAGCTGGAAGAAGATGGATGATCTTCGCCATTGTTGAACAAGCTATGTGGTTGATGAACTCTGAATACTTGTTTTTGGTTCGAGGGGTGAGGAGTCTTGCTATGCACATATCCCTATTTATAGATTTCATTGGTGCTGAATATTGAATAAGTCTCTCTCTCTCTCCTCTTACTCTCTCTCTCTCTCCTCTTGGTGTCTCTCTCTTTAGTCTATTTCTATCTCTCTCTTACTTTCTCTATTAGTCTAGAACTCTCTCTCTCTCCCCTACTCTAACTTTCTCTCTCTTACCAAAGCACAAGAAATGTTAAGTTTTGAATGAAAGTTTCATAGGTCAACGCATACTCCTACTCCTATGGCATTCACATTATGGGGTTGGTTTATTTTTATTTTTATTATACTTAATCCGAAGAATACAATATTTTCAATTTTGGACCAAAATCTTCTCAGTTTTATTTTTGAATTTCCCCTTAAAACGTGTTATACTGCGTTGAGAAGAGAGTTCTACCTATGAGATTATGCAACTTCCTTAATACAAGTCAGGCCACCACAATTACATGATTTTTGGATATTTTTGTCTTCACATGATAGACTGTCTCAGCACTTATTCTGCAAGTAAATATTTTATTTTCGAAAGGGTAATTTGAAGAATTTCATTTTTTGGAACTTAGAATCTTCTATTCTAATGTCATAATAAATTAAGGACAATATTTAATCTTCTAAACAACTTTATTTTCTGGGTAAGGTTCGGGTCAATGCAATTCAAGAATTGTGTTCTTTGATGTTCATCAACTACCCACATATTTTATTCCTCTAAAAATCATGCTGTAAACTATTATTATTTGATAAGTTTGATCAAGTCAAACCTCTTGGATTATTATGTTTAGATGAATTGATCAAACATGTTGGCTCTAAAATATTAGGATTTCATCATTTTGAATAAAGTAGAGTTCATTCAAAACTTTTTTCCTAGTTTCTCAATCTATCTCTCGTCGTAATAATTTTGAATTAAGAATACGTGACAACATAACTTGTTATCGTATGATAATTTCACATGAAATCAAATGAAAATAAAATGGATTAAACTTTTAATTTAGAAAGTCTTTTCTTAATTATTTTATCCACAAAAAAATTTATTAGAATTGAGATTGAATGAAGTTTTATTAATGAATAAAGAATAATAAAATAAAATAGACTTTTTCTTCTCAATTAATCAACTATTATTCTTACTAACTCAAGGAATCATCTTGTTGACCTTAATCTTATGCAGTTTTTGACATATTTGACTATTTGTTTCATCTTAAACAAGTTTTCTTTTAAATTCTCAAACAACTTCGAAGAACTGGTATTGCAAAATAAATAAATAAAGAGTCGTTGAGATCAACTGCCAACGACTAACGATCAGTCGTCTAAACAATTCATCCTCTAATAACAGCAGATGAGAAGATTGTAGAATTCGATCAAATTTGAGAGACTAAGTCCCACAATCTAGTTCTGAAACAAGGCCTTTCAACATCACCGAAATCTCCTCCATAGCCTCCTCGTTCGACGTCGTAAAATGAAAACGCTCAACCCGTCTGAGTTTCACTCAAAAAGATGAACTTTTGTAGGATTTTGCCTGCACATTCCAAACACAATAAACCCATAAATGATTTCGAAATGAAGCTTTCCCAGTTTGCCATCTCAATCCACCCTTCATGTGAAGTTATTAAAATCATTCACGTACTTGAGTAAAGTTTATCAAATCAAGTATAGAAAAGTACAATAAAATGTGTAAAATACACACTTATCACACCCCCAAACTTGAATAAAAGCTTGTCCTCAAGCAAACAAAACTACGCAAAAATCTCAACAGATATGTAACCCGATCCCATATAATATGCACAACAAAATATAATGGTAAAGCAATCATTGTCAAAATTTTTGATAATTCGTCTCAGCTTGAACAATTCTTACTAAAACTACCAAGATTAACACTTTGCAAAAGAAGTAACTTATATTAGCGTATTGACATTCACTACCAAGATTAACAATTTGCTGCTGTTCGATTTCCTCCAAAGTGACCACCACATTCAAGAGTGTGGCAATGCTTCAAGACTGATATCAACTCATCTTCAAGGATACAACACCTTATTACTTGATCAGCGTAATGTCTATAAAGAATTTGTTCTTCCCAATAATATCACTTCACGTCGGAGAGGAATTTCTTCTTTTGGTGATAAGACAACTCGGGTGGCATGATCTGACAAGCTAGATAATTTACATAATCCGCATACCACGGCAGTTCAGAAATTGCAAGGAGTTTTTCATTCAGAAAGTCATCATCTATTTGCTCATCACTATCCTGCACATGGGCTTGAGTCTCTAGACGTGAGAGATGATCAGCGACAAGGTTTTCCGTCCCCTTCTTATCCTTCATCTCAATGTCGAACTCTTGTAGTAATAACACCCAACGAATAAGGCGGGGTTTGGCATCTTTCTTCTCCATAAGATACTTTATTGCTGAATGATCAGTGAAGACAACTATCTTGTTACCAATGACGTACGGTTGGAACCTGTCAAATGCAAAGACGACGGCAAGAAATTCTTTCTCAGTGGTTGCATAATTGAGTTGAGCATCGTTAAGAGTGCGACTCGCATAGTAGATTGTCTGAAAAATTTTATCTTTCCTTTGACCCAAAACTTCCCCTACCGCAAAATCACTAGCGCCGCTCATGATCTCGAAAGGTAATTCCCAATCATGTGCCACAATGACTGGGTGCCGTTACAAGCTTTGCTTTTAAAACATTAAATGCTTCTGCGTGAACATGAATGAGACGCCTTTTTCCAGCAAGTTACACAGTGGCATAGTGATCTTGGAGAAATCTTTTATAAAGCGGCGGTAAAATCCCACATGCCTAAGAAAACTTCGCACTCCTTTAACTGTAGTAAGAGGTGGTAATTTCTCAATTGCAATATCTTTGCACGGTCCACCTCGATGCCTTGAGCTGAAACCCGATGTCCTAACACAATGTCTTCTTTCACCATAAAGTGACACTTTTCACAATTCAGCACCAGATTTGTTTCCACACATCGAGCTAACACTTTGGATAAATTTTCTAAACATGTATCAAATGATGACCCAAATATCGAGAAATCATCCATGAAGACTTCGATGTAGCGTTCAACCATATCTGAAAAAATTGCCATCATACATCAATGGTATGAGCTCATTTTTGTCATTTTTGATTATTATCATTGCACTCTTCTTTGGCACACATTGTACTAGACTCACCAAGAGCTATCAAATATCGGATAAATAACCCCAGCATCTAACTACTTCAGCACTTCTTTTCGCACTACTTCTTTCATTGTCTGGTTTAAACGTCGTTGGTGTTCAACCGATGGTTGATGATATTCCTCCATTATAATGCGAACACAGAATGAGGAACTAATTCCTTTTATGTCTGATAGAGTCCATCCAATAGCAACCTTATAAGTCCGAAGTACTCGTAACAATTTTTCTTCTTCTGCTGTGGATAATTCAGCCGAAATAATAACTGGAAGAGTAGAGTTGTCACCAATATATGCATAACGCAGGTGCGATGGTAGAAGCTTAAGCTCCAGAGCTGGCGGGCTTTCAATAGACGGCAGAACCCGTAGTGGTGAATCCCCTAAACTTTCAAAATACTTTCTTCGGTTCGGCTCGAATGAATCCATCCACAGAACATAATCTTGTATATTTGATATATCATTAAGAGAAAATTCATGGTTTAATAGATATATTTCAAGAGAGTTTCGTGGTTGAAGTGACGCTTCCATTATCACAGTGTTAAAGTCTTCCACCCAAAACACATCATCACTAGCTTTCAGGTACTTTATTGAATTGAATACGTTGAATGTCACTTCTTCATCTTGCACCCACAATTTAAGCTCTCATCTTTGCACATCAATCAAGGAACCTCCTGTTGCTAGAAATGGTCGACATAAAATGATAGGGATATCTCGGTCTTCTTCCATATCCAGAACCACAAAGTCAGCAGGAAAAATGAATTTGTCGATCTTGACTAGGACATCTTCAATCACTCTGCGTGGATGTTTAATAGAGCGATCCGCCATTTGTGAAATCACTCTCGTAGGCTTCACTTCGCCAAGACCCTGCTTTTAAAAAATAGATAAAGACATTAAATTGATACTTGCCCCCAAATCACAGAATACTTGCTCAAAAATGGATTCTCCAATTGCGCATAAACAATAAAACTTCCCGGATCTTTCAGTTTCTGTGGGAGCTTTCGTTGAATAATAGCGCTACACTCTTCGGTCAGAGCAATTGTGCCACATTCTTCAATCTTGCGTTTGTGAGACAAGATTTCTTTCAAAAATTTCGCATAAGTAGACATTTGCTCAAGAGCCTCGGCGAATGGGATGTTGATGTGTAGTTGCTTAAACATTTCCAAATTGCTTGTCAGTCTTGATTGTCTTTAACGTTGAGGAAAGGGAACCCATGGTGTGATTTCTTTCAGTTTTGGTGATGGACTCTTTTGTAGTTGTTTGGCGTCACTTTCATATGGAGATGGTGTTGTTGAATCTTTACTTTCACCGTCAATTGCCCTCTTAGTTGCTTGCTCAGAATTATCAATCACCATCCCACTCCTAAGAGTGATTGCGTTGCATTGATCTTTCGGATTTATTTATGTAGAACTCGGTAGAGCACCTTGAAGTTGTCCATTCAGAACATTAGCAATTTGGCCCACTTGTGTTTCCAAGCTTTAGATTTGAGCAGACTAATTTTGCAGGGTCGTTCGTGTCTCAGCCATGAACTTTTTAGTGTGCTCACCCATTTTGGCAATTAGATCCTCAAGATTGGGCTTTCTTTTGTGGTATGGTAGAGTTTGTTGAGAAGTTTGTGGCATCTGCACGACATTGTTCTGATTTTTCCATGAGAAATTGGGATGATTGTTGCGCATCCCCGTATAGTAGTTATTTGAATTTTGAAAATTCGGTCTATTATAATTCCCAACAAAGTTTGCTTGCTCTAATGAATTATTTGCCATTTGATTCCCTTCTTGACATTCTTCACTTGCGTGTGGTCCTTGGCACTATTGGCAGACTCCTTTTGAAGAATAAATCGAGTTGACCGGAACTTGATTATTCTGTAGTTGCTTAGTTAGAGATGCAATTTGAATAGTCAAAGCCTTTACTGCATCCATCTCAGGAGTGCTCGGTTGCTTTTTCAGAATTTGCCGCTCGACAGGACATTGGTCATTATTCAATGCTAACTCCTCCAGTAAAGTAAATGGTTCTAATTCTGTCTTTTGGAGAAGTGAACCACCTGCAGCTGCATTAACCAGAGTCCTTGTAGAAGCTGATAAACCAATAAAAAAATGTTTGGATTTGCATCCAACGTGGCAAACCATGTTGTGGGCACTTCCGTAATAATTCCTTGAAACGAGCCCACGATTCATATAGCGTCTCCCCGTCGAATTGGCTGAAATTAACAATCTCATTTCGATACTTCACAGTCTTCTCAAAAGAGAAAAATTTAGAAAGAAACTTTTGACATAGCTCAGCCCATGTGGTGATGGAATCAGCCGAGAACGAATTTAACTAACTTTTTGCTCGATCTCTTAATGAGAATGGAAACAATCGTAACTTTATAGCATCGTTAGAGACATTATGATATTTGAAGGTATCGCACACCTCTACGAAGTTGGCAATGTGATCCTTCGGATCCTCGGATGGCAAACCGCAAAATTATGACTGCTAAATCATATGAATGGTCCCCAGCTTGATCTCAAAATTGTGGCCCGTAATTGCTGGTTTACGAATTGAAGAGTGGATACGGACTACAGATGTGACGACCCGTCTTTCAACGGACTGATAAGGAACCACCCATTCTCCGCGGATCCTGGGGCTGACCTGGGCCGGAGGTGGGTAAAGCTCCGCGGATCCTGGGGCTGACCTGGGCCGGAGTGGTTTCTCCGTTGAAGCAGGGGCCGTTACGAACCCACATCGCTTGGGGAAGTACATGGAAATGAAGCATATGTAAGAGATCCCTCCCTAAATAGCAAGACGCGTTTTGGAGCACGATTGGCAACGGATCCCATAAGAACTCCGAAGTTAAGCGTGCTTCGGCGAGAGTAATTCCAGGTTGGGTGACCTTTCGGGAAGTGCTCTCGCCAAACAAAGCCGTGAGGGGAGGATATTGGGCTGCGGCCCAATCCCCGGAGCGGACAATATCTTGCTGGGAACGGGGTCGTTACAAATGGTATCAGAGCCTGTACCCAACCGGAAATGTGGCCAACGAGGACGTTGGGCCCCCGAGGGGGGGTGATTGTGACGACCCGTCTTTCAACGGACTGATAAGGAACCACCCATTCTCCGCGGATCCTGGGGCTGACCTGGGCCGGAGGTGGGTAAAGCTCCGCGGATCCTGGGGCTGACCTGGGCCGGAGTGGTTTCTCCGTTGAAGCAGGGGCCGTTACGAACCCACATCGCTTGGGGAAGTACATGGAAATGAAGCATATGTAAGAGATCCCTCCCTAAATAGCAAGACGCGTTTTGGAGCACGATTGGCAACGGATCCCATAAGAACTCCGAAGTTAAGCGTGCTTCGGCGAGAGTAATTCCAGGTTGGGTGACCTTCCGGGAAGTGCTCTCGCCAAACAAAGCCGTGAGGGGAGGATATTGGGCTGCGGCCCAATCCCCGGAGCGGACAATATCTTGTTGGGAACGGGGTCGTTACAACAGATGGCCTCAAATAATCTAATAATGTCTTCGTCTCAACTTCTTCAATTTGTTCAAGATCCATGGCTGCTGTTCTCGTTTCCTTTCAATTTTTACGACATGTTCGTTTAATTTCTAGATCGATAGGAACTAGGTTGGCAGCACCGTGCTTTCGCATACACCTGAGAAGAAAAAATAAAAATAAACAATCAAATAATAGAATTCAAATATAAACTAGAATTATTGAATTTAATAATAGCAAACAAATAGTCCCCTGCAGCGGTGCCAAAAACTTTTTGCAAAAAATCCTATGCAAGTGAACGTGTCGCAAAAGTAATAAAGTTCGTAAGTATGAGTCGATCCCACGAGGACTAGTTTCACTAATTATCAAACGAAATTAATTCCAATTTATAATGAATACAAAACTTTGATGATTTTGAATTTAATATAACACGACAAAGTAATTTAATTAAATCGCAGAAATTAAATGAGTTTGAGAATATAATTAGGAAGCTCAAGGGTTTTCGATTTTACTTGAATTAATCCTATTTAATCTTTCTAATCCAAATAATTACTTTCAATTTCTATGTATTGATGACAATTTCACAAAACTATTTATCAATTTCTCTCGAGTAATGATAAACTTATTCAACTAACGAATTATTACCTCTTGGTCTCTAATCCTGAGAATTAATTGAATAAATTAAGAATGAGAAATTAAATTATCACATGAACACATTAGCTATCTCTAGTCTAACATTCTTTTCATGGTAAATTATTCAGTGCATGATTATTTATTACCTCTCGGTCTCATAACAATCCTACGAACATGTTTTTGGTGATCAAGCAATTGCAAGCATTAAGAATAGAATAAATTACTCAACATAATATTGAAACAGAAAACTGATAATTTGAATTAAAGAAAAATTAAATATTCATAATCCGACTACATCGTAGCCCTAAAAAAAGAAATTAGTTCATGCTAAAATAACAGAAAACAACGAGAATAATAAATATGTTCATAGTTTAGAAGAGGAAAAGAAAGAGAAACTAAGATTATCGATCCAAAATCTCCTTTCTCCCTTGCTCTTGCTCCGTTCTAGTCTCTATCTTTTTGCCAAAAAAATCCTCATCTTTATCTGCTTAGGTTAACTTGTAAACTCATGGTTCACTAATCTGACGCCCACGATCAGCCTCAACGGTTGAGATTAAAACAAATTACAACAATTAAAATAGCCGATCGATTGGCTTTCAGATAAAAATATTTCTTCAGCCGATTGATCATCTGGAATTCTGCGATCGATCTGCTGAGCTTCTTCTTGGTTTCTATAATTCACCTTAGCCGATCGATCGGCACTTTCTTTGGAATGCTCTTCAATTCAGCTTCTTTAGCCGATCAATCGCCTGGAATTCTGTGATCTATTGGCTGTAGCGACCTTTACCCGTTTCATAATTTTACCGTATAAATTTTTCATTTTATTTTACAGTTTAAGCGGAACTTAAACTAAAATCAAATAGTTAACGTTGTTTGGAAAATCATTTAATTTAAGTTGTTAAACTATTTAAACAATAGTTAAAACAAACTATAAACAATTGAAATAAAACAATTAAAATCATTTTAAACAATTAAAAACAAATGCAGGGACAAAAGGGACAATTGTCCCGAAATTGATAGGGGCGATCGATCGCCCAAAACTGGCGATCGATCGCCAGTGCCAAAAATTGGAGGGGCAATCGATCTCCCCTCATTGTGGCGATCGATCGCCCATTTACAAATGGGGGGCGATCAATGGGATCGATCGCCCCGCTCTCTGGAAAATCCAGAGAGCGGCGATCACCCTGCTGATCGATGGCGATCGATCGGCAGGTTCTCTGCCTCCCCTTCTTTTTCTTTTCTTCCACTTCTTTCTTTCTTTTCCCTGCATACCTATACGCCTAACACACACTTCACAATTTCTTCAACACAATTCCACCTACCTCACAACCATACATTTCAACATAAACTCACTCATAATCCCATCCATTTCTCACTTCATCAATCACCCAAAATAACGACTCACAACCTATCTTAAAACCCAATTAACTCGAGATAAACTCAACGAAATCCAACTGTGTGGATCCGTTTGAAAACTAAACAAATCGCCCTGTTTTAAATCACCAACAGTTTCCAACACATTTTCAATAAAAAGCTTTCCGAATGAAGTTTATAAAACAGGTCTCCAAACCATAAAATATAAACATATCAATTATCCAGATTCTAAACATCCTAATATGTTCAATCTATATAATTTTTCCTACGATCTAACTATCGTGTTCCAAAATACCTTTACTTGTTTCCCCACGGGTCAAAATACGCGTCGACTGTCCAGCACGCTCCCACGGGCATTCTCCTTCAATCTGTACGATCATCTGGTAGAGGGACATCGTCCTCACCTTGCTCAAAGTCACCTACACCATACAGGCACCTATGAGATAAAATCTCAGTAAGCTCTACGTAAATGCTAATGCATGATCATGTATGTTCAATGCTATGAAAGTCGTCCATGTCATTTCATTTCAGTACGTGCAGTTTTGGTTACCGGGGCCTTTCTCAGTCAGATGGATAGGGCACATCAAGCGGGTAGATAGCCCACACCATTTGAAAGGAGGGAAACCCGCTCACCACGAAACGTCAGGTCTGAACCTCTCCCCGAATAACCACCATGCGTTGTTTACTATGATACTTTACTTGCCATTCATGCATGCAATTCCTTTTCTTTGAAATCAATGCGTAAAATTCATTTTCATGGCATTTTAAAAACTATGATGCATGAACAGTTCAATATGTACAATATAACATAAGTAACGTGAATACCATCAAAACGCCACAATACCATCAAACATTACAAATCTTAACCTATAAAACACCAAACTTAATCTACCCAACCAAAGCAATTAAACAAACAGAGCATCAAATTATCCTCAACACAATTTCGACGTATGGTGTAGGCCAATCGGCCACAGTAAGTCACAAGAACTTATCTCGCATCCTTTGCACGCCGAGCTCCTCGTTTTGAGCTTTGTCACCTAGAAGGATCCACAGCATTCATTGTTAAAATCGAGACCAAACAATGAAATTTCGTAAACTAACGAAACCCCTAACTAAAGGAAATTTCCTAAAATTCTAATTAACCTTTCTCGGGCATTTCATCGAGCAATTTACGCTCACAAATAGCAAACCTCCATTAATGGAGTTTTCCAAAGCTCCAAATACTCGATTTACAACCAAAACACCGAATACGTACATTATTTCGCCTAACTATGTCAAATAATCATAAGTACGGCAATACCAAGCCGTTTTCAACATAACCCAACTAGTTTGGCAAAAACCTAACGAAACCCTAAATGTTTAAACTCTAAAAAAATCGAGAACTAACGGACTAAAACTATAGAATCCTACCTAGGACGTCGTTAGGAGAAGGAAACGTGAAAAACCCGAGTCGATTGATGAAGAATCGGCCGACGTTGAAGAGAAATGGAGGGAGGGCGTGAGGAATCGCCAGAGAGAGGGAGAAGCCTCTGGAGATTCTCGTGAAAATGGAGAAGGGAGAGAGGAGAGTTAAGGTTTAATGAATTTGACTTGTCAAAAGACAAGTTCACCCCTCCTGTTGATTTTTCGTTTATCTCGTTCTTTGATTATCGGTTTGGTTTCTCCAAATTTTCTTAATTCACCAATAACTCCAACTTATTATCAGGGCTTTATTAAAACTGTCTGTTCACAAAACAGACTTCATTTACTATTTTTATCAAAACGTCCCTTATATTACGAGAAACGCAAAATCCTCGTAATTAGCGTTACAACTCCAAAAATCCCCATATTTTCCCTAAAATCCTTATTAATTATTAGAATTCTAATAAAACTCTCCGTTCCCAAAACAGACTTATTTCACTTATTTACAAAAATACCCTTTATATTACGAGACACATCAAAACTCGTAATTCGGCATTACACCTCTAAAAATTCTCTTATTTCTCCAGATACTCCAATTTATTTATAGGGTTCCGATAAAACTTCTAATTTGCAAAACTGGCTTAATTTGACATATTTACAAAAATGCCATTCATATGCGAAAAATTGAAAACTCTTCGAAAACCGGGTGTTACATTGGCTGAGCTTCTGTTTTCTCTTAAAATTCTTCATTTTGCCGATTGATCGCTTGGGAATAGCCGATCGATTGGCACTTTCTATGGATTGCTCTTTTATCATAACTTCAGCCGATCGATCGCCAAGAATTGCCAGATCGATCGGCTACTTCTCTGCCGAAATAGCTTCTTCTTCTCTTTAGCCAATCAATCGCCTGCACTATGGCCGATCGATTGGTTCCTCTACATATTTTTCTGTCCTTATTTTCTTCCCGGATCGAATTTGTAACTTGTAATTCTTCAATTTCTTTATACACTTGGAACAAAGTTATTAGAATCATTCACGTACTTGAGTAAAACTTATCAAATCGAGTATAGAAAAAAACTATAAAGTGTATAAAATACACACTTATCACACCCCCAAACTTGACTAAAAGCTTGTCCTCAAGCGAACAAAACTACGTAAAAATCTCAATAGATATATAACCTGATCCCATATAATATGCACAATAAAACATAATGGTAAAGCAATCATCATCAGTTTTCGGTAATTTGTCTCAGCTTAAACAATTCCTACCAAAACAACCAAGATTAACACTTTGCAAAAGAAGTAACTCATATTAACGCATTGACATTCGCTTATTTAGAAATCCTCGTGTGTGTGTGTGTGTGTGTGTGTGTGTGTGTGTGTGTGTGTGTGTGTGTTCATTCTTATTTTTCTGTTAACTGTTGATTTAACTCATGTAGCTAAGGGAAATGACTGCATTCACCTTACTTGGGATTACTCCATTTACTCTAATCGTTCATCGACTTTGCCCACCATCAACTAATAACAATTATCAATTAAACAAAATAAAAGTCGATAGGTCTTTAAAAACTTGTAATGTAAGGCTGTGCTAAAGGGTATGACTTTTATGGATACAAATGAGTAATCAGAGTACAACTCATCCTTCCTTATTTCACCCACTCAATATTTTCTTTTCAGCACTCGCTCTCTTATTGAACTCGCTCAAGCTTTCATTTGATCTCTCACCCCTAAACTTATTTCATTCAATATCACTCAGATTAACTCCTTTGTCATAATTACAAAGTAAAATAAATACAAAAAGTTTGAAAATAAAACTAAATTTTCAAACCTTTTTTTTTAACAGAAACTCAGGCTAATAATAATAAAGTGACATCAAAATAAATTAATAGATGACAAAGGAGTCTTTATTCATCATCACCACTACATTCTCCTACTCTCTTTCAAATATATCAATAATCCCCGTGCTCTTTAGATAAGGTAGGACAATATATAAGTGGCTAGGCTAAAATAGGTCCAATTGAATGGTTAAATCATAAGCTCAAATGGGTGACTAAGGGTGTCATTAAATGACACAAAATGGTAAGGCAAGAAAGCCCAGTCTGCATCTGTATAATAGGTCAAATTGTAACTCGCAGAAGGCGAGAATGAGATGCCTAAAGATGAAGTACCTTTAAGGTATCGCAAAATCCGTTTAACTGCTTGCCAGTGAACATCAGAAGGTGCATGTGTAGCGACCCTTAAACTATTCCCTTAAATTTTCGTACAAATTTTTTCTTTTCTTATAATCCTAAGTAATTCTTATGACGTTACATCAGAATTTAAATTGTTGAAACATTAAATCGTTCAAAGGATAAAAGAAAACGTTGGAAACCATTTAAGATAACTTAATAAAAACCAATTAAATAAAACCTTTGAACAAATAAAAGCATCGGCCAAAAACTGGAGGGGCAAAAGTGTCAAAGCAAGAAAAACAAGAAGGCCGATCGATCGGCCCCTCAATGGGCGATCGATCGCCCCTCTCATAACCGATCGATCGACTGAAGGCATCCGATCGATCGGCTCACGTTCTGCTTCCAGAGCGTGTTGCCCAACCTACAAACCTATCGTTCGCCCCTCCCTTGGCGAACGATCACATAAGTCTCTGTTTTTCCAAAGAGTTCTGCGTTCGAACACCAAACCTTAGGCGTTCGAACGCCCCTCATTTTTCCCTTGTTCCTTCCAGACATCCTGCACACTTCTTCTTATACACATGCACACTAGCACTTCGGCATAAACCACCAAATAAACGACCCAAAACGTATCTTTGAACGTATTTACAAACGTAATAAACTTTCGTAAAAATGAACCACGTGGTTCCGTTTGAAAACCAATCAAATTCGTACAAAATTAAACCACCAAGCAATTTCAAATGAACTTTCAATAAAAATGTAACGAAACATTTTATAGAACGAGTTTACCAAATCCTCAAAACATTTACACTATCCAGATACCAAACATCCTAAATTGTTCTATCTAATCCACTATCAGCCCAAAACACCCGAATACCCCCAAAACACTTACATACATCCCCACGGGTCAAAATAAGCACCGACTGCACCAGCACACTCCCACGGGCCATCTTTCTTCAACTGCTCATTCCTCGGGTGGAGGGATCTCATCCTCACCTGTATCAAGATCACCTACACTATACAGACAACTATGACCTAAAAGCTCAGCAAGTTTCGTAAATGCAATGCATGTTGTGCATATGAGTTTCGTAAATCATGCAACATTTTCTTATCATTACATCGCAGACAGAATGTCACCGAGATCTCAACCCGCTAAATGGAGAGGGCCCGTCTGGCGATTGGACAACCCTTTCTACCTAGCGGAGGGGGGTACATGCTTACATCCGTACAGCCATGCCTGAGCCCCACCTCGCGTGACCAGATAACAGGTTACGTACATTAATTTCGTTTGTTCATTTCTCTAAAAACGATGTGGTACTGTGACAAGTCCCTTTGTGCCTTCACAATAGATTGATAGCCCCCTTTCGGGCCACACCTCTTTTCATGAAACGTAATGCAGAAATTCATTTTCTTAAAAATGATGTGGTACTGTGACAAGCCCCTTTGTGCCTTCACAATAGATCGATAGCCCCCTTTTAGGCCACATCTCTTTTTCTTGAAAACGTAGTGCATAAGTTCATTTTCTATGCTTATTTGAAAACCATGATGCATGAACACGTGCATAACATAAATATATACATATATACCATCAAGACAATAAAAACCATAATCTATAAAAGAACTAATCCTAGCTACCCAACCAAAGTGTTTAAACAAGCAATTTACCAATGATCCTCGACGTGACTTCGACGTGCGGTGTAGGCCAATCGGCCCTAGTAAGTCACGAGAACTTATCTCGCGTCCGTTGCAATTCAAGCCTCGTCCACGAGTGTTGTTCACCTAAGGAAATTTACAACATTTATCGTTAAAACGAGTTTAAACCGTCAAACGTCCAAATTAACGAAATCCTTAACTAAGGAAATTTCCTAAAACTCTAATTTAACTCTCTCGGGCATTTCATCGAGCAACTTATGCTCATCAATAACCCTTAACTCCATTAATGGGGATTTCTCATAGCTTCAAACCCGACATTTCAACCCAAACTTCGAATACACCCTTTATTTCACCAAATAACGCTCAATAATCGTAAATACAACCCTATCAAACGTTCTCTAACAAAACCCTACTATTTTCATAAAATTCCTACGAAACCCTAATTATTTAGCAACCTAAAAATCGAGAGCTAACGTCCAAAAATCACAAAATCTTACCTAGGGTTGGGATTGGGGAAGAAATTGTGAAGAGCGGACGTCAACCGGATGAAGAATTGGCGTCGGAAGTGGAGGTCGTCGGAAGGAGAGAAGAAATCGCAGGGAGGAGGGCTTCTAGTTCATGCAGGCAGAGAGAAAATGAGGGAGAAAAGAAGAGAAGTGTGATTTTAATAAAAATTGACTTGGCAAATTACTATTTTGCCCTTTCTTTGTTTCCCTATTTGTTTCGTCTTTGTTTCGTTAATTAACCCATCAATCCGGTTTCTCTAAATTTTTTTATTTCGCTAATAATTCCAATTTATTACGAGGGCTTTATTAAAACTGTCCGTTTGTAAAACGGATCTCGTTTACTATTTTTACCAAAACTTCCTTTATATTACGAGAAACGTAAATTCCTCGTAATTAGCATTACAACTCCAAAAATTCTCGTATTTTTCCTAAAATCTTTATTAATCATTAGGATCGTAATCACGCTTTTCGTTTGCAAAACGGACTTGATTTGACATATTTACCAAAAATATCATTATACATATTTAATTACAAAAATCCCTTAAAGCCGGGTATTACAGCATGCATAAATTTTAAAATTTTGTTTACGGCAAAGGCTATATTGAGATGAGTAAGGCAACAACATTGTAGACGTCCAACAATGCTACGGTAGAAAAGGTCATCACAGAGTGGTATTCCGAAGTGTTTGGATAAGAGTGGTCCTGCAACCATGGGAGTCAGAACCGACTTGCAGGAAGTTATGTTAGCTTTGTGAAGCAACTCAGAGATATATCTTGATTGTGAAAAACTCATACCAGTAGGAGTGTGGGTGACTGAGATGCCGAGAAAGAACGATAAAGGTTCAAGGTCTCGGACTATAAATTGTGAATGTAGATATACTAAAAGCTGGTCCAATAGAGATGCAGAGTTTTTTGTCAAGATAATGTCGTCGACATAAACTAGCATAATAATAATCGAGGTATGCGTGCGACGTACAAATAGTGAAGAGTCAGACTTTGAAGCTGAGAAACTCCAATTTATTAAAGCAGTGTATAAGTTGGTGTAGCAAGCCCTAGGAGATTGCTTAAGACCATATAGAGCTTTGTGTAAGAGGCATACAACAGATGGATGAGAGGAGCTGACAAAACCTAGAGGTTGTTGCATATAAACTGTTTCAGTCAGATCATCATGTAAGAAAACATTATTTATATCAAGTTGTCTAATAATCCACCAAAAGGAAATGGCTAACGGTGCGAACTGAAGTTGGTTTTTACCACTGGACTGAAAGTCTCATCATAGTCAATACCCTATGTGTGGTCATAATCTTTTGCCACTAGTTGAGCTTTATACCGACAAATTGTACCATCTGATTTTAGTTTTAGTCTTAAAGACCCACTTGCAACCTATAGTTTTGGCCTCTTTTGGAAGGGAAACTAATTCCCAAGTGTTATTTTCGTTGAAGGCTGATATTTCCTCCTACATGGCAGTTAACCAATGTAGATATTTAGAGACTTGTTGAAAGATTTTTGGTTCGTAGGAAGATTCAATGGAAAAGACTTTAGGTTTAAAAATACCATCTTTAACTCTGATTTTCATAGGATGCTCATTGATTAAAAGTGGAATAAAGGTCTGGTTGGGAATGGTCACAAGTGATATAGGAGGGGAAAAATGGTTAGCAGGTTCAGGAGGGGGTGGAGGATGTTCGATAGTCATGGGGGGAGAAAGGGGTATAGAGGGGGGAGGTGTAGGTGAGGCGGCTTGGTTGGTGGAGAGAGATGGGAAGAAAATAGAAGAAATTGGAAGAGAGAAAGTAGATTGTTGTTGAGAAAACTAGTTAATATTTAAGAAGGGAAAAATAGATTCATCAAAAGTGACATGACGAGAAATGTATATTTTGTTGGAACGAAGATCTAGGCACAAATAGTCTTTGGGATGATGACTGCCTAGGAAGACACAGGGAAGGAAACAAGGCTATAGTTTATGTTAATTGAAAGGTTGAAAAAAATGGAAACACAGACATCCGAAGACACGCAGTGATGAATAATCAGAAATTGAACCAAGCAAGCATTCGTACGGAGATTTGTAATTTAGGATAGAAGTAGGAAGAAAGTTAATTAAGGTAGTAGCTGTGGAAAAAGCATATGTCTAGAAATGTATGGGAACTCAGGAATGGAAAAGTAGAGCAAGACTGGTTTTGACAACATGACAATTTTTCTGTTATACTGGACCATTTTGATTTGGAATGTAAGGACATAAGGCATGATGATGGATTCAAAGAGAAGAAAACAAAGGAGTAAGAGATTGAAATTCTCCACTTAGTCCGATTGGACGATTTTAATTTTAACACCAAATTGAGTGTGAACTAAATTATGAAAGTGCACAAAAATCGTGTGAACTTCACTTTTTAGTTTCAAGGGAAAAAGCCAAGTAAACCGATTGCAGTCATTAATGAATAAAACAAAATAACTTGCACCAGTAATATATTTAATAGAAGATGGACCCCAAACATTAGTTTGTACAATATCAAAAGAAGAACGAGCATGTGAGTCAGAAATTGAAAATGGTAAACGATGAGTTTTACTCATTTTACAAGAAACACAATATTTATGCAAATTGGTTTGATTACATGTAACATTGCATGATTTTAACATATGCTGCAAAATAGGAAGGAAGGGTGACCTAAACGGTAGTGCCAAAGGTGTGAGGGAGCACTGACTTGAACTGGCAACCGAGCAGACATAGAGAGAATCAGGCCGGCGAACGGAATTTGATAAAGTCTATCATTTAGGAAACCCCAAAGAAGAGTTCGGTGAGAATTCCAATCCTTGAAAAAAAATAGGTTGGGTGAAATTCTACAAAAATAGAGTTTTCACGGCATAATTGAGCCACACTGAACAGATTGTGAGAGATGTGCGGAGTGTGGCAGACATTGTGTAATTTGAGTGGACGGTGTGAAGTCGGAATAACAGTAGAACCAATTTGAGAGATTTTAAGAAATTTACTGTCGGCAGTGGTGACTTGGGAGGGACCATGATACATCTACGAGTCCAAATACACGTTCCCAAAATAAATCACAAATCTTCACTAATCTTTATGCTAACAATTACTCTATTTTTGTAGGTGAAAGCCCACTGGATTGCCTAGAATGGAATACATATGAAGAGTTTTTCAAAGACTTGGCATGGAAGCCCAACTCTCAAGACATGGACCAACCCACACATATGCTCACTTAGGATGCAAGCGTGGAACTACCTTAAGAAGGAATTTGTCTTCCCGGAAGTAGTCATTTGTAACCATTTATTCTTGCATTTGAATATTGGCAAAACATTAGCCTTAGTTGTATTAAACTTTATAATCATGCATGCATTAGATTGAATGGTTAGGATAGATGAATGTTAAAATTAGATGGTGGTGAGGATTGAAGTTTTACATAAGTGTGCACGCCAAATGAAGCAGATCCATCATTCCTTAAGGCCCGATCCATCATGGAAGGAAAGAGAGGGACTAATTTGAATTTGAATCTGAATATGCAATCTCATCCTGCCCTACAAGGTGCAAGATAACTTACCATACAAAGAATTCATCTCTACGACCGAAAGGGAATCTGAATATGCAATCTCATCCAGCCCTACAAGATGCAAGATAACTTACCATACAAAGAATTCATCTCTACGACCGAAAGGAAATCTGAATATGCAATCTCATCCTGCCCTACAAGGTGCAAGATAACTTACCATGCAAAGAATTCATCTCTATGACCGAAAGGAAAGAGGAGCATGCGTTTGGACGATGTTGATCAAACCGAGCATTTCATTCCTTCTCCATTCAACAAAAATCTCTCACCACCCTAGGAATATATAAGCATCGTTCTTAGTGTTTGTGTTTAGTTTTTGCAAATCAATAAAACAAGTAGACCTTTTTCTCTCAAGCCAAGGAGCCTCGGCTCAAGGTAAGGCATCGGTTGTCATCAATCGAGCGAGTTATGCTTTCGAATTATTCTCCAAGTCCGTGGTTGCTTGGAGACACTTATCATCTTCTTCTTTACCTCTTTCTAAGACCTTAGATAAGAGAGAAAAGATGACCAAACCAAATCTTGTGTCGTTGTTGTGGCAGTCTAGCCCCTTTCGACTGGCCCTGCACGACTCGGCCCACCACACTCGGTGGAATCCGTGAGCCGCCAGCCCGGCCCCCCACACCAAGTGGAATCTATGAGCTGCACTCACAGAACGTTTTCCTCCTGGAGCAGGGAATTTCATGTCTTCCCCACCACTTGAACCTAGGACCTCCAAGATATAATCCATGGGCTACAAGTGGTACTCGGATTCCACCTAGTGTGGTGGGCTGGGCTGGCGGCTCGTGGATTTCACCTAGTATGGTGGGCCAGGTCGTGTAGGGCCAGTCGAAAGGGGCTGGACTGCCACAGTTGTAATCTTCCTTGGAAGATACATTCCCCGAAGGTGCTCTAGGTTGCCACTTGAACCGGTTAGGGACCCTTTACATATTTTCTTTGTTTTACGTTATTTTCTCTTGTAATTTGCAAGGCTTATTCAACACTTATGTGGTAAGATTCCCTCCAAATTTAATTGCAATTCGGACATCAATTGATATATTTGGTTTGCTCAAATTGTTGGTATGCTCGGATTTAACTTAGAAAACCACATCATATCCTTTTTTCTTGCATAACCCTTGTTTTATCATCATTAATATCTAATTATAGCAAGATTAATGAGCAGCTTTAAAAATGCTTATAGTTATTTAATGAATTTGTCATTAATTAAACATACTTTAGTGTTTTTCAAAAATGTAATGCACGCTCTAATTTGACTGTATAATCATACATAGACGGATGTTCACTCATTGCGATAAGTAACGCATTACTTTAGTTATGCGTAGGATATCATAATTACTCTACCAATAAATAATGATGCATAGACGACTCATTGAAGTGTAGAGGTAATGCTACTATGTTTATTTTGTTAATGGGCGATATGAATGTGACTATAATTTCAATTTATTAAAATTAATAACAATAACACTGGAAAAAGAACGTGACGATAATTCCTGATACATTTTTAGAATAATTTTAATAATTCTAAAACTATTATTACCAATGATATATTGAAGAAACATAGTAAACATTTAGATATTTCATTGCGATAGATTAAAAATAGTTAAAATAATTATAACTAACGTAAACAAATGAAGAACATGTTCGTAAATGACGCATCAAATTACGAGTTTAAAATATTAAATTAAAGAATAAACTTAGTCACGGTAGAATATGATTGACCTTAAAGTAACAACATTTAATGTAATTTAACCAACCGACTTTCATGAATGTGACACATTCATTACCTATATAAACCCTACCCTCGTTGCTTCATCTGCAAGCTCAAACGGTCATCGTCTCCGCAGCCCTAGTTCTGGTATCAGCTGTTCTCCAATGGCTGGATCGTTGGTTTTGAATTTATGGAAGCTTTCGAGCTTGGTCATGGCTTTGGGAAGCTGGATTTATGGAGCGGAGGGAAGGGCTTTCTTTGTTTGTGGAGATTCTCTGGTCGATAATGGCAATAACAATTACTTAGCAACCACTGCTCGACCTGATGCGCCTCCTTATGGCATTGATTTTCCCTCTCATCGACCTACTGGACGCTTCTCTAATGGCTTCAACATTCCTGATTTTATCAGTTAGGAGCTCTCTCTCTCTCACTCTCTCTCTCTCTCTCTCTCTCTCTCTCTCTCTCTCTCTTCTTTCTAGCAATGTGGCTAAAACGATACCATTACAGGTCAAGAAATTGGCTCGAATCTCTTATTGCCCTACTTAAGCCCCGAGCTCAATGGAAGAAGACTTCTGGACGGAGCGAATTTTGCCTCTGCTGGAATCGGGATCCTCAACGACACTGGAATTCAGTTCGTAAGTTCAAATTCTTTCTCCATTAATGTCGCTGAGAACAAAAGAGCTCAAAACCTTGTACGTTTTGCAGATCAACATTATCCGAATGTTCAGGCAATTCGAGCTCTTTCAAGACTACCAAAGAAGGTTGAGTGGTCTCATCGGACCTCAAGGCGCTAAGCAACTCGTCAACGGGGCTCTCGTCCTCATCACCATCGGCGGTAACGATTTCGTCAACAACTATTACTTGGTACCTTACTCGGCTAGGTCACGCCAATACTCTCTCCCCGATTACGTCAAGTTTCTCATGTCGGAGTATCGAAAACTTTTACTCGTAAGTTTCTCATCAACTTCGTATTAAGGGTGTTTAAATATTTCGATAAATTATGGAATGTGTGAATTGAAATCAGAAACTTTACGACTTGGGAGCGAGAAGAGTTCTCGTGACCGGAATGGGTCCACTCGGCTGTGTTCCGGCTGAACTAGCCATGCGAAGCCTTAGCGGGCAGTGCTCGCCCGAGCTCCAACGAGCCTCCTCCTTGTACAACCCTCAACTCCTTCAAATGATCAGAGGACTCAATGGACAACTCGGCTCCGACGTTTTCATCGCAGCCAACACCCAACAAATGAACAATGATTTCATCTCTAATCCCCGCGCATTCGGTACGTATTGTGTCACATTGTTTTGCACATTGATTATCAATTGTTTTGTACATGCCGATCAATAATTGCAAAATTTTTTCGATTATTTTATATGATCGAGTAGGATTTGTCACGTCGAAAATAGCGTGTTGCGGCCAGGGACCATACAACGGGCTTGGACTTTGCACTCCAGCGTCGAACCTGTGTCCAAACCGAGACATCTATGCCTTTTGGGACCCGTTCCATCCGTCCGAGAGGGCCAACCGTATCATAGTGCAGCAGATTTTGTCTGGCTCGACAACCTACATGTATCCTATGAACCTCTCCACCATTCTTGCTTTGGATTCAAAGACCTAACCATGCTGCCTTTTGAATGGATTAATAATAAACAACACATTTGAACAAAAGATGAATTTAGTTTGTGTTGTTTATTATGTTAATTTGAAAATTTATTATTTACTATCTTCGTCCATGTTTTTATGTCGTTCCCAAGTTCAAACAATATGAAAACTCAGGATTTTATTGTAACATTAGGCAAGTATATCGATGCGTATTATACCGTTGTGAAACCCATATTATACGTAGTAAAACTACAAGGAACTAAAACTAGCAACGTCTTTGTTTTCTTCAATAATTACATTTTTCGTTTGACCATCCATTGATATATGCATAAAAATGATTTTGGGACGTTTCTTGTAACACCCGGCATTTTGCCATGTAATAGTTTTCTCGGATCATTTAAACGGGATTAATATTATATTAATACAAAGGCATGCTTTGGTTGAATTGTTGGAGTAATTGTGGAGGACTAAACTAATGTGTAACTAAACCAAAACATTAAGTTTAAAATGCACGGAAGGGCAAATTGGGAAGAAATTGTGGTTGGTGGGAGATAACCAATGGATGATTGCCAAGTGGCAATAACTTGCTGAGAAACCTACCTATTCTCCTTTCCTTCTATGTAAACATTCATATGCATTTTTCCTTCTCTGTAATTCTCTCTAGATTCTCTCTTCTAGTTGACAAAACAAATATCGAAGTTACTTCGATCTTCTCAGATTTCCTTCCTGCTCCTCCGCTAAGGTAAACATCTTCTAATGCTAACACATTTGGACAAGCAAAAGCTACGTGTTTTGCTGAAGTTTAGGTTAAGATATTTGGGAGAGAACTCTCGGTTTTTGTATGGAAACGCATTCGCTGTTATCTACAAATCTGAAATGGAGTTTACTGCATAATCTTCCAAGTTATTTGTTAGCATTTGCAGTTCGTTTATTACCTCTTCATGCATACTACAGATCTGAGCATTCCAGGGACATTCGAGCATCTGACACCGCAGCAAACAGGTAAGTTCATAACCGTAGGTTGGCCCTTAAGGCCCTACATTACCGAGGTACTAGGGTTCCTGTTCTGTCGGGTAGTTTTGGGTAGAAATGTTATAGCTTCTGTTCAGTTTGTGTTCTGTGTTGTCTATTCAGCTCACGTTCTGAGTTGTCCGTTTTCTGCCTCATAATATGCCCTGTTATTTCTGATGTCTGCTGTTATAGGTTCAGGCACTGAGAATGTCATGCATACACGTTTTACCGAAAATCCATATAAAAACTGATTTCTGTACACGGTTTGAAACTAAACAAGATAAAATCTGACTGTCTGTAATGTACTGGTTAAGTGCGGGACGGGGACTGGCCCTCTGGTTTTATCCCTCCCTGGGAATCTGAAAATATTGTCCCTGGCAAGGACCCTCTGGTTTTATCCCTCCCTGGGAATCTGAAAACTGCCGTGCCTAATAGTGCACCTACTGAACCAGTTCCCCTATAAGCCCCACTTAATTCTTCTGCCACTGTAATGTAATGTTCTGTTCTGTCACTGAATTTCTGAAAGTTCATGCATTGCATATGCACCACTGCATTCTGATTATGTCCTTACTGAGTTTTAGACTCATAGGTGAACTGCCTGATGTAGGTACTGAACCCGAAACTGAGGATCTTATTCCTCAAACTGATGATCTAATGTAGAGGGTGGATCGAGCTCATGGGGTGGTTGCTGCAGCCAGACATATATCTGCTCTGAGATTTAAGTTTTTGAAAGAGAAAATATTGTCTGTGAATTTTACTTAGATTCTGATGTTTTGGTTTTAGGAAAACTCTGTTGAAATTCTGTGGTATTCTGGTAATGTATGAGATTTGTCTTGATGTCTAAAACCTCTGTATTTGACAGTTGAATTTATGTTCTGAAGTATTCTGGAATTGTTTGGAATATTTTTCCGTTGGCCTGTGCATGGATGGTTTCTGGTTTTAGAGCTATCCATGTAATTTGATTTTTCTTAAGTTTCTGCCGTGGTTTATTGTTATGTTTGAAAAATCATATTTTGAATCGGTTTTGAAGGTTTGAAACGTTTATGTTTTTATGCTCTCTGTTTGTTTGTCTTTCTGTTAAATGTTGACAAATTCTGTCTTTAAAACTATGTCTTCCGATTGCATCTTCCGTTGCTTTAAAATCACATCTACCGTTGTTGTTTTTATTGCATCTTCCGATCACTGTTCACACTTTGCATCTTTCGGTCACTGTTCACAACTTCATCTTCCGGTTACTGTTCACAACTTCATCTTCCGGTCACTGTTCACAACTTCATCTTCCGGTCACTGTTCACAACTTCATCTTCCGGTCACTGTTCACAACTTCATCTTCCGGTCACTGTTCACAACTTCATCTTCCGGTTACTGTTCACAACTTCATCTTCCGGTCACTGTTCACAACTTCATCTTCCGGTTACTGTTCACAACTTCATCTTCCGGTCACTGTTCACAACTTCATCTTCCGGTCACTGTTCACAACTTCATCTTCCGATCACTGTTCATTTCTGTCTTTTTATATCCCGAAGACTGTTTTCATTCCTTCCCGCTTCCAACCTCCTGGCTTTTGTTCTGTTATTCTTCTGTCATTCTGAACTCCGATTTTAAGTATGTCTTCAAATTTAAATGCTTAAAGTGCTCTGCTTCCTGTATTCATCTGTCGTTCATTTCTGTGGTCCAACAATTAATATATTTTTCTGATTTTGTTCCAAGGATTCTGATCTCCTTCTGTTGTTTACCCTGTAGTTCGGTGTTAACTGTTTTCCCCTGTTTGATTTCGACACCAGAGAACTCTCTCTGCGAAGTTTTAAAGTTTGTAAATATTCTGTTCACTGTTTCTTCTGACTGTCCTGTTTTTAAAAAAAAATAGTCACCGTTTTCTGATAACTGTCCGGGAGTGACGGCTCCGATCTCGGGCCCCAATCGGGTTTGGTTTCGGGCTGTCACATTTCTAAATTTTCAGTTATCTGGTAATCGATTATAACATTTTTCTGCTTCTGATCATTCTTTTATTTTTTTTATTTTCTTTGATAAATTATTAACAATCTAAAAAGTTTAATCTCGTGGTTAGATTGTAATAACCCAGAAATTTTATTGAATAAATTAAAAGTTTTGTTAGGATTTCGTGAGAGATTTTAACGGGTTAAATAGCTTATTAAAATTTAGGATTTTATTTTGCAAAAAAAGAGTGGACGAGAATTTAACGAGAATATGGAAGTTTAAACATGTGAGGGCGATTTAGTAAATTAGTTGAGAAAAATAAGTTGTTTTAATTAATTTAAAAGAATAGTGAATGGTTTCTTAATTTAGGTTCAGGTATTCCCAATGAAATTAAGCCGGGGTTATAATTAAGAACGAGATTTAACGAAAGTCGAAATGGTCGGAAACACGGGAGGGCGAAACGGTAAATGAGGATTAATTAATGGTTAGTTTTATTATTATTATTATTATTATTATTATTATAAAAAAAAACATAAAAACAACAGAATGGCATTCTGTTGTTCTTCGAATGCCCGAGCGCCGAGGGCCGTGAAGCGGGGGAGAGGGGAGAGCGACGGGAGGCGACGTTCTCCGACCAAAATCGACGGCGTTTTCTGACGCTCTCCGGCCAGACGACTCCGGCGAGGAGGTTTCGGCCATCTCCGCGCGCGCACCAACTGGTAAGCGGGATTTTTCCCCTGTTTTCCTCTCTGTTAGAGGTCGTGGATCGCCGAGCTGCTAGAGCTCCGATCGCCGGCCATTTTTGGTTGCTCTCGGTGTTGAATTACTGAGCTCGGTGCTGGCAAAGGTTGCCGAGCAATGGTGAGCTCGGATTGAGTGAAAAACCGAGGGCTCCAATTTGGGGAATTCGGGTTTTGTGTGTGTAGCTCGGGATTTTGGGTTAGTTTATGCTAATTGGGTATGTGAGAAATCGATTGGTGAGGAATTGAGTGGAATTTGATGGAAAACCGAAATGGGGAAATTTTTCGGGTGAAGGGCAGTTCGGGTTTTCTGATAATTGACCTAGCTAGGGTCGTTTGTTTTCAAATTCCTTTTGGCAGGTTAAAATAGGTAATTAGAGGAGTACGTGGTCGCTGGAATCGTTCGATTCTGATATCCGACGCGAGAGTTATGCACGTTTGAAGTTTCAGATCGGTTTTTACCGAACCCAAATTAGTGGCCGTTTAGTTAGATTTTAATTGGATTAGACTCAAAATAGTAGTTTGAGAGTAATTGGTGAATGTAAGTTGATTTTGATGAAGTTTGAATTTTTGTCGTAGGTCGAGCCGTAGGTGGACAAGAAACCGAACATCCTCAGCAAGCTAGGATGCCAGGTAAGTAGTAGTGTGTGGGTTTAATGCTTGAGAGTCGCCTAGAAGGGCTTATATCACAGTTGGTTGCATGTTGTGAGTCGTAAACACGTTTTGAGTAGTCTGTATGTGATGTGCTCCGCGAATTTCGAGTGGGACTCGGGCTGGAGTGAGGTGCTCTGCGAATTCCGAGTGGGACTCGGGCCGGAGGTGATGTGCTCCGCGAATTCTGAGTGGGACTCGGGCCGGAGGTGAGGTGCTCCGCGAATTTCCAGTGGGACTCGGGCCGGAGTGAGGTGCTCCGCGAATTCCGAGTGGGACTCGGGCCGGAGGTGAGGTGCTCCGCGAATTCTGAGTGGGACTCGGGCTGGAGTGAGGTGCTCCGCAAATTCCGAGTGAGACTCGGGCCGGAGGTGATATGCTCCGTGAATTCCGAGTGAGACTCGGGCCGGAGGTGATATGCTCCGCGAATTCCGAGTGAGACTCGGGCCAGAGGAGGTAAGCAGGTTAAGGGTCGTAGATACGTATGTGATGGGAAGTCGTCGGTAGTTGGTCAATATGTAAGCAGTGAGCCTTGTGAGGGTTGTGGGACGGTTGTACGTAGATGGTGAGCCTCGTGAGGGTTGTGGGACGGTTGTACGTAGGTAGTGAGCCTTGTGAGGATTGTGGGACGGGAGTGTACGTAGATGGTGAGCCTTGTGAGGGTTGTGGACGGTTGTACGTAGATGGTGAGCCTTGTGAGGGTTGTGGACGGTTGTACGTAGTAGTGAGCCTTGTGAGGATTGTGGGACGTTGTACGTAGATGGTGAGCCTCGTGAGGGTTGTGGGACGGTTGTACGTAGGTAGTGAGCCTTGTGAGGATTGTGGGACGATTGTACGTAGATGGTGAGCCTTGTGAGGGTTGTGGGACGGTTGTACGTAGTAGTGAGCCTTGTGAGGATTGTGGGACGTTGTACGTAGATGGTGAGCTTGTGAGGGTTGTGGACGGTTGTACGTAGATGGTGAGCCTTGTGAGGGTTGTGGGACGGTTGTACGTAGATGGTGAGCCTTGTGAGGGTTGTGGGACGGTTGTACGTAGGTAGTGAGCCTTGTGAGATTGTGGGACGGTTGTACGTAGATGGTGAGCCTTGTGAGGGTTGTGGGACGGTTGTACGTAGGTAGTGAGCCTTGTGAGGATTGTGGGACGGTTGTACGTAGATGGTGAGCCTTGTGAGGGTTGTGGGACGGTTGTACGTAGGTAGTGAGCCTTGTGAGGGTTGTGGGACGGTTGTACGTAGGTAGTGAGCCTTGTGAGGGTTGTGGGACGGTTGTACGTAGGTAGTGAGCCTTGTGAGGGTTGTAGGATGGTTATATGTGGGCAGTGAGCTTGGTGAGGGTGGTGGGACAGTTGTACGTATGTGGTGAACCTTGTGAGGGTTGTGAGATAGTTGTACGTAGGTAGTGAGCTTTGTGGGGGTTGTGGAATGATCGTATGTAAGTGGTGAGTCTGTTGGGGTTGTGGGTAAGTTGTGCGTAGGTGGCGAGTCTGTTGTGCGTAGGTTGTAAGTTTGGTGAGGTTGTGGGTCATGGTATGTAAGTTTTGAGTTTTGCATACGTGGTGGGTCGTAAGTATGGATTAAGACGAGAAGCTGCCGATAGTTGGTCATAGTGTGTAGGATGTGAATCTTGTGTGTGATGTGGCCATAGGTACGTATGTGTATGTGTAGTCATTGTTAGTTGTATGTTGTGAGTCTTGCATACGTGGAGGGTTGTGGGTACGAATGTGGACAAGAAATTGTCGTTAATTGGGCATGTTGTGTAGGTTGTGAGTCCTGTGTAGGTTGTGGGATAGTTTTATGTAGGTTGTGAATCTTGCGGAGGTCGTGGGCTAGTTGTGTGTGTATGTATGAGTCTTGTGTAGGTTATGAGTTAATGATAAATACGTTACGAGTCTCGTACTGGTTGACGGTTAGTGGCACGTATATTATGAGTCCTGTGCAGGCGGTGGGTGAGTTGTACGTCAGTTGTGAGTTTTGTGCAGGTTGTGGGTTGTAGGCACGTTTGTGATGTGATGCGTATGTGGAGTCGTAGTTAGTTGATGTGATGCGGTGAGATGATGACAACGGTTAGTTGATGTGATGCGGTGAGGTGATGACAACGTGTGTAGAGACCTGCATGTGTTAGGATTGCATAACCAGTTTTCATGCTTCACGTTTATTTTTTTCCAGCACTATACTTGCTAAGCTTTGAGCTTACGGTGTGTTCTGTGGTGTAGGTACTGCTGAGCTGGTGGGTGTGTACTGAGAATCTGACTAGGAGTAGGTGGCAGTTGGTGGCGTGCGACTAGGGCCCCGGTTGATGACAGTGTTAGGGCGACCCGACCCAGGATGAGCCGTAGCATGGTGTTGTTGGGGAATAGGACTTTTTGTCCTTTTGTGGGGGTATTTGTATTTGTTGTATATAGTCATAGTTAAGGGTGATATGTCACCCTATACTGTGGACATTCTTCATTTTGGTCGATAGCATTTTTCGTCCTGTTATGATGATTGTTTGGAGATTTCGTAGACTAGATAGTTGTGTAGGAGTATTCTGGATTGTTTGGGATTTATTCGTTTGCAGGCACTTACCATTTTGGGGGCGCCATTTTCAGGCGTTACTCTGCCGAAATTTTCGGGGAGGACGTCTTGGTGCTTATTGGTTAGGATTAAGGAAAATTAGCGAGTCGTTTAGCTTAGAGTAGTCCCTGTGGCGAACCGTGAATCCGGGTGGGTTTTCGGGGCGTTACATAGATAATAATTTAATGATGTATACATTTTTTAATTTTCTTCCTCACAAGCCAAATTTTTTTTTTATTGGTTATTACACGTGAATTTTTTTAAATGAAGTTAATATTTTTTACTATGCTAAGATTCAAACTAAGGAATTTCAGATACCGTGATAAATTATCAATAATTTTAAAAGTTTAATCTTGTAATTTGAGAATAATTCTATCATTTATACATTCATTAATATTATTAAATAAAAATTGAAAAATTCAAGTAGTTTCGTAATGAAATCTAAAAACGTTCAAAGAAAATTAGAAAATAAATAGGGTCCATACAGTAAAGACTGCAATATCGAGCATATCAACACGGTTCTTATGCTCCCATCATTTTTGTTATTTGATTATGTCGAATTATGCTCGTTTTTAAGCCAGACCAAAATATAATTCAGATCTCGAAATTATAACAGTTATCAATTTTGTCGATGTATATACATATATAAAAGTGTATATATATATGTATGGTTCACTTGAATTTTACCAAGTAATGTTTGGATGAAATGAAACTTACGTCAAGCATCGTGTGATTTCCTTAGCCATGTTCATCAACTTTATATAATTCTTGTGAAAGCGAGTTGTAAAGCTGTAAAGCTACTAATTCATTAAAACAATTCTTTGATCGGACGGCTCAAATCAAACCTTACATTTCAGCCATTTGTTTTATGCAACGCTTGATTTGGACCACCTAAAAATGGGTTAACTATACTATTATATGATATTTGTTGTTATATTTATTGACTATAATTGATATGACTACTTGAAAATAAAACTTAAAGATAAATATTAGGGCAAATGCAATTTAAACTCTAACGTCTAGAGTTATTTACAAAGTTGATTTTAAATTATTTTTTGACAAACGAAATTTTCAAATTTTATTTGTTAGCAATTTGGATCTTGCCATAAATTTATCCGTTAAATTTAGCACTTGTATACCATGTTTTTTCATTTAGTGAGGTATTTTAACCTGATTTCAAGCATTCCGGTAATTTCTAACTTATTTTTAACTCTATCGTGTGATTGATAAAGTTTAAAATTGTCGAAGAGGAGATAAAAAAAAGTTTGAAATCGAGTTAGAAATTGTTGATGAAGTTGGAAATCGAGTTAAAACACCTCATAAATTACGAATATGGTATACACATATTGGATTTAATAGATAAATTGACAACAATATTAAAATTATAACAATTGAAAGATGAAGATTCTGTTTGTAAAAAAAGAAAAATTAAGATCTAATCTATAAATGATCTCAACGTTGAGGTCTTAAATTGCACTTGCAAACCAAATATTATTACATGACATTGAGAAATAGAGTAATTATTGACACGATATTTATGTATTATTTATTCATTTTTGTAAATATAGTTGAGATATTAATTATTTAATAGTTGTCCCAAATATTCATCTAATGAATGAATGAAAGATACATCGTAGTGTAATTTTTTATAGTGCACGTTTGACATTATCCTAATATTTATACTCGAAACAATAGATTCGTTTATTAATGTTGATTATAAAATATATTTTGTATATTATTTCTCTCATAATTTTGTATGGAGACAATCTTGTAGGAGATTGGAAAGATAAATCAAGGAAATTCCAAACTCGTTTTGCAAAAAAGTCTCGTGAGAAAATTTTGAGAAGATTTTAAAAAAATCTTAATAATTTAGAAAAGAATAATGTTACGTTTAGCATCATATTCTACTCTTTAAACGTATTTATTGATGTGACAAATAATAATTAATACAATAAATGTAATAAATAATTACTTTATTATATTAATTGCATAAATATTTGTTTGACACATTAGAAATTATACTTAGAAAATAGAATAACAGAGTAAACGTAGTATTACTCTTTAGGAAAACAATTACTTAAATAAACCGGTAATTTAGAAATAATTAAGGGAAAAATTCAATTTAGCCCCCAACGTTTGAGGTCAATTGGCCCCTAACATTTATTTTTGACCCAATCAGCTTCTATCGTTGACGTCGTTTACAATTTAACCCCTTCAGTCAATTTTTCTTTTAAAATTTCCAAAGTACCATTTTCTAATTTTTCCCTTCCCCCCTCCCTCTCTCCCTCCCTCTCTCCTTCCTCTGTCTCAGACGAACCAACAAATTTCACCCTACGAGTCGAAATTAGAATGACAGAGAAGATACGTGAAATCGCGACTGCAAAACTCGGATGTCCGGTGAAGAACGCCATGGTCACAGTCCCTACGTATTTCAATGATTCACAACGACAAACCACAATGGATGTCGGAGCGATCGCAGTTCCAGTTTCAGACGTTATCTCCTCGTTTGATGGATCATCTTCTATTTTTCTCTCTACGCTTCGATGGTCTTCTCCTTTGATGCAAGGTGATGCATCTTCCGATGAGGCCTCCACCTTTTCTGTAATATTTTTCTTTTTCGATTCCCGGCAGAGGTGGCGGGCTGACGCACCATTAGATCGATCATTAGTTCTCTCTCTTGAGTTTTTCCTGCTCAATGCTGAATCTTTTGACAATCCAACTTCTAATTTAGCGTCCACGGACTCACCAATGATTTTCTTTTTTGAATGTCGGTTCGTCGCCGATGCAACTTTCGGATCACCCAAAACGGGTTTTGCACTAATTTCCTCCGTCGATTGCTTGTCGGACGGTGATGCCTCAGTTGACACAATAGCTACAAGCTGGTTCATCTTCTTCCTAATGATATTTTTCTGAAATACACAGGAAAATAAACACGCCAAAAAAAAAAAAAACTTTCTAAAAAAAAAGCAGTGTAATTTCAGTTCGTGACCAGCAAATTGAAGAACTTTAAAAGAAGATGAACAAATATCAATATGAAAAACAAATTAAAATGGGTAGAAATTTACGTACTCAAGTGACGACCATCCATCTGTTTTTCTCGTGGAATATGTAAGCAAAGTTTGCAGGGACGAAAATGGCAGCAAAGTAAATGAGAAAAAATATATCATTTGTGCGATAACAGAGCAATAATATGAATACAACGTGTGACAGCCCTCGACCCGGTCGAGGACAAGGAACCATCACTCCGGGACATTTCAAAACGGAGACTATTTTTTTTTGTAAGCAAACAGAAAATAGACTGAACTTTTAAAAGTAAAACCTTAAAGCTTTACAGAAAAGGAAAAACATCTTCGGGATTTAGAATCAAAACAGAAAATGAAAGATATAATAAACCGGGACGAGAGAAGTAAGCAGAACATATAAATAAACCGAGGCAGAAGAAGTTAATCGGCAGATGAAATCGGAAGATTTAAGCAGTGGATGACGTCATTTGGAAGATGTGATGACGTCAGGCGGTAGAAGTGAAAGATATAAACAGTGGATAATGTGAATAAAAGGAAAGTGAACAGTGCATCGGTGGATGTAAATAAAACAAGAGTGAACAGTGCATCGGTGGATGTATATAAGACGAAAGTGAACAGTAACCGGTAGATGTATATAAGACGAAAGTGAACAGTAACCGGTAGATGTATATAAGACGAAAGTGAACAGTAACCGGAAGATGTATATAAGACGAAAGTGAATAGTAACCGGTAGATGTATATAAGACGAAAGTGAACAGTAACCGGTAGATGTATATAAGACGAAAGTGAACAGTAACCGGAAGATGTATATAAGACGAAAGTGAACAGTAACCGGAAGTGAACAGTAACCGGAAGATGTATATAAGACGAAAGTGAACAGTAACCAGTAGATGTAGAGTTTAAAGACAAAATTGACAACTTTTAACAGGAATCCATAAAACAAAAGTCGTGAAAACAGAAGGTAAGAAAGCTTCAAACTTCAGAAAACGATTCAAAACATGATTTTGGACATATCAGGGAAACACGACAGAATTTTAAGGAAACAGATTGCATGGATGACTCTAAAATCAGAGATAATCCATGCACATCCTAAAGGAGAAAATATTCCAAACAATTCCAGAATACTTCAGAACATAAATTCAACTGTCAAATACAGAGGTTTTAAATACTTCAACAACAGAACCTATGTAACGCCCCCGAACCCACCCTGGCTCGGTGCGCTACTTGGCTCACTCAAACCTCGATAATTTAAATTAAAAACATTGGACACATGTCGTACCTAGCTTCCTAGACTCACTAATTTACCTTAATCCTAACCGCTAAGCACCACGGCGTCCTCCCCGAAAATTTCGGCAAAGTAACGCCTGAAAATGGCGCCTCCAAAATGTTAAGTACTTGCAAATGAACCACCCCAAACAGTTCCATAATAATCCTAACCATCTAACCAGCATATGAAATCTCCAAATCAATCTATCATCGACAAATGCTATCCCCCAACATTGAAGAAAATTCACAATACAGGGTGACACATCACCCTGAACTATAACTATATACAACAATTACACGTAGGACATCCAACCAAAAATAACTACACGTTTCCATCAATTCCACAAACAAACATTTACAATACTACCCAAACACAAAACCCACATCCTCCGAAGACCATGGTGGAGTCGCCCCGACAACTGCCCGCACCGGCACGCCCCGTGCATCTCCGACTGCTCCCAAGTTTTGGCTGACTCACATAGCTCACCTTTACCCGCGTCGTTACCTACACCACAGAAGACACACACACACGTAAGCTTACGCTTAGCAAGTAGGGGATAACGAAAGATAAACATGCACAATTCACCACAACTCACACACAACCCTAGCACCTCAACACAACACCACTCAACACGACAACGCAACACAACCCGAATAAGACTGCCTGCATCGAAAGATGCCAAACCATCAACCTGCACAATGCACCACACCTCTCACGCAACCCAAACACACATCTAAATCTAGCTCCCAAGATTACCCTTACCCAAACACTAACCTATTCACATCTGAGTCTCGCTCCCCAAGATGTGTTTCCATCTGAGTCTCGCTCACCAAGATGGGCCTATCCCTCTGAGTCTCGCTCCCCAAGAGGGTCTAACCTATTCACATCTGAGTCTCGCTCCCCAAGATGCGTTTCCATCTGAGTCTCTCTCACCAAGATGGGCCTATCCCTCCGAGTCTCGCTCCCCAAGAGGGTCTAACTCTAATCCCCTTTCCATTCAACTTATCTCTACCCTTTTCTTTACATTTTCAACTTACCTCTACACCCACCATTACCATTACGAGACAAGCCATTACAAGACAAAGCATCTACACAAACAAAATGCAACACAAAGCAACAAAACGCAAGGTCTAACCAACAAATGAGGCAACAAACAACCAAATGACAAACAAATACAAAACAAAGCATCACCAACCAAAATATAAGACAAAGCATTACCAAACAAAATACAATACAAAACACCAAATAATAACAAGCCAACTAACACCAACAACAACAAAACAACAACAACAAACAAACACCAACAACAACAACAACATCATCAAACAACAATAACCAAGCAATTCATTCCCACACTCATCAATATAAACAACACAACTATCAAACAATAAATCCTACCGTTCTGTGGTGTAGGCCCTAAGGCAAAACAAACGTCCTCTACTTACCTGGCGTCCTAGCCCGATGAGGATTCTCTGTTACCTGTCCACCTACGGCTCGACCTACGACAATTATGCAAACTTCATCACAATCAAGCTTACATTCATCAATTACGCTCAAACTACTATTTCTAGCCTAACCCAACTCAAACCTAACTAAACGGGCCACTAATTTGGGTTCGGTAAAAACTGACCCAAAACTTCAAACGCGCGTAACTTTTGCGTCGGTTATCAGAATCGAACGATTCCAGCGGCCACGTACTCCTCTAATAACCTATTTTAATCTGCCAAAAGAAATTTGAAAACAAACGACCCTAGCTAGGTCAAAATGGCAAAAACCCGAACTGCCCCTTCACCCGGAAATTTCCCCATTTTGGTTTTTCATCAATTTTCACTCAATTGCACACCAATCAACCATATTTAGCCTCAATTAACATAATCTAACCAAAAACCCCGAGAATACACAGCAAAACCGAAATGCCCTAAATCGGGCTTCACTGAATTTCGCCCAAACGAGGCTCATCACGGCCAGGCGATGAAAACCGGACCAAGGGTCGGCAAACCCACGCCGGAGGTGACCAAAATCGGCCGGTGATCGGAGCTCAAAGTCGCTCCTCACTCTCGGCCACGAACAGAGCAAAAAAAGAGGAAAAACTTATGCATACCGATCGATTTGTGCACGGCGACGGCAGAAATGGCAGCCCTAGACGCCGTCGACGTTGTCTGGCCGGAACCACGGCGGTGAACAGCCGTCGCCTTCGTCGCTCGCGCCTCGCCCTCTCCCCTGTTCGTTCTCGCGGCGTCGGGCTCGAACAGAATGGCGAATGCCATTCTGTTATTTTATTTTATTTTAAATAATAATAATAATAATAATAACATGAATTAATACTAAATTACCATTATGCCCCTTCAAAATTCCGCTAAATCCCGTCATTTTACTTTTCAATTAATTAAAACAACCTATTTTATTATTCTCTCCAATCCGTCCTAAAAGAAAACCCGGGTGTTACAACCTATGCATTACAAAATTCCCAGCAGAGTTTTTAAACAAAACACAGGACTATAACAGAGTTTTAAAACAAAACACCAGAATTTCAGAAGAGTTTACAGATATGAACTTTACTTTAAAGACTTAAACCTCGAGACAGAAAATTATGTCTGGCTGCAGCAACCACCCCCCCGAAAGCTCGAACCACCAGCCACCTATTCATCAGACTGAGGCACAAAGTCCTCATTTTCGGGTTCAGTACCTACATCAGGGAGTTCACCTATGAGTCTAAAACTCAGTAAGAACATATATAAATGCAGTGATGCATATGCTATGCATGGACTTTCAGAAATACGGTGACAGTACAGTACATTACATTTTAGTGGCAGAGGGGTATAAGTGAGGCTTATAGGGGAACTAGCAAGTGCACGACAGACACAACAGTTATACAGAAACAGAACAGTAGGCCAGTCCCCGTCCCGCACTTAACCAATACATTTCAGTCAGATTTTATCTTGTTTAGCTTCAAACCGTGTTTAGAAAACAGTTTTGCATGAACTTTCAGGAAAATCGTGTATGCATGGATATTCACAGTGCTTACAATTTAAACAGCAGATAACAGAAACAATAGAACATAACCTAAAGGAAGAACAGACTACTCAAAATTTAACATTGACTTATCTACCCGAAACCTCCCAACAGAAATCAGATCCTAGAGTCTCCGTGATGTAGGGCCTTAAGGGCCAACCTACGGTTATGAACTTACCTGTTTGCAGTAGAGTTGATGTTCTTGATTGTCTCGGTAATGCACGAACCTGTGCATGCACGTAAGAAAAATAAACAAGCTGCAAATGCTAACTAATAACTTAGTAGAATCAGCAGCAACTCCTTTCAAACCCTTAGAAAACAAACTAACGTGTTTTCATCTAAAAACAGTGAGTTTTTCACAAAATATCGAAACTTTAAACTTCCATAAAACCCACACACGTGTATGCATGAACATTTATTGTGCAAAAACTTAACATGCTGTAAAACAGTTCGAAACACAGCAGAATAACAAGACATCTAAACCACACACTGAGCATGGCAATACACTCACTTATGGTCGTATCAACGACCTAACTACCCGACAATAACCCGACGACATTTTTAACCTAGTATCTCCGTGATGTAGGGCCTTAAGGGCTACCCTACGGGTATGAACTTACCTGTTGTCTGAAGTGCTGCAAGCTTGAACGCACGATCACAGTAGTTCTCGAACCTAAAACGTGCATATTCGGTCATTATGTGACGACCCGTCTTTCAACGTTGTTACTGGACCACCCATTCTCTGCGGATCCTGGGGCTGACCTGGGCCGGAGGTGGGTAAAGCTCCGCGGATCCTTGGGCTGACCTGGGCCGGAGTGGGATTTCCGTTGAAGGAGGGGCCGTTACGAACCCACATCGCTTGGGGAAGTACATGGAAATGAAACATATGTAAGAGATCCCTTCCCAACATAGCAAGACGCGTTTTGGAGCTCAATTGGCAACGGATCCCATAAGAACTCCGAAGTTAAGAGAACTTCGGCGAGAGTACTTCCAGGTTGGGTGACCTTCTGGGAAGTCCTCGCCAAACAAAGCCGTGAGGGGAGGATATTGGGCTGCGGCCCAATCCCCGGAGCAGACAATATCTTGCTGGCATGAGGGGTCGTTACAAATGATATCAGAGCCTGTACCCAACCGAAAATGTGGCCAACGAGGACGTTGGGCCCCCGAGGGGGGGTGAATGTGACGACCCGTCTTTCAACGTTGTTACTGGACCACCCATTCTCCGCGGATCCTGGGGCTGACCTGGGCCGGAGGTGGGTAAAGCTCCGCGGATCCTGGGGCTGACCTGGGCCGGAGTGGGATTTTCGTTGAAGGAGGGGCCGTTACGAACCCACATCGCTTGGGGAAGTACATGGAAATGAAACATATGTAAGAGATCCCTTCCCAACATAGCAAGACGCGTTTTGGAGTTCAATTGGCAACGGATCCCATAAGAACTCCGAAGTTAAGAGAGCTTCGGCGAGAGACTTCCAGGTTGGGTGACCTTCCGGGAAGTCCTCGCCAAACAAAGCCGTGAGGGGAGGATATTGGGCTGCGGCCCAATCCCCGGAGCGGACAATATCTTGCTGGGATGAGGGGTCGTTACACATTAACCCTAAACTTCACAAAACTAGTAAATAATATAGTTAAACTCGTTAACTATCGACGAGGGTTACCTTCTGCTAGAGAAAATGGAGAAAACAGGAAAATAAGAAGAGCTTAGGGTTGTTCCATTAAACACTCCGACAAATTCATTAAAACATTCATCGTATTTGTATAAAATTTAATCACACATAATGATCTGGGGAAATAATTACATGGCAAAAATACCGGGTGTTACAAATTGTTTGAATGAGGGTTTAATACAATTGTTGATAGAAGGTTAAAATTGATAACAAAATCAAAATATAGGATTCGATTTGTCGGTTGTTTTAGTACAGGGGCAAACTGAAATTCAATGCATAGTACAGGTTCAAATCAATAATTATTCTATTTTTTATTATATGGTCTCCAACAAAATTGTTTTTTAATGGTTTCTAATTCCAAGGAGTGGTTAGTTAGACCAAGTGAAAGTAAGACAGCCGTGACAAAGTCTACAAAACAAAAAGTCAATAAAATTTAGTTTCTTATTAAAAAAAAATTATGAATATAGTTTGGACTATTCTCATAAACTTCATTATTTTTTCAAATAAAATTAGATGAAAAATTGCTTCTGAAAATAGTTTTTAAAACCGTGTTTAGAAATTGATTTTGTAAACATATTTTTTAAACATGAGCATTGTTGGAAATCAATCATTTTTTTAGAGGTTTACGCTTTCAGTTTTCGTTCTATTTTATCTCATGATGTCTCACTTATATATTAGTCAGTAATTGGTGTAGTAATGAAAATCAATAGTCAAAATAGAGTAATATTATGTTTACTCACTAATTTTATACTTAAATATAATATTTGGAGTGTCATTTACATATTATTCATTCATAGGTAAAATTGTTATGCATAATATTGATAATTAAATTGATAGATTACATGAATTAATTAATGAATGACATGTCATGTCAGGATGTAAAATTTAAGTGTAAGATTGAAATGACTATCCAAGAGCAAAATTGTGTCCGCCTTTGCTCAAAGCAAACAAAAATTTAATATTAAACAGGGATTGTGGGGACCCTGATGTTACAAATTTGGTTTTGAAAGTAGGAAACTTTGTTCTTTAAATCCTCATATGCTCTCACGCCCACATACACACACAACGATGTATAGAGAGATAGCTGAAATGGGACATCATAAATACAAGTAAACACCATTTTATTTCAATCTTGAATCATAATGATTCACTTGTTTAACATATTTAATATACGAAATACATCACAAAAATCACATAATATAGATTAAAATTTATTGATAATCAAGTGTCGCAACACAACATTGCACAACCCTAATTATTATCATACCAGAACTGCTTTTGAAGGTAAGCGATAGTGTTCTTATCGACTTGGAATGCGTTTGTGAGAACATCTTGAGAAATGGGAGGAGTGGATCCAAACACTGCATTAGCAATGGTAATGACTCCTGGATTTTGGCTACTGAGTCCCGCGAAAGCAACTGCATTTGTATGTCCAATGTTGAATTGAAAATGAATTAGTCCCACAGGAAAAACAAACACATCGCCTTTGTTTAGAACTTTGGTGAAGAGTTTATTTTGACCGTTGGCGAGGTTGGACGTGACGAATCCAACGAGAAGAGTGCCTTCGGTCACGACTAGGATTTCAGAGGCCCGAGGGTGGGTGTGTGGAGGGTTTTGACCTTTTGGAGCATAGTCGATACGGACAAAGGATATTCCGAGCGTGTTGAGTCCCGGTAAGTTGTTGACGTTCACCGGAGTGACTTTCGAGCCGACTGGATTAGTTATGTTACCGGGCTTGTCGAGGCCGGAAAAGAAGAAGTCGTTTGGGGTCACCTGATTCGGATTTTTGCAGAATTTTCCGTTCACAAACACTATAAAAAAAAAATTAAATAAGAACAGATTCACTCGTATTATGAATAATAAATTACACTCTAACTCAATAATTTAGTGACTTGTGACCAACATTTTCGAAAATAAGCACATGCATACACAATCTATTATTCTTGGCCATCTCGAAGTGATTGATTAACTGTATTTAAGCGAATTGATAGAGAAAAAAGGTAAAGCGGAAAGCAAATTATGAAACTCAATGTCGAACCTGCAGAGCTGGTATCGTTAATGGCTACACAGAAGTCTTGAAGAGAACTCGGGTCTGAAGCTGAAGTAGTGAAGGAGAAAGCTAAAGCCAGTAGGGCAAAAGCTGGAAGAAGATGGATGATCTTCGCCATTGTTGAACAAGCTATGTGGTTGATGAACTCTGAATACTTGTTTTCTGTTCGAGGGGTGAGGAGTCTTGCTATGCACATATCCCTATTTATAGATTTCATTAGTGCTGAATAAGTCTCTCGCTCTCCTCTTACTCTCTGCTCTCTCTCCTCTTAGTCTCTCTCTCTTACTTTCTCTACTTAGTCTAGAACTCTCTCTCTCTCCCCTGCTCTAACTTTCTCTCTCTTACCAAGGCACTAGAAATGTTTAAGTTTTGGATGAAAGTTTAATAGGTCAACGCATACTCCTTTGGCATTCACGTTATGGGGTTGGTTTATTTTTGTTTATTACACGAAATCCGAACAATACAATATTTTCAATTTTGAACCAAAATCTTCTAGGTTTTATTTTTGAATTTCATGTGTTGTACTATGTTGAGAAGAGAGTTATACTTATGAGATTGTGCAACTTCCATAATATACAAGTAACGCCATCACAATTACACAATTTTCGGGTATTTTTGTCTTCACATGATAGACTGTCTCAGCACTTATACGTAAATTATTTCTATTTTATTATGCAAGTAAATGTTTTATTTTCGAAAGGGTAATTTGAATAATATCCTTTTTTGGAACTTAGAATCTTCTAATCTAATTTCACTATAAATTATGGACAATATTTAATCTTCTAAACAAGGTTATTTTCTAGGTAAGGTTCGGGTAGATGCAATTCAATAATTGTGTTCTTTGACATTCATCAACTACCCACATATTTTATCCCTCTAAGAATCATTCTGTAAACTATTATTATTTGATAAGTTTGATCAAGTCAAGCCTCTTGGATTATTATGTTTAGATGAATTGATCAAACACGTTGGTTCTAAAATCATCATTTTGAATAAAGTTGAGGTCAATCAAAACTTTTTTCCTAGTTTCTTAACCTATCTCTCGTCGTAATAATTTTGAATTAAAAATACGTGACAGTATAATCGGGATAGTGTAACTTGTTATCGTATGATAATTTCACACGAAATTAAATGAAAATAAAATGGATTTAACTTTTAATTTAGAAAGTCTTTTTTTTAATTATTTTATCCACAAAAAAAATTATTAGAATTGAGATTGAATGAAGTTTTATTAATGAAGAAGGAAAAATAAAATAAAATAGACTTTTTCTTCTCAATTAATCAACTATTATTCTTACTAACTCAAAGAATGATCTTGTTGATCTTAATCTTATGCAGTGTTTAACAAATTTGACTATTTGTTTCATCTTAAATAAGTTTTCTTTTTAAATTCTCAAAGAATTGGTATTACAAAATAAATAAATAAATAAAGCGTCGTTAAGATCAATCGTCAAAGACTAACGATAAGTCGTCTTTGTGACGACCCGACCCGTCGGGACCGTCACGGGACTGGACTGGACTTTGAGCTTAGACTTACACATTTTTGGACGTAAATTTTTTTGATTTTTTAAACTCTTGAACATTTAAAATAAGACATAAGATTGAAGGCAAGTGGACGACAGAAAAAAGTCTTTGAAGGTAGTGGGAGTCAGATGACAGAATAATTGGAAGACAGAATAGAAAGACATAGAAGAAAACAGAAAATAGAAACAGAAACAGAAGACAGAAAACGGAAGGCATCAACTTTGGAAAACATAACTCGAGAGGCATAAAGTCGGACGATGTTACAGTTGACTAAATTTAGACGTTAATGGAAGACATAAAGATGGGAGACAAGTGGAAGACTTAAAATGGACGACGTAAAATGGAAAACATAAGAAAAACTGGAAGATTTAAGGTGGACGACAGGTTTAGACGATGACAGGAATGGATGAAGACAGGAATAGACGATGATAGGAATGGACGAAGACAGGAATGGACGATGACAGGAATGGACGATGACTGGAATGGACAATGACTGGAATGGACCAGGAACGGACGATGACTGGAAATTCTAGGAATGGACGACAAAATTGAAAGACAGAAATGGACGAAGACGGGAATGTCCAGGAATGGACGACAAAATTGAAAGACAGGAATGTACGAAGATGAGAATGGACGAAGACGGGAATGTCCAGGAATGGACGACAAAATTGAAAGACAGGAATGTACGAAGACATAAATGTCCAAGAATAGACGACAAAATTGAAAGACAGGAATAGACGAAGATGAGAATGGACGAAGACGGGAATGTCCAGGAATGGACAACAAAATTGAAAGACAGGAATGGACGACTGAATTAGTCACTAGAATGGACGATTGAAATAATTGTAAGTCTTGAAAACTTGAAAGACATAAACATATACTCCGCTGATCGATCAGTTACCCTAGGCGATTGATCGGCTACCTCTCTGTTTGATGATTTACTTATTTTGACACAAAATGCTTCAAACCCCAAAAACTCGATTCAAAACGTAATTTTAAACATGCTAGAAAACATGACGGAAATTCAAGAAAACTGATTGCATGGGTGGCCTTAAAACTCAGACCAACCCATGCACAACCAAAGAAAAGATTCCAAACAATTCTAGTATATTTCAAAATACAATTGTCAAAACAAAGGTTTTAAAACATCAACACAGATCCTGTACACCACCTAAATCCCAGAATAAAACTATACAAACATGACCTTCAATTCAAGACATCACCCCACAAATCAAAATGCGCTTGACTGCCGCAACCAACCCCACAAGCTTGTTCCGCCAACCGCACCTACTCATCGACCTAAGGCACAAAGTCTTCATCTACAGGATCTGTACCTACAACAGGGAGTTCAACTATGAGCCTAAAGCTCAGTAAGGACATACAATGCTGTAGCATCTAGTTTTATTACAATTAAAGTAAGTTATCAAATGGGGATCAATGAATTGTATGGGAGGAATTGAGAAATATGTTGATTAGGTTATTGTAATATTAAGTAAGGGCAGAATAGTAATTAGCAGTTTTTAATGGATAACGTATTTAATGGAGGGTTTAGTGAGGATAGCCGCCACTGCTCACTCTCATTTCCCTTCTCGGCATTCAGCTCGAACCAGCCGACTCTCCAGGCGATTTCCCTCTCCGATCTTCATTCCTCGAATTAGGTAAGTTTTCTCTTCGTTTTCTTGAAGATTTTAGCGGCTAGGTAACAGAGAGAGTGCAATGTGTGTTTTGATAAAACTGTGAGTGAGTGGAGTTCGGGTTTAGTGTTGAGTCAGGGAATGGCGAGAACAGAACCCCTAGAATTAACCCCTTTAGATTTCTTAAAGTTTAGAATGAGGATTAATAATGCTGTGCTTATGTTTTCGGTGAGCAGGATTTCCAGAGTAGTTGAAACAGAGTGACTTCCAGGAGACCAGGTAAGTAGAGTTTGCATGTGCCTTCGGGCCTACATCACAAAACAGTAGGGTTTGTATTTGCATGAATGTATGTTTCATTTCAGTTGCCATCCATCATATTCTGAAAGTAAACGAAAATGAATTTACATGGAGTAGCATGGTGAGATGTGAACAGATTGTGACAGCATACTTTTAAGGGAGTTAATCCGCCCCTTAAATCGTATATATGGATTCATACCCTGGGAAAACTGATCCACCTCCCATTGTATCAGGGATCAATCAGCTGTTAAGGGAACTAATCCACCCCTTAAGTGATACATATATGGATTCATACCCTGGGAGAACCGATCCACCTCCCATTGTATCAGGGATCACCATACCAGTGAATGAATGCAACATAACTGAGGGATGAAAGTAGAAACTGCATATCTAGGATTTACATTTCAATACATATTTCATTTCTTGCTCTGCTTACTTAGCATTAGGCTAATAGATGAGTTTTGTGATGTAGGTGAAGGAGAATTAGCAGGTGTGTTCTCCAGTCATGTTGAGGAATAGAAGACGTTGGAGGAGTGCATCCGGGCCTCGACTTGGTAACTGATGGGGCTGTTTAACTGGAGGTTGTTCATTTTAGCTGTTTGAGAATTTAAGTACTAATGACTCAGTAGGTTGGATTGTTTTCCTGGGATTTCAAAATACTGATAGTTCATTTTGTTAGTAAATGTGGAGTAAGTTCTGTGAACCGTTTTTCTGGTTTTAACATTTAGAGGCTTTTAAGACAGAAATGGTTTTGGTGTTCTGTTATCTAATGGACTCACTATTACTGGTTTTATGTTGGTCATGAAGTTGATTTCTACTATATTTGAATGTCCGTGAGTTTTCTGTATTTAAAAGACTTTAGTGAAATGTGTGAGTCTAGATGGCTGAGAGTTTCATCTGTCGGAAGAAGTTTATTCCATCGGCAGATGTTGTGTATATTTTAGCCTTATCGGAAGGAGTCGTAAATGTCGTCGTCGGTAGATGTCGTATGCTTGTCCATCGGCAGATGGAAATCCATCGGCAGATGAAGTTATGTTGACTTCATCGGCAGATAAAGTTATGTTGACTTCATCGGCAGATGAAGTTATGTTGACTTCATCGGCAGATGAAGTTATGTTGACTCCATCGGCAGAGTTGTGTTGTCGTCTATCGGCAGATGAAGGTATGTTGACTCATCGGCAGATGAAGTTATGTTGACTCCATCGGCAGAGTTGTGTTGTCGGCTATCCGCAGATGAAGGTATGTTGACTTCATCGGCAGATGAAGTTATGTTGACTTCATCGGCAGATGAAGTTATGTTGACTTCATCGGCAGATGAAGTTATGTTGACTTCATCGGCAGATGAAGTTATGTTGACTTCATCGGCAGATGAAGTTATGTTGACTTCATCGGCAGATGAAGTTATGTTGACTTCATCGGCAGATGAAGTTATGTTGACTTCATCGGCAGATGAAGTTATGTTGACTTCATCGGCAGATGAAGTTATGTTGACTTCATCGGCAGATGAAGTTATGTTGACTTCATCGGCAGATGAAGTTATGTTGACTTCATCGGCAGATGAAGTTATGTTGACTTCATCGGCAGATGAAGTTATGTTGACTTCATCGGCAGATGAAGTTATGTTGACTTCATCGGCAGATGAAGTTATGTTGACTTCATCGGCAGATGAAGTTATGTTGACTTCATCGGCAGATGAAGTTATGTTGACTTCATCGGCAGATGGAAATCCATCGGCAGATGAAGTTATGTTGACTTCATCGGCAGATGAAGTTATGTTGACTTCATCGGCAGATGAAGTTATGTTGACTTCATCGGCAGATGAAGTTATGTTGACTTCATCGGCAGATGAAGTTATGTTGACTTCATCGGCAGATGGAAATCCATCGGCAGATGAAGTTATGTTGACTTCATCGGCAGATGAAGTTATGTTGACTTCATCGGCAGATGAAGTTATGTTGACTTCATCGGCAGATGGAAATCCATCGGCAGATGAAGTTATGTTGACTTCATCGGCAGATGAAGTTATGTTGACTTCATCGGCAGATGAAGTTATGTTGACTTCATCGGCAGATGAAGTTATGTTGACTTCATCGGCAGATGAAGTTATGTTGACTTCATCGGCAGATGAAGTTATGTTGACTTCATCGGCAGATGAAGTTATGTTGACTTCATCGGCAGATGAAGTTATGTTGACTTCATCGGCAGATGAAGTTATGTTGACTTCATCGGCAGATGAAGTTATGTTGACTTCATCGGCAGATGAAGTTATGTTGACTTCATCGGCAGATGAAGTTATGTTGACTTCATCGGCAGATGAAGTTATGTTGACTTCATCGGCAGATGAAGTTATGTTGACTTCATCGGCAGATGAAGTTATGTTGACTTCATCGGCAGATGAAGTTATGTTGACTTCATCGGCAGATGAAGTTATGTTGACTTCATCGGCAGATGAAGTTATGTTGACTTCATCGGCAGATGAAGTTATGTTGACTTCATCGGCAGATGAAGTTATGTTGACTTCATCGGCAGATGAAGTTATGTTGACTTCATCGGCAGATGAAGTTATGTTGACTTCATCGGCAGATGAAGTTATGTTGACTTCATCGGCAGATGAAGTTATGTTGACTTCATCGGCAGATGAAGTTATGTTGACTTCATCGGCAGATGAAGTTATGTTGACTTCATCGGCAGATGAAGTTATGTTGACTTCATCGGCAGATGAAGTTATGTTGACTTCATCGGCAGATGAAGTTATGTTGACTTCATCGGCAGATGAAGTTATGTTGACTTCATCGGCAGATGAAGTTATGTTGACTTCATCGGCAGATGAAGTTATGTTGACTTCATCGGCAGATGGAAATCCATCGGCAGATGAAGTTATGTTGACTTCATCGGCAGATGAAGTTATGTTGACTTCATCGGCAGATGAAGTTATGTTGACTTCATCGGCAGATGGAAATCCATCGGCAGATGGAAATCCATCGGCAGATGGAAATCCATCGGCAGATGAAGTTATGTTGACTTCATCGGCAGATGAAGTTATGTTGACTTCATCGGCAGATGAAGTTATGTTGACTTCATCGGCAGATGGAAATCCATCGGCAGATGGAAATCCATCGGCAGATGGAAATCCATCGGCAGATGAAGTTATGTTGACTTCATCGGCAGATGAAGTTATGTTGACTTCATCGGCAGATGAAGTTATGTTGACTTCATCGGCAGATGAAGTTATGTTGACTTCATCGGCAGATGAAGTTATGTTGACTTCATCGGCAGATGGAAATCCATCGGCAGATGGAAATCCATCGGCAGATGAAGTTATGTTGACTTCATCGGCAGATGAAGTTATGTTGACTTCATCGGCAGATGGAAATCCATCGGCAGATGAAGTTATGTTGACTTCATCGGCAGATGAAGTTATGTTGACTTCATCGGCAGATGGAAATCCATCGGCAGATGAAGTTATGTTGACTTCATCGGCAGATGAAGTTATGTTGACTTCATCGGCAGATGAAGTTATGTTGACTTCATCGGCAGATGGAAATCCATCGGCAGATGAAGTTATGTTGACTTCATCGGCAGATGAAGTTATGTTGACTTCATCGGCAGATGAAGTTATGTTGACTTCATCGGCAGATGAAGTTATGTTGACTTCCAATTCGAGTCCCTGTCCAGGTTTGCTGGACACTTTGCTCACAAGGACGAGGATAAGGTGTTCAAATATGTGCACGGACTGAAACCAGAAATTTACCGAGGAGTTAAATTCTGTGGCATTAAAGGTTTGACACTAAGTGAAGTGGTGTCCACTGCGCTGGAAGTGGAAGAGGCCGAAAGGAAGTGCGCTGGACCAAAGGAGACCCTGCAAAGGTTTAACCAGCCACACCAGCATAGAGGAATGAAGAGGCCAAGTGACAGCCAAAATAGCAAGGAAGCAGGAAGGAAAATACAGAAGGTCAGGAATTTTCCCCAATGTCCAACCTGTTTGAAAAATCACCCGGGGGAATGTAGGTGGACTTCCAGAAGGTGTTTCAATTGTGAGGAGGTCGGGCATTCGTTCAAAGAATGCACCAAGCCCAAAGTCCTTCGATGCTTCAACTGTAATAAGACAGGACACATTGTTAGAGACTGTCCAATTCCTAAGAGTGGCCCTGCTATGGTTAAACCGAGGATATTCTCAATGGTAGAGTCAGGAGAAGAGGACCAGCCTGCTGTGGTGTCAGGTACTATATTGATCAACTCTGTACCTGCCTTTACTTTGATAGATTCGGGTGCAACGCATTCTTTTATAGCTTCTGCTTTTGCTGATAAGTTAGATGTACAGTTTACCCCTTCCATGCATGTGTTTAATGTTGCCTTACCCTCTGGTGAAAGCATGCACTCTAACCAGGTGATACTGGATAGCGATGTATTAGTAGGGAATGTAAGTCTACCTGCTGATTTTATAATTATGGATATAATAGGATTTGATGCAATCCTAGGTATGGACTGATTGTTTAAACATCACGCCACAATTGATTGTAGAACAGGAGTAGTTAGTTTTCAACCCCCTGGTAAGTCGAAACATACCTTTCAAGCTTCAAAGAAGAGTAAGGAGATGTCTGTGATGACTTCCATTACCACTAGGCCTTTCCTGTGTAGAGAGTATTTCTGCTTCTTAGCTAGCGTTCTTGACACACAACTTGTGGAAAAAGCAAATCGTCAGAACGTCTTAATTGTCCAAGACTTTCCCGAAGTATTTTTAGATGACCTTCCAGGTTTACCGCCGGATAGAGAAATTGAATTCGTTGTAGATGTGTACCCCGGAGCCGAGCCTGTGTCTAAAAATCCTTATAGATTAGCTCCCACTGAACTTAAGGAATTAAAGAAACAATTGGAGGAACTATTAGAGAAAGGGTTCATACGCCCGAGCTTTTCACCGTGGGGCGCGCCTGTTCTTTTTGTCAAAAAGAAAGATGGATCAATCCGCATGTGTATTGACTATAGAGAACTGAATAAGTTAACAGTCAAGAACAAATACCCTTTGCCGAGAATTGATGATTTATTTGACCAACTAAAGGATGCAAGAGTTTACTCTAAGATTGACCATAGGTCCGGTTATTACCAACTGAAGGTTAAATCTGAAGATATCCCAAAGACAGCCTTTCGTACAAGGTATGGACATTATGAGTTTTTGGTTATGTCTTTTGGTTTGACGAATGCACCAGCAGCCTTCATGGACCTTATGAATAGAGTGTTTCGTGAGTATTTGGACAAGTTTGTCATTGTGTTTATAGATGACATTCTAATCTATTCCCGTACCAATGAGGACCATGCAAAGCATTTAAGTTTGGTGTTAGAAACACTTAGACAGCACCAGCTTTATGCTAAGTTTTCCAAATGCGAATTTTGGCTAGACAGAGTTCACTTTCTTGGTCATGTGATCTCTGGAGATGGAATATCAGTTGACCCAGCCAAGGTTCAAGCAGTTAAGGAATGGCCCCAACCGAAGAATGCTACTGACATTAGAAGTTTCGTTGGACTGGCAGGTTACTACAGAAAGTTTATTGAGGGATTTTCCAAGATTGCAACACCCCTCACCCGTTTAACTAGAAAGAATACCAAGTATGACTGGACAGAAGAGTGTGAGACTAGTTTTCAAACTTTAAAGCAGAAACTGACCAATGCCCCCATTCTAACCCTTCCTGTCGAAAATGGTAAGTTTAGTATTTATTGTGATGCTTTCAAGATTGGACTTGGCTGTGTGTTGATGCAAGATGGAAAAGTAATAGCTTATGCCTCTAGACAGTTGAAAACACACGAGAAGAACTACCCTACCCATGACTTAGAATTAGCTGCAGTGGTGTTTGCACTTAAGATTTGGAGGCATTACTTGTATGGACAGACTTGTGAGATATTTTCAAATCATAAAAGTCTGAAGTATATTTTCACACAGAAGGAACTAAACATGAGGCAACGCCGATGGTTGGAATTTGTAAAAGATTATGATTTTGAGATTAAATACCATCCCGGCAAGGCAAATGTCGTGGCTGATGCTTTGAGTAGAGTAGCAACGCCAACCCCATCCATGATTTCCAATATGCCATTAGTTCTAGAGTCAGAATTCCGAAAGTTTAATCTAGAAGTAGTATCCAGTGTATCAGCTATGCTTTCAGCCATAACCTTAAAGCCTACCATTCTAGAGAAAATAAAGGAAGCTCAGATAAATGATGATGAGTGTAACAAGTTTAGGTCAAGCATGAATTCTACGGACCGATCAGATTTTAACTACACTGCTAATGGAATTCTCAAGTTCCGAAATAGATGGTTTGTTCCGGCTGATACTGAACTTAGAAAAGAAATTTTATTTGAGGCGCATTCTTCTAGGTTCTCTGTCCACCCTGGGAGTACAAAGATGTACAGGGACCTTAAGCAGCATTACTGGTGGCCAGGTATGAAACGAAGTGTGGCAGAGCATGTGGAGTCGTGTCTGATCTGTCAGCAAGTCAAAGCTGAACATCAGAGGCCTGCAGGAACATTACAACCCTTACCAATCCCTGAATGGAAATGGGAACAAGTGACAATGGACTTTGTAGTAGGATTGCCTAGAACAGTAAAAGGACATGATGCAATTTGGGTGATAGTTGACCGTTTAACCAAATCAGCCCATTTTCTGCCCATGAGAATGACTTATTCGATGGACCAGCTTGCCGAGTTGTATGTGCACGAAGTTGTTAGGCTACATGGAGTTCCAATTACCATAGTTTCTGACCGAGACTCCAGATTCACATCCAAGTTTTGGAAAAGTTTACACAAAGCCATGGGAACACAGCTTAATTTTAGAACAGCCTTTCACCCACAAACAGATGGACAATCCGAGAGAACTATTCAGACCTTAGAGGATATGCTCCGAGCATGCATACTAGATTTTCAAGGATCTTGGAGTAGGTATTTGCCATTGGTTGAGTTCTCTTACAATAACAGTTTTCATGCAACAATAGGAATGGCACCATACGAGGCATTATACGGACGAAAATGCAGATCACCTTTGTACTGGGATGAAGTTGGTGAAGCACAGTTGCTAGGTCCTGACATTGTGCAGCAGACTGTGGAGAAGGTTGCCCTCATCCGACAGAGAATTTTGACAGCTCAAAGCCGCCAGAAAAGTTATGCTGATAAAAGGCGAAGAGAGCTAGAGTTTGAAGTTGGCAATGAAGTTTTCCTTAAAGTATCACCATTCAAAGGAGTTGTGAGATTCGGGAAGAGAGGCAAGTTAAACCCCAGATTTATTGGTCCGTTCTCTATTCTGAAAAGGATTGGTAGTGCGGCCTATCAGTTGCAGTTGCCGGCTTCGATGGAGGGAATCCATAATGTGTTCCATGTTTCTATGTTAAAGAAGTGTGTGAGAGATCCATCTCAAGTTGTTGAACAGCAAAACATCGAAATTCAACCTACGCTTACCTATGTGGAGAGGCCGGTAAGGATTCTAGACTATGCAGTGAAGATATTACGCAACAAAGAGATTTCACTAGTAAAAGTATTATGGCACAATCAGAACGTGGAAGAGACCACTTGGGAGCGCCAGCAAGACATGATGGACCAACATCCGAAATTATTCAGGTACTGAATTTTGAGGACAAAATTCTTTTAAGGAGGGTAGATTGTAGCATCCAGTTTTATTACAATTAAAGTAAGTTATCAAATGGGGATCAATGAATTGTATGGGAGGAATTGAGAAATATGTTGATTAGGTTATTGTAATATTAAGTAAGGGCAGAATAGTAATTAGCAGTTTTTAATGGATAACGTATTTAATGGAGGGTTTAGTGAGGATAGCCGCCACTGCTCACTCTCATTTCCCTTCTCGGCATTCAGCTCGAACCAGCCGACTCTCCAGGCGATTTCCCTCTCCGATCTTCATTCCTCGAATTAGGTAAGTTTTCTCTTCGTTTTCTTGAAGATTTTAGCGGCTAGGTAACAGAGAGAGTGCAATGTGTGTTTTGATAAAACTGTGAGTGAGTGGAGTTCGGGTTTAGTGTTGAGTCAGGGAATGGCGAGAACAGAACCCCTAGAATTAACCCCTTTAGATTTCTTAAAGTTTAGAATGAGGATTAATAATGCTGTGCTTATGTTTTCGGTGAGCAGGATTTCCAGAGTAGTTGAAACAGAGTGACTTCCAGGAGACCAGGTAAGTAGAGTTTGCATGTGCCTTCGGGCCTACATCACAAAACAGTAGGGTTTGTATTTGCATGAATGTATGTTTCATTTCAGTTGCCATCCATCATATTCTGAAAGTAAACGAAAATGAATTTACATGGAGTAGCATGGTGAGATGTGAACAGATTGTGACAGCATACTTTTAAGGGAGTTAATCCGCCCCTTAAATCGTATATATGGATTCATACCCTGGGAAAACTGATCCACCTCCCATTGTATCAGGGATCAATCAGCTGTTAAGGGAACTAATCCACCCCTTAAGTGATACATATATGGATTCATACCCTGGGAGAACCGATCCACCTCCCATTGTATCAGGGATCACCATACCAGTGAATGAATGCAACATAACTGAGGGATGAAAGTAGAAACTGCATATCTAGGATTTACATTTCAATACATATTTCATTTCTTGCTCTGCTTACTTAGCATTAGGCTAATAGATGAGTTTTGTGATGTAGGTGAAGGAGAATTAGCAGGTGTGTTCTCCAGTCATGTTGAGGAATAGAAGACGTTGGAGGAGTGCATCCGGGCCTCGACTTGGTAACTGATGGGGCTGTTTAACCGGAGGTTGTTCATTTTAGCTGTTTGAGAATTTAAGTACTAATGACTCAGTAGGTTGGATTGTTTTCCTGGGATTTCAAAATACTGATAGTTCATTTTGTTAGTAAATGTGGAGTAAGTTCTGTGAACCGTTTTTCTGGTTTTAACATTTAGAGGCTTTTAAGACAGAAATGGTTTTGGTGTTCTGTTATCTAATGGACTCACTATTACTGGTTTTATGTTGGTCATGAAGTTGATTTCTACTATATTTGAATGTCCGTGAGTTTTCTGTATTTAAAAGACTTCAGTGAAATGTGTGAGTCTAGATGGCTGAGAGTTTCATCTGTCGGAAGAAGTTTATTCCATCGGCAGATGTTGTGTATATTTTAGCCTTATCGGAAGGAGTCGTAAATGTCGTCGTCGGTAGATGTTGTATGCTTGTCCATCGGCAGATGGAAATCCATCGGCAGATGTTGCGTATATTTTAGCCTTATCGGAAGGAGTCGTAAATGTCGTCGTCGGTAGATGTCGTATGCTTGTCCATCGGCAGATGGAAATCCATCGGCAGATGAAGTTATGTTGACTTCATCGGCAGATGAAGTTATGTTGACTTCATCGGCAGATGAAGTTATGTTGACTTCATCGGCAGATGAAGTTATGTTGACTCCATCGGCAGAGTTGTGTTGTCGTCTATCGGCAGATGAAGGTATGTTGACTTCATCGGCAGATGAAGTTATGTTGACTCCATCGGCAGAGTTGTGTTGTCGTCTACCGGCAGATGTAGTCTATCGGTAGAGGTCACGTGAGAAACACGTGTCGGCAGTTGTTGGATAAATGATTTATCTGGCCGACGCTATCGGCAGATGTAGTCTGCCGAGAACTATCCGGGTGACGTCATCGGCAGGAGCCACCAGGTTTCTGTTTTGCTTTTCCGTTGACTTGTCGTCGGTAGATACGTTTAACTTCTGCACCTCTCAAGTATTTCATGTTTTAAACCCTTTTTCCCTTGGCCGATTATTCCTTAACATTCTCAACAATTATTTTAACAATGTTTTTCACAGTTATGTTTAACTCCATGGTTGTTCAAATGATTTCCGCTGCATGTTTCCAATGTTTTAAAGTTTTCTTTTAATTTAATTTCGAATGAAGTTTAAAATTTGCCCGGAGTGTTTTAGTTACATTCGGGTTATGAGTAACAAACCGGGTTCAGATAACTCGGGGCGTTACAATGCAGTGATGCATATGCTATGCATGAACTTTTGAAACACATGAACATCACTTTACATTACATTCATGTTAACAGGAGGTATAAGTGGGGCTTATAGAGGAACTGGCGCACATGATACATGTCACGACAGGACATAACAGGATGTCAGTCCCCGTTCCACACTTAACCGCACATTACATTCACATTTTATCTTTCTTAACTTCAAATCACGTGCATAAAACATTTACATGACTTTCAGAAAAACGTGTATGCATGAACATATACAATTCTTAAACGTAAAATAAACAGGCGACATGATAACAAAGTAAGACATAAAACATAACACATTTAACTTAGAACATAACCTATGACCTAACTACCCGACAACCAAGAACCTAGTATCTCCGTGATGTAGGGCCTTAAGGGCCAAACCTACGTGTATGAACTTACCTGATATTCGTAGAGTTGGAAACTTTTCACGTGTGTCCTCGGTGATTCACGAACCTATAACATGCACGATCGAACATAAACCACGTTGAAAAATGCTAACTAACAAACTTAGTAGAACTCTCTCTAAGCTCCATTCAAACCTTTAGATAACATTCAAGCGTGTTTTTGTACAAAAAGGATAAGTTTTCTCCAAACCTTAACCCTAAAACTTCAACGGAACTCACGTATAACTAGTCAAAACTCATTAACTAGCGTAGAGGATTACCTTTACTAGAGAAAACTGGAGAAAACAGGAGAAGACGGAGTTTTGGAATCTGTTGCACTTCGTCTGGAAGAGAGAAAACAGAGAGAAGAGGAAATGAGAAGTGGTTCACGTAGGAGAGAAGAGAAGGGAGGAAGAGAGAGGGAGAACATGACTTCTTCAACAAGTTGAACAAGTGTCAATCATCCATTAGTTCCTTCCCACCAACCTTAATTGGCTTCCTAATTTACCCCTCCATCCATTTCTAACTAATTTGTTAATTAGTTCGTTGATTCGATTTCTCCTAAATTCACTTTTTCCACAAAGCATCACAACAATTCCAATAAAATACGCAATATATTAATGGCAATTAAATCCCGCTCAATAATTCTAGGGATAATTACATGACCCAAATTGCCGGGTGTTACAGTCTTAAACAATTCATCCTCCAATAACAACATAAGAGAAGATTGTCGAATTCGATCAAATTTGAGAGACTAAGTCCCACAATCTAGTTTCAAAACAAGGCCTTTCAACATCACCAAAATCTCCTCCATAGCCTTCTCGTCCGACGTCGTAAAATGAAAACGCTAAACCCGTCTGAGTTTCACTCAAAAAGATGAACTTTCGTAGGATTTTGCATGCACATTCCAAACACAATAAACCTAGAAATGATTTCAAAATGAAGCTTTCCCAGTTTGCCATCTCAATCCACCCTTCACATGGGAATCAGTCACTGCAGAGCTGATATTACCTCTAATCTCTTCTACCTCATCTTCCTTCACAAGCACAAACAAAATCGATAAGGTCCCGAGATTATAGTTATTTCAGATCAATTTCATCCATAATGCCAGGCTTCGAACTATCGATCAATTTAGAGCAGTGGAGTTCCAGACGTACTTACATTAAGCTTGGTTAATCTTCTCATGCTTAACAACAACCTCAAGTCGAGCTTCTCGTTCAGGCACAAAACATCGACTACCAATTTTCGTATGTCGTTTAAATCAAATCTGCAAGTTAAATTTGATTATTATAAAGTTAAATACTTGTGAAAAATCAAATGAAAGAAAAATGTATGATGAAATTGAAATGAAAAGTCTCTAAACTAATTGGTTAATCATTGTGTTCCACGACGATACATCGGATGTCGTTTAAATGAATCCGAAAGTTATTTAATTCAATATAAAGTTAATACTCATGATATACCGAAAGTGTGAAAATCGAACATGAATATCAAAAGAAAAGAAAAAGATTGAGCGCTCAGATTTTACAAAAATACTATTTGAATTGAAAAAATTACGGGCACACGAGAAAAATTCACTATGAAAATCAACGCATAAGCACATTGTTGCAACTCAAGCATAATATATGTAGTAAGTAGTATACTGAGACCCTAAGACGTGTTCATACGCAAATTATTCCCTAAGACATCGTGTAATGGTTTGAAAATTTAATAACTATAATGTAATTTTGGATGTACATATTTAAATGATATGTAAATTAAGGTCGGAAAAAATTATATTGAAGAAAAGATAAATTAAGAAACGAAAATATGACAATTTGAAAATAATAATAATAATAATAATAATAATAATAATAATAATAATACGATTTCAGATTTTAATTTTTTATAATTAAATAAATTAGATTATAACTAGTCTAATTGGGTTAGATTAAAATTAAGAATGATTAAGGGTTAATTAAACTAGATATTTTGATAATTAAGCAAAAAGTGAAGGGTAAAATGATAATTTTGAATATATAAGAATGATAAAAGAGTAATTTGAAATGCTTTTTGAACGGTGAGGTGGTTGCTATTACGTGAGAGAGAGAGTGAGAGTGAGAGAGAGAGAGAGAAAGAGAGGAACCAAGGGAGAAGAAGAAGAAAAGAGGAGAAAAGGAAAGGGAAAAGTAGGGATTCAACAATTTTTCCTTTAGAGAAAGTTGTTCAGCTCGTTGAGAGGAATGTGTTGGTGAAAAAATTGATAGATCCAGTGGAGATTTTGAGAAAAAGTGGAGGAACCGACATACGATAAATACCTCTAACGATTAATATAGTTAGTTTAGACTTTATTGCCTTGATAGGTGGAAATAGTTTTAATTACTGTCTTGGATCTGGATAAGATAGAATTTGATGATGTATTATATTTCAACTTATAAAATATATTTTGGTTGTCGTGTATATTATTTGGATGTTATTAAAAATATCCTAATTTAGGATACCACGTAAGAAATGCAGAATATATGTCGTTTAGAAGTTCTCACTTAGGGAATAGATGTTTTGAGTAGGTTGTTTCAGGAGCTTCCCACGTCGGGAATCCAAATGGTCGGGGCTCGTCGAGTCAGGTTATGACAGTATGGTATCAGAGCTATACATAATAGTTCTAACTAGTTGGGGGGAAGCAATGTGTAAGGTCCTACAGCCTTACTGCTGGAAGCTTGAGAACATGTAGAGGGTGTGATGATCATATGAGTTGGTTTAAAGTGGATTGCATTTTTACATTTCAAATTGAATGTTAAAAATGACATTGGTTGTTTTGTGAAAATGGTCGTTTGGTTTTAAATCGTGCATATTTATAATATTGCATTTGATTTAATCAGTCGTTGAGAATGATTTTTAAACTGTGGTTGGTGGATTTTAAAAGGTTGATTGTTTTTAAATTGTGGTTAATGACATGGATTTCAAATGATAAATTGATTTCAAAATTAATCATGATTAAGTGGAAGATAATGAATGAGCCTAGATAGTGTAGATAGGGTCTGAGTTAGTTATTCTAGTTGCTAGATTTATTTGCTGGGACAATGACTCATTATGTGAAATATCAATATTTTTCAGATAGCGAGGACGTTTACCGAGATGAAAAAACCAAGGCAAGGTAAAGTGGGCAAGGAGGTATGGGTGAAAGATCATGGTTGATCGTCTTTGGATTGTGGAAAGTCACATGTCATGACTTATATAAATTGTAATTCCCTTCTATTGTACTTTAATGTAATGAATTTGATGATGATGTAGATGATGTAATATATTTTAACTTATGAAATATACTTCGGTTGTCATGTATATTGTTTGGATCTTATTATAAATATCCTAATTTATGATGTCATGTAGGATATATGTCATTTAGAAGTTCCCACTTAGAGAATATATTTTTTGAATAAGTTGTTTGAGGAGCTTCCCACCTCGAGAATTCAAATCGTCGGGATCCGTTGGTCGGGTCATGACAATATGGTATCATAGTTATACATAATAGTTCTAACTTGTTGGGAAAAAGTTAATAATTATGTTTAGAATGTCTTTTGTATTGCCTTATTGGTGAACGCTTATCTGATTAATATGTGATTTATTGTAGATGGACGAAGAAAGATCTACAAGTGAGAATGATAATCGTGATGATGAAATTGCGAAGATGCGGAGAGCTATAATAACTCTAGCAGATATTGTGAATAGGAATATTGCTCAGCAGAGCGATAAAAGAAATTATGTTTAGAAAATAGAATAACAAAGCAAACGTTGTATTAGTCATAGGAAAATAATTATTTAAATAAATAGGTAATTTAAAAATAATTAATTTCAAATACTATTGGGTCGACCATATATTGTTTATGGGTCATGTAATGCATCAATTACATTTTTATTATAATAATGCTACATTTATTCTCTTATTCTATTCTAACTTGATGACGTATCAAACAAAAATTAGTACAGTTAAAGTTTAATTAATATAATTAATTGTTTATTTATAATTTGACACATTAATTACACATATTATTATTTTTTAAGGTAATTATCGATTTGAACTCTGTACGATATACTGAATTTCAGTTTGCCCCATGTACTAAAAAAACTGGAAAACGAATCCTGTACTTTGATTTTGTTATCAGTTTTAACTTTCTATCAACAATTTCATTAAACACTCATTCAAAAAATTACCAAACGATATTGGATTCAGTTGAAATTTTTACCACATGTTAAATACTTAATGAAAAAGATAATCTGAAAATTTTTGTGATTTGTTAATGTGACGACACCCGACTAGATCGGGGTCGGCGAGCCTCACTCCAGACATTTAAAACAACGTGATATATATTTTTTTGAATTTTTAACTTTTAAAACTTTACACAGAGAAAACCTTCTCTGGAATTGAAGACTGGAAGATAATTAAAATCGGACTACAGAAATAAATGACAGAAGAAAATAGGAAGACAGAGACATTTAAAATTTGGACAAGTTGTGACAGCCCGGACCGGACCCGATCGGAGTCCGGGATCGGAGCCGTCACTCCGGGACAGTTAACAGAAAAACTGTGACTATTTTTTTTTTTTTTTACATTACACTTTTAAAATACCGACAGTGGGAGAGAAGATTCCCCGGATTCGAAATCAAACGGAAAGGAGACAATAAACAGGATTCGTGAATAACAGTTATAAATGGAAGCAGGGAACAGAGAGCGTTGGCGGAAGACTGAAGGAAACAGTGAAATGACAGAAGAATAGTTTGAGCAGAAAACAGAAATGAACGATGAAGTATAAAAGTGAGTTGAAACCGAAGTGAACAGTGTCAATCGGAAGATGTAAATAGGCTGGGCGGAATACTGGCGGAAGATGTGAGCTGACGTCAATCGGAAGATGCAATTACAAAGACATAAACGAAGATGACGTCAGCCGGAAGATGCAGACGTTAATCGTAATCAGCAGAAGGTGATGACGTCAGCCGGAAGATGGGTGACGTCATCGGAAGATGCAGACACAAATCGTGATCGGCAGATGGTGATGACGTCGGCCGGAAGATACATGACGTCATCGGAAGATGCAGGCAGTAAATGTAATCGGCAGAAGGAGATGATGTCAGCCGGAAGATGGGTGACGTCATCGGAAGATGTAGATAGTAAACGTAATCGGCAGAAGGGTGATGACGTCAGCCGGAAGATGGGTGACATCATCGGAAGATGCAGGAAACAGACAGCACCGGATGAGATGATGACATCAGCCGGAAGATGGGTGACGTCACCGGTGGATATACATTTAAACTAGACAGCAGTGGACGTGATCGGAAGATATAGTCTAAAAAGGGCAGAATTTAACAACTCTTAACAGAGAAACATATAGGCAGGGAGCATCAAAACAGAAGGAACAAAGGTTTCAAACCCTCTAAACCTGATTCAGAACCAAGTTGTAAAAATATGCTTTACAAATGACAGGATTTCCAGAGGGCAAACTGCATGAACAACTATAAAAGCAGAGACTATCCATGCATAGACTAACATGAGATATTCCGAACCATTTCAGAATACTTCAGAACATAATTCGACAGTCAAATACTGCTCAAACAGAAGGCATGGAAGTTATAGACTCTCAGTACTCGATTCTAATTAAGATTGTAAAACACACTTTACAATCTACAGATTCAATGAAACATACTGCATGGATAAATTCAAGACCCGAAGTTATCCATGCTCAAACAATTTAACAGAAAATGTTCTCAAAACAACTTCAGAAACATTCAGAATATAGACCTAACTGTCAAATACAGTGGTTTCTAAAACTGAGACATCATAACTTGTACATTGTTTCAAAATCCGAGGGACAGTACAGGACTTAGCGTATATTTACAGAATCTCCAAAACAGAAGTTTTCAGACAAAACTCAGGACTATGCAGTATTCTAAAACACAACACCAGAATTTCAGAAAAGAAAACTTTACAGAGACCTCTGAACAGAAATCATGTCTGGCTGCAACATCCTGCACACATGAGCTCGAGCCACCAGCACCTACTCATCAGACTGAGGCACAAAGTCCTCATTTTCAGGTTCAGTACCTACACCAGAGAGTTCACCTATGAGTCTAAAACTCAGTAAGATCATACTAGATATGCAGTAATGCAAAATGCTATGCATGTAGTTTTCAGAATACAGTGGCAGAGCAGAACTTTACGTTACAGTGGCAGAGCGGTATAAGTGGGGCTTATAGGGGAACCGGCAAACAGAAGGTGCACTATCAGGCACAGCAGTTTTCAGATTCCCAGGGAGGGATAAAACCAGAGGGTCCTTGCTAGGGACAATATTTTCATATTCCCAGGGAGGGATAAAACCAGAGGGCCAGTCCCCGTCCCACACTTAACCGGTACATTACAGACAGTCAGATTTTATCTTGTTTAGTTTCAAACAGTGTACAGAAATCGGTTTTGCATGAACTTTCAGTAAAAACGTGTATGCATGACATTCTCAGTGCCTGAACCTGTAATAGTAGACATCAGAATTTAACAGAATATACTGTGAAGCAGAACACAGACAGCTTAGAACATCAACTGAACAGAAGCTATAACATTTCTACCCAAAACTACCCAACAGAACAGAAATCCTAGTACCTCTGTGATGTAGGGCCTTAAGGGCCAACCTAAGGTTATGAACTTACCTGTTGCTGCAGAGTTGATAGTCCTGAACGTCTCGGAAATGCTTGAACCTGTACATACATGCTCAGAAAGTCAACAAGCTGCAAATGCTAACAAAACTTCGTAGGATCTGTTCCAAACTCATTCAAACCCTTAGAAAACAAACTGGTATGTTTTCATCCAAAAACAGTGAGTTTTCTCCAAATACCATAACCCTAAACTTCGGTAAAAACTCACATTAAACTTGTCCAAACTCGTTAGCATTAAAGGATACTTACCTTAGTGGAGGAACAGAAAGGAACTGGGAAGATCGAAGTAACTTCGATGGCTGTCTGTCGATAGGAAAAGAGAACGCCGAGAAGAGAATGGAGAGAGAAGGCAGAGAGGAGAAAAATGAAGATGGTTTCACGTAGGATGTGGAGTATGTCTTGTTCATCAAGTTGCCAGATGTCAATCATCCATTGGCTTACCTCCACCAACCTTAATTCTTCTCTAATTTGCCCTTCCATGCTTCTTATCCTATTTAGTTTCCACATTGATTTTATGAGTCACACATATTCGATTGGAAACATAAGCAATTATTAAAAAAAAACACAACGCATAAATATTCCCATAAATCTCGTTGAATAGTTAAGGAATATTTACATGGCAAAAATGCCGGGTGTTACACAAGTAACTTTAGACGAGTACGTTGGACGAGAGCAGGAAGACAGAGAGAAATGAAAACAGGAAGATATAAATAAATAAGAGACATATTAAATTTGAGGAAGTGGAAACAGGGAGACGTGAAGACAGGAAACAATGAATCCTGAAAACGTGAAAGCAGAAACCTGCAGGTAGGAACAAAGAAATGGACGACTAATCTGGACGACGTCAAATGGACGACGATAATCTGAAGACGTAAACTGGAAAACATAAACTGGACGATGGAAATGGACGACGAATCTGGATGACAGAATGGACTTATGAAATGAACGACAGAATGGACATTTAAAATAAAAGACAGAATGGACGAATAACGTAAACGACAGGATGGATGTTTAAAATAAAAGACAGAATGGACGAATGACGTAAACGACAGAATGGACGTTTAACTAAACTTGGGCAATTTCGTCCATAAGAAAAGCATAAAGACACGAATGGACGACGACGGGAATGGACAACAGAAATGGACGACAGAAATGAAAGACAGAATGGACGATGAAAATAAAAGACAAAATGCTTTGGACGTTTGAAAAAAAAAAGGCAGAATGGATGACAGAAACAGAAGACAGAATGGACGTTTAAAATAAAGGACAAAGTAGACGTTTAAAATAAAGGACAGAGTGGACGTTTAAAATAGACAACAGAATGAACGTTTAAAATAAAGGACAGAATGGACGTTTAACTAGACTTAGGCAGAATTCGTCCATAATAACACAATACAGGGTGGACGAATACAGAAATAGACGAAGGCAAAATGGACGGACATAATGGACGTTTATCTACACTTAGGCAGATTCGTCCATAAGAACACAAAACTGGATGGACGAATAAACTAAACGACAGAATGGACGAATAACTAAACTTAAACAGATTCGTCCATAAGGAAACATGAAGACATGAATGGACACTGAAGACGAATAAAATGGACAACATGATGGACGAACAGAATGGACGTTTAACTACACTTAGACAGATTCGTCCATAAGAACACAAAACAGGATGGACGAATAAACTAAACGACAGAATGGACGAATAACTAAACTTAAACAGATTCGTCCATAAGGAAACATGAAGACAAGAATGGAGAATACAATCAACTTAGTCCCTTTGACCCAGAATACTCCACAATCCCCCAAAACCAGATTCAAAACATAAATTTGAATATGACAAAATTTTGAAAATCTAACTGCATGGATAGCTCTAAAACCTGAGACCATCCATGCACAACCTAAAAGAAAGATTTCAAGCAGTTCAAGAATATTTCAAAATATTTCAAACGATTTCCAGAATATCTCAAAATACATACAACTGTTATTACAGAGGTTTTAAAACATTTACACAGATTCTATACATCCCAAAATCTAAACATCACCTAAATCCCAAATCCACAGAAACATGACATACACTTTTAAAACACACCCCCACAGATCAAAATTCGTCTGACTGCTACAATCAGCCCCACGAGTCAGTCCCGCCAACTGCGTCTACTCGTTAGCCTGAGGCATAAAGTCCTCATCTGGAGGGTCATTACCTACAACAGGGAGTTCAACTATGAGCCTAAAGCTCAGAAAGAACATAAAAATACAGTGATGCAAATGCTATGCATGAACTTTTCAAATACATTAACAGGTACTTCACATTATGTTCAAGTGCACAGGGGTATAAGGGGGCTTATAGGGGAACTGGCGCATAGGAGTACACTATCGGTACTTAACAGGGGTGCACTTTTAGGCACATAACAGGTATACAGGACAGGAATACAGAACATGATGCCAGTCCCCGTCCCACACTTAACCATACATTACATTACATGTTTTATCTTTCTTAACTTCAAATCAGGTGCATAAAACGTTTGCATGACTTTCAGGAAAACGTGTGTGCATGAACATTTACAGTGCTTAAACATAACATAGACATGCTACTGGATAACAAGCAGGACATGAAGCAAAATACATTCAGCTTAAAACATAACCTACAACCTAACTATCTGACAACCACTCAGACAAACAAAACCTAGTATCTCCTTGTTGTAGGGTCTTAAGGGCCAGACCTACGCATGAACTTATCTGTTGTCCGTAGAGTTGCAAGCCTCACAAGTACGTCTTCCACAATCCGCGAACCTATATTTTGTAGAATCGGTCGTTAACCCTAAATTTCGTCAAAACTTAAAGAATAACTATTCTAACTCGTTAACTAACATATAAGAGTTACCATTACTGGAGAAAGCTGGAGAAAACAGGAGAAAACGGAAAAATGGTTGCTCGACGTCTGAGAGAGAGGGAACAGAGAGGAGATGGATAAAATAAGAAGTGTTTTCTCACGTTGGAGAGAAGAGAAGAAAGGAGTCTTGGCTTCTTCAACAAGTTGCCAAGTGTCAATCATCCATTAGTTCTCTCCCACCAACCTTAATTGCTTCCTAATTTACCCCTCCATTCATTCATAACTAATTTATTAATTAGTTCGTCTATTCAATTTCTCCGAAGTTCACTTCTTCGCACAACGCATCACAACAATTCCATTAAAAATACGCATTATATTTATGGTAATTTAATCCCGCACAATAGTTCGAGGGATATTTACATGGCCAAAAATGCCGGGTGTTACAGTTAACGCATGTACGATTTATTGTAATTTTATTTTAGTATTTTATAAAAGTATTATAATAAATCATACAAGTTTTAAAAAATCACAAAAATTTTTCTATTATCTACCTATGATAGGTTGAACATGTGAAATTTTTTTCAAATAAAGCAAATATCGTTTGGTATTGTAAAAAAATTAATTTATAAAGTAAAGAAGAAATTGAGATTAATATAAAAAACTACCAAACCATATTTAATGTAGCACCCGGCCTTTTTGTCTGTAATTATTTCCCGAATCATTTTGCGGGATTGATTTAATGTTAATACAAGGTATGTTTTGTTGGAAAATAAAACTAATGTGTAACTAAACAAAACACTAAGTTTAAAATGCATGGAAGGGCAAATTAGAGAGGAATTAAGGTTGGTGGGGGAAAACCAATGGTTGTGTGACACGTGTCAGCTTGTTGAAGAAGCTAAGTTCTTCCTCCTACGTGAAACTCTCACTTCTCATCGGCTTCTTTCCTGTTCTTTCTCTGTTTTCTCTTCCTGGCGATCGCAATAAAGTACCAACACTTTGTTTCCCGTCTTTCCTTCTGTTTTCTCCAGCAAAGGTAAGCATCTACTCATGCTATTAAATTTGGACAAGTAAAAGTATGAGTTTGCTGAAGTTTTAGGTTACAATACTTGGGAGATATACTCTCATTTTTTGTAGGGGAAACACACTCGTTGTTTCCTACAAGTCTGAATGGAGTTAGCTGCATATTCTTCCAAGTTATTGTAAGCAATTGCAGCATTGTTTATTTCTCTACGTGCTTGTTACAGATCTGTCTATTCCGAGACATTTCAGCTTGCTCCATCGCGAAAAACAGGTAAGTTCATACCTGTAGGTTGGCCCTTAAGGCCCTACATCACGGAGGTACTAGGTTTTATGTTCTGTCGGGTTGTTTTGGGTAGAAAAGTTAGAGTTACGACCTGAGATGTTTGTATGTTCTGTTGTTTGTTGTCTTATTCTGTTATCTGCCAGTTTAAGTTTAAGCACTGTAAATGTCCATGCGTACACCGTTTTCTCGAAAGCTCATGCAAAAATATTTTCTGTACACGGTTTTGAAGTTAAGAAAGATAAAATCTGACTGTCTGTAATGTACCGGTTAAGTGTGGGACGGGGACTGGCACTCTGTTCTGCTCTGATTCTGTACTGTTTACTGTTATGTGCCTGATAGTGCACCGTGCCTGATAGTGCACTCCCTGTATCGCCAGTTCCCCTATAAGCCTCACTTATACCTCACTGTCACTGGAAGATAAATGTTCTGTACTGTCACTGTATTCTGAAAACCGCATGCATAGCATTTTGCATCACTGCATATTTATATGTTCTTACTGAGCTTTAGGCTTATAGATGAACTCTCTGATGTAGGTACTGAACCTGTAGATGAGGAGTTAATGCTTCAGTCTGATGTATAAGTGATCGGTAGCTCGAGCTTGCGTGGGATTGGTTGCTGCAGCCAGACATGTTTCTGTTTAGAGGTTCAAGTTTTTAATGTGAAGTTATATCTGTAAATTTTACTCAAATTCTGATGTTTGGTTTTTTAAAAAAAAAAAAACTCTATTATTAAATTTTGGAAATCCATGTTAAGTTCTGTACTGTCTCTGAGATTCTGAAACAATGTATAGATTTTGTGTCAACGTTTAAAATCTCTGTATTTGACAGTTGAGTTATATTCTAAAGTATTCTGGAATTATTTGGGGTATTTTCTGATTAGTCTGTGCATGGATGCTTTCTGGTTTTGGAATTTTCCATGCAGTCTGTTTCTTTAAATCTGTCAATTGTAAAGTATGTTTTACAACTTTATTTAGAATCGGGTATTGAAGGTTTACAACTTTCATGCCTTCTGTTTGTAATGTATTTGACAGTGAATTCATGTCCTGAAGTATTCTAAGTTGGTTTGATATATTTTCTATTAGTCTATGCATGGATGGTTTCTGTTTTTGAGCTATTTATGCAGCGTGATTATTCTTAAGTTTCTGTTATGCCTTCTGTTGTGCTCGAGAACCATGTTTTGTAGTGGTTTGAGAAACTGAGATTTGTAGGTATTCTGTTTCCATGTTTTCTGTCTGTGTGTCTCCCTGTCAAAAGTTGTAAATTTTGCCCTTGAAACTACGTCTACCGATTGATACTGTTCATTTTTGTCTGTAGTTCACCTCCACCGGTGGATAATGTATTTCTGTTCCTTGTTATGTCTTCTGCGTTATGCTTTGTCCCCATATCCACCGCTGCCCGCTGCCCGTTTGTTTCATTTCCTTTGTTTAGTTGCATCCACCGCTGCCCGTTTCCCTTTAGAAATTACATCCACCGCTGCCCGATCTCTTTTAAGTCATGTCTGCCGATTTCATCTGCTGTCTGTATCCTCCGGTTGACGTCATCCATCTTCCGGTTGACGTCATCACCTCATCTGATTTCAATTACTGCCTGCGTCTTCCGTCTGACGTCACCACCTCTTCCGATGACGTCATCCACTGTTTACATCTTCCGATTACGTTTAATGTCTGTATCTTCCGGTTGACGTCATCCATCTTCCGGCTGACGTCATCACCTCATCTGATTTCATCTGCTTTCATCTGCTGCCTGAGTCTTTCGGCTGACGTCACTCATCTTCCGGCTGACGTCACCACCTTTTCCGCCCAGTTTTTACTCAGCCTCTTCCGCTGAACATTGTTTGTCTTTTGTTGTATCTGAGTCCACCGATAGCTTTAACCTTCCGCCTGACGTCAGCTCACCTCTTCCGCCCAATTTAATTGTATCACCCGTCTTGGTTTAATTTTCATCCACCGCCCAACAGTATTTTGCTTTTGAAAACTAAGTCTTCCGCCAGTCTTCCGCCTAAGTCTTCCGCTTTGCCTTCTGTTTCATTTAGTTTAATTATTAACTGAATTCACCGCTGTTTTTTTTTAAAAAACTATGTCTCCCACCGGCTATTTTCTGCTGTCTTCTTATAACTGTCATCCAGATTCTTTTTACATGTCTTCCTGCACCCTTCAAATTCCACCTTACCTGATATTCTAAATGTCCAGAGTCTGTTTCCTTATAATTTCTACCTTCTGATCTCAACTGTGTTCCAGTTCATTTAAATCCCAGAGAGTTTCCCTCTCTCTGTGTTTCTCTGTTATTTGTTTTGTCTTCCGGTTTTAAATCTGTTTTTCTCGTTTTACTTTAAATACAGAGAATGTCTACTCTTATAATTACAGTTCTTTTCCTGCTTCCTGCTTCCTGTTTCTCTTTAAATCGTTATTGGCTTCTTGTTTTACTTTCCACTCCAGAGAACTCTCTCTCTGCGAAGTTTTAAAGTTTTGTAAATATTCAGTCCGTTCACAAATGTTAAATGTTCAAAAAAAATAGTCACCGTTTTTTTCTGTTTAAATGTTCTGAAGTGACGGCTCCGATCTCGGACCCCGATCGGGTTCGGTTTCGGGCTGTCACATTTAATTTATTTGAAAAGTTTTTCACATGTTCAACTTATCATGGGTAGATTATAGAAAAAGTTTTGTGATTTTCTAAAACTCGTATGATTTATTATAATATTTTTATAAAATACAAAAATAAAATTACAATAAATCGTACATGTGTTAAAAAAATCACAAAAAGTTCCAGATTATATTATCATTAAGTGTTAAACATGTGGTAAAAATTTCAACTAAATTCAATATCATTTGGTAATTGTTTGAATGAAGGTTTAATGAAATTGTTGATAGAAGGTTAAAATTGATAACAAAATTAAAATATAAGATTTGATTTGTTGGTTGTTTTAGTACGGGGCAAACTGAAATTCAGTTCATAGTACATTGTTCAAATCAATAATTATCCTATTTTTTATTATATGGTCTTCAACAAAATTGTTCTTTAATGGTTTCTAATTCCAAGAAGTAGTCAGTTAGACCAAGTGAAAGTAAGACCGCTGTGGCTAAGTCTACAAAACAAAAAAGTCAATAAATTTTAGTTTCTTATTTAAAAAAAATTATGAATATAGTTTTGACTATTCTCATAAACTTCATTATTTTTTCAAATAAAATTAGATGAAAAATTGCTTCTGAAAATAGTTTTTAAAACCGTGTTTAGAAATTTATTATGTAAACATATTTTGTAAACATGAGCATTGTTGGAAATCTATCATTTTTTTAGAGGTTTACGCTCTCAGTTTTCGTTCTATTTTACCTCATGACGTCTCACTTATATATTAGTCAGTAATTGGTGTAATAATGAAAATCAATAGTCAAAATAGAGTAATATTATGTTTACCCACTAATTTTACACTTAAATATTATATTTGGCGTGTCATTTACATATTATTCATTCATAGATAAAATTGTTATGCATAATATTGATAATTAAATTGATAGATTACATGAATTAATGAATGAATGACATGTCATGTCATGTTAGGATGTAAAATTTAAGTGTAAGATTTAAATGACACGCCAAAGAGCAAAATTGTATCCGCCTTTGCTCAAAGCAAAGAAAAATTTAATATTAAGCAGGGATTGTGGGGATCGTGATGTTACAAATTTGGTTTTGAAAGCAGGAAACTTTGTACTTTAAATCCTTATATGCTCTCACGCCCACGTACACACACAACGATGTATAGAGAGATAGCTGAAATGGAACATCATAAATACAAGTAAACACCATTTTATTTCATTCCAGAATCATAATGATTCACTTGTTTAACATATTTAATATACGAAATACATCAGAAAAATCACATAATATAGATTAAAATTTATTGATAATTTAGTGTCGCGACACAACATTGCACAACCCTAATTATTATCGTACCAGAACTGCTTTTGAAGGTAAGCGATAGTGTTCTTATCGACTCGGAATGCGTTTGTGAGAACATCTTGAGAAATGGGAGGAGTGGATCCAAACACTGCATTAGCAATGGTAATGACTCCTGGATTTTGGCTACTGAGTCCTGCGAAAGCAACTGCATTTGTATGTCCAATGTTGAATTGAAAATGAATTAGTCCCACAGGAAAAACAAACACATCGCCTTTGTTTAGAACTTTGGTGAAGAGTTTATTTTGACCGTTGGCGAGGTTGGACGTGACGAATCCAACGAGAAGAGTGCCTTCGGTCACGACTAGGATTTCAGAGGCCCGAGGGTGGGTGTGTGGAGGGTTTTGACCTTTTGGAGCATAGTCGATACGGACAAGGGATATTCCGAGCGTGTTGAGTCCCGGTAAGTTGTTGACGTTCACCGGAGTGACTTTCGAGCCGACTGGATTAGTTATGTTACCGGGCTTGTCGAGGCCGGAAAAGAAGAAGTCGTTTGGGGTCACCTGATTCGGATTTTTGCAGAATTTTCCGTTCACAAACACTATAAAAAAAAAATTAAATAAGAACAGATTCACTCTTATTATGAATAATAAATTACACTCTAACTCAATAATTTAGTGACTTGTGACCAACATTTTCGAAAATAAGCACATGCATACACAATCTATTATTCTTGGCCATCTCGAAGTGATTGATTAACTGTATTTAAGCGAATTGATAGAGAAAAAAGGTAAAGCGGAAAGCAAATTATGAAACTCAATGTCGAACCTGCAGAGCTGGTATCGTTAATGGCTACACAGAAGTCTTGAAGAGAACTCGGGTCTGAAGCTGAAGTAGTGAAGGAGAAAGCTAAAGCTAGTAGGGCAAAAGCTGGAAGAAGATGGATGATCTTCGCCATTGTTGAACAAGCTATGTGGTTGATGAACTCTGAATACTTGTTTTCTGTTCGAGAGGTGAGGAGTCTTGCTATGCACATATCCCTATTTATAGATTTCATTAGTGCTGAATAAGTCTCTCGCTCTCCTCTTACTCTCTGCTCTCTCTCCTCTTAGTCTCTCTCTCTTACTTTCTCTACTTAGTCTAGAACTCTCTCTCTCTCCCCTGCTCTAACTTTCTCTCTCTTACCAAAGCACTAGAAATGTTAAGTTTTGGATGAAAGTTTAATAGGTCAACGCATACTCCTTTGGCATTCACGTTATGGGGTTGGTTTATTTTTGTTTATTACACGAAATCCGAACAATACAATATTTTCAATTTTGAACCAAAATCTTCTAGGTTTTATTTTTGAATTTCATGTGTTGTACTATGTTGAGAAGAGAGTTATACTTATGAGATTGTGCAACTTCCATAATATACAAGTAACGCCATCACAATTACACAATTTTCGGGTATTTTTGTCTTCACATGATAGACTGTCTCAGCACTTATACGTAAATTATTTCTATTTTATTATGCAAGTAAATGTTTTATTTTCGAAAGGGTAATTTGAATAATATCCTTTTTTGGAACTTAGAATCTTCTAATCTAATTTCACTATAAATTATGGACAATATTTAATCTTCTAAACAAGGTTATTTTCTAGGTAAGGTTCGGGTAGATGCAATTCAATAATTGTGTTCTTTGACATTCATCAACTACCCACATATTTTATCCCTCTAAGAATCATTCTGTAAACTATTATTATTTGATAAGTTTGATCAAGTCAAGCCTCTTGGATTATTATGTTTAGATGAATTGATCAAACACGTTGGTTCTAAAATCATCATTTTGAATAAAGTAGAGGTCAATCAAAACTTTTTTCCTAGTTTCTCAACCTATCTCTCGTCGTACTAATTTTGAATTAAGAATACGTGACAGTGTAATCGGGATAGTGTAACTTGTTATCGTATGATAATTTCACACGAAATTAAATGAAAATAAAATGGATTTAACTTTTAATTTAGAAAGTCTTTTTTTAAATATTTTATCCACAAAAAAATTATTAGAATTGAGATTGAATGAAGTTTTATTAATGAAGAAGGAAAAATAAAATAAAATAGACTTTTTCTTCTCAATTAATCAACTATTATTCTTCCTAACTCAAAGAATGATCTTGTTGACCTTAATCTTATGCAGTGTTTAACAAATTTGACAATTTGTTTCATCTTAAATAAGTTTTCTTTTAAATTCTCAAACAACTTCGAAGAATTGGTATTACAAAATAAATAAATAAATAAAGCGTCGTTAAGATCAATCGTCAAAGACTAACGATAAGTCGTCTTTGTGACAACTCGACCCGCCGGGACCGTCACGGGACTGGACTGGACTTTGAGCTTAGACTTTCACATTTTCGGACGTAAAAATTTGTGATTTTTTAAATTCTTGAACATTTAAAATAGCAAGATATAAGATTGAAGGCAAGTGGACGACAGAAAAAGTCTTTGAAGGTAGTGGGAGTCAGATGACAGAATAATTGGAAGACAGAATAGAAAGACATAGAAGAAAAAAGAAAACAGAAACAGAAGACAGAAAACGGAAGGCATCAACTTTGGAAAACATAACTCGAGAGGCATAAAGTCGGACGATGTTACAGTTGACTAAATTCAGACGTTGATGGAAGACATAAAAATGGGAGACAAGTGGAAGACTTAAAATAGACGACGTAAAATGGAAAACATAAGAAAAACTGGAAGATTTAAGGTGGACGACAGGTTTGGACGATGACAGGAATGGATGAAGACAGAAATAGACGATGATAGGAATGGACGAAGATAGGAATGGACGAAGACAGGAATGGACGATGACAGGAATGGACGATGACTGGAATGGACGATGACTGGAAAGTCTAGGAATGGACGACAAAATTGAAAGACAGGAATGGACGAAGACGGGAATGTCCAGGAATGGACGACAAAATTGAAAGATAGGAATGTACGAAGACGAGAATGGACGAAGACGGGAATGTCCAAGAATGGACGACAAAATTGAAAGACAGGAATGGACGAAGACGGGAATGTCCAGGAATGGACGACAAAATTGAAAGATAGGAATGTACGAAGACGAGAATGGACGAAGACGGGAATGTCCAGGAATGGACGACAAAATTGAAAGACAGGAATGGACGAAGACAGAAATGTCCAAGAATAGAAGACAAAATTGAAAGACAGGAATGGACGAAGATGAGAATGGACGAAGATGGGAATGTCCAGGAATGGACGACAAAATTGAAAGACAGGAATGGACGACTGAATTAGTCACTAGAATGGACGATTGAAATAATTGTAAGACTTGAAAACTTGAAAGACATAAACATATACTCCGCTGATCGATCAGTTACCCCAGGCGATCGATCGGCTAGCTCTCTGTTTGATGATTTACTTATTTTGACACAAAATGCTTCAAACCCCAAAAACCCGATTCAAAACGTAATTTTAAACATGCTAGAAAACATGACGGAAATTCAAGAATACTGATTGCATGGGTGGCCTTAAAACTCAGACCAACCCATGCACAACCAAAGAAAAGATTCCAAACAATTCCAGTATATTTCAAAATACAATTGTTAAAACAGAGGTTTTAAAACATCAACACAGATCCTGTACATCACCTAAATTCCAAAATAAAACTATACAAACATGACCTTCAATTCAAGACATCACCCCACAAGTCAAAATGCGCTTGACTGCCGCAACCAACCCCACGAGCTTGTTCCGCCAACCGCACCTACTCATCGGCCTAAGGCACAAAGTCTTCATCCACGGGATCTGTACCTACAACAGGGAGTTCAACTATGAGCCTAAAGCTCAGTAAGGACATACAATGCAGTGATGTATATGCTATGCATGAACTTTTGAAACACATGAACATCACTTTACATTACATTCAGGTTAACAGGAGATATAAGTGGGGCTTATAGAGGAACTAGCGCACAGGATACATGTCACGACAGGACATAACAGGATGTCAGTCCCCGTTTCACACTTAACCGCACATTACATTCACATTTTATCTTTCTTAGCTTCAAATCACGTGCATAAAACATTTACATGACTTTCAGGAAAACGTGTATGCATGAACATATACAATGCTTAAACGTAAAATAAACAGGCGACATGATAACAAAGCAAGACATAAAACATAACACATTTAACTTAGAACATAACCTATGACCTAACTACCCGACAACCAAGAACCTAGTATCTCCGTGATGTAAAGCCTTAAGGGCCAAACCTACGTGTATGAACTTACCTGATATTTGTAGAGTTGGAAACTTTTCACGTGTGGCCTCGGTGATTCACGAACCTATAACATGCACGATCGAACATAAACCACGTTGAAAAATGCTAACTAACAAACTTAGTAGAACTCTCTCTAAGCTCCATTCAAACCTTTAGATAACATTCAAGCGTGTTTTTGTACAAAAATAATAAGTTTTCTCCAAACCTTAACCCTAAATCTTCAACGGAACTCACGTATAACTAGTCAAAACTCATTAACTAGCGTAGATGATTATCTTTACTGAAGAAAACTGGAGAAAACGGGAGAAGACGGAGTTTTGGAATCTGTTGCACTTCGTCTGGAAGAGAGAAAACAGAGAGAAGAGGAAATGAGAAGTGGTTCACGTAGGAGAGAAGAGAAGGGAGGAAGAGAGAGGGAGAACATGCCTTCTTCAACAAGTTGAACAAGTGTCAATCATCCATTAGTTCCCTCCCACCAACCTTAATTGGCTTCCTAATTTACCCCTCCATCCATTTCTAACTAATTTGTTAATTAGTTCGTCGATTCGATTTCTCCTAAATTCACTTTTTCCACAAAGCATCACAACAATTCCAATAAAATACGCAATATATTAATGGCAATTAAATCCCGCTCAATAATTCTAGGGATAATTACATGACCCAAATTGCTAGGTGTTACAGTCTTAAACAATTCATCCTCCAATAACAACATACAAGAAGATTGTAGAATTCGATCAAATTTGAGAGACTAAGTCCCACAATCTAGTTCCAGAACAAGGCCTTTCAACATCACCAAAATCTCCTCCATAGCCTCCTCGTCCGACGTCGTAAAATTAAAATGCTCACCCCGTCTGAGTTTCACTCAAAAAGACGAACTTTAATAGGATTTTGCATGCACATTCCAAACACAATAAACCCAGAATTGATTTCGAAATGAAGCTTTCCAAGTTTGCCATCTCAATCCACCCTTCACATGGGAATCAATCACTGCAGAGCTGATAATACCTCTAATCCCTTCTACCTCATCTTCCTTCACAAACACAAACAAAATCGATGAGGTCCCGAGATTATAGTCATTTTAGATCAATTTCATCCATAATGCCAGGCTTCGAACTATCGATCAATTTAGAGCAGTGGAGTTCCAGATGTACTTACATTAAGCTTGGTTAATCTTCTCATGCTTAACAACAACCTCAAGTCGAGCTTCTCGTTCAGGCACAAAACATCGACTACCAATTTTTGTATGTCTTTTAAATCAAATCTGCAAATTAAATTTGATTATTATAAAGTTAAATACTTGTGAAAAATCAAATGAAAGAAAAATGTATGATGAAATTGAAATGAAAAGTCTCTAAACTAATTGGTTAATCATTGTGTTCCACGACGATACATCAGATGTCATTTAAATGAATCTGAAAGTTATTTAATTCAATATAAAGTTAATACTCATGATATACCGAAAGTGTGAAAATCGAACATGAATATCAAAAGAAAAGAAAAAGATTGAGCGCTCAGATTTTACAAAAACACTATTTGAATTGAAAAAATTACGGGCACATGACAAAAATTCACTATGAAAATCAACGCATAAGCACATTGTTGCAACTCAAGCATAATATATGTAGTAAGTAGTATACTGAGACCCTAAGACGTGTTCATACGCAAATTATTCCCTAAGACATCGTGTAATGGTTTGAAAATTTAATAACTATAATGTAATTTTGGATGTACATATTAAATGATATGTAAATTAAGGTCGGAAAAAGTTATATTGAAGAAAAGATAAATTAAGAAACGAAAATATGACAATTTGAAAATAATAATAATAATAATAATAATAATAATAATAATAATAATAATAATAATAATAATAATAATAATAATAATAATAATAATAATAATAATAATAATAATAATAATAATAATAATAATAATAATAATAATAATAATAATAATAATAATAATAATAATAATAATAATAATAATAATAATAATAATAATAATAATAATAATAATAATAATAATAATAATAATAATAATAATAATAATAATAATAATAATAATAATAATAATAATAATAATAATAATAATAATAATAATAATAATAATAATAATAATAATAATAATAATAATAATAATAATAATAATAATAATAATAATAATAATAATAATAATAATAATAATAATAATAATAATAATAATAATAATAATAATAATAATAATAATAATAATAATAATAATAATAATAATAATAATAATAATAATAATAATAATAATAATAATAATAATAATAATAATAATAATAATAATAATAATAATAATAATGAGAGAGAGAGAGAGAGAGAGAGAGAGAGAGAGAGAGAGAGAGAGAGAGGAGGAGAGAGAGAGAGAGAGGAACCAAGGGAGAAGAAGAAGAAAAGAGGAGAAAAGGGAATGGAAAAGTAGGGATTCAACAATTTTTCCTTTAGAGAAAGTTGTTCAGCTCGTTGAGAGGAATGTGTTGGTGAAAAAATTGATAGATCCAGTGGAGATTTTGAGAAAAAGTGGAGGAACCGACATACGGTAAATACCTCTAACGATTAATATAGTTAGTTTAGACTTTATGCCTTGATAGGTGGAAATAGTTTTAATTACTGTCTTGGATCTGGATAAGATAGAATTTGTTGATGTATTATATTTCAACTTATGAAATATATTTTGGTTGTTGTGCATATTATTTGGATGTTATTAAAAATATCCTAATTTAGGATACCACGTAAGAAATGCAGAATATATGTCGTTTAGAAGTTCTCACTTAGGGAATAGATGTGACGACCCGTCTTTCAACGCATGTTACGGGACCACCCATTCTCCGCGGATCCTGGTGCTGACCTGGGCCGGAGGGTTCTACCGTTGAAGGAGGGGCCGTTACGAACCCACATCGCTTGGGGAAGTACATGAAAATGAAACATATGTAAGAGATCCCTCCCAACATAGCAAGACGCGTTTTGGAGCTCAATTGACAACGGATCCCATAAGAACTCCGAAGTTAAGAGAGCTTCGGCGAGAGTAATTCCAGATTGGGTGACCTTCCGGGAAGTTCTCGCCAAACAAAGCCGTGAGGGGAGGATATTGGGCTGCGGCCCAATCCCCAGAGCGGACAATATCTTGCTAGGATGAGGGGTCGTTACAAATGGTATCAGAGCCTGTACCCAACCAGAAATGTGGCCAACGAGGACGTTGGGCCTCCGAGGGGGGGTGATTGTGACGACCCGTCTTTCAAATCATGTTACGAGACCACCCATTCTCCGCGGATCCTGGGGCTGACCTGGGCTGGAGGTGGGTAAAGCTCCGCGGATCCTGGGGCTGACCTGGGCCGGAGGGTTCTACCGTTGAAGGAGAGGCCGTTACGAACCCACATCGCTTGGGGAAGTACATGGAAATGAAACATATGTAAGAGATCCCTCCCAACATAGCAAGACGCGTTTTGGAGCTCAATTGACAACGGATCCCATAAGAACTCCGAAGTTAAGAGAGCTTCGGCGAGAGTAATTCCAGGTTGGGTGACCTTCCGGGAAGTTCTCGCCAAACAAAGCCGTGAGGGGACGATATTGGGCTGCGGCCCAATCCCCAGAGCGGACAATATCTTGCTAGGATGAGGGGTCGTTACAATAGATGTTTTGAGTAGGTTGTTTCAGGAGCTTCCCACCTCGGGAATCCAAATTATCAGGGCTCGTCGAGTCAAGTTGTGACAGTATGGTATCAGAGCTATACATAATAGTTCTAACTAGTTGGGAGAAGCAATGTGTAAGGTCCTACAGCCTTATTGCTGAAAGCTCGAGAACATGTAGAGGGTGTGATGATCATATGAGTTGGTTTAAAGTGGATTGCATTTTTACATTTCAAATTGAATGTTAAAAATGACATTGGTTGTTTTGTGGAAATGGTTGTTTGGTTTTAAATCGTGCATATTTATATGTAGCACCCGGTTTCATTAAAATCAAAATGAACTAACAAAAAGTGGTATATAATTTTATGGTAGAAATTTGAGTGAAACGTTGATTAGGTTATTAAATGACTAGTTAGGGGCAAGATGGTAATTGTGGATTAATATTGTGGATAACGTATTTAAGGAAACAATTCATTGAAGTGTAGCCGCCACTGCTCATTCTCATTTCCCTTCTCGGTATTCAGCTCGAACCAGCCGACTCTCCAGGCGATTTCCCTCTCCGATCTTCATTCCTCAAATTAGGTAAGTTTTCTCTTCGTTTTTCTTGAAGATTTTAGTGGCTAGGTAACAGAGAGAGTGCAATGTGTGTTTTGATAAAACTGTGAGTGAGTGGAGTTCGAGTTTAGTGTTGAGTCAGAGAATGCACGAAGAACAAAATTCCTAACTAGCTTCTTTAGATTTCTGAATGATTATTGGTTGGTGCTCGGAGATTTAGAATCGGACAAATGTTAGAAGGATGGTAACGTTATTGAACTTTCTGATTTATGTGTGTTCTAGAAGTGCAGAGAGTGAGGGATAGGAATAGGGGCTTAGCGATGAATCGGGAATGGCGAGAACAGAACCCCTAGAATTAACCCCTTTAGATTTCTTAAAGTTTAGAATGAAGTTTAATAATGCTGTGCTTATGTTTCCGGTGAGCAGGGTTTCCAGAGTAGTTGAAACCGAGTGACTTCCAGGAGACCAGGTAAGTAGAGTTTGCATGTGCCTTCGGGCTACATCACAAAACAGTAGGGTTTGTATGTGCATGAATGTATGTTTCATTTCAGTTGCCATGCATCATATTCTGAAAGAAAACGAAAATGAATTTACATGAAGTAGCATGGTGAGATGTGAACAGATTGTGACAGCATACTTTTAAGGGAGTTAATCCGCCCCTTAAATCGTATATATGGATTCATACCCTGGGAAAACTGATCCACCTCCCATTGTATCAGGGATCAATCAGCTGTTAAGGGAACTAATCCACCCCTTAAGTGATACATATATGGATTCATACCTTGGGAGAACCGATCCACCTCCCATTGTATCAGGGATCACCAGACCAGTGAATGAATGCAACATAACTGAGGGATGAAAGTAGAAACTGCATATCTAGGATTTACATTTCAGTACATATTTCATTTCTTGCTCTGCTTACTTAGCATTAGGCTAATAGATGAGTTTTGTGATGTAGGTGAAGGAGAATTAGCAGGTGTGTTCTCCAACCATGTTGAGGAATAGGAGACATTGGAGGAGTGCATCCGGGCCTCGACTTGGTAACTGATGGGGCTGTTTAACCAGAGGTCGTTCATTTTAGCTGTTTGAGAATTTAAGTATTAATGACTCAGTAGGTTGGATTGTTTTCCTTGGATTTCAAAATACTGATAGTTCATTTGTTAGGGAATGTGGAGTAGGTTCTGTGAACCGTTTTTCTGGTTTTAACATTTAGAGGTTTTAAGACAGAAATGGTTTTGGTGTTCTGTTATCTAATTGACTCGCTATTACTGGTTTTATGTTGGTCACGAAGTTGATTTCTACTATATTTGAGTGTCTGTGAGTTTTCTGTATTTAAAAGACTTCAGTGAAATGTGTGAGTCTAGATGGCTGAGAGTTTCGTCTGTCGGAAGAAGTTTATTCCATCGGCAGATGTAGTGTACATTTTAACCTTATCAGAAGGAGTCGTAAATGCTGTCGTCGGTAGATGTCGTATGCTTGTCCATCGGCAGATGGAAATCCATCGACAGATGAAGTTATGTTGACTCCATCGGCAGATGAAGTTATGTTGACTCCATCGGCAGATGAAGTTATGTTGACTCCATCGGCAGATGAAGTTATGTTGACTCCATCGGCAGATGAAGTTATGTTGACTCCATCGGCAGATGAAGTTATGTTGACTTCATCGGCAGAGTTGTGTTGTCGTCTACCGGCAGATGTAGTCTATCGGTAGAGGTCACGTGAGAAACACGTGTCGGCAGATGTTGGATAATTGATTTATCTGGCTGGCGCTATCGGCAGATGTAGTCTGCCGAGAGCTATCCGGGTGACGTCATCGGCCGAAGCCTTCAGTTTTCTGTTTTGCTTTTCCGATGACTGGTCGTCGGTAGATACGTTTGACTTCCGCAACTTCTCAAGTATTTCATGTTTTAAACCTTTTTCCTTTGGCCGATTATTCCTTAACATTCTCAACAGTTATTTTAATAATGTTTTTTTCACGGTTTTGTTTAACTCCATGGTTGTTCAAATGATTTCCGCTGCAAGTTTTAAATCTTTTGGGTTAAAGGAAAGATGTCATTTTGGTTGTCGAGAAAAGTTATGAATTTATTAACAAAATTTCTTAGTTATGTCCAGTTTTGAGTAACGAACCGAGTTCAGATAATTCGGGGCGTTACATTATAATATTGCATTTGATTTAATCAGTCGTTGAGAATGATTTTTAAACTGTGGTTGGTGGATTTTAAAAGGTTGATTGTTTTTAAACTGTGGTTAATGACATGGATTTCAAATGATAAATTGATTTCAAAATTAATCATGATTAAGTGGAAGATAATGAATGAGCCTAGATAGTGTGGATAGAGTCTGAGTTAGTTATTCTAGTTGCTAGATTTATTTGCTGAGACAATGACTCATTATGTGAAATATCAATATTTTTCAGATAGCGAAGACATTTACCGAGATGAAAAAACCAAGGCAAGGTAAAGTGGGCAAGGAGGTATGGGTGAAAGATCATGGTTGATCGTCTTTGGATTGTGGAAAGTCACATGTCATGACTTATATAAATTGTAATTCCCTTCCATTGTACTTTAATGTAATGAATTTGATGATGATGTAGATGATGCAATATATTTTAACTTATGAAATATACTTCGGTTGTCATGTATATTGTTTGGATCTTATTATAAATATCCTAATTTATGATGTCATGTAGAAAATGTAGGATATATGTCATTTAGAAGTTCCCACTTAGAGAATATATTTTTTGAATAAGTTGTTTGAGGAGCTTCCCACCTCGAGAATTCAAATCGTCGGGATCCGTTGGTCGGGTCATGACAATATGGTATCATAGCTATATATAATAGTTCTAACTTGTTGGGGAAAAGTTAATAATTATGTTTAGAATGTCTTTTGTATTGTCTTGTTGGTGAACGCTTATCTGATTAATATGTGATTTATTGTAGATGGACGAAGAAAGATCTACAAGTGAGAATGATAATCGTGATGATGAGATTGCGAAGATGCGAAGAGCTATAATAACTCTAGCAGATATTGTGAATAGGAATATTACTCAGCAGAGCGATAAAATAAATTATGCTTAGAAAATAGAATAACAAAGCAAACGTTGTATTAGTCTATAGGAAAATAATTATTTAAATAAATAGGTAATTTAAAAATAATTAATTTCAAATACTATTGGGTCGACCATATATTGTTTATGGGTCATGTAATGCATCAATTACATTTTTATTATAATAATGCTATATTTATTCTCGTATTCTATTCTAATTTGATGACGTATCAAACAAAAATTAGTACAGTTAAAGTGTAATTAATATAATTAATTGTTTATTTATAATTTGACACATTAATTACACATATTATTATTTTTTAAGTTAATTATCGATTTGAACTCTGTACGATATACTATTGGGTCGACCATATATTGTTTATGGGTCATGTAATGCATCAATTACATTTTTATTATAATAATGCTATATTTATTTTCGTATTCTATTCTAACTTGATGACGTATCAAACAAAAATTAGTACAGTTAAAGTGTAATTAATATAATTAATTGTTTATTTATAATTTGACACATTAATTACACATATTATTATTTTTTAAGGTAATTATCGATTTGAACTCTGTACGATATACTGAATTTCAGTTTGCCCCATGTACTAAAAAAACTGGTAAACCGAACCCTGTACTTTGATTTTGTTATCAGTTTTAACCTTCTATCAACAATTTCATTAAACACTCATTCAAAAAATTACCAAACGATATTGGATTCAGTTGAAATTTTTACCACATGTTAAATACTTAATGAAAAGATAATCTGAAAATTTTTGTGATTTGTTAATGTGACGACACCCGACCAGATTGGGGTCGGCGAACCTCACTCCAGACATTTAAAACAACGTGATATCTTTTTTTTTGAATTTTTAACTTTTAAAACTTTACACAGAGAAAACCTTCTCTGAAATTGAAGACTGGAAGATAATTAAAATCGGACTACAGAAATAAATGACAGAAGAAAACAGGAAGACAGAGACATTTAAAATTTGGACGAGTAACTTTAGACGAGTACTCTGGACGAGAGCAGGAAGACAAAGATAAATGAAAACAGGAAGATATAAATAAATGAGAGACATATTAAATTTGAGGAAGTGGAAACAAGGAGACGTGAAGACAGGAAACAATGAATCCTGAAAACGTGAAAGCAGAAACCTGCAGGTAGGAAGACAGAAATGGACGACTAATCTGGACGACGTCAAATGGACGACGATAATTTGAAGACGTAAATTGGAAAACATAAACTGGACGATAGAAATGGACGACGAATCTGGATGACAGAATGGACTTATGAAATGAACGACATAATGGACATTTAAAATAAAAGACAGAATGGACGAATAACGTAAACGACAGGATGAATGTTTAAAATAAAAGGCAGAATGGACGAATGACGTAAACGACATAATGGACGTTTAACTAAACTTGGGCAATTTCGTCCATAAGAAAAGCATAAAGATAGGAATGGACGACAGAAATGAAAGACAGAATGGACGATGAAAATAAAAGACAAAATGCTTTGGACGTTTGAAAAAAAAAGGCAGAATGGATGACAGAAACAAAAGACAGAATGGACGTTTAAAATAAAGGACAAAGTAGACGTTTAAAATAAAGGACAGAGTGGACGTTTAAAATAGACAACAGAATGAACGTTTAAAATAAAGGATAGAATGGACGTTTAACTAGACTTAGGCAGAATTCGTCCATAATAACACAATACAGGGTGGACGAATACAGAAATAGACGAAGGCGAAATGGACGGACATAATGGACGTTTATCTACACTTAGGCAGATTCGTCCATAAGAACACAAAACAGGATGGACGAATAAACTAAATGACAGAATGGACGAATAACTAAACTTAAACAGATTCGTCCATAAGGAAACAGGAAGACAGGAATGGACACAGAAGACGAATAAAATGGACAACATGATGGACGAACAGAATGGACGTTTAACTACACTTAGAGACAGATTCATCCATAAGAACACAAAACAGGATGGACGAATAAACTAAACGACAGAATGGACGAATAACTAAACTTAAACACATTCGTCCATAAGGAAACATGAAGACAGGAATGGACGAATATAATCAACTTAGTCCCTTTGAACCAGAATACTCCACAATCCCCCAAAACCAGATTCAAAACATAAATTTGAACATGACAAAATTTTAAAAATCTAACTACATGGATAGCTCTAAAACCCGAGACCATCCATGCACAACCTAAAAGAAAGATTTCAAGCAGTTTAAAAATATTTCAAAATATTTCAAATGATTTCTAGAATATCTCAAAATACATACAACTGTTATTACAGAGGTTTTAAAACATTTACACAGATTCTATACATCCCAAAATCTAAACATCACCTAAATCCCAAATCCACAGAAACATGACATACACTTTTAAAACACACCCCCACAGATCAAAATTCGTCTGACTGCTACAATCAGCCCCACGAGTCAGTCCCGCCAACTGCGTCTACTCGTTAGCCTGAGGCATAAAGTCCTCATCTGGAGGGTCATTACCTACAACAGGGAGTTCAACTATGAGCCTAAAGCTCAGAAAGAACATAAAAATGCAGTGATGCAAATACTATGTATGAACTTTTCAAATACATTAACAGGTACTTCACATTATGTTCAAGTGCACAGGTATATAACAGGGGTGCACTTTTAGGCACATAAAAGGTATATAGGACCGGAATACAGAACATGATGCCAGTCCCCGTCCCACGCTTAACCATACATTACATTACATGTTTTATCTTTCTTAACTTCAAATCAGGTGCATAAAACGTTTGCATGACTTTCAGGAAAACGTGTATGCATGAACATTTACAGTGCTTAAACATAACATAGACATGCTACTGGATAACAAGCTGGACATGAAGCAAAATACATTCAGCTTAAAACATAACCTACAACCTAACTATTAGAATTGAGAATTGAATGAAGTTTTATTAATGAAGAAAGAATAATAAAAGAAAATAGACTTTTTCTTCTCAATTAATCGACTATTATTCTTACTAACTCAAGGAATGATCTTGTTGACCTTAATCTTATGCAGTTTTTAACATATTTGACTATTTGTTTCATCTCAAACAAGTTTTGTTTTAAATTCTCAAACAACTTCGAAGAACTGGTATTGCAAAATAAATAAATAAATAAAGAGTTGTTAAGATCAACCGCCAAAGACTAACGATCAATCGTCTAAACAATTCATCCTCCAATAACAACATACAAGAAGATTGTAGAATTCGATCAAATTTGAGAGACTAAGTCCCATAATCTAGTTCCAGAACAAGGCCTTTCAACATCACCAAAATCTCCTCCATAGCCTCCTCGTCCGACGTCGTAAAATTAAAATGCTCAACCCGTCTGAATTTCACTCAAAAAGACGAACTTTAATAGGATTTTTCATGCACATTCCAAACACAATAAACCCAGAATTGATTTCGAAATGAAGCTTTCCAAGTTTGCCATCTCAATCCACCCTTCACATGGGAATCAATCATTGCAGAGCTGATAATACCTCTAATCCCTTCTACCTCATCTTCCTTCACAAACACAAACAAAATCGATGAGGTCCCGAGATTATAGTCATTTTAGATCAATTTCATCCATAATGCCAGGCTTCAAACTATCAATCAATTTAGAGCAGTGAAGTTCTAGACGTACTTACATTAAGCTTGGTTAATCTTCTCATGCTTAACAACAGCCTCAAGTCGAGCTTCTCGTTCAGGCACGAAACATCGACTACCAATATGTCATTTAAATAAATCTGCAAGTTAAATTTGATTATTATAAAGTTAAATACTTTGGAAAAACCAAATGAAAGAAAAATGTGTGAAGAAATTGAAATGAAAAGTCTCTAAACTAATTGGTTAATCAGTGTGTTCCACGACGATACATCGGATGTCGATTAAATGAATCTGAAAGTTATTTAATTCAATATAAATTTAATACTCATGATATATCGAAAGTGTGAAAATCGAACATGAATATAAAAGAAAAACAAAGATTGAGCGTTCAGATTTTACAAAAACACTATATGAATTGTAAAATTACAGGCACACAGGGGAAATTCACTATGAAAATCAACGGATAAGTACATTGTTGCAACTCAAGCATAATATATGTAGTAAGTTGTAACACCCGGTTCTTTTGAACCAAGTCTTAATTCTTTTTAAATTAATGGCACACTTTAAAAGACAATAATAAAAGTAGGGTTAATGGATGACTAGGCAGGGGCATAAGGGTAATTGGAAATTTAAAAGTGGATAATGTATTTAAGGAAAGAGGTTTTGGGTTTAATGTACTGTAGCCGCCACTATCTTACTTGCCATTCTCCTTCCAGCCCTCGGCTCTGCAGCAGAAGCCTCTAGACGATTCCCTTGCCCGACTCTCCTTCATTCTAGGTAAGTTTTCTTCATTTTCTTCTTGAGTTTTAGCAGTTAGATAACTGAGGGAGTACAATGTGAGGAATTTCGAGGATGCTGGGATTGATGGTAGGTTCGAGTTTTGGGGTTAAATGGGAATGCTTGAGTAACAGGGTTTCAAACTGGTTTCCTTGAACTCCTGATTGATTTTTGGGTGAAGTTTAGTGAAGTTTGATTAATGTACTGTTATGACTACTAGGTGAGCCAGCTTCTATAGTAGAGCTTACAGCCGAGCGATTTCCAGGAGCCAGGTAAGTGAAGTATGCTTGTGCCTTCGGGCCTACATCACAAAACAGTAGGTTTATATTGCTTGAATGTGTTTGTATGTCATGAATCATATTTTTGAAAGTGTGCGAAAATGAATTTACATGAAATGACATGGTAAAGAATGAACAGTCTGTAACTGATAAGCTATTAAGGGAACTAATCCACCCCTTAACTTATGAAGGGATTTATACTTTGGGAGAAGTGATCCAACTCCCAATTTCACTGGGAGATCTGAACAGTTGTTAAGGGAACTAATCCGCCCCTTAATCGAGAGAGAGGATGTATGACTTTGGGAGAAGTGATCCAACTACCAATTTCACAGGGGGATCAGATCAGAAACAATGCAAATGCAACAGAGATGAGAAAGTAGAAACTGCATGTTTAGGAATTTAAGTTTCAGCATTTCATTTCATCACTGCTTTACTTACTTAGCATTAGGTTAATAGATAAGTTTTGTGATGTAGGTGAAGAAGTGACAGCAGATGTGTTCTCTGAGTTTGCTGAGAACTAGGCAGGTTGGAGGGGTACCTTCATGCATCGATCTGGCAACTGATGGGGCGGTTTAACTTGTGCCTATAGATGTGAAGGTTTAGCGAACCATGATTAAATTTAAGTTTTGTTGAGTTTTCTAATGACAGAAGTGGTTTTTAATGTTTTTGAATACATTAGTGAGACTTTTTTTATAATAGCACTCTGTTGATTTTAACGTTGGCTCTTACTGGATTTTGAGTAATGTAAGGATTTGAGTTGGTTCTGAATGGTTTCAACGAAGTAAGCAAATTCTTTTTGTAGTTAGAGTTGTACTTGTATAGCAAACGAGTAGTTGAAATGTTGCTCTGTTGTCTATCGATAGCAGTTGGGCGTTTTGTCCACCGGCAGATGTTGGAGGATTAAATCATCCAGCTGACGTCATCGAAAGATGTCTTCAGTAGAAGCCATCGGAAGGTGTGTGTAGAAAATGTGTGATTTTGGTCTATCGGTAGCAGTAAGTGGTAAGATTTGTCGTTTGGCAATCGGCAGAGGTTGGATGACGGAATCATCCGGCTGACGTCATCGGTAGATGTGAGTAGCAGTTTGTCGTTTTGTGAACGGTGTGTGTGTGAATAAAAGTCTTCTTGTCGCTTAGCGATCGGTGGATGAAGTCGTTCCATAGGTGGAAGTCTTTAGCAGCCTTGTCATCTTGTAACCGGATGATGTCGAGTATTGTATCTATCGGAAGATGTAGGAAGACCTTTTTTGTCGTCTAGTGACCGGTCGATGTATTCTGTTTTATTTTGTGCTGAGTAAAAGGTTTTTGTCGTTTAGTGATCGGTCGACGTGTTCTGTTTTCTCTTTCTTTTCAACCAACTATCTTGAATATTTTTATTTAATAAGTATTGTTTTTATACGATGATTTTCCGCTGCTAGTTTTAACGTTTTAAGAGTTAAATTTCGATCATTGAATGAAATTTCAAATTTATCTCAAAAAAATATAGTTCGGTTCGACGTTGTGTGTGACGAACCGGGTTCAGAAAACTCGGGGTGTTACAGTATGGTATTAGAGACATTCAGTTAAACCGTTCAAAAGATTACTCATCAGTACCGATCGTCGCATGGGAGTACTCCAACAACTGTAAGTGTTTACGTTAGCTTTAGTTGTTAGATATTTATGAGAATAGTTAATCTTGTACAGGATCTTAATACTATGGCTAGACGACCAGGGAGGCCACGAGTACTGAGAGAAGAGCCAAATTTGAGGAATGAGGAAGATTCTAGTGTAATTAGACAGCTGACAGATTTAGTACGTCAGCAGACGGATTTAGTGCGCCAACAGTCCGATCAGTTGGGTGTGTTGTTGAACCGAGAAGTACAAGGAAGTGCTAACTCGGGTTCTAGCAATGAACATTCTAGAGATAGGTTCAGGAGACTAAGACCACCTACGTTTGACGGTCAGTCATCTGATCCAGTTATTGCCGAAGGGTGGCTTAGGAAGATTGAGAGCATGTTTAGGTGTGCCAACATTGGAGAAGGGGACAAGGTCACGTTGGCAACATTTCATTTGGCTGGAGAAGCTCAACTTTGGTGGGAAACAATGGAGACCACCACTGATGTTTTGGCGATGCCTTGGTCACAATTCAAGGACTTTTTCTATGAGAAGTATTTTAATAGCACTGTCTAGACCGCGAAGAAGTTGGAGTTTCTGAACTTGAAGCAGATAGGGTCTGTGGCCGAGTATAGTAGGCGATTTGAGTCCCTGTCCCGGTTTGCTGGACATTTTGCTCACAAGGATGAGGATGAGGTGTTCAAATTTGTGCATGGACTGAAGCCGGAAATCTACCGTGGAGTTAAATTTTGTGGTATTAAAGGCTTGACGTTCAGTGAAGTTGTGTCCACTGCTTTGGAAGTGGAAAAAGCTGAAAGGATGTGTGCTGGACCAAAGGAGGTCCCACAAAAGTTTATCCAGCCGTACCAACAAAGAGGAGTGAAGAGGCCAAATGAAGGCCAGAATAGCCAAGGAACAGGAGGAAAAATACAGAATTCCAGGAAATTTCCCTAGTGTCCTAAGTGTTTGAAGAACCACCCGGGCGAATGCAGACTGGGCCTTGGGAAGTGTTTCAACTGTGAGGAGGTTGGACACACGTTCAAAGAATGCCCGAAGCCTAGAATCACCAGATGCTACAACTGTAACAAGGTCGGCCATATTAGCAGAGACTGCCCAGCTTCTAAGAGTGGTCCTCCTATGATTAAACCAAGGATATTCCCCATGATGGAGTCGGGTGAGGAACAGCCCGCTGTTGTGTCAGGTACTATATTGATCAACTTTGTGCCTTCTTTTACTTTGATAGATTCTGGTGCAACGCATTCATTTATAGCATCTGCATTTGCTGTTAAGTTAGATGTACAGTTTACCCCTTCCATGCATGTGTTTAATGTTGCATTACCCTCTGGTGAACGCATGCACTCTAACCAAGTGATGCTTGACAGTGATGTGTCAGTAGGGAACGTAAGTCTACCTGTTGATCTTATTATTATGGATATAATGGGATTAGATGTAATCCTAGGGATGGACTGATTGTTTAAACACCACGCCACAATTGATTGTAGGACTGGAATAGTTAGTTTCCAACCCCCTGGTAGTTCGAAACATACCTTTCAAGCTTCAAAGAAGAGTAAGGAAATGTCTGTGATGACTTCTATTGACACTAGACCTTCCCCATATGGAGAGTACTTGTGCTTCTTAGCTAGTGTTTTAGACACACAACTTGTAGGAAAAACAAATCCTCAAAATGTCTTAATTGTCCAAGACTTCCCTGAAGTATTTTTAGATGACCTTCCTGGCTTACCGCCAGATAGAGAAATTGAATTTATGGTAGACGTTTATCCCGGGGCCGAGCCTGTGTCTAAAAATCTATATAGATTAGCACCAACAGAACTAAAGGAATTAAAGAAACAGTTGGAGGATCTGTTGGAGAAAGAGTTCATACGCCCTAGCTTTTCACCGTGGGGTGCATCTGTCCTTTTTTGTCAAAAAGAAGGATGGATCGATGTGGATGTGCATTGATTATCGGGAACTAAATAAGCTAACTGTCAAGAACAAGTATCCATTGTCGAAGATCGATGATTTATTTGACCAACTTAATGGTGCAAGAGTCTTTTCTAAAATTGATCTAAGGTCAGGTTACTATCAATTGAAAGTTAAATCTGAAGATATCCCAAAGACTGCTTTTCGCACAATGTACGGACATTATGAGTTTTTGGTTATGTCCTTTGGATTGACTAATGCACCGGCAGCCTTCATGGATCTTATGAATAGAGTGTTTCATGAGTATTTGGACAAATTTGTCATTGTGTTTATAGATGACATTCTAATCTATTCACGTACTAAGGATGAACATGCAAGGCATTTGAGTTTAGTGTTAGGAGTACTAAGACAGCACCAACTTTATGCCAAGTTTTCCAAGTGTGAGTTTTGGTTGGACAGAGTTCACTTTCTTGGTCACGCGATCTCTGGAGATGGGATATCTGTCGATCCAACCAAGGTTCAAGCAGTTAAGGAGTGGCCCCAACCGAAGAATGCTACTGATATTCGGAGTTTCCTTGGGTTAGCAGGATACTATAGGAAATTCATTGAAAGATTCTCAAAGATTGCTACACCCTTCACTCGATTAACTAGGAAAAACATTAAGTATGCATAGACAGAGGAATACGAATCCAGTTTCCAGACTTTGAAACAGAAACTAACCAATGCCCCAATATTAACCCTTCCTGTTGAAAGTGGTAAATTTAGCATTTATTGCGATGCTTCCAAGATTGGTCTTGGATGTGTGTTGATGCAAGATGGTAAGGTAATAGCTTATGCCTCTAGACAGTTGAAAACTCATGAGAAGAATTACCCTACACATGACCTGGAATTAGCGGCAGTGGTATTTGCACTTAAGATTTGGAGACATTACTTGTATGGACAATCTCGTGAGATATTTTTAGATTATAAGAGCCTGAAGTATATCTTCACCCAGAAGGAATTAAATATGAGGCAACGTCGATGGTTAGAATTTGTAAAGGACTATGACTTTGAGATTAAATATCATCCCGACAAAGCAAATGTTGTGGGAGATGCCTTGAGTAGAGTAATAACATCGACCACAACTAAGATTTTCAATATGCCATTAGCCTTAGAGACTGAATTCCAAAGGTTTAATCTAGAAGCAGTATCCAGTGTATCAGCTATACTCTCAGCCATAACCTTAAAGCCTACTATTCTGGAGAAAATAAGGGAAGCTCAGAAGAATGATGACGAGTGTAACAAGTACAAGTTAAGCATGGATTCTACGGACAAATTAGATTTTAACTATTCTACTAATGGAATCCTTAAGTTTAGAAATAGATGGTTTGTTCCTGCCATTAGAGAACTTCAAGATGAGATTCTTTCTGAAGCACATTCTTCTTGATTTTCTGTCCACCCTGGGAGTACAAAGATGTACAAGGATCTTAAACAGCATTATTGGTGGCCAAGCATGAAAAGGAGTGTGGCAGAGTATGTAGGATCATGTTTGTGTTGTCAGCAGATTAAAGCTGAGCATTAGAGACCCATAGGAACATTGCAACCTTTACCAGTTCCTGAATGGAAATGGGAACAAATAACGATGGACTTTGTTGTGGGATTGCCTAGAACAGCAAAAGGACATGATGCTATCTGGGTGATAGTTGATCGATTAACTAAATCAGCCCACTTTCTGCCTATAAAGATGACATACTCGATGGATCAGCTTGCTGAATTGTATGTGCAAGAGATTGTTAGGTTACATGGAGTTCTAGGTACCATAGTGTCAGATCGGGATTCTAGATTCACATCTAAGTTTTGGAAAAGTTTGCACAAGGCTATGTGAACACAGCTTAGTTTCAGCACAGCTTTTCACCCTCAAACAGATGGACAATCTAAGAGAACTATTCAGACCTTAGAAGATATGCTCCGTGCATGTGTATTAGAATTTCAAGGATGTTGGAGTAAATATTTATCACTGGTGGAGTTTTCCTATAATAACAGTTTTCAGGCAACAATAGGAATGACACCGTATGAAGCATTGTATGGACGAAAATGCAGATCGCCTTTGTACTGGGATGAAGTTGGTGAAGCACAGTTGCTTGGTCCTGACATTGTGCAACAAACGGTTGAGCAGGTTGCCCTCATCCGACAGAGAATTTTGGCAGCTTAGAGCCAACAGAAAAGTTATGCAGATTGTAGGCGTAGAGAATTGGAGTTTGAGGTAGGTGATGAAGTTTTTCTCAAGGTGTCACCATTAAAAGGAGTTGTGAGATTTGAAAAGAGAGGCAAGTTGAACCCCAGATTTATTGGACCATTCTCAATCTTGAAAAGGATTGGGAAGACAACTTACCAGTTACAGCTACCAACCACTATGGAAGGAATCCATAATGTGTTTCATGTTTCCATGTTGAAGAAGTGTATGCGGAATCCAACTCAGATTGTGGAACAGCAGAGTATTGAAATTCATCCTACTCTTGCTTATGAGGAGAAACCGGTAAGGATCCTAGACTATGCTGTGAAAGTGTTGCGCAACAAGGAAGTTCCACTGGTGAAAGTCTTATGGCACAACCAGAACATAGAGGAGACAACTTGGGAGCGCCGGCAAGACATGATGGACCAACATCCAGAGCTATTCAGGTACTGAATTTTGAGGACAAAATTCTTTTAAGGAGGGTAGATTGTAACACCCGGTTCTTTTGAACCAAGTCTTAATTCTTTTTAAATTAATGACACACTTTAAAAGGCAATAATAAAAGTAGGGTTAATGGATGACTAGGCAGGGGCATAAGGGTAATTGGAAATTTAAAAGTGGATAATGTATTTAAGGAAAGAGGTTTTGGGTTTAATGCACTGTAGCCGCCACTATCTTACTTTCCATTCTCCTTCCAGCCCTCGGCTCTGCAGCAGAAGCCTCTAGACGATTCCTTTGCCTGACTCTCCTTCATTCTAGGTAAGTTTTCTTCATTTTCTTCTTGAGTTTTAGCAGTTAGATAACTGAGGCAGTACAATGTGAGGAATTTTGAGGATGCTGGGATTGATGGTAGGTTCGAGTTTTGGGGTTAAATGGGAATGCTCGAGTAACAGGGTTTCAAACTAGTTTCCTCGAACTCCTGATTGATTTTTGGGTGAAGTTTAGTGAAGTTTGATTAATGTACTATTATGACTACTAGGTGAGCCAGCTTCTAAAGTAGAGCTTACAGCCGAGCGATTTCCAGGAGCCAGGTAAGTGAAGTATGCTTGTGCCTTCGGGCCTACATCACAAAACAGTAGGTTTATGTTGCTTGAATGTGTTTGTATGTCATGCATCATATTTTTTAAAGTGTGCGAAAATGAATTTACATGAAATGGCATGGTAAAGAATGAACAGACTGTAACTGATAAGCTATTAAGGGAACTAATCCACCCCTTAACTTATGAAGGGATTTATACTTTGGGAGAAGTGATTCAACTCCCAATTTCACAGGGGGATCTGAACAGTTGTTAAGGGAACTAATCCGCCCCTTAATCGAGAGAGAGGATGTATGACTTTGGGAGAAGTGATCCAACTACCAATTTAACAGGGGGATCAGATCAGAAACGATGCAAATGCAACAGAGATGAGAAAGTAGAAACTGTATGTTTAGGAATTTAAGTTTCAGCATTTCATTTCATCACTGCTTTACTTACTTAGCATTAGGTTAATAGATAAGTTTTGTGATGTAGGTGAAGAAGTGACAGCAGGTGTGTTCTCTGAGTTTGCTGAGAACTAGGCAGGTTGAAGGGGTACCTTCATGCATCGATCTTGCAACTGATGGGGCGGTTTAACTGGTGCCTATAGATGTGAAGGTTTAGCGAACCATGATTAAATTTAAGTTTTGTTGAGTTTTCTAATGACAGAAATGGTTTTTAATGTTTTTGAATACATTGGTGAGACTTTTCTGATTATAGCACTCTGTTGATTTTAACGTTGGCTCTTACTGGATTTTGAGTAATGTAAGGATTTGAGTTGATTCTGAATGGTTTCAGCGAAGTAAGCAAATTCTTTTTGTAGTTAGAGTTGTGCTTGTATAGCAAAAGTGTAGTTGAAATGTTGCTCTGTTGTCTATCGATAGCAGTTGGGCGTTTTGTCCACCGGCAGATGTTGGAGGATTAAATCATCCGGCTGACGTCATCGGAAGATGTCTTCAGTAGAAGCCATCGGAAGGTGTGTGTAGAAAATGTGTGATTTTGGTCTATCGGTAGGAGTAATTGGTAAGATTTGTCGTTTAGCGATCTGCAGAGGTTGGATGACGGAATTATCCTGCTGACGTCATCGGTAGATGTGAGTAGCAGTTTGTCATTTTGTGAACGGTGTGTGTGTGAATAAAAGTCTTCTTGTCGCTTAGCGATCGGTGGATGAAGTCGTTCCATCGGTGGAAGTCTTTAGCAGCCTTGTCGTCTTGTAACCGGATGATGTCGAGTATTGTATCTATTGGAAGATGTAGGAAGACCTTTTTTGTCGTCTAGTGACCGGTCGATGTATTTTGTTTTATTTTGTTCTGAGTAAAAGGTTTTTGTCGTTTAGTGATCGGTCGACGTGTTCTGTTTTCTCTTTCTTTTCAACCAACTATCTTGAATATTTTTATTTAATAAGTATTGTTTTTATACGATGATTTTCCGCTGCTAGTTTTAACATTTTAAGAGTTAAATTTTGATCATTGAATGAAATTTCAAATTTATCTCAAAAAAATATAGTTCGGTTCGACGTTGTGTGTGACGAACCGGGTTCAGAAAACTCGGGGCGTTACATAAGTAGTATATTGAGACCCTAAGACGTGTTCATACACAAATTATTCTCTAAGACCTATCGTGTAATTGTTTGAAAATTTTAGAACTAAACTGTAATTTTGGATGTAAATATTTAAATGATATGTAAATTAAGGTTGAAAAAAATTATATTGAAGAAATGATAAATTAAGAAACGAAAATATGACAATTTGAATAAAATAAAAATAAAAATAAACATAATAACACGATTTCAGATTTTAATTTTAATAATTAAATAATCTAATTGGGTTAGATTAAAATTAAGAATGATTAATGGTTAATTAAACTAGGTATTTTGGTAATTAATCAAAAAATGAAGGGTAAAATGATAATTTTGAATGGATAAGAATGATAAAAGGGTAATTAACCCTTGAAATGGTGAGGTGGCTGCTCTTATGTGGTTATTACGCAAGGAAAAGAGATAGAGAGAAGAAAAAGAAAGAAGGAAAATCCAGAAAGGAAAGAGAGAGAGAGAGAGAGTGTAACGACTCTTTATCTCAGTAAGATATTGTCCGCTCTGGGGATTGGGCCGTAGCCCAATATCCTCCCCTCACGGCTTTGTTTGGCGAGGACTTCCCAGTCGGTCACCCAACCTGGGATTGCTCTCGCCAAAGCGCTTTTAACTTCGGAGTTCTTATGGGATCCGTTGTCAATTGTTCTCCAAAACGCGTCTTACTATCTTGGGAGGGATCTCTTTACATATGTTTCATTTCCACATACTTCCCCAAGCGATGTGGGATTGTGACGACCCCTCTTTCTACTACCGAACCCTCCGACCCAAGTCCAACCTAGGATTCGCGGAGTTTTAACCCAGCACGTCATCCTTCGGCCCAAGTCCCACTCAGGATTCACGGAGCACTGGGTGGTTCCTCCTCATACAGTCCATTCGGGTCATCACAATCACCCCCCCTCGGGGGCCCAACGTCCTCGTTGACCATATTTCTGGTTGGGTACAAGCTCTGATACCATTTGTAATGACCTATTATCCCAGTAAGATATTGTCCGCTCTGGGGATTAGGCCGTAGCCCAATATCCTCCCCTCACGGCTTTGTTTGGCAAAGATTTCTCAGTCGGTCACCCAACCTGGTACTACTCTCGCCAGAGCACTTTTAACTTCGGAGTTCTTATGGGATCCGTTGTCAATTGTGCTAAAAAACGCGTCAATTGTCAATTGTGCTCCAAATGCACCAGCAGCCTTCATGGACCTTATGAATAGAGTATTTCACGAGTATCTAGATAAATTTGTCATAGTGTTTATTGATGATATCTTAATCTATTCATGCTCTAAGGAGGAGCATGCAAAACACTTAACCTTAGTGCTAAAGGAGCACCAACTTTATGCTAAGTTTTCCAAGTGTTAGTTTTGGTTTGACCAAGTTCACTTTCTTGGTCACGTGATCTCGGGAGATGGAATATCTGTAGATCTGGCCAAGGTTCAGACAGTTAAGGAGTGACCTCAACCGAAGAGTGTTACAGATATTCGGAGTTTTCTTGGATTAGCAGGATATTACAGGAAATTTATTGAGGGATTCTCAAAGATTGCAACACCCCTCACTCGATTAACAAGGAAAAACATGAAATATGCATGGACTGAGGAATGTGAGTATAGTTTTCAGACTTTGAAACAGAGACTGACCAATGCCCCAATATTAACACTTCCTGATGAGAATGGAAAGTTTAGCATTTATTGTTATGCATCCAATATTGGCCTTGGTTGTGTGTTGATGCAAGATGAGAAGGTAATAGCTTATGTTTCTAGACAGCTGAAAACACATGAGAAGAATTATCCTACACACGACTTAGAATTAGTTGTCATGGTCTTTGCATTGAAGATTTTGAGGCATTACTTGTATGGATAATCTTGTGAAATATTCTCAGATCATAAAAGTCTGAAATATATCTTCACTCAGAAGGAGTTAAACATGAGGCAACGTAGGTGGTTGGAATTTGTTAAAGACTACGATTTTGAGATCACATACCACCATGGCAAGGCGAATGTAGCGGCTGATGCATTGAGCAGAGTGACAACATCAACCTTAGCAATGACTCTTGACATGCCGTTAGCATTGGAGTCAAAATTCCAAAGATTCAATCTAGAAGCAATGTCCAGCGTGTCAGCCATGCTTTCTGCCATATCCTTGAAGCCTAATATTTTGGAGAAAATAAAGGAAGTTCAAGCAAATGATGTCGAATGCAATAGGTGTAAGTTATGCATGGATTCTGCAGATAAGTCAGATTTTAACTATTCTAATGATGGAATTCTTAAGTTTTAGAATAGATGGTTTGTTCCAGCTAATGATGAACTTAGAAAAGAGATCCTTTCAGAAGCTCATTCTTCTGGATTCTCCGTTCATCCTGGAAGTACAAAAATGTACAGAGACCTTAGACAACATTATTGGTGGCCAAATATGAAAAGTAGTGTGGCAGCGTATGTAGGATCGTGTCTGATTTGTCAACAGATTAAAGCTGAACACCAGAGACCTGCAGGAACATTGCAACCATTGCCACTTCCCGAATGGAAATGGGAACAAATAGCGATGGACTTTGTTGTAGGATTGCCTAGAACAGCAAGGGGACATGATGCAATTTGAGTGATAGTTGATCGTCTAACCAAATCTGCCCATTTCCTGCCAATAAAGATGACATACTCGATGGATCAACTAGCTGAATTGTATGTGCATGAGATTGTGCGACTGCATGGAGTTCCAATTACTATAGTTTCAGACTGGGATTCTAGGTTTACATCAATGTTTTGGAAGAGTTTGCACAAGGCTATGGGTACACAGCTCAACTTTAGTACAGCTTTTCACCTTCAAACAGATGGACAATCGGAACGGACTATTCAGACATTGGAAGATATGCTTCGAGCATGCATATTGGATTTTCAGGGTTCTTGGAATAAGTACTTATCATTGGTGGAATTTTCTTATAATAACAGTTTTCAGTCGACAATAGGTATGACACCATATGAGGCATTATATGGCTGAAAGTGCAGATCTCCATTGTACTGGGATGAAGTTAGAGAAGCACGTTTGATTGGTCCTAATATTGTACAGCAAACAGTGGAGAAGATTGCTCTTATCCGACAGCGAATCTTGACAGCACAAAGCCGGCAGAAAAGCTATGCCGATAGAAGACGTAGAGAATTAGAATTTGAGGTTGGTGATGAAGTTTTCCTTAATGTTTCACCGTTCAAAGGAGTTGTGAGATTCGGAAAAAGAGGCAAGTTGAATCCCAGATACATCGGGCCATTCTCAATCTTGAAGAGGATTGGGAAGACAGCTTATCAATTACAGTTACCAGCCTCTATAGAAGGAATTCACAATGTGTTCCATGTTTCTATGCTGAAGAAGTGTGTAAGGAATCCATCACAGGTTGTAGAACAGCAGGATATTGAAATCCATCCTACTCTTGCCTATGAGGAGAAACCTGTAGAAATTCTGGACTATGCAACAAAGGTGCTATGAAATAAGGAAGTTCAGCTAGTGAAAATTTTATGGCGTAACCAGAATGTAGAGAAGGCAACTTGGGAACGCCAGCAAGACATGATGAACCGGTATCCTGAGTTGTTTAAGTACTGAATTTTGAGGACAAAATTCTTTTAAGGAGGGTAGATTGTAGCAACCGGTAATTGTCGGCCTTGATTTTTAATAGCAACATTTTTGTGACTCTTATTAAATGAAATTGATTGGTTGCTTGATTAGGTTAATGAGTGACTAGGCAAGGGCATAAGTGTAATTGGAAATTATCTAGTGGATAACGTATTTAAGGAGAAAGGGTTTTTTGATTAATGCACAGTAGCTGCCACTATTCACTTTCCTTTTCGGCTCTCAGCTTAGCAGAGTCCTCTAGGCGATTTCCTGCCCGATTCTTCCATCAACCCAGGTGAGTTCCTCCTCGATTCTTCTTGCTTGATGAGTTAGGATGAATGTAGGATATACATTTGATGAATGGTTTACAGTAGAACAAAATAGGAAATGTTGAGAGTGTTGTGAGTAAGAGTTCGAGTTTGGGTTTTGTAGTGAATCGAGAATGCTCGAAGAACAGAGCTCCCAAACTAGTGTCCCCTAGATTTCTAGATAGTTTAGAATGAGGTTTAGTGAAGATCTAATTGATTCTCTGTCTATGGCTTTAGGTGAGCAAACATCCGAGGTAGCCTGCAACCAAGCTTTTTAGGAAGCCAGGTAAGTGTATGTGTGTGCCTTCAGGCCTACATCACAAAACAGTAGGGTTTTATGCATGTTTGTATGTTTTCAGTATGTCATGCATCATGTTTTTGAAAGAACACGAAAATGAATTTACATGTAATGACATGGTAAGGCATGAGCAGATGGAATCAGACCAACTGTTAAGGGAATTAATTTGCCCCTTAACTGAGAACAGAGGATGTATGCTTTGGGAAGACTTGATCCACTTCCCATCATACAGGGGGATCAACAGGGAACAAATAACAAACTGTTAAGAGAATTAATCTGTCCCTTAACTGAGAACAGAGGATTTATGCTTTGGGAAAACTTGATCCACTTCCCATCGTACATGGGGATCAACAGGGCACAAACATAAATACAACTGAGCTGTGAAAGTAGAAATTGCATGATTAGGATTTATGTTTCAGCATTTCATTTCGTTTTTTCTCTGCTTATTTAGCATTAGGTTAATAGATGAGTTTTGTGATGTAGGTGAAGAAGTGACTGCAGGTGTGTTCTCTAAACATGTCAAGAATTAGGAGCAGTTGGAGGAGCACCACTATGCCTCGACCTGGTACACTGATGAGGCGGTTTAACTAGTGGTAGTATGTGTGGAAATTTTGTGGACAAGGTTTAGTTAATCGAGTGTTAAGAATTCTGACGACAGTAATAGTTTTAATGTTTTGAAACGCTTTCGGAACTATTCTAATAATGAATTATGGTTGGTCTTATCTGTAGTTTCTTTCTGGACTTTTGAGTAAGTATAGATTTAAGTTGTTGAGTCTTTTGAGTTAGAGCTTTGCCAGAGTTGTGAATCTGCCTAAGATTTGGATTGAAAACTCTCTGGTAATAGTATTTGTGTCTTATTGAATGAAGTCTTCCGTACTGAGAACACCATGAAGTGTGTTTGCCTAAGTCTGGATTCAGGGTGGTCTGGATGAGAACGTCTTTGGACGTTGTCCCTGTGAAGGATTAAGTTGTCTTTCTCCGTGGACGATAACGTCTGTGGACGTTGTCTCTATGGATGGATAAGTTGTCTGACTCCGTGGATGAATATGTCCTAGAGAATGTGTTTTGTCTAAGCCTGAAATGAGGGTAGTGTGGACGAATACATCGTCCACAGTCATTAAGTTATGATTCTGTCATAAGGACAGTCGTCCAAACTGTAGGCGAAAACAGTTGTCCATAGTTGTAGTCCTGAGCTGAAGTTAATGAAGTCACGTGGACTAGGGACGATAGGGTCACGTGGTCTGTGGACGACAAACTTAAGTAAGTCTATGGACGTTAGTCCGTGGACGATGAGTTTATGTAACCCGTGGACGAGAAAGTTACGTGACCATGGACCACAAAGTCACGTGTTTCGCGGACAATAAAACTAAGTGAGTCTGTGGACGATAATCCATAAGCAAGAAAATCTATGTAGCTATGGACGAGGAGGAACAGTCGTCCAATGTCATTAAGAAATCCTAAGATAAAGTTGTCGTCCACTGTTGAGCGAAAATAGTCATCCAAGTCTTATCGTCCAAAGTCGCTTGTCCAGAGTTCAACGTCCAGAGTCGCTGTCCTGAGTTCGTTGTCCAGAGTCGTAGTCAAGTACGTCGTCCATGGTTGCGGACGACAGACTCCGTGGACGCAGTTTGCCCAGTAGTGTTGAACTGGTTGTAGCTGTTACAGAAACGTTTTTGAAAGATTGTTTTTTTTTTTTAACATAAGAATTTGTTAGTCTGTTTTCGAAATGACTCTGTTTTACATGGGTGTTTTTCCGCTGCAAGTTTTGACGATTTAAAGAAACGTTAAGTGGAGTTTTGAATTTTCCAGAGTTTTTCCTAGTTCAGTTAGTGTGTATGAGTAACAAACCGGGTTGTTTACGACTTGGGGCGTTACAGAGAGAGAAGAACCAACGGAGAAGAAGAAGAAAAGAGGAGAAAGAGAAGGGAAATGTGGGGATTCAGTAATTTTTCCTTTAGAGAAAGTTGTTCAGCTCGTTGAGAGGAGCGTATTATTGAAAAATTTGATAGATTCAGTGGAGATTTCGAGAAAAAGTGGAGGAATCGACCTACGGTAAATACCTCTAACGATTAGAATAGTTAGTTTAGATTTTATTGCTTTGATAGATGAAGATAGTTTTAATTACTGTCTTGAACCTGGATATGATAGAATTTGATGGTGATGCAGATGATGTAATATATTTCAACATATGAAATATATTTCAGTTGTCATGTATATTGTTTGGATGTTATTGGAAATATCCTAATTTAAAATGTCACGTAAGAAATGTAGGATATATGTCGTTTAGAAGTTCTCACTTAGGGAATATGTGTTTTGAGTAAGTTGTTTCAGGACTTCCCACATCGGGAATCCAAATTGTCGGGGCTCGTCGGGTCAAGTCGTGACAGTATGGTATCAGAGCTATACATAATAGTTCTAACTAGTTGGGGGAAGCAATGTGTAAGGTTTTACAGCCTTACCGGTGAAAGGTCGGGAACGTGTAGGGTGTGTGATGGTCATATGAGTTGGTTTAGAGTGGATTGCATTTTTACATTTCAAATTTAATGTTAAAAATGACATTGGTTGTTTTGTGAAAATGGTGGTTTGGTTTTAAATCGTGCATATTTATAATATTGCATTGGATTTAATGAGTCGTTGAGAATGATTTTTAAACTGTGGTTGATGAATTTTAAAAGGTTGATTGTTTTTAAACTGTGGTTAATGACATGAATTTCAAATGATAAATTGATTTCAAAATTAATCATGATTAGGTGGAAGATGATGAATAAGCCTAGATAGTGTGGATAGATTCTGAGCTAGTTATTCTAGTCGCTATATTTATTTGTTGGGCCAATGGCTCATTATGTGGAATATCAATATTTTTCAGATAGCGAAGACGTTCACCGAGATGGAAAAACCAAGGCAAGGTAAAGTGTGCAAAGAGACATATGAGAAAGATCATGGTTAATGGTCTTTGGGTTGTGGAAAGTCACATGTCGTGACTTATATAAATTGTAATTCACTTCCGTTGTACTTTAATGTAAAGAATTTGATGATAATGTAGATGATATAATATATTTCAACTAATGAAATATACTTCGGTTGTCGTGTATATTGTTTAGATATTATTGAAAATATCTTAATTTAAGATGCCACGTAGGAAATGTAGGATATATGTCGTTTAAAAGTTCCCACTTAGGGAATATATGTTTTGGAATAGGTTGTTTGAGGAGTTTCCCACCTCGAGAATCTAAATCGTCGGGATCCGTCAGGTTAGGTCCTGACAGTATGGTAATAGTTCTAACTTGTTGGAGGGAAGTTAGTAACTATGTTTAGAATGTCTTTTGTATTGCCTTGTTGGTGAACGCTTACCTGATTAATATGTGATTTATTGTAGATGGACGGAGAAAGATCTACAAGTGGGAATGATAATCATGATGATGAGATTGCGGAGAAGCAGAGAGCTATAATAACTCTAGCATATATTGTGAATAGGAATATTGCTCAGCAGAGCGATAAAAGAATTGATTTTACGGACTCGATTGAGATGAAGTTGATAGATAGTTTTTAGAAAGCTAAACCTCCAGTGTTCACGGGAAGAGTAATCCAGCCATAGCTGAGGAGTGGTTGAGACAAATGAAAAAGAAGTTCGAATTAGTGGGAGTCCCAAATGAGTTCAAAGTTAAGTTCGCTGTAAATCAACTAGATGATAAGGCGGATGAGTGGTGAGATAAGACTAAAGTATCTCTAGGTGGTCAATGTGATTGGGAGCGATTCGACGATGTTTTTTTTAGAGAGATTATGTGACAGCCCCAACCCGATTGGGGGCCGAGGAGCCATCACTCCGGACATTTAAAAAACGTGGACTATTTTTTTTTATAAACAAAGCAGACCGACCCTTTTAATTTTACAGAAAGAGAAAGCTTTCTCTGGATTTGAAAACTGGGAGCTAATTTAAAACTGGATTACAGGGGTGATTGACAGTAGGAAACTAGGAAAGCAGTAAACAGAAATGGACGGCTGAAATAAAGAAGAAGAATAAAATAGGATAACAGAGAGAATAAAAACAACTGGAGGAGGGCATACTGTAGAAGGGCTTCGGTGGATGGCATGAATAAACTGGGCGGAAGACGTAGGCAGTAGACGAAGCAGAAAATGTAAGTAAACTGGGCGGGAGAAGTAATTAAACTGGGCGAAAAAGCAAGGCAGAAGATATAAATAAACTGGAACAGTAGATGTAAATCCTAAGGCAGTAGATGTAAATAAACCGAAATGGTAGATGCGGGTTGGATGACGTCAGGCGGAAGGAGTGAACTATAGGCAGAAATACACTGTTTACCAGCAGAAGTGAATAAAACAAAAGTGAACAGTGGCAGCGGCAGATGTGAATATAACAATAGACAGAAGTGCACTGTTCACCGGCAGAAGTGAATGAAACGAAAGTGAACAGTGGCAGCGGTGGATGTGAATATAACAATAGACGGAAGTGCATTGTTCACCGGCAGAAGTGAATAATACAAAAGTGAAGAGTGTCTAGCGGTAGAAGTGGACTGCAGGCAGAAATGAACTGTACTGTTCACCGGTAGAAGTGAATTGTACTGTTCACCGGTAGAAGTGATTTTTAAAAGAAAACAGCGGTAGAAGTGATTTTTAAAAGAAAACAGCGGTAGAAGCGATTTTTGAAAGCAGCGGTAGATGTGATCGGAAGATGTAGTTTCAGAGGCAAAACTTACAATTTTTGACAGAAAGACATATGAACGGGGAGCATAAAAACAGAAGGCATAAACGTTTCAAACCTTCAAAAACCGATTTAAAACAAGATTTTCAAACATAGCAGAAAACATGATATAAGTTTAAATTTTCAATCTGCATGGATAGTTCTAAAACCAGAGATCACCCATGCATGAACAAATCAGGGGAAAACTCAGTGCAGTTCCAGAATATTTCAAAATATATAGATACAACTGTCAAATACAGAGGTTTTAGACATCAATACAGATTCCATACACCGTTTAAAAAAAGGGATACAAAAGCTGTACAGAAACTGAACCTACACTTCAAATGTTTTAAAAGTTCAAAAGATGATACAGAACTTGACTTAACTTCTGAAAATACATTTTTACAGGTTCACATCTTGTCTGACTGTAGCAACAAAACCCCATGAGCTCAATCCGCCAATTACATCAAATCATCATCTTGAGGCATAAAGTCCTCATTCGCGGGTTCAGTACTTACATCAGGGAGTTCACCTATGAGTCTAAAACTCAGTAAGAACATATAACAAAATATGCAGTGATGCATATGCTATGCATGAATTTTCAGAAATACAGTGACGGTACAAAACATTATTTTTTTTATCTGTCAGAGGGGTATAAGTGGGGCTTATAGGGGAACTGGCAAGTGCACGATAGGCACATAACAGAATTTACATAACAGAAACAGAACAGAATAGTACAGTACAGAACAGTAGGCCAATCCCCGTCCCGCACTTAACCAATACATTACAGTATGAATTTTATCTTTCTTAACTTCAAAACGGGTGCAGAATACATTTTTGCATGAGCTTTCGGGAAAAACGTTTATGCATGAACTTTTACAGTGCTTAAACATAAAACAGCAGACAACAGACATAATACAACAGAACATAATGAGAGACACAGATAACTCAGAACTTAACTCTAACTTTCTTTACCCGAAACCACCCGACATAAATAATATCTAGTATCTCCATGATGTAGGGCCTTAAGGGCCAACCTACAGGTATGAACTTACCTGTTATCTGCAATGCAGCAAGCTGGAATGTCTCGAAAATGCGCGGATCTGTAACATGTACGTAAGGAAAATAATTAAAGCTGCAAGTGCTAACTAATAACTTGTAGGATATGCTCCTAACTCCATTCAGACCTCTAGAAAGCAAACCAACATGTTTTCATGCAATAACAGTGAGTTTTCTCCAAAATATCTTAACCTTAAACTCCAACAAAACTCACATCTTAACTTGTCCAAACACGTTAGCATAAGCAGATGTTTACCTTAGGCAGAAAACAGAAGAAAACCAAGGAGATCGTAGGTGCTTCTATGGATGATTTTCGTTTGTAAGAGAGAAAATAGAGAAGTGCTTCACATAGGAGTGAGGAGAAGAGAGGAAGAAAGGAAGAAGGCTTGTCTTCTTCAACAAGTTGCCAAGTGTCAGTCATCCACTTGCTTCCTCCCAACCACCTTAATTGTTTACCTATTTTGCCCTTCCATTGAATTTTAACCAAATTGATTTGTTCTGATTACAGTTAGCTTGGTTTTTATCCCAAAATTCAATTTAATACAATTCCTGTCGATTTGGTTTCCAACAAATCATTCATTGCATTAATATCAAATTAATCCCACATAACGACTTAGGGAAAAATAATTACATTGACAAAATTGCCGGGTGTTACGTTCCACCCATCTTAACAGAAATTTTGTCCCCAAAATTTGCCTAAGCGAATAACTCGGGATATTGGGCCCTAACATTCTCTTGTCTTTCCCATGTGGCTTCCTCTACATTATGATTGCGCCATAAAACTTTCACCAGTGGAACCACCTTGTTGCGCAGCACCTTGACTGAAGTATCCAAAATCTGTATTGGCCTTTCTTCATATGTCAGCGTCGCATGATATCAAAGTCCACCTGCTTTATGATCTGAGTTGGATCTCGTACACATTTCCTCAGTATCGAAACATGAAAGACATTGTGAACTCCATCCATCGACGTTGGCAACTGTAGTCTGTAAGTCTTGTTTCCCACTCTCTTCATAATGGGAAATGACCCCACAAACCTTGGACTTAGTTTCCCTTTCTTGCCGAATCTTGTCACGCCTTTGAAATGGGACACTTTCAAGAATACCTCATCACCTTCAGTAAACTCCAAGTCTCTTCTCCTGTGGTCTGCGTAGCTTTTCTGTCGATTCTGTGCAGTTCGGATTCTTTGTTTGATAGCAACTATTACCTCAGACATCTGCCGTAACAACTATTACCTCAGACATCCCAACATAATGGGGATCTACACTTCCTGCCATAAAGAGCCTCATATGGAGCCATACCGATCGTAGCCTGGTAGCTATTGTTATAAGCAAACTCCACAAGCGGCAACTATTTACTCCAAGGAGCATGAAATTCCAGCACGCATGATCTTAACATATCCTCCAGTATCTGAATTGTTCTCTCGGATTGTCCATGAGTCTGTGGATGAAAGGCCGTGCTGAAATTCAACTTAGTGCCCAAGGAGCTTTGCAAGCTTTCCCAAAACCTGGAAGTGAATCTAGGATCCCGGTCCGAAACAATTGACACCGGAATGCCGTGTAGCTTGACAATCTCACTAATATATAGCTCAGCATACTGATCCATGGAGAATGTTGTTTTTACAGGTAGAAAATGGGCCAACTTCGTCAATCTGTCCACTATGACCCATATGCTATTATGGCCCTTAGCTGTCCTTGGAAGGCCGACAACAAAATCCATCGTTATATTCTCCCATTTCCATTCGGGGATCGGGAAAGGCTGAAGTGTCCCACCTGGTCGTTGATGTTCAGCCTTGACTTGTTGACATATCATGCAAGACTCCACATATTTGGCCACTTCATTCTTCATATTTGGTCACCAGAAATGAAGTTTCAAGTCTTGATACATCTTTGTGCTACCAGGATGCACTGAAAAGGAGGACGAGTGAGCTTCCGACAAGATGTCTTTTCATAGCTCTTTATCTCTCGGAACATACCATCTGTCTTTAAACTTCAGAATACCATCACTCGAATAGCTGAATTCGGAAGATGCCATAGGCAACTTGCTTACTATATCAGCCATCTCCTTCGAATTGATTTTATGGGCTTCCTTGATTCGGTCCAGAACGGTTGGCCGCATTGTTAGACTCGCCAGTACGGCCGACAACTCAGAAACCATCTCCATACCGAACTTCTGAATTTCCGTCTCAAAGGCATTGATATGGCTGACATGGCCGTTTGCATAGTAGATGGTACCCTGCTTAACGCATCGGCTACCACATTAGCTTTCCCGGGGTGGTATTTAATCTCCATGTCATAGTCTTTCACAAACTCAAGCCACCGCCGTTGCCTCATGTTCAACTCCTTCTGAGTGAATATAAACTTCAAACTCTTGTGATCCGAAAACACCTCACATGATTGTCCGTACAAGTGGTGTCTCCATACTTTCAGCGCAAATACTACTGCCGCTAACTCGAGGTCATGAGTAGGGTAGTTTTGTTCGTGGTTCTTCAATTGTCTGGATGCATATGCCACTACTTTTCCTTCTTGCATCAATACACATCCCAAGCCAACCTTGGACGCATCACAGTACATGCTGAATTTGCCATCTTCAACTGGCAATACTAGCAAAGGAGCGGTGGTTAACTTCTGCTTGAGAGTCTGAAAATTCACCTCACAAGCTTCAGACCATCTGAATTTGATGTCTTTCCTCGTTAAGCTGGTCATAGGTTTAGCTATCACAAAAAATCCCTTGATGAATTTTTTGTAATAATCAGCTAGTCCGATAAAGCTCCGCACCTCACTGGCATTCCTCGATCTCGGCCAGTCTTTCACAGCTTGAATCTTGGTCGGATCCACCAAAACTCCTTCTGCAGACACCACGTGGCCTAGGAAATTAATCCTACTCAACCAGAATTCACATTTTGACAGCTTGGCGTATAATTGATGTTGCTTCAGAGTCGCCAACACAATTGCCAAATGCTCCTCATGCTCGGCCTCACTCCTGGAATAAACCAGGATGTCGTCGATGAAGACGATCACAAATTTATCCAAGAACTCCTGGAATATCCTGTTCATCAAGTCCATAAATGCCGCGGGGGCATTAGTCAACCCAAACGACATCACTAAGAACTCATAGTGCCCGTATCGGGTCCGGAAGGCAGTCTTTGGAATATCACTGGCCCTGACCTTCAGTTGATAATAACCGGAGCGCAAGTCAATCTTTGAGAATACCCAAACCCCTTGTAGCTAGTCAAATAGATCATCGATTCTCGGCAACGGGTACTTGTTCTTGATAGTTAACTTGTTCAGCTCACGGTAGTCAATACACATACGTAGGGACTCATCTTTCTTCTTAACAAATAAGACGGGAGCACCCCACGGAGAGAAACTAGGGCGCACAAAACCCTTATCCACCAATTCCTTTAGCTGAACCTTCAACTCCCTCAGCTCTATTGGTGCCATACGGTACGGATTCTTCGATACGGGTTCAGCACCAGGACGTACCTCAATTTCGAACTCGATCTCACGATCAGGTGGCAGTCCCGGTAAATCATCTAAGAAAACCTCCGAGATAATCTCGAACTACCGTAATATTTTGAAGTTCTACCTCACCTTGTCTTTGAACATCTACTATGTTGGTAAGAAATTCGACGCACCCTGACCTCATCAGCTGTTGAGCTTTCAAGGTAGATATAACAGGCATGTCGTGTTTTTTTGGTATTGCCTGATAGGAGAACTCTACCTCGTTCGGCCTCTTAAAAGACACTAGCCCGGACCTGCAGTTGATGGTGGCGTGATGTCTAAACAGCCAGTCCATCCCCAGAATCACATCGTATCATCTCATACCGATGACGATAAGATTGGCATACAACTTCTGGTCTCCTACTGACACTACATCACCCCGTACAACTTGCTCGGAGTGCATAAACTCTCCAGATGGTAGCATGATGCTGTAGGACTGATCTGACGGCATACAACAAAATTTCTCTCTAACAATGAAGTCCATTGTCACAAACGAATGTGTGGCCCCCGTGTCCCACAAGGTATAAGCAGGTGCATCACATATTGAAATTGTACCTGTAATTGCTGTGTGCTGGGTGACATCATCATCATCCTCAATCATAGTAAAAACTCTTGGTACGGCTTGATTTGGTCTCGTGTCCGGTATTGGGCAATCCCGAACGTGATGGCCCTCTTTGCCACATCGAAAACATTAGCCGGTAATGAGTCTGCATTCGCCCCTGTGAATTTTCTGGCATCTTGGGCATACGGAGAGCTGAGGAGCTCCCATTGGTCTCTTTCCTTTGTCTTGATAAGTGATGGTCTCATTGGGTCTCTTAATGCCCCTGTTCTGCTGCTGTTGAGGTTGTAAATTCTGACCTCTTTGTTGTTGTTGTTGCTGTTGAGGAATATTCCAAATAATCCCTCTTGATGAATCCCTCTGTCTCTGGTACTTCACCTCTAAAGCTTCTAGCTGATAAGCCTTGGCCACCACTTTTGTATACGGGGCCTCATCAAAACCTCCGGTTGTGATCCCGCGTAAAAGGTCCAGTTTCAGCCCCTGAATGAACTGGTGCACCTTATTCTCATCGGTGTCCACCAGATGTGTTGCATAGCGGGACAAAGATTCAAACTTCTGAACATATTCAGCCACCGATCCATACTGTCGCAGCCGAGAGAACTCTATCATCTTTTCCTTCTTTGCACTTCGGTCAAAGTACTTCTCATAGAATATCCGTTTCAATCCCTCCCAGCTTAACGCTACCGTTGATTCTTGGACAGTGTCCCACCAAAATCTCGCATTCCTGGTGAGCTGATACGTGGCACGTAAAACCTTCTTATTTTTTTCCACCTCTGCGCATCTAAACATCCTTTCAATCTGCCAGATCCACTCCTCGGCGTGAGTTAGGTCTGTAGACAGCCCATCAAAAGTAGGCGGTTGAAGTCGCCGGAACCTGTCTCCACTGGTGTCACGCGGTGTATTATCGCAATTGTTATTTCCACTGTCTTCTCTGGCCATCATGCGTTCAACCATGCGGGACTGTACACCCACCAGTTCGGTTAGTCGGTTAATGGCACGAGAGCTTTCACTTGACTCTTCCTGATGTCCTCTCACCATTTCTAAGAAAATCCTATAAACGAAATAACTAAATTTAATAAACAGAAACTTTTACGTGAACTTAAACGCTTACAGTTGGTGGAGCGATCTCACGTGGCGGGTTGCGCAATCAGAAATTTCTCCAGAACCGCTTTTAAAACCTGGCGGCTCTGATACCATAACTATGACAGCTCCAACCCGATCGGGGCCGAGGAGCCATCACTCTGGACATTTCAAAACCGTGGACTATTTTTTTTTTATAAACAAAGCAAACCGACCCTTTTAATTTTACAGAAAGAGAAAGCTTTCTCTGGATTTGAAAACTGGGAGCTAATTTAAAACTGGATTACAGGGGTGATTGACAGAAGGAAACTAGGAAAGCAGTAAACAGAAATGGACGGCTGAAATAAAGAAGCAGAATAAAATAGGATAACAGAGAGAATGAAAACAACTGGAGGAGGGCATACTGTAGAAGGGCTACGGTGGATGACATGAATAAACTGGGCGGAAGACGTAAGCAGTAGACGAAGCAAAAAATGTAAGTAAACTGGGTGGGAGAAGTAATTAAACTGGGCGAAAAAGCAAGGCAGAAGATATAAATAAACAGGAACAGTAGATGTAAATCCTAAGGCAGTAGATGTAAATAAACCGAAATGGTAGATGCGGGTTGGATGACGTCAGGCGGAAGGAGTGAACTATAGGCAGAAATACACTGTTCACCGGCAGAAGTGAATAAAACAAAAGTGAACAGTGGCAGCGGCAGATGTGAATATAACAATAGACAGAAGTGCACTATTCACCGGCAGAAGTGAATGAAACGAAAATGAACAGTGGCAGCGGTGGATGTGAATATAACAATAGGCGGAAGTGCACTGTTCACCGGCAGAAGTGAATAATACAAAAGTGAACAGTGTCTAGCGGTAGAAGTGGACTGCAGGCAGAAATGAACTGTACTGTTCACCGGTAGAAGTGATTTTTAAAAGAAAACAACGGTAGAAGTGATTTTTAAAAGAAAACAGCGGTAGAAGTGATTTTTGAAAGCAGCGGTAGATGTGATCGGAAGATGTAGTTTCAGAGGCAAAATTTACAACTTTTGACAGAAAGACATATGAACGGGGGGCATAAAAACAGAAGACATAAACGTTTCAAACCTTCAAAAACCGATTTAAAGCAAGATTTTCAGACATAGCAGAAAACATGATATAAGTTTAAATTTTCAATCTGCATGAATAGCTCTAAAACCAGAGACAACCCATGCATGAACAAATCAGGGGAAAACTCAGTGCAGTTCCAGAATATTTCAAAATATATAGATACAACTGTCAAATACAGAGGTTTTAGACATCAATACAAATTCCATACACCGTTTAAAAAAAGGGATACAAAGGCTGTACAGAAACTGAACCTACACTTCAAATGTTTTAAAAGTTCAAAAGATGATACAAAACTTGACTTAACTTCAGAAAATACATTTTTACAGGTTCATATCTTGTCTGACTGCAGCAACCAAACCCCATGAGCTCGATCCGCCAATTACATCAAATCATCATCTTGAGGCACAAAGTCCTCATTCGCGGGTTCAATACCTACATCAGGGAGTTCACCTATGAGTCTAAAACTCAGTAAGAACATATAACAAAATATGCAGTGATGCATATGCTATGCATGAACTTTCAGAAATACAGTGACGGTACAGAACATTATTTTTTTTTATCTGTCAGAGGGGTATAAGTGAGGCTTATAGGGGAACTGGAAAGTGCACGATAGGCACATAACAGAATTTACAGAACAGAAACAGAACAGAACAATACAGTACAGAACAGTAGGCCAGTCCCCGTCCCGCACTTAACCAATACATTACAGTATGAATTTTATCTTTCTTAACTTCAAAACGGGTGCAAAATATATTTTTGCATGAGCTTTCGGGAAAAACGTGTATGCATGAACTTTTACAGTGCTTAAACATAAAACAGCAGAGAACAGACATAATACAACAGAACATAATGAGAGACACAGATAACTCAGAACTTAACTCTAACTTTCTCTATCCGAAACCACCCGACATAAATAATACCTAGTATCTCCATAATGAGGGCCTTAAGGGCCAACCTACGGGTATGAACTTACCTGTTATCTGCAATGCAGCAAGCTGGAACGTCTCAAAAATGTGCGGATCTGTAACATGTACGTAAGGAAAATAATTAAAGCTGCAAGTGTTAACTAATAACTTGTAGGATATGCTTCTAACTCCATTCAGACCTCTAGAAAGCAAACCAACATGTTTTCATGCAATAACAATGAGTTTTCTCCAAAATATCTTAACCTTAAACTCCAACAAAACTCACATCTTAACTTGTCCAAACACGTTAGCATAAGCAGATGTTTACCTTAGGCAGAAAACAGAAGAAAACCAAGGAGATCGTAGGTGCTTCTATGGATGATTTTCGTTTGTAAGAGAGAAAATAGAGAAGTGCTTCACATAGGAGTGAGGAGAAGAGAGGAAGAAAGGAAGAAGGCTTGTCTTCTTCAACAAGTTGCCAAGTGTCAGTCATCCACTTGCTTCCTCCCAACCACCTTAATTATTTACCTATTTTGCCCTTCCATTGGTTTTTAACCAAATTGATTTGTTCTGATTACACTTAGTTTCGTTTTTATCCCAAAATTCAATTTAATACAATTCTTGTCGATTTGGTTTCCAACAAATCATTCATTGCATTAATATCAAATTAATCCCACATAACGACTTAGGAAAAAATAATTACATAGACAAAATTGCCGGGTGTTACAGATTATTTCCCAAATATGTTAGACAAGTCAAAGCTAAAGAGTTCTTAGAGTTGACCCAAAAAGATTGGAATGTTTTGGATTATCAAACTAAATTTAAGGTATTGTCAAAGTATGCGGGGCAGTTCATTCCTAATGAAGCTGTTAAAGCTCAAAAATTTGAGCAAGGTCTTAGATGAGATATTTTTAGTAGACTTGTAGTTTTAAAACTCGAGTTGTATTCGGATATGGTTTAGAGAGCTTTGCTTATTGAGCAAGCACTTGGGGCGAGTGAAGATGAATGAGAATTTAAAACTGAGATTTGAGAAAAATATTCTCAAATTTTATTTTGAGAATTACGTTAAAAAGAAATTTCGGGACAAAATTTTCTTAAGGAGGAAAAATGTAATGGTTTGAAAATTTTAGAACTAAAATGTAATTTTGGATGTACATATTTAAATGATATGTAAATTAAGGTTGAAAATAGTTATATTGAAGAAAGGATAAATTAAGAAACGAAAATATGACGATTTGAATAAAATAAAAAAAAAATAATCATAATACGATTTCAGATTTTAATTTTCAATAATTAAATAAATATCTTATTGGGTTAGATTAAAATTAAGAATGATTAAGGGTTAATAAACTAGGTATTTTGGTAATTAACCAAAAAGTGGAGAGTAAAATGGTAATTTTGAATGGATAAGAATGATAAAAAAGTAATTAACCCGTGAAATGTGAAATGCTTTTTGAATGGTGAGGTGGTTGCTCTTATGTGGTTATTACGTAAGGAAAAGAGAAAGAGAGAGAAGAAAAAGAAAGAAGAAAAATCCAGAGAGAGAGAGGAACCAAGGGAGAAGAAGAAGAAAATAGGAGAAAAGGGAAGGGAAAAGTGGGATTTAACAATTTTTCCTTTAGAGAAAGTTGTTCAGCTCGTTGCGAGGAATGTATTGGTGAAAAAATTGATAGATCCAGTGGAGATTTTGAGAAAAAGTGGAGGAACCGACATACGGTAAATACCTCTAACGATTAATATAGTTAGTTTAGACTTTATTGCCTTGATAGGTGGAAATATTTTTAATTACTGTCTTGGATCTAGATAAGATAGAATTTGATGATGTATTATATTTCAACTTATGAAATATATTTTGGTTGTCGTGTATATTGTTTGGATGTTATTAAAAATATCCTAATTTAGGATACCACGTAAGAAATGCAGAATATATGTCGTTTAGAAGTTCTCACTTAGGGAATATATGTATTGAGTAGGTTGTTTCAGGAGCTTCCCACCTCGGGAATCCAAATTGTCGGGGCTCATCAGGTCAGGTTGTGACAGTATGGTATCAGAGCTATACATAATAGTTCTAACTAGTTGGGGAGAAGCAATGTGTAAGGTCCTATAGCCTTACTGGTGAAAGCTTGAGAACTTGTAGGGTGTGTGATGATCGTATGAGTTGGTTTAAAGTGGATTGCATTTTTACATTTCAAATTGAATGTTAAAAATGACATTGGTTGTTTTGTGAAAATGGTTGTTTGGTTTTAAATCGTGCATATTTATAATATTGCATTTGATTTAATCAGTCGTTGAGAATGATTTTTAAACTGTGGTTGATGGATTTTAAAAGGTTGATTGTTTTTAAACTGTGGTTAATGACATGAATTTCAAATGATAAATTGATTTCAAAATTAATCATGATTAAGTGGAAGATAATGAATGAGCCTAGATAGTGTGGATAGAGTCTGAGTTCGTTATTCTAGTTGATAGATTTATTTGCTGGGACAATGACTCATTATGTGGAATATCACTATTTTCAGATAGCGAGGACGTTTACCGAGATAAAAAAACCAAGGCAAGGTAAAGTGTGCAAGGAGGTATGGGTGAAAGATCATGGTTGATCGTCTTTGGATTGTGGAAAATCACATGTCATGATGTAAATGCAAAGATATTGCATATATGTTGGCATTGATTTTTTTGCAATATATATTTATGGAGATATTATTTCATTCCATATTATTTTCCAAATTGATAATTTATTTCTTGGTGATCAAGAAATATTATATTCAGATTATTGGATGGATACATATTGAAGATCATGAAGATTTTGTGGAAGAAAAAAATTAGGATACAAGAATATTAGGAAAGTTATTAAAAAAGCTAAAGGCACTTGCTTTTTGGAAAACTTTGTTTTGGTAAGCCGATTTGATAGAGATTTGCTGAAATCTATTAGGCTTCAAGATCACATTAATAATGGGATGCTTTCCTAAATTTTCGGATCTATATTCTGGTAGTTGGAGGAACTTTCCTAAAGTGTCACGCGAGGTGTCACTCAACCGCTTTTGAAATATTGTGTTTCCTTATTCCATGCGGCGCTGAATTTTGATTTAGTAATTGATAAAATCTTTTTCCTTATTATGTGCAACTCTGTTAAGATGGATTACAGCGAGATTCAAGATCACAACAACAAAGAGATTTATTCCTAAGTATTTGGAAAGTTGATTTTAAGATGGAAATAATATTTTGTAAGCCGATCTGAATATTATGGTACTGTTAAGCCAGATACAATATCAGAACATTGTTAGGATTCGTTCCTAATGCTTTGGGATTCGTTTCAGATGTGTTTGCATGGACTTTCCATAAATGTCGCACAGGATGTCACATTTTCATGGGATTTAGTTTTCTTATTCTGTGCGATCTGATTTGAATATAATATTTGATGCACAGTATATTATGCATTCTTCCTGCATAGTTGAAGGCTGTTGAAGCCATTATTCTTGAGAGCTAAAAGTCTTTATTCATTCGGGCAATTTTATTCTTCACCGACGAATGTGTGTGTTCAGCAATTGTTAAACCTTTCATTCACGCTTACTGTGAGTCGTCGGTGATTATTCTTTAGACGTCGGTGTTTTGATTTTCACGAGAGAAGGTTTCTTCATTTTCCAAACCGTCGTGTTTCTTTCTTTCCCTACGCTTCTGCGTATGGGTCTGTGATTATTTTACACACTCTTCTTATGTTGGGGATTTCATCGATTTATTGAGTGTGTTGTGTTATTGCATCTGAAGGCATCGACTTGGTGTTCCAGAGGGTGTCAGAGGAGGCAATCTGTTTTATTGTTCGTTGAACATCAGTCTCAGGAGGAGTTCTGAATATCGACAAGGGGAGCTTGTCATCTTGATCGTGGGTGAGGGGATCTTGCCATAACATGGATTTCGGGAGGAGTCAACAACGAGGGGATCTTGTTGTTATCAAGATCTCGGGAGAGATCATTCTTAAGTCGAGGGGAGCTCGCAAAAACAGTTTCCTTGGGGAAGTTAGCTAGAGGCGGCGACAAAGATAAGATGGAGTCTTTATTTGTATAAGTCCGATTGTCTTGTAACTTTGTGAACTCATTGAAATATTTTTATATCTGGGCGTGGCCCCGCAGACGTAGGCTAGTTGCCGAACTGCGTTACCAAACTCCTGTGTCATTTATTTCCGTATATTTATATTGTTCATCATTGCATTAATTATCGGTGTCACACGAAAATCTTTGTGTGACATCGCATAACTAATCTTAATCTTTCACATTACTTATATAAATTGTAATTCCCTTCCATTGTACTTTAATGTAAAGAATTTGATGATGATGTAGATGATGCAATATATTTTAACTTATGAAATATACTTCGGTTGTCATGTATATTGTTTGGATGTTATTATAAATATCCTAATTTATGATGTCATGTAGGAAATGTAGAATATATGTCGTTTAGAAGTTCCCACTTAGGGAATATATTTTTTGAATAAGTTGTTTGAGGAGCTTCCCACCTCGAGAATTCAAATCGTCGGGATCCGTTGGTCGGGTCATGACAGTATGGTATCATAGCTATACATAATAGTTCTAACTTGTTGGGGAAAAGTTAATAATTACGTTTAGAATGTCTTTTGTATTGCCTTGTTGGTGAACGCTTATCTGATTTGTGACAGCCCGGAACCGGAACCCAATCGGGGTCCAGGATCGGAGCCATCACTCCGGGACAGTTGACAGAAAGCGGTGACTATTTTTTTTTTTCAAAACGGGACGGGGAACAGAACGTTTACAAACTTTAAAACTTCACCGAGAGAAAGAGTTCTCTGGGGGGTTGAAAGCAAAACGGGATTCAATAACGGATAACAGAAGAGAACGAAAATGCAGGAAGACAGGGACATTAAAGAGAACTTAAACTGGGAAGAAGTATACTGTGAAAGGCTACGGTGTATAACAGAACTATGCACAATTCGGAGAGGAATAACAGAAGAGAAGAAATGGCGAAGAAAATAATTAAACAGAATGGACAGGAAGTGAACCAGAAATCATAAGCATAAAAGCAGGAAGCTGTTGGGCGAAAGGCGTATGACGTCATCGGAAGAGAAGACGACGTCAACCGGAAGACAAAATTATAAACTGGGCGGAAGACTTATGCTGACGTCAACCGGAAGACAGAATTTATAAACTTGGCGGAAGACTTATGCTGACGTCAACCGGAAGACAAAGTTTTAAACTGGGCGGAAAGCATCGGCAGGGGAAAGCAGTAATTGGGATCGGCAGGTGCGATGACGTCATCGGAATGAATGGTGACATCATCGGAATGAGAAAACAGCATGTGGAAACCGGCAGATTGTGATGACGTCATCCGAAAATGGATGACGTCAACCGGCAGATGAAGTTAGCCAACATAACCGGCAGAGGCAGATAACAACACAATCGGCAGGAGGTGATGACGTCAGTCGGAAGATGATCTGACGTCATCGGCAGATACAGTCAATGAACGAAACCGGCAGGAGATGATGACGTCAGTCGGAAGATGATCTGACGTCATCGGCAGATGAAGTTTAAAACAGATAGAATGAGCAGTAACAATCGGCAGACGCAGACATCAAATGAAACCGGCAGGAGTAAACCTAAAACAGAATCACTCTCTGGCGGTAGATGCAGGCAAAGTCCCTACCGGAAGATGTAATCGGAATTTAAGGACAGAATTTACAACTTTTGACAGAGATAAGCGGAGAACACAAATCCAGAAGGCATAAAGGTTTCAGACCTTCAAAACCCGAATCTAAATACGGTTTTAGAACATGACAGAAACTAGAAAAAAAACTTAACAGAATTTCAGAAGAACTACTGTTAGAATTTCTCCATGACCAGAGACAATTCATGCACGAATCAAAGAAAGATTCCCATAATGGTTTCAATACATTTCAAACATAAATACAACTGTCGAATACAGAGGTTTTAAACATTAGCACTGGTTTTTATACCTCATTTTGAAGATCCCAAAAGTTTTACAGAACTTGACATACACTTCAAACGTTTTAAAGCCCCAAAACAACTTGTACAAAACTTAACATAACTTTACATTAAAAACACATCCTCACAGGAATGACACTTGTCTGACTGCAGCAACCTTCCCGTGAGCTCCTCCCGCCAACTACATCAATTCATCAGTTTGAGGCTCAAGCTCCTCATCTGGAAGATCCGTACCTACAACAGGGAGTTCATCTATGAGCCTAGAGCTCAGTAAGAACATGGAATGCAGTGTGCATATGCTATGCATGAACATTTTCAAATACATGAACATTACATTACATTACGTTTCACTGGACAGGAAGGTATAAGTGGGAGGAGGAGCTGGCGCAACAGGATGTACATGCCACTTCAGGACATAACAGGAGTACTTGACAGGATGCCAGTCCTCGTCCACACTTAACCGCACATTACATTACAGATTTTATCTTACTTACTTCAAAACCAGTGCTGAAAACATTTGCATGATTTTACAGGAAACGTGTATGCATGAATAAGTGCGATGCCTAAACTTAACATTCACAGATAACAGAATGAACACAACAGGGAAAACAGAATATAATGGAAACATGTTTAACTTAAAACATAACCTGAAATCCTAACTACCCGAACCAAACCTAGTACCTCCAAGTTGTAGGGCCTTAAGGGCCAACGTAGGTGCATGAACTGACATGAACTTACCTGTTTGCTGCGGTGTCAGATGCTCAAATGTCTCTAGAACGCTCGGATCTGTTGCTGCAATGAAGAGAAATTAAACAAGCTGCAAATGCTAACAAATAACTTGGAAGATTATGCAGTAAACTCCATTTCAGATTTGTAGAAAACAGCGAATGCGTTTTCATACAAAAAAAAAACTGAGAGTTCTCTCCCAAATATCTTAACCTAAACTTCAGCAAAACACATAGTTTTTGCTTGTCCAAATGTGTTAGCATTAGTAGATGTTTACCTTAGCGGAGGAGCAGGAGGGAAATCTGAGAAGATCGAAGTTACTTCGATATTGTTTTGTCAACTGGAAGAGAGGATTTAGAGAGAAATACAGAGAAGGAAAATGCATATGAATGTTTACGTAGAAGGAAGGAGAATAGGTAGGTTTCTCAGCAAGTTATTGCCACTTGGCAATCATCCATTGATTATCTCCCACCAACCCTAATTTCTTCCTAATTTACCCCTCCATCTATTTCCAACTAGCTTGTTTGTTTAATTACCCTTCCATGCAATGTAACTTAGTGTTTTGTTTAGTTAGACATTAGTTTGGTTTTCCAACAAAACACACATTGCATTTATATTAAATTAATCCCGAGAAATGGTTCGGGAAAATAATTACATATAAAAAGGCCGGGTGCTACATTCCACCCACCTTAACAGAAATTTTGTCCCCAAAATTTGCCTAAGCAAAGAGTTTCGGGTATTGGTCCTTGACATCCTCTCGTCTTTCCCATGTGGCTTCTTCCACATTGTGATTGCGCCATAAGACTTTCACCAACGGGACCACCTTGTTGCGCAATACCTTGACTGAGGTATCCAGTATCTGTATGGGCCTTTCTTCGTATGTCAGCGTTGGCATGATATCAAAATCCACGTGCTCCACGATCTGAGTTAGGTCTCGTACACACTTTCTCAGCATTGACACATGGAAAACATCATGAACTCCATCCATAGACGCTGGTAGCTGTAGTCTGTAGGCCATATTCCCAATTTTCTTCAAAATGGGAAAAGGCCCAACAAACCTTGGGCTGAGCTTTCCTCTCTTGCCAAATCTCATCACACCTTTGAAAGGTGACACCTTCAAGAATACTTCATCACCTTCAGCAAACTCCAAGTCCTTTCTTCTATGGTCCGCATAACTTTTTTGTCGACTTTGTGCAGCTTGGATTCTTTGCTTGATCGCCGTTATTACGCCAGACATTTGTTGTAGTATCTCGGGGCCGATGAGCTTGGTTTCTCCGACTTCATCCCAACACAGAGGGGATCTGCACTTTCTGCCATAAAGCGCTTCATAGGGAGCCATGCCAATTGTAGCCTGGTAGCTATTGTTGTAGGCAAACTCCACAAGCGGCAAATACCTACTCCAAGGAGCATGAAGTTCCAGCACGCACGCCCTTAACATATCTTCCAATGTCTGAATCGTTCTTTCAGATTGCCCATCTGTTTGTGGGTTAAACGCCGTGCTGAAGTCCAATCTAGTGCCCAAAGAGCTCTGCAGACTTTTCCAAAACCTGGAAGTGAATCTAGGATCCCGGTCCGAAACAATGGACACCGGAATGCCATGCAGCTTAACAATCTCACTGATGTACAATTCCGCATACTGGTCCATAGAGTACGTTGTCTTCACAGGTAGGAAATGAGCCGATTTTGTCAATCTGTCCACTATGACCCATATGCTATTATGGCCTTTAACCGTCCTTGGAAAGCCCACAACAAAGTCCATCGTAATGTTCTCCCATTTCCATTCGGGGATCGGAAGAGGTTGAAGCATTCCACTCGGTCGTTGGTGTTCAGCTTTGACCTGTTGACATATCATACAAGACTCCACATACTTGGCCACTTCATTCTTCATATTCGGCCACCAGAAGTGAAGTTTTAAGTCCTGATACATCTTTGTGCTTCCAGGATGCACAGAGAAAGGAGACGAATGGGCTTCCGACAAGATATGCTTCCGTAGCTCTTCATCCTTCAGAACATACCATCTACCCCTGAACTTCAGAATACCATCTCCCGAATAGCTGAACTCGGAAGAGGCCATGGGTAACTTGCTCACAATATCAGCCATCTCCTTCGAACTGGTCTTCTGGGCTCCTTTAATTCTGTCCAGGACGGAGGGCCGTAATGTTAAGTCTGCCAGTATGGCCGATAGTCCAGAAACTATTTCCATATCAAACTTCTGAATCTCTGTCCTCAAAGGCATTGACACGGCCGACGTATCTGGTTGCATAGTAGCTGGCATTCTGCTTAGTGCATCAGCTACCACATTAGCTTTACCAGGATGATATTTGATCTCAACATCGTAGTCTTTTACGAATTCTAACCACCGCCTCTGCCTCATATTCAATTCTTTCTGAATAAAGATGTACTTCAGACTCTTGTGGTCAAAAAATACCTCACATGACTGTCCATATAGGTGGTGTCTCCATACCTTCAGCGCAAATACAACTGCCGCTAACTCAAGGTCATGAGTAGGGTAGTTTTCTTCATGGCTCTTCAATTGTCTGGACGCGTATGCTACCACCTTCCCTTCTTGCATCAATACGCATCCCAAGCAAATTTTCGACGCATCACAATATACGCTGAACTTGCCGTCTTCAACTGGCAATACTAACAGAGGAGCAGTGGTTAATTTCTGCTTAAGTGTCTGAAAGCTTATCTCACATGCTTCAGACCACCTGAACTTGATGTCCTTCCTTGTTAAGCTGGTCATAGGCTTCGCTATCACAGAAAATCCCTTGATGAATTTCCTGTAATAACCAGCTAGTCCGATAAAGCTTCGTACTTCGCTGGCATTCCTTGGTTTTGGCCAATCTTTTACGGCCGCAATCTTGGCCGGGTCCACAGATACTCCTTCAGCAGACACCACGTGGCCTAGGAAATTAATCTTGTTCAACCAGAATTCACACTTTGATAGTTTGGCAAACAATTGATGCTGTTTTAGAGTCGACAGCACAATAGCCAAGTGCTCTCTATGCTCTTCTTCAGTCCGAGAATAAACCAGGATGTCGTCGATGAAGACGATTACGAATTTGTCCAAGAACTCCTGGAATACCCTATTCATCAAGTCCATAAATGCCGCGGGGGCATTAGTCAACCCGAACGACATCACCAAGAACTCGTAGTGCCCGTACCGGGTCCTGAAGGCGGTCTTTGGGATATCGTCAGCTCTAACCTTCAACTGGTAGTAACCGGAGCGCAAGTCAATCTTAGAAAATACCCGAGCTCCTTGTAGCTGGTCAAATAAATCGTCAATTCTAGGCAACGGGTACTTATTCTTGATAGTCAACTTGTTCAGCTCACGGTAGTCAATACACATCCGTAGGGACCCATCTTTCTTCTTGACGAACAAGACGGGAGCACCCCACGGAGAGAAGCTAGGGCGTACAAAACCCTTGTCCACTAACTCTTTCAGCTGAGTCTTTAATTCCTTCAGCTCGATTGGTGCCATACGGTACGGGTTCTTCGATACTGGTTCCGCACCAGGATACACATCGATCTCAAACTCTATCTCACGATCTGGTGGCAATCCCGGTAGGTCATCCAAGAAAACCTCAGGGAAGTCTCGAACCACCGGAATATTTTGAAGTTCCATATCACCTTGTCTTTGAACGTTCACCACGTGAGCCAGAAATCCGATGCATCCTGACTTCATCAGCCGTTGGGCTTTCAAGGAAGATATCGCAGGCATACAGTGTTTCTTCGGTACTGCCTGATAAGAGAACTCTACTTCATTTGGGTGCTTAAATGACACAAGCCCGGACCTACAGTTGATGGTGGCATGATGTCTAAATAGCCAGTCCATCCCCAGAATGACATCGTACCCTTTCATACCGATGACGATAAGATCGGCATAAAATTTCTGGTCTCCCATCGACACTATATCACCCCTCACAACCTGCTCGGAGTGCATAAACTCTCCGGACGGTAGCATAACGCTGTAAGGCTGACCTGACGACGCACTACGAAATTTTTGTCTAACTATGTAGTCTACTGCCACGAACGAATGTGTGGCCCCCGTGTCCCATAAGGTATAAGCAGGTGCGCCACATACTAAAATTGTACCTGTAATCGCTGCATGCTGAGCTGCGTCATCAACATCTTCCATCATCGCAAACACTCTAGGCACAACACCGATCGGCCTCGTGTCAGGCACCGGACAATCCCGGACTTGATGGCCTTCTTTACCACACCGGAAACATTGGCCAGTAAAAAGCCTGCAGCCTCCTGTATGATTCTTCTGGCAACGTGGGCAGACAGGAAGCTGAGGAGCTCCCATAGGTCTCTTCCCTTTGTCCTGGAAAATGGAAACTTCATTTGGTCTCTTAACACCTCTGTTTTGTTGCTGTTGTGGTTGTCCAAATTGACTCTTTTGTTGTTGTTGTTGTAGAGGAACATTTTGCTGCAAAACCCTCTTTGACGAATCTCTATATCTCTGAGACTTCACCTCTAAGGCTTCCAACTGATAAGCCTTAGCTACCACCTTTGCGTATGGGTCGTCAAATCCCCCGTATGTAATCCCCCGTAAGAGGTCCATCTTCAAACCCTGGATAAACTGATGCACCTTGTTCTCATCAGTGGCCACCATGTGTGTTGCATATCGGGATAGCGACTCAAACTTTTGAACATATTCGGCCACCGTTCCAAACTGTCGTAATCGAGAGAATTCCAGTAACTTCTCCTTCCTCAGGCTGCGGTCAAAGTACTTCTCGTAGAAGAGTGTTTTAAATCCCTCCCAGCTTAATGCCACGGTGGTTGACTGCACTGTATCCCACCAAAATCCAGCACTCTTGGTGAGATAGAACGAGGCACATATCACTTTCTTATTTTCCTCCACCTCTGCATAATTCAGCATACGTTCAATCTGCCGAATCCATTCTTCGGCATGAGTAGGGTCCGTCGATAATCCATCAAATGCGGGTGGCTGGAGTCGCCGAAATCTGTCTCCACTATTATCTCGCGGTGCATTATCACGATTGTTATTTCCATGGTTATTGTTTCTGTCGTCTTCTCTGGCCATCATTCGATCAACCATGCGGGATTGTACCCCCACCAATTCTGTCAACCGGTCTATGGCCCGAGAGCTTTCGCTGGATTCTTCCTGATGTCCTCTCACCATTTCTAAGATAGCCCTATAAACAGAATAACAGAATAACCTAATTTAATAAACAAAGCTTTTACAGGAATTTAAACACTTACAAGTGGTGGAGCGATCTCACATGGCGGGTTGCGCAATCAGACATCTTTCCAGAACCGCTTTTAAAACCTGGCGGCTCTGATACCATAACTGTGACAGCCCGGAACCGGAACCCAATCGGGGTCCAGGATCGGAGCCATCACTCCGGGACAGTTGACAGAAAGCGGTGACTATTTTTTTTTTCAAAACGGGACGGGGAACAGAACGTTTACAAACTTTAAAACTTCACCGAGAGAAAGAGTTCTCTGGGGGGTTGAAAGCAAAACGGGATTCAATAACGGATAACAGAAGAGAACGAAAATGCAGGAAGACAGGGACATTAAAGAGAACTTAAACTAGGAAGAAGTATACTGTGAAAGGCTACGGTGTATAACAGAACTATGCACAATTCGGAGAGGAATAACAGAAGAGAAGAAATGGCGAAGAAAATAATTAAACAGAATGGACAGGAAGTGAACCAGAAATCATAAGCATAAAAGCAGGAAGCTGTTGGGCGAAAGGCGTATGACGTCATCGGAAGAGAAGACGACGTCAACCGGAAGACAAAATTATAAACTGGGCGGAAGACTTATGCTGACGTCAACCGAGAAAGAGAATTTATAAACTGGGCGGAAGACTTATGCTGACGTCAACCGGAAGACAAAGTTTTAAACTGGGCGGAAAGCATCGGCAGGGGAAAGCAGTAATTGGGATCGGCAGGTGCGATGACGTCATCGGAATGAATGGTGACATCATCAGAATGAGAAAACAGCATGTGGAAACCGGCAGATTGTGATGACGTCATCCGAAAATGGATGACGTCAACCGGCAGATGAAGTTAGCCAACATAATCGGCAGAGGCAGATAACAACACAATCGGCAGGAGGTGATGACGTCAGTCGGAAAATGATCTGACGTCATCGGCAGATACAGTCAATGAACGAAACCGGCAGGAGATGATGACGTCAGTCGGAAGATGATCTGACGTCATCGGCAGATGAAGTTTAAAACAGACAGAATGAGCAGTAACAATCGGCAGACGCAGACATCAAATGAAACCGGCAGGAGTAAACCTAAAACAGAATCACTCTCTGGCGGTAGATGCAGGCAAAGTCCCTACCGGAAGATGTAATCGGAATTTAAGGACAGAATTTACAACTTTTGACAGAGATAAGCGGAGAACACAAATCCAGAAGGCATAAAGGTTTCAGACCTTCAAAACCCGAATCTAAATACGGTTTTAGAACATGACAGAAACTAGAAAAAAAACTTAACAGAATTTCAGAAGAACTACTGTTAGAATTTCTCCATGACCAGAGACAATTCATGCACGAATCAAAGAAAGATTCCCAGAATGGTTTCAATACATTTCAAACATAAATACAACTGTCGAATACAGAGGTTTTAAACATTAGCACTGGTTTTTATACCTCATTTTGAAGATCCCAAAAGTTTTACAGAACTTGACATACACTTCAAACGTTTTAAAGCCCCAAAACAACTTGTACAAAACTTAACATAACTTTACATTAAAAACACATCCTCACAGGAATGACACTTGTCTGACTGCAGCAACCTTCCCGTGAGCTCCTCCCGCCAACTACATCAATTCATCAGTTTGAGGCTCAAGCTCCTCATCTGGAAGATCCGTACCTACAACAGGGAGTTCATCTATGAGCCTAGAGCTCAGTAAGAACATGGAATGCAGTGTGCATATGCTATGCATGAACATTTTCAAATACATGAACATTACATTACATTACGTTTCACTGGACAGGAAGGTATAAGTGGGAGGAGGAGCTGGCGCAACAGGATGTACATGCCACTTCAGGACATAACAGGAGTACTTGACAGGATGCCAGTCCTCGTCCACACTTAACCGCACATTACATTACAGATTTTATCTTACTTACTTCAAAACCAGTGCTGAAAACATTTGCATGATTTTACAGGAAACGTGTATGCATGAATAAGTGCGATGCCTAAACTTAACATTCACAGATAACAGAATGAACACAACAGGGAAAACAGAATATAATGGAAACATGTTTAACTTAAAACATAACCTGAAATCCTAACTACCCGAACCAAACCTAGTACCTCCAAGTTGTAGGGCCTTAAGGGCCAACGTAGGTGCATGAACTGACATGAACTTACCTGTTTGCTGCGGTGTCAGATGCTCAAATGTCTCTAGAACGCTCGGATCTGTTGCTGCAATGAAGAGAAATTAAACAAGCTGCAAATGCTAACAAATAACTTGGAAGATTATGCAGTAAACTCCATTTCAGATTTGTAGAAAACAGCGAATGCGTTTTCATACAAAAAAAAAAACCGAGAGTTCTCTCCCAAATATCTTAACCTAAACTTCAGCAAAACACATAGTTTTTGCTTGTCCAAATGTGTTAGCATTAGTAGATGTTTACCTTAGCGGAGGAGCAGGAGGGAAATCTGAGAAGATCGAAGTTACTTCGATATTGTTTTGTCAACTGGAAGAGAGGATTTAGAGAGAAATACAGAGAAGGAAAATGCATATGAATGTTTACGTAGAAGGAAGGAGAATAGGTAGGTTTCTCAGCAAGTTATTGCCACTTGGCAATCATCCATTGATTATCTCCCACCAACCCTAATTTCTTCCTAATTTACCCCTCCATCTATTTCCAACTAGCTTGTTTGTTTAATTACCCTTCCATGCAATGTAACTTAGTGTTTTGTTTAGTTAGACATTAGTTTGGTTTTCCAACAAAACACACATTGCATTTATATTAAATTAATCCCGAGAAATGGTTCGGGAAAATAATTACATATAAAAAGGCCGGGTGCTACATGATTAATATGTGATTTATTGTAGATGGACGAAGAAAGATCTACAAGTGAGAATGATAATTGTGATGATGAGATTGCGAAGATGCAGAGAGCTATAATAACTCTAGCAGATATTGTGAATATGAATATTGCTCAGCAGAGCGATAAAAGAATTGAGAGTATGGACTCGATTGACACTTCAGAAATTATGCTTGGAAAATAGAATAACAAAGTAAACGTAGTATTAGTCTCTAGGAAAATAATTATTTAATTAAATAGGTAATTTAAAAATAATTAATTCAAATACTATTGGGTAGACCATATAATGTTTATGGGTCATGTAATGCATTAATTACATTTTTATTATAATAATGCTATATTTATTCTCGTATTCTATTCTAACTTGATGACGTATCGAACAAAAATTAGTACAGTTAAAGTGTAATTAATATAATTAATTGTTTATTTATAATTTGATACATTAATTACACATATTATTATTTTATGAGGTAATTATCGATTTAAACTCTGTACGATATACTGAATTTCAGTTTGCCCCTTATACTAAAAAAATGACAAACCGAACCCTGTACTTTGATTTTGTTATCAGTTTTAACCTTTTGTCAACAATTTCTTTAAACACTCATTCAAAAAATTACCAAATGATATTGGATTCAGTTGAAATTTTTACCTCATGTTAAATACTTAATGAGAAGATAATTTAAAAATTTTTGTGATTTGTTAACACATGTACGATTTATTGTAATTTTATTTTAGTATTTTATAAAAGTATTATAATAAATCATACAAGTTTTAGAAAATCACGAAAATTTTTCTATTATCTACCTATTATAGGTTGAACATGTGAAATTTTTTTCAAATAAAGCAAATATAGTTTCTTATTGTAAAAAAATTAATTTATAAAGTAAAGAAGAAACTCAGATTAATATAAAAAACTACCAAACCATATTTAATTTATTTGAAAAGTTTTTCACATGTTCAACTTATCATGGGTAGATTATAGAAAACATTTTGTGATTTTCTAAAACTTGTATGATTTATTATAATATTTTTATAAAATATTAAAATAAAATTACAATAAATCGTACGTATGTTAAAAAATCACAAAAAGTTTCAGATTATCTTTTCATTAAATATTAAACATGTGGTAAAAATTTCAACTAAATTCAATATCATTTGGTAATTGTGTGACGACCCCAGACTCGATTGGGGCCGAGGAGCCATCACACCGGGACATTTCAGAACGTGACATATATATTTTTTTAAAACTTTTAATTTTAGAACCTTACAGAGGGAGAAAAACATTCTCTGGGCATTCGGGAAAAACATAAGGCAGAATGGACAACAGACATGCAGTGGAATGCTACATTGGATGATAGAAGCCGTGGACGACAAGAGTCGTGGACGACAGAAAGCAGGGAGAAGGTTAACACGGAGGAAACCCTCTCTGGGATTAAAGACTGAAGGAGAAGTTAAAATTGGGTGGCAGATGTAATCGGAAGATGTAAACGAATAAGGTAATCGGAAGACATAAACAGATAGCATAAGCGGTAGATGTGAGGCGGTGGATGTGAGGCAGTAGACATTCAGCGGAAGACATGAGGTGGATGACATCATGCGGAAGACATGAAGTGGATGACGTCATGCGGAAGACGTATCAGTAGACATTCAGCGGAAGACATGAAGTAGATGACGTCATGCGAAAGACGTCATCGGTAGATATGAGCAGTAGATATATACAGAAGACTCAGCGGTGGAAGACATGAAGTGGATGACGTCATGCAGAAGACGTGATCGGTAGCTATGAGCAAAAGACATATCGGTAGATATTCAGCGGAAGACATGAAGTAGATGACATCATGCGGAAGACGTCATCGGTAGATATGAGAGGTAGATATAAACAGAAACTCAGCAGTAGATGTAAACAGAAACTTAGCGGTAGATGTAAAGTGGATGACAGAAGCGGTGGACATGGAAACAGAAGGCATAAACACTTTAAACTTCACAACCCGATTCAAAACATGATTTTTAAAACATACTTGACAACATGACAGGAGTTAGAAAACATGACAGAAGTTTAAGAAATCGAACTGCATTGATAGCTCTAAAACCAGAGACAATCCATGCACAAACTAAAAGAGAAGATTTCCAAAACAGTTCCAGGATATTTCAAAATATGCATACAACTGTCAAATACAGAGGTTTAAAACTTAAATACCGGAACCTATGCACTATAGAAATACTAACAGTATCTCAGCAGAGTTTTAAGACATAACACCAGAATCTCAGTAAAGTTTACAGACATGGACTTTACTTTAAAAACTTAAACATCAGGGCAGAAATATGTCTGATTGCAGCAACCAACCCCCGCGAGCTCGTGCCACAACCACCTATTCCTCGGCCTGAGGCACAAAGTCCTCATCCACGGGTTCCGTACCTACATCAGGGAGTTCAACTATGAGCCTAAAGCTCAGTAAGAACTTAAAAATGCAGCGATGCATATGCTATGCATGAACTTTCAGAAATACAGTGACATTACAAAGCATTACATTTCAGTGGCAGGGGGTATAAGTGGGGCTTATAGGGGAACTGGCGCAGTATGGTGCACTATCAGGCACCGTGCACTTTCAGGCACATTTCAGAACATACAGAACAAGGGGCAGTCCACGTCCCACACTTAACCGATACATTACATTCAGATTTTTATCTTTCTTAACTTCAAAATCGTGTACAGAAAACCTTTGCATGACTTTCGGGAAAAACGTGTATGCATGAACATTTATTGTGCAGAAACTTAACATGTTGTAAAACAATTCGAAACACAGCAGAATAACAAGACATCTAAACCACACACTGAGCATGGCAGTAAACTCACTTATGGTCGTATCAACGACCTAAGTACCCGACAATAACCCGACGACATTTTTAACCTAGTATCTCCGTGATGTAGGGTCTTAAGGGCCACCCTACGGGTATGAACTTACCTGTTGTCTGAATGCTGCAAGCTTGAACGCATGATCACAGTAGTCACGAACCTAAAACGTGCATATTCGGTCATTGACCCTAAACTTCACAAAACTAGTAAATAATATAGTTAAACTCGTTAACTATCGACGAGGGTTACCTTCTGCTAGAGAAAAGGGAGAAAACAGGAAAATAAGAAGAGCTTAGGGTTGTTGCTTGTCGCCTAGAGGAGAGAAAACATTGAAGAAAGAGAATGAAAATGGAGGTTTACGTAGCAGAGAAGAGAAGAGGTAGGTTTCTCAGCAAGTTTTGGACATTTGGCAACCATCCATTGGCTCCTTCTCACCAACCTTAATTCCTTCCCAATTTGTCCCTCACTTGGTTTTCGACTAATTTATTAATTGGTTCCTCAATTCGGTTGTTCCATTAAACACTCCGACAAATTCATTAAAACATTCATCGTATTAGTATAAAATTTAATCACGCTTAATGATCTGGGGAAATGATTACATGGCAAAAAAGTCAGGTGGTACATTCCACCCACCTTAACAGAAATTTTGTCCCCAAAATTTGCTTAATCAAAAAGCTCCGGATATTGGGCTCTAACGTCTTGCAGTCTTTCCCAAGTGGCTTCCTCCACGTTATGATTGCGCCATAACACTTTCACCAGTGAGACCACCTTGTTGCGCAATACTTTGACTGAAGTATCCAAAATCTGTATTGGCCTTTTTTCATATGTCAGCGTCGGCATGATATCAAAGTTCACATGTTCCACGATCTGAGTTGGATCCCGTACACATTTTCTAAGCATCAAAACATGAAATACATTGTGAACTTCATCCATAGACGCTGGCAGCTGTAGTCTGTAAGCCATGTTTCCTACCCTGTTCAAGATAGGAAAGGGCCCAACAAACCTTGGACTGAGCTTTCCTTTCTTGCCAAATCTCATTACGCCCTTGAAACGTGACACCTTCAGGAATACTTCATCACCTTCAGCAAACTCCAAGTCTCTTCATCTCCGGTCCGTATAAATTTTCTGCCGACTCTGTGCAGTATTGATTCTTTGCTTGATAGCAGCTATCACCTCTGACATCTACCGTAATAACTCGGGGCCGACAAGTCTGGATTCTCCAACTTCCTCCCAACATAATGGAGATCTGCATTTTCTGTCATAAAGGGATTCATATGGAGCCATACCGATCGTAGCCTGGTAACTATTGTTGTAAGCGAACTCCACAAGCAGCAAATATTTACTCCAAGGAGCATGAAATTCCAGCACGCACGATCTTAACATATCCTCCAGTATTTGAATTGTTCTCTCGGATTGTCCGTCAGTCTGTGGATGAAAAGCTGTGCTGAAATTTAATTTAGTGCCCAAAGAGTTTTGTAAGCTTCTCCAAAATCTAGAAGTAAATCTAGGATCCCGGTCTGAAATGATTGATACCGGAATACCATGCAGTTTGATAATCTCGCTAATGTATAGCTCTGCATACTGATCCATGGAGAACGTCGTCTTCATAGGTAGAAAATGGGCCGACTTCGTCAATCTGTCCACTATGACCCATATGCTATTATGGCCTTTAGCTGTTCTTAGTAGGCCAACAACAAAGTCCATCGTGATGTTCTCCCACTTCCATTCAGGGATCGGGAGAGGCTGAAGCGTTCCACCTGGTCGTTGATGTTCAGCCTTGACTTGTTAACATATCATGCAAGACTCCACATATTTGGCCACTTCGTTCTTCATATTCGGCCACCAGAAGTGAAGTTTCAAGTCTTGATACATCTTCGTGCTTCCAGGATGCACAGAGAAAGAAGACGATTGGGCTTCTGAAAGAATATCCTTCCGTAGCTCTTCATCTCTCGGAACATACCACCTATCTTTCAACTTCAGAATACCGTCTCCCGAATAACTGAACTCGGAAGAGGCCATAGGCAACTTGCTCACTATATCGGCCATTTCTTTTGAATTGGTCTTCTGGGCTTCTTTAATTCAGTCCAGGATGGTGGGCCGTAACATCAAATCCGCTAGCATGGCTGATAGCCCAGAAACTATCTCCAAATCAAACCTCTGAATTTCGGCCCTCAAAGGCATTGGTACAGCCGGCATAGCTGGTTGCATAGCAGCCGACATCCTGCTCAATGCATCGGCTACCACATTAACTTTTCCCGGGTGGTATTTAATCTCAACATCGTAATCTTTCACGAATTCTAACCACCGTCTTTGCCTCATATTCAACTCCTTCTGAGTAAAGATGTACCTCAGACTTTTATGATCTGAAAATACTTCGCATGATTGTCCATATAAGTGGTGTCTCCATACTTTCAGTGAATATACAACTGCCGCTAACTCTAGGTCGTGAGTAGGGTAGTTTTGCTCGTGGTTCTTCAATTGTTTGGACACGTATGCTACCACTTTTCCTTCTTGCATCAACACGCAGCCCAAACCAATCTTTGACGCATCATAGTACACACTGAATTTTCCATCTTTGACTGGCAATACCAATAACGGAGCGGTGGTTAACTTCTGCTTAAGTGTCTGAAAACTCACTTCGCAAGCTTCGGACCATTTGAACTTGATGTCTTTCCTCGTTAAGCTGGTCATTGGGTTCACTATCACAGAAAATCCCTTAATAAATTTTCTGTAATAACCAGTTAGTCCGATAAAACTCCGTACCTCACTGGCATTTCTCGGTCTCGGCCGTTCTTTCACAGCCAGAATCTTGGCTGGATCTACGGACACTCCTTCTGCAGACACCACATGGCCTAGGAAGTTAATCCTGCTCAACCAGAATTCACACTTCGACAGCTTGGTGTACAATTGATGCTGTTTCAGAGTTGTTAGCACAACAGCCAAGTGTTCCTTGTGCTCGGCTTCACTCCTGGAATAAACCAGGATGTCATCGATGAAGACGATCCCAAATTTGTCCAAGAAGTCCTGGAATATCCTGTTAATCAAGTCTATAAATGCCGCCGGAGCATTAGTCAACCCGAACGACATTACCAAGAATTCGTAGTGTCCGTATCGAGTCCTAAATACGGTGTTTGGAATGTTGTCAGCTCTGACTTTCAACTGGTAATAACCGGAGCATAAGTCAATCTTCGAGAATACCCGAGCCCCTTGTAGCTATTCAAATAAATCGTCGATCCTCGGCAACGGGTACTTATTCTTGATAGTCAACTTGTTCAGCTCACGGTAGTCAATACACATACGTAGGGACCCATCCTTCTTTTTAACGAACAAGACGGGAGCACCCCACGGAGAGAAGCTAGAGCGTATAAAACCCTTGTCCACCAACTCTTTAGGCTGAGTCTTTAACTCCCTCAGCTCTATTGGCGCCATACGATACGGATTCTTCGATCCCGGTTCAGCACCAGGACATACCTCAATCTCAAACTCGATCTCTCGATCCAGTGGCAATCTCGGTAAGTCGTCTAAGAAAACCTCTGGGAAGTTTCGAACTACCAGAATACTTTGAAGTTCCACTTCGCCTTGCCTTTGAGCATCCACTACATAGGCCAGAAACCCGACGCATCCCAATCTCATCAACTTTTAAGCTTCTAAGGAGGATACAATAGACATAGAGTGCTCCTTTGGAATGGCCTGATAGAAGAACTCTATCCCATTCGGGCGTTTAAAGGACACAAGCCCGGACCTACAATCGATGGTGGCATGATGTCTAAACAGTCAGTCCATCCCCAGAATTACATCGTATCCTTTCATACCGATGACGATAAGGTTGGCATACAATTTCTGGTCCCCAATTGACACTATATCACTCTGCACTGCCTGCTCGGAGTGCATAAACTCTCCGGATGGTAGCATGACACTATAGGGTTGATCTGTCAATACAAGACAAAACTTCTCCCTAACCACGAAGTCCCTAGCCACAAACGAGTGTGTGGCCCCCATGTCCAGCAATGTATATGCAAGTGTATTATATATCGTGATTGTACCTGTGATTGCTGTGTGCTAAGCATCGTCATCATTTTCTGTTATAGCAAACACTCTCGGCATGGCACGGTTCGGCCTCATATCAGGAATTGGACAATCTTGGACTTGATGGCCCTCTTTGCCGCATCGAAAACATTGGCCTGTAAGGAGCCTACATTCACCTCTGTGACTTTTCTGGCATCGCGGGCATACGAGAAGCTGAGGAGCTCCCATTGGTTTTTTCCATTTGTCTTGATAAGTAATGATCTCATTGGGCCTCTTAATGCCCCTGTTCAGTTGCTGTTGAGGTTGCAAATTTTGACCCATTTGTTGTTGTTGAGGGGCATCATGTAGAATTCTCTTTGATGTATCTCTGTATCTCTGAGACTTCACCTCTAAGGCTTCCAACTGATAAGCCTTGGACACTACATTTGCATACGGGGCCTCGTAAAATCCCCTGGTTGTAATCCCCCGTAAGAGGTCTAACTTCAGACCCTGAATGAATTGGTGTACCTTGTTTTTATCGGTGGCCACCAAATGTGGTGCATAGCGGGACAAAGAATCAAATTTCTAAACATACTCAGCCACTGATCCATATTGTCGTAGCCAAGAGAATTCCATCATCTTTTCCTTCCTCATACTGCGGTCAAAGTATTTCTCGTAGAAGAGTCCTTTGAATCCCTCCCAGCTTAAAGCCATAATGGTTGACTGCACTGTAATCCAGCACTCTTGGTGAAATCAAACGTGGCACATAGAACCTTCTTATTTTCTTCCACTTCTGCACAGCTAAACATTCTCTCTATCTGCCGGATCCATTCCTCAGCGTGAGTTGGGTCCGTAGATAGTTCATCAAAAGCAGGCGGTTGGAGTCGCCTGAACCTATCTCCACTGTTATCACGTGAAGCATTTCCATGGTTATTATTCTCGTTATCCTCCCTGGCCATCATACGTTCCACCATGCGGGACTGTACACCTACCAGCTCAGTTAAGCAATCTATGGCCCTGGCACTATCACTTGCTTCTTCCTGGTGTCCTCTCACCATTTCTAAGAAAATCCTATAAACATAATAATTGAATTTAATAAACAGAACTTTTACGGGAACTTAAACACTTACAGTCGGTGGAGCGATCTCACGTGGTGGGTTGCGCAACCAGACATTTACCCAGAATCGTTTTTAAAACCTGGCGGCTCTGATACCATAACTATGACGACCCCAGACCCAATCGGGGTCGAGGAGCCATCACACCGGGACATTTCAGAACGTGACATATATATTTTTTTAAAACTTTTACTTTTAGAACCTTACAGAGGGAGAAAAACATTCTCTGGGCATTCGAGAAAAACATAAGGCAGAATGGACAACAGACATGCAGTGGAAGGCTACAGTGGATGACAGAAGCCGTGGACGACAAGAGTCGTGGAAGACAGAAACCAGGGATAAGGTTAACACAGAGGAAACCCTCTCTGGAATTAAAGACTGAAGGAGAAGTTAAAATTGGGTGCAGATGTAATCGGAAGATGTAAACGGATAAGGTAATCGGACAACATAAATAGATGGCATAAGCGGTAGATGTGAGGCGGTGGATGTGAGGCGGTAGACATTCAGCGAAAGACATGAGGTGGATGACGTCATGCGGAAGACATGAAGTGGATGACGTCATGCAGAAGACGTATCGGTAGACATTCAGCAGAAGACATGAAGTAGATGATGTCATGCGAAAGACGTCATTGATAGATATGAGCGGTAGATATAAACAGAAGACTCAACGGTGGAAGACATGAAGTGGATGACGTCATGCGGAAGACGTGATCGGTAGATATGAGTAAAAGACATATCAGTAGATATTCAGCGGAAGACATGAAGTAGATGACATCATGCAGATGACGTCATCGGTAGATATGAGCGGTAGATATAAACAAAAACTCAGCGGTAGATGTAAACAAAAATTTAGCGGAAGATGTAAACAGAAACTTAGCGGTAGATGTAAAGTGGATGACAGAAGCGGTGGACATGGAAACAGAAGGCATAAACACTTTAAACTTCACAACCCGATTCAAAACATGGTTTTTAAAACATACTTGACAACATGACAGGAGTTAGAAAACATGACAGAAGTTTAAGAAATCGAACTGCATGGATAGCTCTAAAACCAGAGACAATCCATGCACAAACTAAAAGAGAAGATTTCCAAAACAGTTCCAGAATATTTCAAAATATGCATACAACTGTCAAATACAGAGGTTTAAAACTTAAATACCGGAACCTATGCACTATAGAAATACTAACAGCATCTCAGCAGAGTTTTAAGACATAACACCAGAATCTCAATAAAGTTTACAGACATGGACTTTACTTTAAAAACTTAAACATCAAGGCATAAATATGTCTGATTGCAGCAACCAACCCCCGTGAGCTCGTGCCACCAACCACCTATTCCTTGGCCTGAGGCACAAAGTCCTCATCCACGGGTTTCGTACCTACATCAGGGAGTTCAACTATGAGCCTAAAGCTCAGTAAGAACATAAAAATGCAGCGATGCATATGCTATGCATGAACTTTCAGAAATACAGTGACATTATAGAGCATTACATTTCAGTGGCAGGGGGGTATAAGTGGGGTTTATAGGGGAACTGGCGCAGTAGGGTGCACTATTAGGCACCGTGCACTTTCAGGCACATTTCAGAACATACAGAACAGGGGGCCAGTCCCCGTCCCACACTTAACCGATACATTATATTCAGATTTTTATCTTTCTTAACTTCAAAACCGTGTACAAAAAACTTTTGCATGACTTTCGGAAAAAACGTGTATGCATGAACATTTATTGTGCAGAAACTTAACATGCTGTAAAACAATTCGAAACACAGCAGAATAACAAGACATCCAAACCACACACTAAGCATGGCAGTACACTCACTTATGGTCGTATCAACGACCTAAGTACCCGACAATAACCCGACGACATTTTTAACCTAGTATCTCCGTGATGTAGGGCCTTAAGGGCCACCCTACGGGTATGAACTTACCTGTTGTCTGAAGTGCTGCAAGCTTGAACGCACGATCACAGTAGTTCACGAACCTAAAACGTGCATATTTGGTCATTAACCCTAAACTTCACAAAACTAGTAAATAATATAGTTAAACTCGTTAACTATCGACGAGGGTTACCTTCTGCTAGAGAAAATGGAGAAAACAGGAAAATAAGAAAAGCTTAGGGTTGTTCCATTAAACACTCCGACAAATTCATTAAAACATTCATCGTATTAGTATAAAATTTAATCACGCATAATGATCTAGGGAAATGATTACATGGCAAAAATGTCGGGTGTTAAAAATTGTTTGAATGAGGGTTTAATAAAATTGTTGATAGAATGTTAAAATTGATAACAAAATCAAAATATAGGATTCAATTTGTCGGTTGTTTTAGTACAGGGGCTAACTGAAATTCAATGCATAGTACATGGTTCAAATCAATAATTATCCTATTTTTTATTCTATGGTCTCCAACAAAATTGTTTTTTAATGGTTTCTAATTGCAAGGAGTGGTTACTTAGACCAAGTGAAAGTAAGACAGCTGTGACTAAGTCTACAAAACAAAAAGTCAATAAATTTTAGTTTCTTATTCAAAAAAAATTATGAATATAGTTTTGACTATTCTCATAAACTTCATTATTTTTTCAAATAAAATTAGATGAAAAATTGCTTCTGAAAATAGTTTTTAAAACCGTGTTTAGAAATTGATTTTGTAAACATATTTTTTAAACATGAGCATTGTTGGAAATCTATCATTTTTTTAGAGGTTTACGCTTTCAGTTTTCGTTCTATTTTATCTCATGACGTCTCACTTATATATTAGTCAGTAATCGGTGTAGTAATGAAATCAATAGTCAAAATAGAGTAATATTATGTTTACCCACTAATTTTATACTTAAATATTATATTTGGCGTGTCATTTACATATTATTCATTCATAGGTAAAATTGTTATGCATAATATTGATAATTAAATTGATAGATTACATGAATTAATTAATGAATGACATGTCATGTCATGTCATGCCATGTCAGGGTGTAAAATTTAAGTGAGCAAAATTGTGTCCGCCTTTGCTCAAAGCAAACAAAAATTTAATATTAAACAGGGATTGTGAGGATCGTGATGTTACAAATTTGGTTTTGAAAGTAGGAAACTTCGTACTTTAAATCCTCATATGCTCTCACGCCCACATACACACACAACGATGTATAGAGAGATAGCTGAAATGGGACATCATAAATACAAGTAAACACCATTTTATTTCAATCTTGAATCATAATGATTCACTTGTTTAACATATTTAATATACGAAATACATCAGAAAAATCACATAATATAGATTAAAATTTATTGATAATCAAGTGTCGCAACACAACATTGCACAACCCTAATTATTATCGTACCAGAACTGCTTTTGAAGGTAAGCGATAGTGTTCTTATCGACTTGGAATGCGTTTGTGAGAACATCTTGAGAAATGGGAGGAGTGGATCCAAACACTGCATTAGCAATGGTAATGACTCCTGGATTTTGGCTACTGAGTCCCGCGAAAGCAACTGCATTTGTATGTCCAATGTTGAATTGAAAATGAATTAGTCCCACAGGAAAAACAAACACATCGCCTTTGTTTAGAACTTTGGTGAAGAGTTTATTTTGACCGTTGGCGAGGTTGGACGTGACGAATCCAACAAGAAGAGTGCCTTCGGTCACGACTAGGATTTCAGAGGCCCGAGGGTGGGTGTGTGGAGGGTTTTGACCTTTTGGAGCATAGTCGATACGGACAAGGGATATTCCGAGCGTGTTGAGTCCCGGTAAGTTGTTGACGTTCACTGGAGTGACTTTCGAGCCGACTGGATTAGTTATGTTACCGGGCTTGTCGAGGCCGGAAAAGAAGAAGTCGTTTGGGGTCACCTGATTCGGATTTTTGCAGAATTTTCCGTTTACAAACACTACAAAAAAAAATAATAATAATAAGAACAGACTCAATTCGTATTATGAATAATAAATTACACTCTAACTCAATAATTCGTATTATGAATAATAAATTACGCTCTAACTCAATAATTTAGTGACTTGTGTGACCAACATTTTCGAAAATAAGCACATGCATACACATAATCTATTATTCTTGGCCATCTCGAAGTGATTGGTTAACTTGATATAAGCGAATTGATAGAGAAAAAAGGTAAAGTGGAAAGCAAATTATGAAACTCAATGACGAACCTGCAGAGCTGGTATCGTTAATGGCTACACAGAAGTCTTGAAGAGAACTCGGGTCTGAAGCTGAAGTAGTGAAGGAGAAAGCTAAAGCCAGTAGGGCAAAAGCTGGAAGAAGATGGATGATCTTCGCCATTGTTGAACAAGCTATGTGGTTGATGAACTCTGAATACTTGTTTTCTGTTCGAGGGGTGAGGAGTCTTGCTATGCACATATCCCTATTTATAGATTTCATTAGTGCTGAATAAGTCTCTCGCTCTCCTCTTACTCTCTGCTCTCTCTCCTCTTAGTCTCTCTCTCTTACTTTCTCTGCTTAGTCTAGAACTCTCTCTCTCTCCCCTGCTCTAACTTTCTCTCTCTTACCAAAGCACTAGAAATGTTAAGTTTTGGATGAAAGTTTCATAGGTCAACGCATACTCCTTTGGCATTCACGTTATGGGGTTGGTTTATTTTTGTTTATTACACGAAATCCGAACAATACAATATTTTCAATTTTGAACCAAAATCTTCTAAGTTTTATTTTTGAATTTCATGTGTTGTAATACGTTGAGAAGAGAGTTATACCTATGAGATTGTGCAACTTCCTTAATATACAAGTAACGCCATCACAATTACACAATTTTTTAGTATTTTTGTCTTCACATGATAGACTGTCTCAGCACTTACACATAAATTATTTCTATTTTATTCTGCAAATAAATGTTTTATTTTCGAAAGGGTAATTTGAATAATATCCTTTTTTGGAACTTAGAATCTTCTATTCTAATTTCATGATAAATTATGGACAATATTTAATTTCATGATAAATTATGGACAATATTTAATCTTCTAAACAACGTTATTTTCTAGGTAAGGTTCGGGTCTATGCAATTCAATAATTGTGTTCTTTGACATTCATCAACTACCCACATATTTTATTCCTCTAAGAATCATTTGTAAACTATTATTATTTGATAAGTTTGATCAAGTCAAGCCTCTTGGATTATTATGTTTAGATGAATTGATCAAACATGTCGGTTCTAAAATATTAGGATTTCATCATTTTGAATAAAGTAGAGGTCAATCAAATGTTTTTTGCTAGTTTCTCAACCTATCTCTCGTCGTAATAATTTTGAATTAAGAATACGTGACAGTATAATCGGGATAGTGTAACTTGTTATCGTATGATAATTTCACACGAAATTAAATGAAAATAAAATGGATTTAACTTTTAATTTAGAAAGTCTTTTTTTAATTATTTTATCCACAAAAAAAATTATTAGAATTGAGAGTGATTGAAGTTTTATTAATGAAGAAAGAATTAACAAAACAAAATAGACTTTTTCTTCTCAATTAATCAACTATTATTGTTACTATCTCAAGGAATGATCTTGATGACGTTAATCTTATGCCGTTTTTAACATATTTGACTTTTTGTTTCATCCTAAACAAGTTTTCTTTTCAATTCTCAAACAACTTCTAAGAACTGGTATTGCAAAATAAATAAATAAAGAGTCGTTAGGATCAACTGCCAAAGACTAACGAGGAGTCGTCTAAACAATTCATCCTCCAATAACAACAAAAGAGAAAATTGTAGAATTCGATTAAATTTGAGAGACTAAGTCCCACAATCTAGTTCCGAAACAAGGCCTTTCAACATCACTGAAATCTCCTCCATAGCCTCCTCGTCCGACGTCGTAATATGAAAACGCTCAACTCATCTGAGTTTCACTTAAAAAGACGAACTTTCGTAAGATTTTGCGTGCACATTCCAAACACAATAAACCCATAAATGATTTTGAAATGAAGCTTTCCCAGTTTGCCATCTCTATCCACCCTTCACACGGTAATCAATCCGCTGATAATACATCTAATCCCTTCTACCTCATCATCCTTCACAAACACAAACAAAATCGATGAGGTCTCAAGATAATAGTCATTTCAGATCAATTTCATTCATAATGCCAGGCTTCGAACTATCGATCAATTTACAGCAGTGGAGCTCTAGACGTACTTACATTAAGCTTGGTTAATCTTCTCATGCTTAATAACAGCCTCAAGTCGAGCTTCTCGTTCAGGCACGAAACATCAACTACCAATTTTTGTATGTCGTTTAAATAAATCTGCAAGTTAAATTTGATTATTATAAAGTTAAATACTTGTGAAAAACCAAATGAAAGAAAAATGTATGATGAAATTGAAATGAAAACTCATGATACACAGGAAGTGTGAAAATCGAACATGAATATCAAAAGAAAAACAAAGATTGAGCGTTCAGATTTTAGAAAAACACTATCTGAAATGAAAAGATTAAAAAATTCACTATGAAAATCAACGCATATGTACATTGTTGCAACTCAAGCATAATATATGTAATAAGTAGTATACTGGGTCCAGTAGTATACTGGGAACCTAAGACGTGTTCATACGCAAATTATTCGTTAAGACCTATCGACTTTATCCCGATGTTACCACCACATACTTCATAAGTTTTTTCCCACAATCTTTGTCGCACCTCGAGCTTATCAGCCAAACAAAATGAAATCCAAGTCACCAAACACGAACAAGAACAATAAAAGTTGATGCAAATCGTTCGTATTTTTGTTCGTTGTTCAATCAAACAGCGGCCTCTGCCATACAACAAAATTGTAAACAAAAATTGCTAAAAAAGCAGATTAAGAATTCATCAACTTGTCGTGCCAAGTTGATGTCTTCCAGATCCTGAGACTTCGAAACATATACAAGATATGGCGTTGTATGATAATTTCACATGAAATTAAATGAAAATAAAATGGATTTAACTTTTAATTTAGAAAGTCTTTTTTTAATTATTTTATCCACAAAAAAATTATTAGAATTGAGATTGAATGAAGTTTTATTAATGAAGAAAGAATAATAAAATAAAATAGACTAACTCAAAGAATCTTGTTGATCTTAATCTTATGCAGTTTTTAATATATTTGATTTATCTTAAAGAATTTTCTCAAAATCTTACCTTTTAGCGTTACTATCTTCTTAAATTCTCAAACAACTTCGACCAACTAGTCTTGCAAAATAAATAAAGACTCATTGGGAACAACCGCCAAAGACTAATGATAAGTCGTCTAAACAATTCATCCTCCAACAACAACAAAAGAGGAGATTGTAGAATTTGTCATCTGGGTTTGGAAAGTAACCGCGAGAGTCCGGTGTTGATTTTTCAAAGTCGGAGACACTCCAACGAGGAGAGAAGAAGGAAGATGGGCTAGAGGAAAAAGACAAGGTTTGAAGAACACAAGAGCGTCGTTTATGCCTAACTATTAGACGTCTGTTGGTAACGTCTTAAAATTTGAAGTGCCTATTGAAAGTATTTCCTTATTTAAAAATCAATTTTAATATTAATCTTTCCTTCGTGACCCAAAAAATACTACAATACAAAGAAAGTTGTTTTGCTTAAAATCTTTTTATTCTTCTTCTGCTTCATCGATGGAACCACCATAACCTTCTCTTTCAATAAATATATGGCTGTATGCAATGAATTATATAATAAATAAAAATGTCAAAAAATAAAATATTAGAACTCACAAAACATGCCTTCAAAACACTGAACCTTGTTTTCTTAGAGAGAGAGATGGTGGGAGGAGAGAGAGGTATACATGATTAGATTGACAACAATTCAGGGCAGAAGTTTTCCCAAATGAATTTGAGGTTTGCTTTGAGATTCTTCAAAATCTCATCAGTCTCTGCGTTCTGCACCAACAACAATAGAATTAAATCAAATTTGAGAGACCAAGTCCCACAATCTAAGCAAAACTGCACCAACCAACCAGTAGTTCCAAAACAAGGCCTTTCAACTTCACCAAAATCTACCCCGTAGCCTCCCCGTCCAACGTCGAAAAATGAAAACGCTCAACCCGTCCGAGTTTCACTCGAAAAGATGAACTTTCGTAGGATTTTGCATGCACGTTCCAAACACAATAAACCCGGAAACAATTTCGAAATGAAGTTTTCTCGATTTGCCATCTCAATCCACCCTTCACATGGGAATCAATCACTGTAGAGCTGATAATACCTCTAATTACTTCTACCTCATCATCCTTCACAAACACAAACAAAATGGATGAGGTCCCAAGATTACAGTCACTTCGGATCAATTTCATCCATAATGCCAGGCTTTGAATAATCGATCAATTTAGAGCCGTGGAGTTCCATACGTTCTTACACTAAGCTTGGTTAATCTTCTCATGCTTAACAACAGTCTCATGTCGAGCTTCTCTTTCTGGCACAAAACATCGACTACCAAATGTTGTATGTCGTTTAAATAAATCTGCAAGTTAAATTTGATTATTATAAATTAAATACTTGTGAAAAACCATATGAAAGAAAAATGTACGATGAAATTGAAGTGAAAACTCTCTATACTAATTGGTTAGTCATTGTGTTCCAGAGCAATACATTGGATGTCGTTTAAATAAATCCGCAAGTTATTTAATTCGATATAAAGTTAATACTCATGATATACTAGAAGTGTGAAAATCGAACATGAATATCAAAAGAAAAACAAAGATTGAGCATTCAGATTTTACAAAAACACTATCTAAATTGAAAAAATTACCGGCACACGAGAAATTCTCCACGAAAATCAACGCATAAGTACACTGTTGCAACTCACGCATAATATTTGTAGTAAGTAGTACACTGAGACCCTAATAGGTGTTCATACGTAAATTATTCATTAAGACCTATCGACTTGATCCCGATGTTACCACCACATACTTCATAATTTTTTTCCACAATCTTTGTCGCACCCCGAGCTTTTCAGCCAAACAAAATGAAATCGAAGTCACCAAACACGAACAAGAACAATAAAAGTTTATGCAAATTGTTCGTATTTTTGTTCATAGTTTAATCAAACAGCGGGACTCCGCCATACAACAAAATTGTTAAAAAAGCAAACTAAGGATTCATCAACTTGCCTTGCCAAGTTGATGTCTTCCAGATCCTGCGACTTCTCAACATTTACAAGATATCGCGTTGTTTGGTTTTGCAGCATCTGATAACTGTAAGTTATATTAAAAAACAGCAAAAATTATGAATTTGTTAAAAAAAATATTCAAAATATTAGAGAAATACAAGCATGGCAAGGCAGAAAATACTTGTATTAAAAATGATTTCTTATCCTGATAAATAAATCCACTCTCGGACGAAAATTTTCTGCCGATGTTATCATTATACGATCGAGAAAGATCAGTGTGGAAGATTCTCTTCAATTTTCTCATATCGGATTCTTCGATCAAAGCCTTCCTGGTAATATCTTGACATATCCTACATTACACCAATCCTTATCATCATCGAAGGACGAATTAACAGCTCTAACAATGAAAAAGAATTTGATTTTGATTCAAACAGAAGCAATAATCATTTAAATCATTCATACGAACAGCAGAAGTTAACTCACCTCGAAAATGAACTTTTCCAAGCCGCGCAACCAATTTTGGCTTATTTTGACAAGAATATCGATCTCAGTTGAATTCTTCATGTTTTCGAAAGCAGGAAATAGATCGTGAAGTATGTTTTCAGGAACCAGTTCCCAAGGCCCCTCTTCTGATAAATCCTTTTCTGTAATTCCTACGTAACATTCAATTTGATCCCTTGACATTGAACAATAAGACTAAAAAAAGATAAAATTAGACACTAAGATTTTACATAGAAAATTCAAATGAGAAAAAACCATGAGCAGATACAAAATTTACTAACAAAAGATCAAGGAACAATAGAGTTTTGCTGAGTCAAATTTAATTTATAAAGTAACTAAAAACCAAACACAATAAAATCAGGTAATTAAACTCTAACACGATCAAACTAACATAAGCCAAAAAGACGTCACCAAATAAATGTGTTTAGACGATCGATTACCTTCGGTTTGCCAATCTTTCACTAGAGCAAGTAAGTGTTCGATAGGAATTTGCGTATTTGGCTCCAGCGTCACATAAGAAGGGATTTGACAATCACCAGTTAAACCAATAGGGAAACATCTATGAATAGAGTATCAGCATAGGGAAGTCTTGTACTGCTCCTGTACATACCAGGCCCTATCTTCTTTTTTAATTCAAGACCGAGAGATTCCGGTTTTGGCAATGGCCTATTCTCATCTCTCGAAGACTGTTTAAAGGGAGGGATATACGACATTATTCAACGAGCGATCAAACGAACAACTACCCTGAAACAGAAAAAAATATATATATCCAAGAAGTGATGAGTTCATATTTGAGCAACTAATCAAGACTTCAATCGTAAATTTCTTTCAAACATCGTTATTCGAACATCGATCAAACGAGCAACTACTTTGTTTTTCAAAGATCGTTACTCGAAGACCAATCAAACGAGCAACTACCCTGAATCAAAGATAAATGCATCCAAAAAGTGAAGATTTCAAGCAACTAATTGAAACTTCAACTGTAAATATCTTTGAATTATTGTTAAAATAAAGGACTGTAAGCCATTACTTGAATAGCGATCAAACAAGCCACTACCCTGAAACCGAAAAATACAAAAGAAGTGTTGATTTCATATTGGAGCAACTAACAGAAACTTCAATCGTTAGAATGGAGGAATAAAAACCATTACTCGAATATCGATCAAGAATCCAATTTATTCATATTTTGATTGAAGTTAAATAACTGATTGGTCTTCAAGAAAAAACAGAATAAAAATCAGGAAAAGAAAAATGCAACAAAGATTCTATTCCGGATCTCATTTCGATCAACTTTCAAGAAGATTAAAATATGGAGTAAAGAATGACACACAAGAGGCATGTCTTCGTTTTCCTCCTCCGCTTTTTCTCGAAAACCAAAACATGCGACAAGAACTATGAAAGGAAAATACAAAGAACGTAATGAAATTAATGCATGAATATTTGATTACAAAATCTGTTCATCGTTTTCCCGAGAAACAAACAGACCAAGTGTCAGGGAAGTCCAGATCAGGCTGGGCCAGAGATGGGTCTCCGAAGCTGGGCTACCAGGAAGACTCGAAGTAAGATCCAGAGGAAGAAGCCCATATGAAGGAAAAGGAATCTGAAGCCGTTAGAAGGAAGAGAATAAATGAGGAAAGGGGGAGGAGAGAAGGACAGGATTGTTTTGTCATCTTTACTATTTTCTGTTATCTTTTCATTTTACGTAGATTTACCTTGTACGAACGAAGATTCCATGGAATGAATTCCATTTTCAGAACGTTTCCGATAATTCTCTGCGCAATAGTAAGATAGTCTGGTTATTCAATCGGGTTCCACGACAATTGGTATCAGAGCAGCCACGATCGAAGGAAAAAATGGGAGAGACGAGGGCAAAATCAAACAAAGAGAGCTTGAGAAAACTCACTGAGGGATTTCAGGAGCTGAAACACGAGCTGGCTAGCGTTGCAGCGAAGACGACCAATAACGACAAAAGTTTTCAGGACCTGCAAATGACCCAGGCGGCGATGAAATCGAACCAGGAGGCAATGAGAATGACCCAGGAGGCGATGAAAGCGACTCAGGAGGCGATGCTAGCAATGCTGACCAAGCTAACACAATCCAAGCCGGAATTTGGGACGAGGCCCCCAGGCACAACAGACCCGTGTGAGAGACCCAGAACACCGGGAATCCCTCCTGTGCGACACTTGCCTAACTCGTCGGTTATATCGGAGGAAGGCCCGAGCAACGTTCGACAGAGGGAAGCGTGGCTGAAACGACCAATGGGATGCGAACCGGTAACACAACCAGGGTCTAATACTTGGATCCCGCCCCATTTGCAGCCCACTTCACGGCCTCCGCCATATTCGCCACCCCTAGCCACAGAGGAGCATTTCCAGTTCGGCTCGCAGTCACCACTAAGGCTGTCGAAAATAGACCTACCAATGTTCACTGGGGATAACCCATTGGAGTGGATTCGGAAGGCGGACAAATATTTTGAGCTCCATCACGTAAACGACCTTCAGAAAATAGAATTGGCCGAACTGTTTTTGGGTGAGAAGGCGGATGTGTGGTACCATGGGTGGGCGGCTAACAGACCAAGAATCAGTTGGCAACAGTTCTCCACAGCTCTGTGCAAACGTTTCTCAACAAAACCAGGGGAAGATACCCTGGAAGCTTTGTATAAGGTGAAACAGACGGGCTCTGTTTTGGATTACCTAGAGAGATTCGAAGAGCTCAAGGCTCAAGCACAACCCCTCCTGCCACACATGCCCGATTCCTTTTGGGTCGCCGGATTCGCTAGCGGATTGAAAGAAGAAATACGTGCCATGGTAAGGATTAATCGGGCTGAGAACTTGGAGCAGGCCATGGAGGTAGCCGTCTTACAGGAATCGGCGATTCGAGCTGCTCGGGGCTCACGTTTCACACCTGCGACCCGATGGACTGACCCGCCAAAGGCTCCAGTCAATCGGGTACACAGCGATTTGAGTGCAGAAGTCACCAAATTCCCTTCCCATTTTCAACGGTTGCCACACGCAGAACTACAGCATAAACATAGATTGGGTTTGTGTTTTAAATGTGACGAGAAATACGTGGCTGGTCACGTTTGCAAAAATAGATCTCTAAATGTGTTGGTGGGGGCGTCTGACGACGACGAAGATCCGAGGGAGGACATTCCAGAGCAAAGCCAGGATTCGACGACTCCGGAAACTTCCCCGGAGGTCTCCTTACATGCCCTCGCTGGTCAGACTGGCAACTCGATAGTTCGTATCGCGGGCATTATCGGCCACCAGCGGGTTTCCCTTCTCGTCGACAGTGGCAGTACCCACAGTTTTATAAGTGAACAGTTGGCGCGACGCCTTCGCCTCCGGCTCCTTAGCGACACACCGATGATGGTCACAGTGGCTAACGGGAAGCGATTAGCCAGCACGGCACTGGAGGATCCGGTTTCCTGGAAAATGGGCAGTCTGCATTTCGTTTTTCACCTCCGTGTGCTGCCGTTCGGCGGCAGTGATATCATTCTGGGTATCGATTGGATCTGGGCCCACAGCCCAGTCACGTTTGACCTGCCCAAGTCTCACCTGATGGTTCAGCACCAAGGCATTCAAGTCCAATTGCCTTATGATCAAAAACCGCGGCCCTTAGAAGGAGCCCATTTCTCCTTGTTCAGATCATTCTTCCACGACAGCCCATTGGGATTCCTCGCTTATCTGACCGACGACTCGGAGCTCTCTGGGCCGGAGTTGCCAGCTCCAATTGCGACCATTTTGCGCGATTTCGAGGCGGTGTTTGCCGAACCGTCAGGCCTTCCCCCGGAGAGGGAGCACGACCAAGCCATTCCCCTCAAACCCGAAGCCAAACCTTTCCGGATTTTGCTTACCGCTGCCCTTTTTCCCAAAAGGCGGAGATCGAGAAACTGGTATGTGAAATGCTATCCGATGGTATCATAGTTCCGAGCAAGAGCTCATTTGCTTCCCCGGTTCTGTTGGTTAAGAAAAAAGACGGTCAATGGCGTTTCTGTGTTGACTATCGCCAACTTAATGCGCTCACAATTAAAGACAAGTTCCCTATGCCAATCATCGACGAATTACTGGACGAGCTCCACGGCTCGAAGTTTTTTTCGAAACTGGACTTGCGTGCCGGCTACCATCAGATTTGAGTAGTAGCCGATGACTGCCATAAGACTGCCTTCAAGACGCACCAGGGGCTGTATGAATTCAGGGTCATGCCATTTGGCCTGACTAACGCCCCGGCCACTTTTCAATCTTTGATGAATCACATTTTCCGACCATTTCTTCGGCGGTTCGTCTTAGTATTTTTCGACGACATTTTGGTTTATAGTCGGAATTTGGAGGACCATTGTATTCACTTACGCTCAGTCTTCGATACTCTTCAGCAGAATTGTCTTGTGGTAAAAAGATCGAAGTGTGTCTTTGCCCAGCAACAGGTTGGTTATTTGGGGCATCTTATCTCGGGTGAAGGAGTTCAAGCTAACCCTGCCAAAATTGAGGCTATGACTACCTGGCCGACTCCTACCTCCAGCAAACAGCTCCGTGGTTTCCTGGGTTTGACAGGATACTACCGTAAATTTATCAAGAGTTATGGCATGTTGGCCAAACCACTCACGTCTCTTCTCAAAAAGAACTCCTTCCACTGGAATGCCGAAGCTGACAATGCATTCCACACTCTGAAAATGGCTATGAGTAATCCCCCCATTTTAGCGTTACCAGATTTTTCTCTGCCCTTCGTCATTCAGACCGATGCGGGTCTCGGAGGTATGGGGGCGGTTCTTATGCAGGACAGGAAGGCGATCTCTTTCATGAGCAAACCCTTCAATACCAAAAATCTGGGCCTCTCTATTTATGAGAAAGAACTTTTAGCGTTGGTCTCAGCTGTTCAGCAATGGCGGCATTATTTGGAGGGTCATAAGTTCATTATCCAAACTGATCATCAATCTTTAAAGTATTTATTGGAGCAGCGCATTACAACACCTATTCAACAGAAGTGGCTGACTAAACTCCTCGGCCTGGATTACACTATCGAATACAAGCAAGGGCGACACAATGTCGTCGCCGATGCTCTGTCCAGACGACCAAGTTTAACTGCCCCGGATACTTCCATTTGTACTGCTTTAACGGTGGTCTCTCCGGCATGGGTTACTGAGGTTATTTCGAGCTATGAGGGTGATTCATGGGCTACTAACGTGTTACAATCCAAAGCAGTCGATCCGGCCCACGAGCCCAACTTTTGCCTCCAGAATGGGCTGTTACGCTTTAAGGACAAGTTAGTCATTGGTCGGGGCAATGACATTCGCCGCAAATTGCTTGCTAGTCTTCATACCTCCGCTGAAGGTGGTCACTCCGGCGTCCAGGCTACTTTACACCGAGCCAAAGCTTTTTTCTGGTGGCCGGGATTAACGACAGATGTCCATGCTTTTGTTCGTAACTGCGAGGTCTGTCAACGTTGTAAGGGAGAGCACATTGCTCCTCCGGGACTTCTCCAACCGATGCCTATCCCTCACCAACCATGGACACATATTGGGATGGATTTTATTGAAGGTTTGCCGAACTCTCTTCAATCCAATTGCATTTTGGTGGTTGTTGATCGCTTTACTAAGTACGCACATTTTATGGCTCTTCGACATACATTTACCGCGATTCAGGTAGCCAATGTTTTTCTCGATAATGTCTTCAAATTCCATGGGTTGCCTCTCTCTATTGTTTCCGATCGCGACCCCATTTTTTTGTCTGATTTCTGGCAATCACTCTTTTCTTCCTTGGGGACGGTGCTTCATATGTCTACTGCATATCACCCGGAAACTGATGGTCAAACGGAGCGCGTGAATCAATGCTTGGAGATGTATCTCCAGTGCATGAGCTTTCAGAAACCTACTTCCTGGCGTCAATGGTTGCCTTTGGCCGAGTGGTGGTATAATACCACTTTCCATTCAGCAATAAAAATGACTCCCTTTGAAGCTTTGTTCGGAACTGCTCCCCCTCGGCTGGCTCTGGGACCCTATTTCCCAACTAAGTCACTCTCCGCAGATGAATTTTTACAGGAGCGACATCTGATGAATACCCTTTTGAAAGCAAATATTGCTGAGGCTCAAAACCGAATGAAGGTTTATGCTGATCAGAATAGAACTGAACGGCAATTTGAGGTTGGGGATTGGGTGTTTCTTAAACTCCAACCTTATCGCCAGAGATCGGTTTCAGATCGTTCCAGCCATAAGTTATCTCCGCGCTATTTCGGTCCCTTTCAGGTTTTAGCTCGTCAGGGTCAGGTGGCGTACAAATTGGCTTTACCGGAGGGTGCACGATTACATCTCGTCTTTCACGTTTCTCTTCTTAAGAAGGTTATTGGGAAGCATTCTATTCCTTCTTCCATGTTACCTCCAGAATTTGCAGCATCCAAAGTTGTTCACACTCCTCAGTTAGTACTTCAAACTCGAGTCGTTCGACGTGGTCATTTTCCAGTAACACAATGGCTCATTCAATGGGAAGGTCTGCCAGTCGAAGCTGCTTCGTGGATGGATGCGGAAGTCGCGCGTTCTCAGTTTCCCGATTTTCAACCTTGGGGACAAGGTTGTTTTCAGAGGGGTGCCTGTCAGGGAAGTCCAGATCAGGCTGGGCCAGAGATGGGTCTCCGAAGCTGGGCTACCAGGAAGACTCGAAGTAAGATCCAGAGGAAGAAGCCCATACGAAGGAAAAGGAATCTGAAGCCGTTAGAAGGAAGAGAATAAATGAGGAAAGGGGAGGAGAGAAGGACAGGATTGTTTTGTCATCTTTACTATTTTCTGTTATCTTCTCATTTTACGTAGATTTACCTTGTACGAACAAAGATTCCATGGAATGAATTCCATTTTCAGAACGTTTCCGATAATTCTCTGCGCAATAGTAAGATAGTCTGGTTATTCAATCGGGTTCCACGACACCAAGCAACCAAAAACTACTAGCAGAACTCAAGATCATTTCAACTAGCACAGAACAATCAACAAAACTTACGAATAGCACTCTTAATCTGACTGAACCAGCACGAACGACAATACCCATAAAAGAAAATGCAGAAAAATCAATATCTGTCTCTTCACCCTCCCCTGCAGTTTTCCCGAGAAAAAAACGATTAAGATCATCAAAGCTACCAACAGTACTGATGACCCAAGAAAGAAAATACGGAAAAGGGACTAAAATTGGACGATGATTTGATTACAGACCATGTCTGCTCTCTTTCTCTGTCTGCGTCAAATCTTTCAATGGCAGATACCCATATCTACTATATACATATGCTCTAAAAGGGCAAATGGGAAAGTGTGATCATCGAATATAACAAGTTTATTTCAATTAACGAAGAATTGGTGAAAATTTAGCACGGAATTTTCAGTTTTGACACTAAATTAAGAACAGTTAATTATTTTTCTAAACAAATTTTTATGCCTGTCTGCAATGAACCAATCCCAGTTCTGTTAAACAATTGATCAAATCTTGAGGGTATTTTGAATAATTTAATTAGTAGTTCCATTAGTTTTAATATATTATTTTTGATAATTAAGAGCAATTAGTTAACTATTAAAGAAATTAAAAAAATAGAGTAAACCAGAGTCGAACGGAGGGAGAGAGAGAGTCTTCCTGACTGGTTTACCTCCATTTTCGTCTGTTTGTAATTAAGGTCTTTGATGATTCTTTCTTAGAGCTTGATCCTTCTGGTTTGGACCCAAATGAAGAAGAGAAAGTCGTCGGGGACGAACCCATCCGCCATGGCGAAAGAGACGATGAAGTTGAAGAAGGAATTGCAGAAAATAGTGGATGTGATTGTTGAGGAAGACGATTACGGAACGGATAAAGCTGGGAAAGCCATTAAAACTCTTTCTGCCTTGAAGGAGTTGAAATTCAGGAAACTTAAGTCGTTCTATACGAAAGGGAAAGGAGTGGCTGTTCCTGAAGAATTTTTGTGCCCTATTTCAGGAGAGCTCATGATAAACCCTGTTGCAGTGACGAGTGGTGAGGTTAGAATTCCATCGTTGCTCTTTCTTCAAATCCATGCGATTGTTTATGTCGACCACATTTTTCAAGAATTTCTGAAATTTAACTCATTCTTTTGGGCAGTTGAACTTTAGCTCGATTGAGATTCTTCTGGGCTTCAATTTGGGCTTCAATTTGAAATGGGCTTTGAATAATATGATGAATTTCTTTCTAATATTATCTTATCATTTTGCTCTTTGCCTACATGTAACCATGTATTTTCCCTGTACTATTTAAATTTGATTTCTTAATTTCTTCTACGTATGAACAGAGTACCTTGAATTGTTCTTTGTCCTTCCCGTAATTAAGTTATTTAGCTTTGCTTCTTGCTCTTTTTGTAAAACTGAGCGTAATGTTCATATTATGTTCATTCCTCACTGTTTCGATAATGGCAAGATTTTTCAGTCCGGTTGACTTTTGAATCTTTCCAAATAACGTTTTATCAACCATTCTGCAGAAGCGTGTCGATTATCAATTGTCCTTGCACAGTTGTGAGTTTTAAAGTAACTCTTTATTTGAAATATCAACTCATTTTGCATAACTGAAGCATGCAGTCGCCACTTACATCCTCTTTGACACTCTGCCGTGAGTCGCGTACATTCACTTTTAACGAATTTGATATCAAATCCATTTTTCAAAGAATAATTTCGTACTTCCTCTCTAATGGATGTTAAAGAACTATATTGTCTACCAAAACAAAAATCATCTGAAATTTCTTCCATAACTTGTATGCTTTCTACCTCGTCATCATCCGACATAAACGGTGCTTGAAGCTTATCGTCTAGGGTTTGCGATGTTGAATGTACCTTTATTTGTCTATGGGAGCGTCCTCCTTTGGATACAACTCTATGTTCGCAGGCTCAACTGCATCAACCAATCTCTCAGCTATTTATGACGAATCTATGATTTTGGAAATTTCGAATTTGAGGGCTGGAGCTCGGATTTGTGAGATTTGTTGGATAAAAATCGAACAAAAAAATTCAGAATTAAGAAAGCAGTAACCTGGAGCATTTTTCAGTCAATTTTCTGCAAAAAAAAATTGCAAGAGTTTCGAGAGAAATGTAAATTTTACGAAGTAAAACGCGCGAATGAGCTTCGGGAAGCTTTCTGTTATGATATAATCGCAAGATCGGACGCACTCGACGAGAGTGGTGACCCTCCGCTCTCGTTAGATTTTAAAGATCGGACGCACGCGGCGAGGGTGGTGGCTCTCGCCCTAATTTTAAAAAACAGACGCACTCTCTGTAACGACCCACCATGGACCGCCACAATACCTAACATACTTGACATATACTGAGGCACATTTTTTGGACGTAAATGTTTTTTTTTTTTTGAAACTTGAAATCGATTTCGAGACCTTTAAATAATTTAGTAACCGTTAGAAAACGTGTTTAAAAAACTCATTAGAGGTAGGGTTGAATTACATTTGAAATCAGAATTTTATAGAAAATAACCAAAATAGAAGTGTCTGCCGGTCAACACTTGTATAGACTGGTCGACACTTTAATCGACTATGTATTCATAGGTCGACCTTTGCAATCGACACATTGTACACTTTTGTACAGACCGATCGACACTTATACATACCAATCGACACTTCAAACTAATCTGCTCTCACTGGTCGATCCTGTTGGTCGACACATACTAAGTACGATCGACACCTGAGGATTTCAGTTGACACTTGGAGGTAGAATGTCGTTCTTATTACGCTTATCACTTCTTTTTCCTCCCACACTTAACCATTTTTACTTTCAACTCATCTTCCTTTCGCTTCCTTTCATCTCTAAACATCCTCCAGCATCTAAAACATCTTTAAAACACTACAAACCTAACAATATTATCGCCATATCGACATAACGAGTATTTAACAAAATTCTGAGAACAAACTGCATGGATACGTCTAAATTGAACATACCTATGCAAACTAAAAACAAACGACTCCACAACACATCCAATATTTCAAAACAGGAAATCTAACTATACATCTTATCCAGAGGAAAATTTAAATACTATCCAAAAACCTACTTATACACATCCAAAGATAGAAACATCACTCATGGTTTACAACGTCCCCAGACTGCATCAATCAACCCCAATGAGCTCGTTCCCTCAACTGCTCCTAGTCATCAACCTGAGGCTCCACGTCCTCATCACAACGGTCAGTACCTACATCACAAAGTTTATCTAATGAGTGTAAAACTCAGCAAGATCATATCAAAACAAAACATGTTTATGTCATGCATGATTACTTTCAAAACATGTACATTCTTTACATTTAAGTTTCAGTGGACATATTGGTTAAAGAAGTAAGAGAATAGACAACATAAAACATAACGTGTGTCCCTCCAGCCAAACCCTTTGGGATTCGCGGAGTTTTAATCGCATCCTGGCCCAACCCTCTGGAATCCGCAGACTTATAGTGGACGATAACATAACATACGTCATTCCTCATCCCCCAATTTAACTAGTACATTACATAACATGACATTAATTATCTTTCTTACATAAAACACGCACATAAAACATTTTACATGGTTTTCTTGAAAACATGATGCATGAACATATATAACATTTAACATAACATAAACATTTCCTCAAAGACATAAATAAATAGATCCTCAAACATAAAGCAGTAAGACTAAACCTTAACTACCCGTGCATGTGCCCTATTAATATATACAAACCTAGTACCTTTGTGATGTAGGCCTTGAGGGGCAAACACATGCAATTATAATCTTACCTCGCGCCTATAAAAATCTAGCAAACCTTGATGTTTCCTTTTAGATTCCAAACCTAACGCATGCATATCACACTTTGATAAGTAAATATCCACGTATGCCGACAAATTTTAAAAAAATATATCTATGCATACCAATTGATCTAAGAAACTCTAAAACTAATCAACCATTACGGTACTGCAATTAAATCATTTAATAGCTTAAAAACTCCATCAACAACCAAATTCAACAACTTCAAATTCCAAATTCTCGAATTTGTACTACAAATTAGGGTAAACTTCAAATGTCCATAACTTCCTTTATACTTATCCGTTTTCAATGATCCAATATGATCCGAAAACCTTAGGATGTCTACTCTCTAATAGAACAATCCATTTATCAAAAGAAAAAAATAACTTGGCCAAATATCTCAAGAACAAAACTGCTCTGTTTTTCACAAATCTCAAACCCACTTCAAAATTTCTCCTTTATCATGCATAGATTTCCATTCTAATTCATCCAAAATATTTGCATACCTTTAAACTAAGTTAGAACATCAAAAAGAAGGAAGAAAACTCAACCCTAACTTTGAAATTTTCGGAATTCACAATCCATGGAGAAAACTTGAAAAAAAACTCACTATTTACAACCTATTTCATGCATAATTTAAGTCCTTAACTTTTGCTTACCTTAAACTCTTGAAGAATTGAAGCTATTAAGCTTGGAGAGAAAAGTGACTGTGATTTGCGTAGATGAAGAAGGAGAATGTCTAGGGTTGATTTTTTTTTCTTCATAAAGTTTAATTAATACTCAATTACCTAATTAACACAACTAAAAAATTCTTCAAAATGTACCCTATTTCTTATTACCAACGTGACATGCATTTTTCTTCTCCTTTTTTCCACCTAATCCTTCAATTCATCATTAAGTCATTAACAAATATCAGGTAAAGCACTTGTATTTTAATCCAACATATACAATACACATGACCAAGTTTTGTACATACAATTTTAGAGACAGTTTTATAGTACATAAAACTCGGGTGTTACACTCTCTATATAAGAGTGTGTCCGCTGAAGACAACATACAGACTCTCTAGAGAGAGTCCGTCCGTTTTCTATCTTGTTGATCCAACGTGCGTCCGTTTATATTATACACGTAAAACAGAACAGACGGATGGTGTAGAACGGAGGGTGAACACCCACCAGAGTGCGTCCGATGTTACGTATCTGAGTGCCATGTCGCCAGATAAGAACATACGGACGGTGTTTTTTGAGAGTGTGCACTATCTGCGGCAAAAAACATAAACGGACGAACTGTGTTTTGAGAGAGTTCGTCTATTCTCAGCAACAGACGGACTCCGTTTTTAAGAGTCTGTCCGTTCTACGATAAAAATTCGAGAACGGACGGGGAAAAGACGTTCGCCAAGATTAGATTTGTTATATTTTTCATATTTTAAGGTTTGGACTCTTAGGATTGATAGTTTAAGGTTTAAAATTAAAAAAAAAAAAAAAAAAAAAAAACGTCATATACTTTAAGGTTTTAATTGGTAATTTTCCATTTGAAAAAGTTGATAATAAATCAGAAAAAAAAAAAGAATTGATTTATAAAAAAAAAATCGACAATAACTAAAAAAAAATACATTCAACTCATTATTTATTCACTAACAACCAAATAACACGAAAAAATATCAAAAAAAAAAAAAAAAACTAATCTATACCATGGACCAGTTCGGTCCTGGTTCTTCGAGATTTTTGAATCGAAGACCATGAACCAGACTGTCAACCAAGGGTTTTGGGGTGTCGGAACTGTTCCTTAACCGTACCATTTGCAGAATCGGCCTTAACCGATCGATCTGGTTTGGTCCCACCCAGGTCGGTTGTCAGGGTCCGGGCTTGTCCAAGGCATGTTGCCTATGGCCGCCCATACTATTAGGTAGGTTTATTTTCTTTTTAAGTAATTCAGTTGTATCTATTTTCCTTTTATATCTCAAGAGTGACTCCTCGCCAATATAGCATGTCTACTCCCGCTATAGTGGAAATGGTCCAGATTGTTCTTTAGGGGGTGAGACATGACTGCACGTAGACCCCTACCAACTGATGTAATTTTCTTTGAATTAATGAACAAGCTTTTTACATACACTCTCTTTATGCACACTATGCTCAATGACGCTCTTTTCTGTTAATCTCGCTCGCTCGTTGCTTATTCGTTAGACACAAGCTCACTTTAACGAAGTGGGCACTCGGTGCCGTTGGCACGCTCATTGGCTGACCCAGTACAAGTGTGATATTGGGTGCCGCACGGTCTCGTTAAGCCCCTTGAAAGTAGGACCGTGTCAGTTGGTATCAGAGCCGATTTGCTCAATCGTGAGAAATTATGCCGAAGAAAAGTTCGATGGAAAGGCCGAGTGCGCCATTGGACCAACTCGAGTGCCTCGTCGAGTTAGAAGAAGAAGTACAGTATCTGCAAGATGTACCGGATAACATTCGATTCATAGAGGAACGAATGAAGGAAATGTCTGAATTTCCTGCTGAAATAGCGGCAATTCACAACAGAATAGACACCATAACGATTCCAGAGCTGATGGATCGGGTGGAGACCCTCGAATCCTGACAAGAAAAGGGAAAGACAGTTTACACGAGGGAAAGTTCCACAAGTGCAATAATCGGGGTCCTGGAGCGCGTCGATGAGATCGAGCTCGCTCATACCCGATTGTCAGAAATTGTGTCTCAAGTGACCATGGATTTCATAACAATGTTTGATTTTTTCAGGGCTGAGATTGTCGAGATCAACATTAAACTGAACCTTACTATGAGAGCCATGGGGAGTCAAACCTAGGCTACTACTGCTGCTGAGTTTGGTCGAGTGAAAATCTCATAGCCAAAACCCTTTGGGGGAGCCCGCGATGCAAAGGAAATAGAGAACTTCATCTTCGACATGGAACAATATTTTAAGGCCACTAAAACAGATGAGGAATCGAAAGTGACCTTGGCCACAATGCATCTTACTGATGATGTAAAACTTTGGTGGAGATCAAAATACCATGATATCAGTATTGGTGAATGTGTGGTTAATACTTGGGAAGAACTAAAAAGGCAGTTGAATGATCAATTCTTCCCAGAGAACGTTGAGTTCAACGCCTGCAGATTACTTCGAGAACTAAATCAGACTACAAGCATTAGTGAATATGTCAAGCAGTTTTCGGGACTGATGCTGAATATTAGAGATATGTCGAAAAAATATAAGATCTTCGCTTTCATCGAAGGTCTTCAACCGTGGGCCAGAACCAGATTATATGAACAAATGGTGCAAAATCTTTCAAGTGCTCTTGCAGCAGCAGAGCGATTGTTCGATTATAACACCGAGAACCCTGGGCCAGAGAAGAACGTCCCCAGTTACTCAAGTGCCAACAAGTTTCAGAAATCGAGTACAGGAACTGATGAAAAGAAACTGTTTGTCTAAAGAGAAGGTTATGAAGCATCAAGAAACGCTAACAACCAATGACAAACAAATAAGCCTATGTCATGTTTTATGTGCAAGGGACCCCATCGAGTAGCCGAATGTCCACATAGGTCAGCCTTAACTGCTTTACAAGATTCGATTCGGGATGACAACTCAGCTAAGGAAGTTTTTGAAGAAGAATCAACTGAGCTTGCTGAAGTTGGGGCTATGACTTTCTTGTCAGCTATACAACAACAGATGGAAGAGTTGAAGAAGGCCCCAAGTAAAGGTCTCATGTATGTGGAGTCATTCATCAACAATAAATCTGCTAAAAGTACGATGATAGACTCAGGAGCTACTCACAACTTCATTACAGAGAAAGAAGCTCGCCGTCTTGGTTTGAAGTTAGAAAAGAATGATGGTAGGATGAAAACAGTAAATGCAAAAGCAATACCAGTACTCGGGACTATAAGGAGAGTCCAGTTGAGACTCGGCTCATGGACGGGACTCATTGACTTCGTCGTAGCACAGATGGATGACTTTGATACTAACTTGGGGATGGAGTTCTTGATAGAACATAAAGTCATCCCTATACCCTCAATGAAATGTTTAGTAATCACAAGTAACAACCCAGCTGTTGTTCCTGCAATTCTTAAACAACCAAGTGCTATCAATATAAAGATGATATCTGCAATGCAATTCAAGAAAAAGCTGAAGCACGATGATCCAACCTGTGTGATTGTTTCATGGGAAATAAGCAAAAAGGAGGAAACAATACGCCCTAAGATTTCAACAGTCTTAAAAGAGTTCAGGAGTACCATGCCTAATTGCTTACCCGAGACATTACCTCCACGAAGGGACACTGATCATCAGGTTGAACTGAGTCTAGGATCTAAACCTACTGCAAAGGCCCCGTAAATAATAGCTCCGCCAGAACTAGCAGAATCAGAGAATTGGCCGAGTCCACACGATGTAGCACAATTTTGTTTTGACTGTCAGAAGAGCTCTTCAACAAGAATGAGCCCGTTTGAAGCGGTTTGCGGGAGAAAACCAAACATGCCCCACACCTTAAAGCAGCCATATTCTGGAAAGGGTCCGAAAGTTTACAACTTCTCTAAGGTATGGAAGCACAATACAGAGACAACTCGCGCTTACTTGGAGCGAACCTCTAAGCATATGAAGAGGTGAGTTGCAAGAAAACGGCAGCCAATGGAGTTTAAGATTGGTGACTTAGTACTGGTTAAGTTGTTACCCGAACAATTTTGCTTGAGGAGAAAGAAAGACAAGCGACTCGTCAAAAAATATGAAGGTCCTATTGAAGTCATCGAGAAGGTCGGGAGAACGTCTTACCGAGTTAATCTTCCAGTATGGCTTAGAGTTCACCCTATCATCCATGTCAACAACTGAAAGCCCTATCATCCAGCTTACGAGAACCAGGAAAGGCGCGACATCTCCAGACCAAGTATCACCATCAACAACCAAAAGAAGAAAAAAGTTGAAGAAGTATTCGCAAATCGAAGTATCAGAATAGGTCGACGAAAGTACCAGGAATATCTCATCAGGAGAAAAGGACTAGGAGATTCCGAAGTATCTTGGAAGAAAGCAAAAAGACTTGGAGAACTCATCACAGAAGATCGAGGAATTCAAGCAGAACTAGAGTTGACGAAGACGTCAACAACTAAAATAGGGGAGAATGTCAGGGTTCGGGCTTGTCCAAGGCATGTTGCCTATGGCCGCTCATACTATTAGGTAGGTTTATTTCCTTTCTAAGTAATTCAGTTGTGACTATTTTCCTTTTGTAAATGCAACGACTTGCATGAGTTGGCATTTGCGTTTTTAGCAATATAGTTTTATTTGTGGAGATAATATGTTTTTTCCAAAATTGTTAATTTATTTCTTGGTGATCAAGAAATAATGCATTCTGATTATTGGATGGCGTCCTAGTAACAATTATGAAGATTCTGTGATAGAGAAAATTAAGAAAACAAGAATATTAGGAAAGATATTGAAAAATCTATATGCACTTGTTTTTTGGAAAAGTTTTATTTGGCAAGGCGATTTGATGGAGATTTAGCCAAATCTGCTGGTCTTCGAGTTCCCATGATTAATGGGATGCTTTCCTAATTTATTGGACGAATATCTGATGAGTTGGAGCTACTTTCCTAAAGTGTCACTCGTGGTGTCACACAACCAAATTTGTTAAGATTTGTTTCTCTTAATTCTTGCGGCGCCATATCCAATTTGGCAACTGATCTGATTCGATGCTATGGAAGTTACCAATGTTATTTAAAGCTTTCGTTCTCTGAGAAAGCGAACAGACGACGAAGTTTTGTTTTTCGCAAGAGAAAGTTTCTTCGTTTTTCCAAGCCGTCGCTTTTCTTTCACTCCCTACGTTTCTGCGTATGGGTTTGTAATTGTTTTACACACTCGACCTAATCTGTGGATTTCATCGTTCTACTGAGTGTGTTGTGTATTGCGTCCGAAGACTACGATCTGGTGTTCCAGGAGGTGTCCTAGGAGGCAATTTTCTTTGTTCTTCATTGAAGCACAGTCTCCGAAGGAGACTGGATCTGAACTCGGGAGGAGTTCTTATTTTAGACAAGGGGAGCTTGTCACTTTGATCGTGGGAAAGGGGATCTTGCCATAACACGGGTTCCGGGAGGAATCAACGACAAGGGGGATCTTGTTGTTATCTAGATCTTGGAAGAGGTCGTTCTAAAGTCGAGGGGATCTCGCAAAAACAGTTTCGTTGGGGAGTTAGTTAGAAGCGGCGACAAAGATAAGAGGGAGTCTTTATTTGTATAAGTCTTATTGTCTTGTAACTTTGTGAACTCAAGGAAATGTTTTTATATCTGGGCGTGGCCCCGCAGACGTAGGCTGGTTGCCGAACTGCGTTAACAACCTCCTGTGTCATTTTTTCTGCATTTTTATATTGTCCATCATTGCATTAAAACTCGGTGTCACACGAGGATCCTTGTGTGACATCGCATAACTGATCTTGATTTTTCACCTTTTATATCTCAAGAGTGACTCCTAGCCACTATAGCATGTCTACTCCCGCTATAGTGGAGATGGTCCAGATTGCTCTTTAGGGGGAGAGGCATGATTGCACGTAGACCCCCTACCAACTGATGTAATTTGCTTTGAATTAATGAACAAGCTTTTTACATACACTCTCTTTATGTACACTATGCTCAATGACGCTCTTTTCTGTTAATCTCGCTTGCTCGTTGCTTATTCGTTAGACACAAGCTCGCTCTAACGAAGTGGGCACTCAGTGCCGTTGACACTCTCATTGGTTGACCCAGTACAGGTGTGATATTGGGTGTCGCACGGTCTCGTTAAGCCCCTTGAAAGTAGGACCGTGACACCAGTTCTGCGCACCTTTAATTCACTTCACTTGAAATTGGATGCATTAAATAATTATTGGTATAATTAATGTAATAAATTATAAATAGTAGGGCTGGGCACGGTCCAGTCCGGGCTGGTTCTGGCCAGGAACCGGACTGGACCGTTGGTTTCGGGAATTTATTTCCCGAAACCGGAACCGATTCCCTCCCATGCGTTCAGCTGTAAATGTAATCGACGATTAAATGAAAGCAAAGGGTAGGAAGAAAGCTAAAAACAGACCTTACCTCGTGAAGAAAGCAAAGGGTAGGAAGAAAGCTCAAAACAGACCTTACCTCGTGGAGAAAGCAAAGGGTAGGAAGAAAGTTCAAAACTAATCGTACTTGTTTGGTAAAATTTCTCTCTCCATTTTCTCTCTCTAAAACCCTCTTGTCTCTCCTGCCCCGTCTTCATCTTTCTTGCTGATAGGCCGTAACCAACAGTTTGGGTTTGGGGGGACTATTTCTCTCTCTAAATCTCTCGTGTCGATGGATTTCTAGGGTTTGTGACCCGAGTCTTTGCTGCTTTGGATTACTGGGGGAGTTTCAATGGTGTCTGCTACTATCCCCGCTGGCTCGTCTTCATCCTCGTCGATGAAGGTCTATTATAACTTTGACTGTAAGGAATTGAAACTCGACAGGTCGAGGAAAGGTTGGTGTCTTCACACTGGCGAGTTTGAGGGGGAGAGGGCTTGCTTTTGTTTTTTGTTTTTTGTTTTTTTTTTAAATTATCTGACCCATGGGTCGGATAATCCACCGGGCCGACCCATGGGTCGGTTCTCCCGTGGGATTTCCCGGGACCGGCACGGGGAACCGGGAACCGAACCGCGGTTCCCGGTACCCCAATCAGTGGAATCAAAACCGGTCCCACGGTAGGTAGAACCGGCCAAGATTCAGCCCGGACCGTCGGTCCGGTCCAGTTTTGCGGTTCCGGGCCGGTTCTGCCAACCCCTAATAAATAGTAAATTTATTTTGATTAATTATACTTTAATTGTACTTATCATTATTTGATATGTCAACAATTATATTTAAAAGAATAATATTAGCATTATTCTTTTTTTCAATCGGTCCGCACTCTACTTGAAAAGACTATTTTGACACATAAAATATTGGAAAATTACCAATTATGGGTATAAATTATGAGTTTTTTTCATTTCAAACCATAAAATAACGTTTTGAACAATGCAAACTATAAAGTATAAAAAATATGTCAATTCAGACCACGTCGGATGGACTCTAAAAACACCGTCCGTCCGGTCACTGTTCACATGAACAGTGAACGGTTTACGTTCGTTCCTTCTCCGTTTTATAAATTAATTTTAAAAAAATACTAAATAATATTGGATTTACTTAAATTTTTTTACACATGTTCACTACATTATGAGAAGATAATATGAAAATTTTCGTGATTTTACAATACTTCTATGATTTATTATAATTGTTTTACGTCTGTTTTATAAAATAATTCACTAAAATTACAATATATCGTACAAGTATTAGAAAATCACGAAAATTTTCAAACTATCTTCTCATGACATGGAGAATATGTGATAAAATGTTTAAATAAATCCAATATCGTTTAGTATTTTTTAAAAATTAATTTATAAAACAGAGAAGGAACGAACGTAAACAGTTACTGTTCACGTGAACAGTGAACAATATTGGATTTATTTAAATAATATAAGTATTGTAAAATCATGAAAAGTTTCAGTTTATCTTCTCATAACGTGGTGAATATGTGATAAAAATTTTAAGTAAATCTAATATCGTTTAATATTTTTTTAAAATTAATTTATAAAACGGAAAAGGAACGAACGTAAACCATTCACTGTTCATGTGAACAGTGACCGGACGAACGGTGTTTTTAGAGTCCGTCCGTTCACTGTTCACGTGAACAGTGAACGAAACGGATGGTGTTTTTAAGCGTCCGTCGTGAACAGTGAACGGACGGACGGTGTTTTTAAGCGTCCGTTCGGCGTGTTCTGAATTGTCACATTTTTTATACTTTATGGTTTGCATTGTTCAAAACATTATTTTATGGTTTGAAATGAAAAAAACTCATAGTTTATGCCTATAATTGGTAATTTTCATAAAATATTGAGGTTGATAACTCAGTTTGGAGTCCAAGGTCGATGGATGGGATCTGGTGGACTTGGGGGCCTTGGATTTGGTTCGGTCCAAGGCTGGTGAGGCCCGGCCTGGACCTTAATTCATCGGGGCGACATCACATCATGTAGGGTCAAATCTTAACAATTTGAATGGGCAAATTTTAATTTTATTTTTGAAGTATTATTTGTTTGTAATCTCAAAAGTGAAGACCACGTCATTTACTTCTCAACTAAGATTGAAGTGGGCCAAAGAATAATTACCCACTACCAATTAATTAAAATACTTTATCTTTTTATTATTTTATAAAGGTGAGGATAATTTAGAGATGCATACCTCATCGGGTTGATGTCATGAGATGATAAAGCATTCTATTAATTATTTATCTTGACAAATTAAATAATAATTTTAATTACTTTATTTCAATTCATAATAAATTTATTAATATATAAATAACTAATGTAATTTCAATTATTTTTCTTTAATTAAATATAGAATAAATTATCTTTTATTAAAATATTTGTTAACATGTCACATCATTATTATTATAATAAATTAATTATTAATAATTTATTATATTAATTAAACAAATTATTATTTGATTTAAAATTGTTAAACAAGGCAGTAAACCTGACCCTACCCGGATATAATTTTAGCTTTAATTTAAGTGTTAATATCTTAATTGATTTTTGTAATTATGAGAACAGTATTTCCCGACAAAGAATATTTGATCGTACGAGGGAGTGGCGTAATTTCCAAGAAAGCTGACATTTATTCGTTTGAATTCCGAGAAAATGTTCGTCCCTGGACTGAAAAAAGGGGCCAATAAAATTGAATACTTATCTTCGTAGTTGACTCCTCTATTTTCTTGTCACCATCATTCGCTGAAACCAGACCAACCATAGCTTTTTTGCTTCTTATAAGAACCATGGGTGGGGGGGTTTTGATTTCTCCATTGAAGAACAAGTGAAATCCAGTACACTTTTTTTGCTGAAACTTGATTTTCTTTCTGGGTTTGGAAATTTGTTCTTCTTTTGCTTCACTTTCTGTGTATCGACTGTGTATGTCTTCTTTCTTTCTTGCTTAAGCTCTGTTTTGTTTTGATCCGTGAAATATTGGTCGAATCTGTTGATTCTTGTTTTCATTGATCCTAAACGCTTCACTGCTCTGTTTAACTTTTGTTATCTTGCCTTTTTCGTCTTCATTTTTGTTGCAGAGTTTTTGAAGTTCCTTCTTTATAGGTGGAGTGAAACGAAGAGTCTGTAACTCGCTCTTCATTTTTGCTTTCGTGGTTCGTAATCTCTGTAAGTGTTAACTGTTCTTCGTTTCATCAGAACTCTGAGCTGTTCTTATTTGACATGGCTGAAATGTTTCTTGCTCTTCTCCTGTATAATTTGATCTTTTAGCACTCTCTCTCTCTCTCTAAATGTGTTTGTGCTATGTTCGTATGGTCTGATAAGCTTCGAATAGACAAAGATATATTACAAAAATCTAGGTTAATTTATACACTGATCTTTCCCTGTTCCTAGTAATCCCATATAACTACAACTTAAAAAACTTTGGCTAATCTAAGGAGTGAAAATCTTGCCCTTTTGTTTACAACTCCATTGATGGTCATCTATGAAGATCACAGTCAAAACAGTTCCTGAATCGTCTGGGATATACTTTCCCCAATACCAATGTGCCTTCCAAACCTTGTTCATTTCCTCGATCGGCACGTCCTTAGTTTCGGGCATGAAAAAGTGGACGAAAACTGTGATGATAATAACTATAAACCCGGCGAAGAAAAGGAATAGACCAAGCTTCAATTGACAAAGCATGGGGAGAAAAACTTGAGCCATGAAAAAAGTGAAGAACTTGTTTACTGATACATTCATTGCTTGCCCTGCTGATCTAATCTCGAGAGGACAAATCTCGCTCGGTACTGGCCACCCTAAAGGACCCCATGACCATGCGAAGGCTGCTACATATAAGCATATTAGAATCAGTAGAAAATGGGCCTGGCTTTCTGACATCAATCCTTTTCCATCTGCCCCCAATGCTGCTACGATCGTGATCGCCACTCCAATCTAGAACACAGTTTGTTTGTGCTGGTTGAGTCAATTAAAAGTGTTAATACTAGTTTTGCTGAATGATCTGTTTGTTCTTTCATTGCTAGTTGAATTGATCGTTTAGTCTTAGTGGTTTGATCGTTTGGTTCTCGAGATAGTGCAGAGAAAAAAAAAACTATCTTGTGTTGTATCATGTCCATTATCAAGACGCAAAATCCAGGTTCACTTCCTTGTTTACTCTATATTTTAATGTGCTTGCAAATTCAATGAAATTAAAACTGAAAATAGAATTGTTGTGCTGTTCTTTTTTCTAATTTTATCCTGTTTTTTCTTGTGCAATGATCAGTAACTTAAACTCTATTGAAATATAGAAAGATAGGATTATGTGTAGGAATCGAATGTTCTTTGTATTTACATTTGAAGTTCTGATTGATTGTTGAATCATCTTTTTTGGGTAGTTGCTTGTTTGATCGCTCGTCGAGCAATGGCTTATATCCCTCCATTTAAACGGTCTTCGAAAGATGATGATAGGCCGTCCTCAAAACCAGAATCTCTTCCGCTTGAATTAAACAAGAAGATGAAGATAAGGCCAGTTGTGAGTAGCAGTATGAAAATTGTCTATGCCGATGGATATATATTTAATTGGTTCCCTATCGGTTTAACCGACGACAATCAGTTTCCATCTTATGTCAAACTTGAGCCGTCCAACATGCACACTACTAAAGAAAACTTTCTTGTTCTAATGAACAATAGGCAAATTGAAGGTAATCTTCCAAATTTCTTAAACCAACTTCATTTTGTGATATCTTTCTCGCTGATGCTAGTTTGATCGAACTGTACGTAGAAAATACTGAACAGGATTTACCAAAGAGGCCTTGGGATTTGATTGCAGAAAACATACTTCCTGATTTTAAAAATGCACAGAAATTTATGGACAGTGATGATTTTGTCAAAATAAAGCTTGTCGCAAGGCTCGGGAAAGTTCATTTTCGTCGGTGAGTTGACTTTTGCTCTTTTTCTTTTCTTTTTGTTTTGTTTAGTTAACAGAAATTTTATGCCTCAAGTTTGCTAAAGTTCGTATAAATTATTTAAACGTAAGAGCTCTATGGTCAGCTATGGTATTGCCAGCAACTCTCCAATCGATGAATCTGCATTAAGAGAATCTTGGAGTCATTTTAAAGCTAGTGTTTCTCGTTCGTATAACGATAATATCGCACAAAAATTTGCGTCGAAGAGGGAATTTGTTTGTGGGGAGAAGAATTCGTATTTAGTACAGGTATTTGTTTGGATCACCTTGCTTGTTGTTCTCCCATCTTTTGAATTGCTTATCTCATCGTCTTCAATGTTATTACTGATTTCTTATCTTTCAGTTGTCTGATGCCAAAAATCCAATCAACACTATATGTTGTAAATGTCGGGAAGTAGCAGGAACTAGAAGCCTCCAACTTGGCAAGGCAAGAAAATGAAAACTTGCTTTACTTTGCTGGGGACTAGACGAATTCTTAATCCATTTTAAGCGATTTGTTGTTAAAAATATCATGGTAAGGTAGAAAGGAAGCTGCTTGATTAAACGGTATAAAAATTGAGTGGTTTGTATAAGGTCGCATTATATAAAAATTCAAAGTTATAATTTGAGTTCATTTTTAATCAAAATCTTCAGTTCTTTACGTTGGTTTTCGTTTGAGATTCATTTTGTAATTTTGTTGATATGGTATTTCATGAGTATTAACTTGATATTGCATAATGATCGGTTTAATGTGCAGATCCGTTTAAACGACATTCGACTCATGCTCATTGATATTTCGTGCCTAAACAAGATCCGGGACTTGAGGCTGTTGTTAAGCAGCAGGAGAAGGTTAACCAATGTTACTGTAAGCATATTTTGTAACTCCATGGCTCTAAATTAGTAGATCATTCTAAGCTTAACATTATCGATGAAATCGATCCGATCCAAACCCGACTAAAATCTCTAAGCTTCACTGCTTTTGTTTGTGTTGTGAAGGATGAGGAGGAAGAAGGGATTCGAGGAATTATCAGCGCTGCAGTGATTGATTCAGATGTGAAGGGTGGGCTGAGATGGCCAATCGGGAAGGCTTCTTTTCGAAATCGTTTCCGTGTTTATTCGGTTTGGAACGTGTCTACCAAAACTTACGAAAATTCATCTTTTCGAGTGAAACTCAGAAGCGTGGAGCGATTTACTTTTACAATTATGGTTGGAGGGGTGCAAGAGGAGATTTCGGTGACGTTAAAAGATCTTTTTTCTGAACCACTGGTTAGTGCATTTACGTTGGAAAATTATCAATTACTCTATTTGGTATTAACTAGTGGGAAAAGTTGAAAAAAACTGTTAAACTACAGCGTCGGAAACAAGCTCAACTTTAAATTATGTTTTGATATAAATCAATATTTAAACTATCTCTAGGAACATGTCAATCATTGTTGTCATGTTCCGTTAAATTCACTTTCGGTCACCCACATTCTAAGTGCAGACAACTGCTTTAAAGTGAGGGCAACCATCGTGGTTGACCGCGTTTGGGCCACTGTCGCGTTGCTTATAGAGGTTTTAATTTTTGTTTTTATGTGAGGTCGCTTATTCTTAATTTGTGGGCAGGTCATATATTAAAGAGGTCGCTCTCGAAAATATAAACACGTAATGACAATGGTTGGTTTGTTCTTTGAAAATAATTTAATAGTTGATTTGTAACCGGAGTTTAAAGATTTTAGATTTTATCTTCAACTGTATAAATCTATGAGTATATATAGTTTTAGATTGTTACTCTTTCTCTCTCTATTAGATTGAATTTTCTATTTTCTTGCTCCTTTTTTCAGATTGAGAATTCAAAAACTGATGAGATTTTGAATACTCTTAAAGCAAACCTTGAGTTCATGTGGGAAAACTTCTTCTGCCCTGAATTGTTTTCAATCAGATCTTGTACGGTCCCTCTCTCCCTCTCTCCCTCTCTCCAACAAGATTTAGTGATTCGAAGACTCACATCATTGCTTACTTGTTTTCAATCCATCTTTACACATCATTACTTACTTGTTTTCAATCCATCTTTACATTATAAGATTGATGTTGTGCATTTGCATTGGATTATTAGACGTATAGTATGTTAGGATGAATGAATTGTTGGGAAAATAATAACGAAATTTGGTAGGAACGATAATAATAATATCACCACTGTAAAACGTGGAGAGTACTGATCATGATAATTTTCAGGAAAGACTGTATTGGACAATCTCCTAGACAGAATTATATTTTCAAATAAGTTCTTAGGAAAGACGGGAGGGTCACAAACGGTCTACTTAAATTCCAATCTCCTAGACAGAACTTACTTACACAGTACAATTACACCACTAACCAAGTGATACTAGAAACGATAGTAGATGTGATTCAAAAAATATTTGAAATATTTTTTCACGTCGTAAGATTATAATGGTCAAGAGGTAAGAGAAACAATAAGCCAAAATGAACACAGAAGATTTTACGTAGAAACCCAAATAGGAAAAAAACTACGGGGACCGAGTCTAGAAAGATTTACTATGAAAAATAAGATTTATAATATTTTTCTAGATATCGAATATTTTAAAAAATGTTCACTAATAAAAATCACCACTCTTAGAACTCTCAATGTGCACAAAAGCATCACACTTATTTTTCCATCACTCTTTATTTTCTCTCCCTCCAAAAGTAATCTTTATTCTATTTCTCTTCTTCTTTACTTCACCGGAGAACTTCGGATGATATAGAATGCAAATAAACCTTCCCTATTTATAGGGAAGGTGAAAGGCTTGTCACAAAGTGACAAGCCTTAAAGGAGGTGTCACCTCCATTAAAATAAGGGAGGCATCGAAAGGAGGAAGGAAGAAACTTTCTTCTTCCTTTTTTTCAACTTCAAATTAAATAGATAGGTCTCTCATTATAATGGAGGGACCCCTCACAAATCTCTCTCTCTTGACTTATGATGAGGTATCTCCAATCCTACTGAGGTATGTCTCTTGCTATGACACAACTCTCTTTCCAAATGTAATCAAATACCCTGATGTTGATCTTCTAGTGTCAATGTCTCCAGCCATGTCTGCATCAGTATAGCCTACCAACGAAGGTTTCTCTGTAATGGTTTGAAATTTTTAATACTCAATTGTAATAGTATTTTGAGAATAATTTGAGGAAAGGAATGTAAATATACGTTGAAAAAGTTGTATGGATGAAATGGTATGAAGTTTTTAGAGAATTTGACAATTTTGGAGAGAAAAACCCGAGGTATGGCCGATTGATCGCTCAAAGGAGCTGATCGATTGCCAATTTTGATGATTTTTACGGTTTTGGAAGTTTTGGGCAGAAGAGGTGTTGATCGATCGCAAAAATTTAGGAGATTGGGAAAGTGGGCATAATGGGTGCCAACAGATTGGCTCTTTATTAAATAAAATAAAAATAAAATAAAATATTATGATTTTTGAGAAAAAGTTAAAATTAATTATTGGGTGATTATGTAACACCCGGGTTTTAGGGTTTTCGAGTTTTCTGCCCCTTAGGGTTATTTTGGTAAATAAGAAATTCAGACCCGTTTTCCGAATGAGAAGTTTCATTAGAGCCCTAAGAATTTATGAGAATTTTTAGAGGAATTAGTAAAATTTTAGAAATCCAAATCGATAGTGTGACGCTCGAGTTTCGTTTTTAGCCCTATAGCGTTTTAATTCGTAAAAATAGTAAATTAATCCTGTTTTGGGAACGACAAGTTTTGTTTGAACCCTAAAAATAAGTTGGAATATTTGGAGGAATAAGAAAATTTCGGAGAATCCAAATTGATAAGAGAAATAATAAAATTGTTAGAGAAATGAGCTAAGGGGCAAAAAGGTAATATTAAGTTAACGTTTTTTTTTTTATATAAATAACAACCCCTCCCCCTCTTCTTTCATGTTTCCAGCAAAGGGGAAAAATCCCTCTCCCTCACATTTTTCTCTCCTCCCACGCCAATTCTCCAACACCGTTCAACGGTCCAAGCTCCGGCGAGTTTTCTCCTTCGATTTTCTTCCCCATTCAACGCTCTAGGTAAGATGCATATGTTTTGGATGTTTAGTTTCAGGTTTTAGGGTTGTATTTCGTTAGGGTTTTGAATTAGATTTTTGAGAAATTATCGTTAATGTTAGAGATTGATAGTTTTATCTTGTTTATGGTAAATGATTGTGCATTTATGGTGGTTTTTGGTATTTGGGTTGAAAGAATGAGAATTTGTTAAGTTTTGGTTGATTTTAGAGGTTGTGGAGCCATTAATGGGGATTGTATAATTTATGAGCGCGAGTTACTCGATAGAATGCCCGAATGAAGTGAATTAGAGTTTTAAGAAAATTTGCCTTAGTTAGGAGTTTCGTGTAATTGGGGAATCATTGGGTATAATTCGCGAATTAGCTATAGCATGATAGAGTAGACGTTATGGGTGACGTATAGGCTTTTGAATCGTTGAAAATGGATGTCGGATTAGGGAGGAATTAGTGAATGAATGTGTGCACGTAAGGTGTTCGAAGAATTGCCTAGATGAATGGTTGATTTGGTTTTAGAAACGGTTTGTGTTAAGTCGGTTCTAACGACGGATTGTGAATTGCCTTAAATGAATTAAGCTAAGGACGATGCTCGGCATTGCTAAGGACGCCAGGTAAGTGCGTGCATAGGTTTTCGGCCCTTAAGGTCCTATATCGTATTGATGCTAGGTTATACGTGTTTTATTGATGTTTTCTGGATTGTAGGGTTTTTAATGAGTCAGGTAGCCTAAGATAATTTCTATTAGCTGTACGTTAGGTTCGTTTATGAATTTAGTATGTTTACGCACGTTTGCACGTTTATGAACTATTTTGATGGTATGTTATGCGTTGCTTCTTCATGCATCATGTTTTCTTGAAAAGTGCATACGAAAGGTTTTACAAGCATGTTTTATGAAAAGTAAAGTAAAATAACGAAAACGAAGTATAGGTTCTCACGAGCAAAGATCATGTTTCTCACGAGCAAAGAGTTTGTGTTCTCACGAGTTATGGCAAGTGTTCTCATGGGGCAAGTAAAGTAAAGTAAAGTAAAGAAACGAAAAATGAACATGTTTTACGAAAAGTCATGCATTTATGTATATGTACATGTTAGTGCACTTCTTATTAAGCGTTCGGCTTATTGTTTTAAATCATATGATGTAGGTGAGGAAGAGCAGCACGGTAAGATTCCATGAGCACGCTAGGATTACGGGCGCGGTTGGAGAAGTACGACCATGGCGGCAACCCGGCAACATTGTTAGGGCGATTCCAACCGTGGTTAGTATGTGTGGGTGTCCATTTTGTTTGGAAGTAATTAAGAAATGTTTAAGTATGTTTATAGAAACGTGATGGAAGAAAGTATGAAAATGTTTAAGTACGTGGATCGAACGATTTGTTAAAAAATGTATGAAAAGTAGAGTTTTGGATGTATATGTTGTGGTAATAGAACGTCTAGAATGTGGAGTCTTTGTTTGGAAAATATACTGGAATTGTTTGGATATTTTTAAACCTGTAGGGATTTGCTCTGTTTTTAGAGCGATCCATGCAGTTGGTTTTTGTGAATTTTTAATACATTTTTGGGCTCCGTTTTAAGTCGGGATTTTGAGGGTTGAGGTATTTTATGTTTATAAATATTTGAGGTAAGTTTATAGGTGAAATGTCGGTGAAGGAAAGGAAGAAAAGTAGGAAAAATGATGAAAGAAAGAGGAGGGGGCGCGGAGGGTGCGCGCTGCTGGGCGCCCAGGAGATCGATCAGCGCTGGGCGCCGATCAATCGCCGCTAGTGCTGGGGCGCGTTCATGCGGGCAGAGCGCTTGCCGATTGATCGGCGCTCTGCGTGCGCGCGCTGTCTGGGCGACGCGTGCGTCACGCGCGCACGCTGCACCACCTGAGCCCCAAATGTATTTTTTTTTTTAAATTGACTTTTTAAAACACGTTTGAACCCGACTTTTTATGATACTTTTTAAACGTATTTTATGAGCGACCTCCACGTATTTTAAAGGATTTTAAGGACCAAAAAACCGAGTCGATAACCTTGTTTTTAATGTTTCAAAAGTCGAAGTGTTTTACGCCCAAAATGTCTATGTCAAAGATAGACCCTAAAGGTCGATAGAGGTGGGTTAATCGTCTAGTCCGTTTTCCTTTAAAGTGTTAAGTAAAAATGAAAAATTTTATGTGAAAATACGAGGGCTTAGGTCAAAGTTAAGTAGATGTCAAGTCATGTCTTGTGACGGCCCGGAGAGGGTCGGGGTCGTTACAGATTAGCTTAAAACTAATCACAAGGATTTAGTTTAAGTCTGAAAAATAAATAATTAATCATGGTATTTTTTCATAAAAACATAAAGGAAAGAGCTAAATGGTAATCTTTATGGATAATATTGGATTAAAGGGTAATTTTACCCTAAGCTTCCTCTAGAACCTTAATGAGTTGTTTGAAACTCACCCATTTTCGTGAAGAAAAAGAAGGAAGGAGAAAGAAATAGAAAGAGAGAAGAGAGAAACGAAAAAGGAGAAAGAGAGGAGAGAAAACGTGGGAGAAGAGTGGATTTTTGGCACTAGCTCCTTAAAGATTAGTTGTTCATCTTTGTGAGACGAGTTGATAGAACCAATGATCAGTACACAAGGTAGAATTTTCATGGATGATTTGATAACAACCACGAAAACACGCATGCAGAAGGCTAAAATAGAAGCAGAAAACGGTGCTCAATGAACACCCCAAACAGAGGAAAGAAACAAAGAGAATGGCGAGGAGGGAAGAGAGTGATACCGAGCAAACCATGAGGTGGGCAAACTAGTATTCTCCTAAGAGCACGCTGGTGGGATGGAGGTGAAGTCCCCGTGGCTGGCCGAGGACATCCAAAGTCTCGGGGGAGAATTACCTTCGTGGTAGAAAGGTTCACAGCGTTGGAGAGTTCGCCCCCTCCCCTGCGATCCACTCTTGACAGAGAGGAGAGAAAAAAGAGGACTGAGAGCACTCCCTAGTAGACCTCAACTCTGAATGCAATTGGTGATCCATCGGGGGCTTAACACCTCATGTGGAAGAACATCGAGAACGAGAAACCCATGCGAGAAACTCAACAATGAAGCTAAACTTCAATCTTTTCCAAATATTCAATTCACTAGCTAAACGTTTACAATGGAGGAGAGGAAGCTTAAATACAAAGGAGAAAAGCTTCAGAAGCTTTGGGTGGAAGAAAAACTGAATGAAGGAGTGCTGCAAAATCTTCCCGTTTATAGCTGTTGGGCGTCGAGCCGGGTTGAGTGAACCGAACTGATCGGGTGAATCAAAAAATGGGTGTTGGTATCCCCTGCGTGCGTGCGCTACTCGTCTGTGCTCGCGCTGGCAAACTAGTGCGCGCGCTGGCTCTGTTTCTTGCTCGCGCTGGTGTTGGCTGATGTGTGCTGGTGCTCGCTGGTGCGCGCCACTAGTTGCGGTGATGCGCACTGCTATCCTTCGTTGTTGCGCGCGCTGTTACGCGGCGCCGATCCTTCCTTGCACGTGCAGCCTTCATCCGTGCGCGCGTCTCTCACTGTGCAGCTACGCCTTGGTGATCTGTGCGTTGCTACCATCCTGTGCGCGTGTTAACTTGTCTTGTGCGCTCGATGTGCTGCTTGGTTATTGATGCACATCAGCTGTTCGACGAAATGCCTCAAAGAGGTTCTAACTTGTTTTTCAATGCCCTCTTTTGCTCCTTGCCTTGGAGCGATCTTAGCCTTCTTAAAGACTATTACAAACATCCAAACTAAAAGAAAACAAAGTTAAAGTTTGCCAAATATAATATAAAAGAAATGACTAAAGTTTTGCCAACAAAATAAAGGAAATTGAAATACAAGAATTTGTCTAAGAGAAGACAAATTCCCTTTTCAATTTAACGGGTTGTGACCTACAAAACTAGCAAACAAATTAGACCATAAAGTTGGATAGGAAACGTACTTCAACTTAAGATTGGGTCACAGACCCTGAGGCACATCACCACAAGTAAGTAAATTCAACTCTTAGAATAATTAATTGATCTTTATTTCATGATTTAGGTGGAGATAGTTTTGATTTATGTTTTGGATCTGGTTAGGGTTAGAAGTTTTTTATTTTTGGATGGAAGTTGTGAATTGAATGTGTTTTGAGAAAAATGTTATGGGTTTTGATTGTGAATTTAAGTGAGTAAATGGAGGCATTTGATGTGAATTGAAGGAGTTTTTGTGAAAAGAGATAGGTTTTTGGATTTTGATTGAAGTGAGGAATTGGGTATTGATTTTGATAAGTAATTAGAAGAGTTTTGTGAAAAGAGCATTTTTTTTTTTTTGGGATTGTGGATAGATAAGATTAATAGGACGTTGTTTTTGGTATGAAATGGGAAGGATTTTGTGAAAAGAATATTGTTTTTTATGAGAAAAAGAATGATATTGTTAACAGAGAATGTTTTGAAAATGAAGATTATTGGACATGATTGGTTTCAAAATCATTGCATGTGTGTGTTGCGTTGTTTTAAACGTGCATGACATGGACTTTATAGATGTTTTAAAGCATGCATTTCAGGAAGGAGGAAGTTGGAAGTCGTGGTAACACAGGAACCCACTGGACTTGACTTGACTCTTCGTGTGTGATAAGTATAACTATAAAAATGATTGGGAGATTAATTGTATATCCTCCTTGGGTTGAAAGTCCTTAAACCTCAAGAGGAAGCAATGTGTAGGGTCCTAAAGCCTTACCGATGAAAGCTCAAGAACTTGTAGGGGGTGTGTGATGGTCATATATAATCGGTTTAGAGTGATGCATTTTTGACATTTACAAATGAATGTTAAAAACTGCTTTTGGAAATATAATTGCAAAGACTGTTTTAAATCATGTAAAATTTATTTATAATTGCATTGGATTTATGTGATGAGATTGAATTCCAACATTAGTGAATTGATTTTAAAATTATCGATTTCGAGTATGCATAATTTGTAACATTTGCATGGATTTTTCTAAAGAATTTGTTATAAATGATTTTTAAATAATCATAGCAGCGGTGGATGGAGTTGGGGCCCTAAATGATGTAATAGAGATGGATTGGTTATTCTAGTGGTTAGATTTATTTATTGGGCTCAAAACGCATTACGTGGATATCTATATTTTTCAGATATCGAGGATGTTCACTGAGACGGTAAAGTCAAGACAAGGTAAAGTGTGCAAAGAGACATAGGTTAAAGATCAAGGTTGATGGTCTTTGGGGGTGTGAAAGGTCACGTGTGATCTATTTAGTATTTATTTTAACGCTTCTGTTTGAGTACTTTGATGAAGATGTAAAGACTTGAGGATGATGTCATTAAATATTTCAATATATGAAATGTATTTTATTAGTGTTTTGATGAGATCCTAAGTTAGGATGCCACGTAGGAGATGATTGAATGAATGTTGGATGTAGGTTGTGTAGGTTGTTTATAGAAATTCTCACTTCGGGAATCCGTTCCACCCGTCGGGCCGGGTTTCGGGCGGAGTTGGGTCCTGACATTCTCACTTCTAAAACACAAGATGAATTCAGAAGTACCTTTAAAATACCTAAGAATCCACTTCACTGCATCTGCCCGAATTTGTTTGAAATTGGCTGACTACTCCAACAGAATGTGAAATATCAGGTCTCGTACAAACCATGACATACGTCAAGCTGCCAACTGCTGAGGTATATGGAATTCTTTGCATTTCTGTTTTTCCTTCTTCAGTGGAAGAACTTTGTTCAGAGGTAAGTTTGAACTGTTTAGCAAGAGGAGTGCTGACCGGCTTCGCCTTATCCTTATAGAATCAGCTGATAACTTTCTTGATATATTTCTCCTGTGATAACCATAATTTTTCATTCTTCCTATCACGAGTGATTCTCATACTAAACATTTGTTTCGCTAGTCTTAAGTTTTTCATAGCAAAAGACTTATTAAGTTCATTCTTTAATTTAATAATCTGTTCTCTGTGTGGGCTCACAATTAACATGTTGTCGACATAGAGTAGGAGGATTATAAAGGTACCATCCTTGAACTTTTTCACAAATACATAATGGTCTGAGGAATTTTTCTTGTAACCTTGATTTCCCATAAAGAAATCAAACTTCTTGTAGCACTGTCTTGATGCTTGTTTTAATCTATACAGACTCTTCTTGAATTTACACACCAGATGTTCTTTTCTCTTGGCAACGAACCCTTCTGGTTGTTCCATGTAAATCTCTTCTTCTAATTCACTATGCAAGAAGGCGGTCTTTACATCGACTTGTTTGATCTCCAAATTAAAACTTGAGACTAATCCAAGTACCACTCAAATGAATGACATTTTCATAACAGGTGAAAAAATTTCCCCAAAGTCAACCTCCTTCTTCTGACCAAAGCTTTTCACGACCAGTCGTGTCTTATACTTCGGTTGCAAATTTTCATCTTTGAGTATGCATACCCATTTGTTCTTTAGTGCATTTCTCTCCTTTGGAGCTGAACAAACTCATAAGTATGGTTCTTATGCAATGATCTCATGCCATCTTGCAGCGCATCCAACCAATTCTTCTTTTGTTGATGCTCCTTAGCTTCCTTATATCACTCAGGTTCATCGCCATCAGTGATCATTACATACTCGTTTACAAAGTATTTTCTCGATGGTCGACGATCTCTTGTTGACCTTCTTAACTCTGGTTCTGCAACTGGTTAAGGAGAAGTCTCTGTTTCTCAAGTGTCAACATCAACAATTGCTTGACCACTATATTCTCCAACATCTTCCCCGACAAAAGTTGATTTCATTTGTTCAACTTTTACTATATGCTTAGTCGCGATCTCTATATATTTATTGTTGTTTTTGATGGTCTGATCTTCCAAGAAGACAACATCTTGGCTTCTGACAATCTTTGTGTCAACCGGATTCCAAAGCCTATATCCAAATACATCACTTCTGTATTTGAGGAATATGCATTCCTTAGTTTTGCTGTCTAGTTTGGACCTCTCATCTTTAGGAATATGGACGAATGTTCTGCATCCAAACATCTTTAGATGTTTATAAGAGACGTTTTTTCTTGTCCATAGTCTGTTTGACACTTCTCCCCTCAGAGGTGTTGATAGAGACAAGTTAATGATGTTTACTGCAGTCTTTATTGCTTCTCCCCAAAATGTTTTGAGAAGTTTTAAATATGATAGCATGCACATTATCTTCTCCACGATTGTTCTGTTTATTTTTTTTTTGCAACACCATTTTGTTGAGGAGTCTTTGGAACAAATCTTTCATGCCTGATCCCATGCATCTTGCAATATTCATCGAATGATCCCATAAATTTGCCACCATTATCTGTACGAATGCATTTTAATTTCTTTCTAGTTTCTTGCTTTGTTCGAGCATGAAACTAATTGAAAACGTTAAACACCTTATATTTTGATTTGAGGTCATAAGCTCAAACTTTTATGGAGTGATCATAAATGAATGTTACCATATATTGGGCGCCGCCCAACATTTTCGTTGACATGGGATCACAGACATCTGAATAGATGACTTCTAACAATTTTGGTTTCCTCGATGCAAATTTTTTTTGAAAGGAAACTCTGTGTTGTTTTCCATCCAAACAGTGAATACAATTTGACAAAGATTCATATCGAGATGTGGCAGACATTCTCTCTTACCAAGTAAATGAAGTCCTTTTTCGCTCATCCCAAGCCTTTTGTGTCATAACTCAATGGTCGAGTCACCTTGAGCAGTATTTACAGATGTTTCCTTCATAGTCACTTGGGTCACATGCAAACTAGACTCTTTGATTTCTTTATCTATGATTTGCAATCATTTGTTGAGTTCTCATTTTCTGTCAGCAAATTTGCTCTTGTAACTAGTTTCATCAAGAGCGCCGACTGATATTAGATTCAATCTAATATCAGGAACGTGTTTGACATCTTTAAGCACTAACTCACATCTTGTGTTGGTTTGGATACAGATGTCTCCTTTTCTAATTATTTTGAAAACGTAATTGTTCATCATCTTGACAATGCTAAAATCACCACTGGTGTAAGATGAAAAGTACTCTACTTTTGAAGTAACATGGTAAGATGCTCCAGAGTCACACCCAACATGATTCATTCATCGTGAAGTTGACAACATCTTCACCCTCAGAGACAGCTGTAGTCGTACTCTTCATTTCTCCTTTAGCATATTTTCTTCAACTTCCAGCAATTCTTTTTCATGTGGTCCATCTTGCCACAATGATAGCACTTAATGCCATTTTTGCTTTTCGACTTTGATCTTCTTGACATGCTGGCTCCAGCGTCCCCACGTTCCATTGATCTCTCTCTCGTTACTGATAAAGTCTCCACAGAGGACTGCTCCTTGTTTTTTCGCCTACTTTCTTCTTTAAGAACCGTTGTTTTAATATCATTGAATATCAATGTTTTTGCAATACCGTTGAGCAAATTTACAATAAGGTGATCATATGAATCTGGCAAACTTTGAAGTAAAAGTTTAGCCCTTTCATTTTCGTCGATTTTGTGCTCCATTGCTATAAGATGAGAAAATAATGTATTGAGAGTATTGACATGGTCTGTCACTGTTGTAGATTCTGACATCCGAAGGGTATATAATTTTATTTTCAAAATTTTTTTATTATACCACGACTTCTTCTCGTATAATTTTGTCAGCGTATCCTAGATCTTTTTTGCCGTTACCATTTCCGAGATACTTGACAAAGTTTCATCTGCTAGAGTAACATGCAAAATGGTCATTGCATCCTCTTCAACGTTTGTCGGCCTGTCACTGATGGCCATAGCACAACCATCTCTCCGCAATAGCGCCTTCATTTTTAATTTCTGCGTAGAGAAATTATTTCTGTTGAATTTTCAATTTCAATCTTTCCGGCAATAATAACCACGAGGCTCTAATACCACTTGTTGGGAAAATAATAACGAAATTCGGTGGGAACAATTATAATAGTATCACCGTTGTAAAACGTGGATAGTACTGATCAAGATAATTCTCAAGAAATACTGTACTGACAATTTCCTAGACAGAATTACATTTCCAAGTAAGTTCCCATGAAAGATTGGAGGGTCAAACAGTCTACTTAAATTTTAATCTCCTAGATAGAACTTACTTACACAGTACAATTACACCACTAACTAAGCGATACGAGAAACGATAGCAGATGCGATCTGAAAAATACCTGAAATATTTTCTCATGTCGTAAGATTATAACGGCCAAGAGGTATGAGAAATAATAGCCAAAATGAACACCGGTGATTTTACGTGAAAATCCAAATAGGAAAAAAACTACGGGGATCACAGAGTCTATAAAGATTTCACTGTGAAATTTAAGATTTACAATATTTTTCTAGATATCGAATATTATAAAAAATATTCACTAAGAGAAATTACCACTTTTAGAACTCTCAATATGCACAAAAACATCACACTTATTTCACTTTCTTTTTTCTCCCTTAAAAAGTAATCCTCACTTTATTTCTTTCTTTTTCGCTTCACGGGAGAACTTCAGATGATATAGAATACAAATAAACCTTCCCTATTTTTAAGGAAGGCTTGTCACAAAGTGACAAGCCTTAAAAGGAGGTGGCACCTCCCTTAAAATAAGGGAGGCACCGAAAGGAGGAAGGAAGAAACCTCCTTCATTTTGTTTTTTCAATTTCAAATGAAATAGATGGTCCCTCGTCATAATGGAGGACCCCACATGAATTGGCATAGGCCGCTCGACTTTTTTGAAGATGTTTGAAAATGAGATACTTCGACTTGTATATGATATTTTTCTTAGATTAGTAGACCTAAAATGCTCGCCAGTTTTCTATTATAATGATTTCATAACTTCTTTCTGGGTTTGAATTCATGAAAAAACATTTAATATTTCTAACTGCTATGCTTGCTTGAATTCATACCTACATTTATCTCTGCTCATTCTGCTATTCTGGCTTCTGCATTGTTTGGAAAATCATTCCTTCTTTTTATCGGATTCCTCCATTTTTCTTAGTAACTATTTTCCCTTGTAATCTCTTTGTGTTTATTTTTATGTTTTATACATAAATTATATAAATAAACAAGTAATTATGTTCAGACATTTCAAAAATTATGTTTAGAAAATAAAATATGAGAATAAACATACAAAACAATTACTTAAATAAACAAGTAATTTAAAATATTATTTGGCTGACCAAATGTTATTTATGGACCAAGTAATGCATCGATACATTTTTATTAAAATAATGTTATATTTATTTTTATATTCTATTCTAACGCGATGATGTGTCAAAAAAAAATTGATCCAGTTAAAGTGTCATTAATATAATTAATTATCTATTTATAATTTATCATATTAATTATATAATTCTTTATTATATGGTTTCCAACGAGATAGTTCTCTAATTGTTTCTAATTCGAAGGAGTAGTTAGACAAAGTGAATGTAAGACACTAGTAGCTAAGTCTACAAAACAAAAAGTCAATAAATTTTAGTTTCTTATTTTTAAAAAATTATGAATATAGTTTTGACTATTCTCATCAACTTCATTTTTTTTTAAATAAAATTAGATGAAAATTTGCTTCTGAAAATAGTTTTTAAAAACATGTTTAGAAATTGTTTTTGTAAACATATTTTTTAAACATGAGCATTGTTGGAAATCTATCAGTTTTAGAGGCAGATTTTCGAAGTTTATTCCCATTCAGAAGCCCACTCTTGAGTATAACTCGGTCGCGGTTTTACTTTCTCAGTTTTCGTTCTATTTTATCTCATGACGTGATATTTATATATTACTCGGTAATTGGTGTAGTAATAAAAATCAATAGTTAAAATAGAATAATGTTATGTTTACCTACTAATTTTACACTTAATTATCACATTTTGTATGTCATTTACATTTCATTCATTGGTAGAATTATTATGCATAATATTGATAACTAAATTGATAGATTAGATGAATCAATAAATGAATGACATGTCACGTGTGTGAGGGTTAAATTTAAGTATAAGATTTAAATGACACGTCATAAATAAAATTGTGCCCGCTTTGCTCGAGTAAACAAAATTTTACTATTAAGCAGAGATCCACGTGTTACAAATTTGGTTTTGAAAGTAAGCATTTTTGTACTTCGTTCATTCCTGCCGAATTAGTATCTTTTTAATCTCTCTCTGGTCTATTTCTATCTCTCTCTTACTTTCTCTACTTAGTCTAGATCTCTCTCTCCACTACTCTAACTTTCTCTCTCTTACCAAAGCAGAGGAATGCTATGTTTTGTATGAAAGCTCATAGGTCAACGCATACTTCTATAGCATTCACATTATGGGGTTGGTTTTTTTATTTTTTCAGATCAAAGTTTTCTCAATTTTTTTAGATTTCATCTTAAAACGTGTTGTACTATATTGAGAAAAGAATTATACATATGGGATTGTGTAACTTTCTTATTACAAGTCAAGCCACCACAATTACACGATCTTCGGTTATTTTTATCTGCATATGGTAGATTGTCTCCGCACTTGTACACAAAATATTTCTATTTTATTCTGCAAGTAAATGTTTTATTTTTGAAAGAGTAATGAAATATTAAGATTAGTTATGCGATGTCACATAGAGTGTTTCGTGTGATATTGATAATTAATGAAATGATAGACAATTATAAATATATGGAAAGTAATGAGACATGAAGTTAGTAACGCAGTTCGGCAACTTGCCTACGTCTGCGGGGCCACGTCTAGATATAAAAACATTTAACTAGTTCACAAAGTTACAAGATAAACAGACTTAAACAAATAAATACTCCTTCTTATCTTTGTCGTCGTCACTTCTTAACTTCCTAATAAAATTATTTTTGTGAGCTTCCCTCGATTTTAGATCGATCTCTCTCGAGATCTAAAAGCAACAAGATCCCCTGGTTGTTGATGATTCCTCCCGGAATCCGTGTATGACAAGATCCCTTTGCCCACGTTTAGAATGACAAGCTCTCCTTGTAGATAAACAGAACTCCTCACGAGTTCCAATGCAGCCTCTTCCTGAGACTAAACGTCAATGAAGAATAAAGAAGATTGTTTCCTCTAACACCGTCTGTAACACCAGGTCGTTGGATGCAATAAATCAACATACTCGAATAATCGATGAATTCAAAAGCATAAACAGAGTGTGTAAAATAATCATTCAAGAACTGAATGATAAATCACAAATCCATACGCAGAAGCGCAAGGGAGAGAAAGAACGACGACGACTTGCCGAATCAAGAAATCTACTTTGAGAATAATGAAAAATCTGTCAGTAGCTTCCTTAGAAAATGAAAGCTTAAATATCATTGGTAACCGCCTTATCTCAGATATAATTCAAATACCAAATTGAAATTCAAAGCCGCAAAGAATAAAGAAACCAAATCTCACTAAATCGGTTGAGTGACACATCTGTGATATTTTAGGAAAGTACCGCCAACTACTTAGATATGGATCCCGAAGACTTAGGAAAGTATCCCATAATTAATGTAATCTGAAGACATGATATAAATCAACAAATCTTTTTCAAATCGGCCTTCCAAAATAAAGTTTTCCAAAAAGCTAATGCCTCCAAATTTTCAACTACTTTCCTTAAACCTCAAGTATCCTTATTTTTACTTTCACCACTATCTTTTTAATTTCCAATATCCGTCCATTTAATAATTTGAATAGATTATTTCTTGATTACCAAGAAATAAACTACTAACTTTGAAATCAATAGAATAAAATATTATTTTCATAAATGTCATTTGTCAAAAAATTAATGCCAACATATTTGTAATATATTTGGATTTACAGGTAATTTGAAGAATATCCTTTTTTGGAACTTAGAATCTTCTATTCGAATGTCACCATAAATTATGGGCAATATTTAATCTTCTAAACAACGTTATTTTCTAGGGAAGGTTTGGATCGATGCAATTCAAGAATTGTAACCCACATATTTTATTCCTCTAAGAATCATGTTGTAAACTATTATTATTTGATAAGTTTAATCAAGTTTGTAACACCCGACATTTTGGCCGTGTAATAATCTGTTGAATTATTGTATGAATTTAAATTGTCATAAATACAATAACTATTTTATTGTAAATTTTGGAGCATTTAGTGAGGGGAGAACCGAACTAATGGCTAACTAAACAAAACAAGTTAGTTGGAAATGGATGGAAGGGTAAAATGGGAGGGAAATAAGGTTGGTGAAAGAAAACCAATAGTTGAGTGACACCTGTTGTAACACCCGACATTTTGGCCAGGTGATTTTCTGACCATTTCAATTATCACCTTTTTTTTATCTTCACGATTTTAATTTGGTGTTGAGACAAATTTATTGTAAGTTGAGTAAAACTAGGTTGGGTGGCAAATTTGTAATTTAGATTGATGGATTAAGTATAAATAGAAAAAGGAAACCTTAAATCTCATTTAAAGCTCTCTGTAGCCGACACCCCTTTTCCGGCGATTTTCTCTCCCGAGCTCCCAGTCTCTGTTAGCTGAAATCCATCCTTCGGCGACCCATTTCCTTGCCATTTCGCGGATACTCCACTCTTAAGGTATGAAATGGACAAATGTAGTTATCCGTCAGTGTTTGGAACTCTGTTTTCTGTTCGGCATTTGAATTCTGGTCTTACCAATGGCCGAATAGTATTTGAACACCGTAGAATCCGAGAGTAATGAAGTTAATCCGAATAGATTCTGGACATTTTAAGTAACCTAACTCAGCCTTAATCGATAGTTGATCTGGTTTGCTCTATTTTGGATTTCAGATTTTTGCACAGAGCTTTAGACTAAGGATTGGGGATGACTCTAGCAATTAGACTCTAGGATGATTTATGATTAGAACTATTAGGACTTTGTTTTAACTACTGTAATACACACGTTTAGGTGAAGGAGTTTAAAGGGAAGAAGCTCGGATTGCTAAGGAATCCAGGTAAGTGAATGTAATAAGATTTCCGGCCACTAGGGCCCTACACCGTAAGGATATTAGGAGATCATTGTGATGTTTGTCTAATGACTACAACTATCTATTTTCATGATGTGAAATATCTGTGTAAGTAAATGTAAGTTACGGAATGTTTTACTTGCCATTATGGCAAGACTTCTCTCCATGAACCTTATGTCTATGTGTTATAACCATGTTTATGATTTAGCTGAGAACATGAGAAGTAAAGGTAACTATGATTAAGTGCAGAACGGGGGAAAAGACAATGATATGTATGACTCGCGAATTCTCCCACTGGTGGAGGCCGAGATAATGATATGTATGGCTCGCGAATTCTCCCACTGGTGGAGGCCGAGTGATGTATCATGATTGCCGTGATAGGCAAATGACTATATATGACTGCCGCGATAGGCAAATGACTATGTACCCTGTCTCCCTCCCCTCGTTCCCTGCCTTAATACATGACATGTAATTGATAAAGATGAACATGAACGAGGAATGGTTTATGAACTGATGTCTCTTTAAAACTGTGTACTCACGTATATCTGTTAGTATGCATTCCTTGCTAAGCATTAGGCTTATAGTTAAACCTCATGGTGTAGGTGAAGAAGGTTCAGGTGAGGATGCTATATTCAAAGAGGATGCTTAAGGCTGGTTGCTGATGGATGCTCAAGGTGACAGTGCGGGACTGGAAAGGCGTTTTATGACCCCTGGTTTAAGCTCTTATGATTCGAGTAATGTTTACGAATATGGAAGTCTAAGTATGATAAATTTACCTTCGAATATTGAGTTTCTTTTAAGTTTGTCGGGTATGAGTACTGAGTCTGATGATATTTATAAGGATATGGAATGAGTTATTTTAGCTAAGTCTTCCGCTGTGTGAGTTTGAATAAGTTCATGGTTTATTCTGTTGAGTTATGGTTATTGAGATTGAGGCTATGAAATCTATGTTATTCAAATCTAAGTCTGAGAAATACTAGGATATCTTCTGTCAAGGAAAGTTGGATGAAATGAGTCTGTCTTCCGGCAGACGTCACCGGAAGGAGGAAGAGTTTGTCTTCCGGCAGACGTCATCGGAAGAGGGAAGTGTTTATCTTCTGGCCGACGCCATCGGCAGAAGATGTGTAATGGAAGTCGGATGAGTTTGTCTTCCGGCTGACGTCACCGGAAGGAGGAAGAGTTTGTCTTCCGGCAGACGTCATCGGAAGAGGGAAGTGTTTATCTTCTGGCCGACGCCATCGGCAGAAGATGTGTAATGGAAGTCGGATGAGTTTGTCTTCCGGCTGACGTCATCGGAAGAGGGAAGTGTTTATCTTCCGGCTGACGTCATCGGCAAATGCCGAAGGAATAGTTGTCGAAGGTGTAGTCTTCCGACTGACGTCATCGGCAGATGCCGAAGAATAGTTATTTGATGGAATAGTCTTCCGGCTGACGTCATCGGCAGATGCCGAAGGATAGATGTTGATGGTTTAGTCTTCTGACTGACGTCATCGGCAGATGCCGAAGGTTAGATGTTCGTATAGTTTAGTCTCCTGGCAGATGTCACCGGCAGATGCCGAAGGCTATGTGTTCTGTCGTTTAGCTACCGGATGTTGTTTTAATAAATCACGTGAAGTGCACATGACTACCGGCAGATGAGGAGATTTCCTCGTCGTTTACTGACCGGTAGAGGAAACAACTTCCTTGTCGTTTAGTGCCCGGTATACGAGGAGAATTGTTTTACCGAAGGATGCCCCGTCTTCTTTTTCCCAATCAAGCGTTTTAATGTTCTCTTTAATTACAAATGATTTTTACACGAGTCTTCCGCTGTAAGATCAAGAGTTTAAGGATTTTTAATTCCTACTATTATGAGAAAATAAATTTCCCGTGATTTCTCTTAGCTAAGTTTCATGTCACGTGTAGCAAATCCGGGTTTTAGGATTCGGGTCGTTACAATTATGGTATCAGAGCAAAACCAGGTTCTAAAATCGATTCTGCAGATTGCCTTCCAGCACTGACTGTCACTTAAGCACGCCTCAGCAACTGTAAGTGTTTATGATTTCATGTATGTCATTAAGTTAAGTTATGCCTGTAATGATTTGTTCAGGAATCCCAAGATGGTTAGAGGTCAACAGAGAGAGACCAATGAGGATAGCAGTGCCATTGCCCAGTTAACTGAGTTGGTCATGCGCCAATCTCAACAGATAGAACGACTGATGACAGCTAGGGAAGAACAGGGCAACTCCAGTACTAACGCAACTCATGATCATGGGGGTGAGCGCTTTCACCGGCTTCGACCCCCGGTGTTTAATGGGTATGTTTCAGATCCTATCCATGCTGAGGAATGGATCCGAAAGATTGAAGATATGTTTAAGTATGCAAAGGTTGACGAAGGGGATAAGGTCACCTATGCTGTCTTTCATTTGGAGTTAAGTGCAAGGCATTGGTGGGACTCGATCCAGAGCACCGCTAACGCCGAAGCTATGACCTGGGGAATGTTCAAGACTGCCTTCTTTGACAAGTACTTCAATAGGACTGTTCGGGCCAACAAGAAGAAGGAGTTCATGAATCTACGACAAACCGGCTCCGTGACGGACTACATATGTGAATTTGATGCTTTATCACGGTTTGCTCCCCGTTTGATTGAGGATGAGGAAGATAAGATTTACCAGTTTGTTCAAGGACTGAAGCCAAGCCTGCATATAAAAGTAAAGACTGCTGGGATACATAATGTACCTTATGGTGAAGTGACGGCTAAGGCCTTGGAGCTGGAAGAGGCAGAAATGACAGCATATGCACAGCGCGAACAGCCAAAGAAACCCATGAAGGACACCCAGCCACCACCACGTCAGAACAAAGGATGGCAGCCACGTCAGAACAGGGGACCACAGCAGCAGCAGCATGGAATGAAAAGGCCCCTCAACCAGAATGATGACCAGGGAAAAGGAAAGAGACCTCTGGCGCCTCTATGCCCTACGTGTCAGAGGAACCACCTTGGAGAGTGCAAGCTACTTTCTGGCTGGTGTTTCAGGTGTGATAAGACCGGACACATGGTCAGAGATTGCCCCATGCCGCCAGACCCGAACCGTGCAAGGGTTGTACCCAGGGTGTATGCATTGATGGAAGATGAGGGAGCTGATCAGCATACAGTCATATCAGGTACCATCATGATCTGTGGTTTTGCTGCTTATACACTCATTGATACAGGGGCCACACACTCGTTTATATCAACCTTGTTTGTATGTAAACATAACGTAGGACCCTTACCAGCTGAAAGGTCATATAGTGTTATGTTACCATCAGGAAGGTCCCTACACTCAGAACAGATTGTTAAGGGTGACGTCGTGTCCTTAGGGGATAAGAATCTCTATGCAGAACTAATTGTTATTGACATAAGAGGATATGAAGTGATATTAGGGATGAATTGGTTGTTTAGGCATCATGCCACGATAAGTTGTAGATCTGGAATAGTTGATTTTAGACCCCCAGATGGTAATCATTATTCCTTCCAAGCTATTCCTAAGATAAGTAAGATACCAATTATATCCTCACTAGAAGTTTACCGGTTACTGAAAAATGGTTGTGAGAGTTACTTAGCAAGTATAATGGATGTTCGGGTGAGAAATAAGATTGAGCTACAGGATATCCCTATAGCCCGGGAGTTTCCCGAGGCATTCTTGGATGACTTACCAGGTATACCACCCGATAGGGAAATAGAGTTTGTAATCGATACATACCCTGAGGCATCACCTGTATCTAAGAATCCTTACCGTATGGCGCCTGTTGAGTTGAAAGAACTGAAGGTCCAACTGCAGGAATTAGTTGACAAGGGATTTATTCGCCCCAGTAGTTCTCCTTGGGGTGCACCAGTCTTATTTGTGAAGAAGAAAGATGGTTCTCTTAGAATGTGCATAGACTACAGGGAACTAAATAAGTTGACAATCAAGAATAGGTACCCCTTACCTAGGATCGATGATTTATTTGACCAATTGCAAGGAGCTAAGGTATTTTCAAAGATAGATTTACGTTCGGGTTATTACCAACTGAAGGTTAAAGAAGGAGATATACCAAAGACAGCCTTCAGAACCCGCTATGGACATTATGAATTTTTAGTCATGTCGTTTGGGTTGACAAACGCCCCTGCAGCTTTTATGGACTTAATGAACCGTGTGTTTCGTGAGTATTTAGATAAGTTTGTGATTGTATTCATAGATGATATCTTGATATACTCCCGAACCGTGGCTGACCATGAGGAACATTTGAAGGTAGTTTTGACGACATTGAAGGAGCATCAGCTTTACGCCAAGCTGTCTAAGTGTGAGTTTTGGTTAGATAGGGTTGATTTCCTTGGCCACGTAGTTTCTGCTAATGGCATATCCGTAGACCCGACCAAAATTCAGGCAGTAAAGGATTGGCCTCAACCTAAGAATGCCAGCGAAATCCGCAGCTTCCTTGGATTGGCAGGCTATTATAGGAAGTTTATTAAAGGATTTTCTATGATAGCTAAACCTTTAACTAATTTGACAAAGAAAGACACCAAGTACTCTTGGACTGAAGCCTGTGAAGATGGCTTCCAGACACTTAAGCTGAGATTAACGACAGCCCCACTTTTAACTCTCCCAACCGAGGAAGGAAAGTTCAGTGTCTACTGCGATGCATCCAAGGTTGGTTTAGGGTGTGTCCTAATGCAAGAAGGTAAGGTTGTAGCATATGCCTCTAGACAGTTAAAGAGTCATGAGCAGAATTATCCCACCCATGATTTAGAATTGGCCGCTGTTGTTTTTGCATTGAAAATTTGGAGACACTATTTGTATGGACGACAGTGTGATGTATTTTCTGACCATAAGAGCTTGAAATATCTTTTCACTCAAAAGGAATTAAATATGAGACAGAGACGTTGGTTAGAGTTTGTTAAGGATTATGACTTCGAGATTAGGTATCACCCAGGTAAGGCTAATGCTGTAGCCGATGCTTTAAGCAGAATGTCAACAACAATGCAACCCGTGGTGTCAACCATGTCCATACCTCTAAGGATGGAGGTTCAGAAATTTGGATTGGAGATAGTTCCTGAACTGTCGAGTCTACTTGCTACTCTAACCATCCAACCAACTATTTTGGATAAGATCAAAGAGGCCCAGCAGGTGGTTTCAGAGGAGAATAATAGTATGATGAGTAGATTAAAAGATGCCTTCCCTGATTTCCGTCTCTCCTATGATAGCATTTTAAAGTTTAGAAACCGATGGTACGTTCCAAATGACAAGGAGTTGCGGAAGTTAATCTTGACCGAAGCTCATTCGTCTTCCTTCTCTGTGCATCCTGGTAGCACCAAGATGTATCGGGATTTAAGGTTACATTATTGGTGGCCAAACATGAAGAGGGACGTGGCCAAGTTTGTAGAGTCATGTTTGGTATGCCAACAGGTTAAGGCAGAACATCAACGTCCAGGAGGTACCCTCCAGCCATTACCTATTCCCGAATGGAAATGGGAGAATATTGCTATGGATTTCGTTGTAGGATTACCAAAGACAACCAAGGGTCTCGATAGTATTTGGGTCGTGATTGACAGAATGACCAAATCAGCTCACTTTCTACCTGTAAAGATGACCTACACAATGGACCAACTTGCTGAACTGTATGTTCAGGAGATTATCAAATTACATGGGATCCCTTTATCTATTGTCTCTGATCGTGATCCCAGGTTCACCTCGCGATTTTGGAAAAGTTTGCAAAGCACGCTAGGAACAAAGTTAACTTTCAGTACTGCCTTCCACCCTCAGACCGATGGACAATCTGAACGGGCAATTCAGATACTTGAGGATATGTTGAGGGCTTGTGCGCTGGAGTTTCAAGTATCATGGAGTCGATACTTACCTTTGGTAGAATTCTCCTATAATAATAGTTATCAGTCCACTATTGGTATGGCACCCTATGAAGCACTTTATGGCAGGAAATGCAGATCACCACTGTATTGGGATGAGGTTGGTGAAGCAAAACTCCTAGGTCCTGAAATGTTACAGCAGATGTCAGATAAGATTTCCATTATTAGAAACAGGATGATGACTGCACAAAGCCGACAGAAGAGTTATGCAGACCAGAGGAGGAGAGACCTTGAATTTTCTGTTGGTGATGAAGTATTCCTGAAGGTTTCACCATTTAAAGGAGTACTAAGATTTGGCAAGAAAGGGAAGCTTAACCCACGGTTCGTTGGACCATTCATTGTTCTTGCAAAGATTGGTAACACGGCTTACAGATTGCAACTGCCCCCGTCATTGGAGAAAGTTCATAATGTTTTTCATGTGTCTATGCTAAGGAAATGCATACGTGATCCAACGCATGTTGTTGTGCCATCAGAAATCGAGATTGAGCCGACTTTAGAGTATGAAGAGAAACCAGTGCGAATTTTGGACTCTGCAGTGAAAACTCTAAGGAATAAAGAAATCCCATTGGTTAAGGTCTTATGGACAAATCATGGAGTTGAGGAAGCCACTTGGGAGCGACAGCAAGATATGTTGGACAAGTATCCAAAGCTTTTTGCTTGACCAATTTTCGAGGACGAAAATTTTGTTTAAGGAGGGAAGGATGTAACACCCGACATTTTGGCCAGGTGATTTTCTGACCATTTCAATTATCACCTTTTTTTTATCTTCACGATTTTAATTTGGTGTTGAGACAAATTTATTGTAAGTTGAGTAAAACTAGGTTGGGTGGCAAATTTGTAATTTAGATTGATGGATTAAGTATAAATAGAAAAAGGAAACCTTAAATCTCATTTAAAGCTCTCTGTAGCCGACACCCCTTTTCCGGCGATTTTCTCTCCCGAGCTCCCAGTCTCTGTTAGCTGAAATCCATCCTTCGGCGACCCATTTCCTTGCCATTTCGCGGATACTCCACTCTTAAGGTATGAAATGGACAAATGTAGTTATCCGTCAGTGTTTGGAACTCTGTTTTCTGTTCGGCATTTGAATTCTGGTCTTACCAATGGCCGAATAGTATTTGAACACCGTAGAATCCGAGAGTAATGAAGTTAATCCGAATAGATTCTGGACATTTTAAGTAACCTAACTCAGCCTTAATCGATAGTTGATCTGGTTTGCTCTATTTTGGATTTCAGATTTTTGCACAGAGCTTTAGACTAAGGATTGGGGATGACTCTAGCAATTAGACTCTAGGATGATTTATGATTAGAACTATTAGGACTTTGTTTTAACTACTGTAATGCACACGTTTAGGTGAAGGAGTTTAAAGGGAAGAAGCTCGGATTGCTAAGGAATCCAGGTAAGTGAATGTAATAAGATTTCCGGCCACTAGGGCCCTACACCGTAAGGATATTAGGAGATCATTGTGATGTTTGTCTAATGACTACAACTATCTATTTTCATGATGTGAAATATCTGTGTAAGTAAATGTAAGTTACGGAATGTTTTACTTGCCATTATGGCAAGACTTCTCTCCATGAACCTTATGTCTATGTGTTATAACCATGTTTATGATTTAGCTGAGAACATGAGAAGTAAAGGTAACTATGATTAAGTGCAGAACGGGGGAAAAGACAATGATATGTATGACTCGCGAATTCTCCCACTGGTGGAGGCCGAGATAATGATATGTATGGCTCGCGAATTCTCCCACTGGTGGAGGTCGAGTGATGTATCATGATTGCCGTGATAGGCAAATGACTATGTATGACTGCCGCGATAGGCAAATGACTATGTACCCTGTCTCCCTCCCCTCGTTCCCTGCCTTAATACATGACATGTAATTGATAAAGATGAACATGAACGAAGAATGGTTTATGAACTGATGTCTCTTTAAAACTGTGTACTCACGTATATCTGTTAGTATGCATTCCTTGCTAAGCATTAGGCTTATAGTTAAACCTCATGGTGTAGGTGAAGAAGGTTCAGGTGAGGATGCTATATTCAAAGAGGATGCTTAAGGCTGGTTGCTGATGGATGCTCAAGGTGACAGTGCGGGACTGGAAAGGCGTTTTATGACCCCTGGTTTAAGCTCTTATGATTCGAGTAATGTTTACGAATATGGAAGTCTAAGTATGATAAATTTACCTTCGAATATTGAGTTTCTTTTAAGTTTGTCGGGTATGAGTACTGAGTCTGATGATATTTATAAGGATATGGAATGAGTTATTTTAGCTAAGTCTTCCGCTGTGTGAGTTTGAATAAGTTCATGGTTTATTCTGTTGAGTTATGGTTATTGAGATTGAGGCTATGAAATCTATGTTATTCAAATCTAAGTCTGAGAAATACTAGGATATCTTCTGTCAAGGAAAGTTGGATGAAATGAGTCTGTCTTCCGGCAGACGTCACCGGAAGGAGGAAGAGTTTGTCTTCCGGCAGACGTCATCGGAAGAGGGAAGTGTTTATCTTCTGGCCGACGCCATCGGCAGAAGATGTGTAATGGAAGTCGGATGAGTTTGTCTTCCGGCTGACGTCACCGGAAGGAGGAAGAGTTTGTCTTCCGGCAGACGTCATCGGAAGAGGGAAGTGTTTATCTTCTGGCCGACGCCATCGGCAGAAGATGTGTAATGGAAGTCGGATGAGTTTGTCTTCCGGCTGACGTCATCGGAAGAGGGAAGTGTTTATCTTCCGGCTGACGTCATCGGCAAATGCCGAAGGAATAGTTGTCGAAGGTGTAGTCTTCCGACTGACGTCATCGGCAGATGCCGAAGAATAGTTATTTGATGGAATAGTCTTCCGGCTGACGTCATCGGCAGATGCCGAAGGATAGATGTTGATGGTTTAGTCTTCTGACTGACGTCATCGGCAGATGCCGAAGGTTAGATGTTCGTATAGTTTAGTCTCCTGGCAGATGTCACCGGCAGATGCCGAAGGCTATGTGTTCTGTCGTTTAGCTACCGGATGTTGTTTTAATAAATCACGTGAAGTGCACATGACTACCGGCAGATGAGGAGATTTCCTCGTCGTTTACTGACCGGTAGAGGAAACAACTTCCTTGTCGTTTAGTGCCCGGTATACGAGGAGAATTGTTTTACCGAAGGATGCCCCGTCTTCTTTTTCCCAATCAAGCGTTTTAATGTTCTCTTTAATTACAAATGATTTTTACACGAGTCTTCCGCTGTAAGATCAAGAGTTTAAGGATTTTTAATTCCTACTATTATGAGAAAATAAATTTCCCGTGATTTCTCTTAGCTAAGTTTCATGTCACGTGTAGCAAATCCGGGTTTTAGGATTCGGGTCGTTACACCTGTCAACTTGCTGGAGAAGCAACACCACCTTTTCTCTCCCTTCCTCTTCTCTTCTCTTCACTCCTGCGTGAAGCACATCTCTGTTTCCTCTCAGCCAGGCGACGAAATCCATCGAAGCACCTTCGATCTCCTAGGTTTTTCCTTGCTTTCTGCCTAAGGTAAATACCTGCTCATGCTAACATATTTAGACCAGTTAAAATGTGGGTTTTTGCTGAAGTTTCGGGTGTGAAACTTTGGCGAAAACTCACTGTCATTTCATGAAAACACATTAGTTTGTTTTCTAGAGGCGTGAATGGAGCTTGCTGCATTTTCTACTAAGTTATTAGTTAGCATTTGCAGCTTTGCTCATTTTCCTTGCATGCATGTTTAGGTTCGTGCATTACCGAGACGATCAAGAACATCAACTCTGCAGCAACCAGGTAAGTTCATATCCGTAGGTTGGCCCTTAAGGCCTTACATCACGGAGACTCTAGGTTTTTCTTCTGTCGGGAGGTTTCGGGTAGAGAAAGTTAGAGTTAAGTTCTGAGTTATCTGTTTTCTCTCTAGATTCTGTTGTATTATTCTGTTAACTGCTGTTTCAAGTTAAGCACTGTGAAAGTTCATGCGTACACATTTTCCCGAAAGTTCATGCAAAACAATGTTTTCTGTACACGATTTTGAAGTTAAGAAAGATAAAACAGAATCTGAATGTAATGTATTGGTTAAGTGTGGGACGGGGACTGGCTGTAATACCCGGTTTCATTGAACCAATCTACCTTGTCAACAAATAGTGTACGTGTTAATGAATGAAAATTTGGAGGAATTATTGATTAGGTTAATGAATAAATAAGTAAGGGCATAAAGGTAATTGGAAAAATTTGAAAGTAGATAACGTATTTAAGGGTAGAGGTTTTAGGATTTAATGCACTGTAGCCGCCACTCTTTTCTCATTTTCCTCTCGGTATCCAGCTCAAGCTCAGCAGAGCTCTCGGCGATTCTTCCACCAATTTTCCTTCAACCTAGGTAAGTTTCCCTCATCTCTCCTACGTATTAGCGATTTGATACCTGAGAGTGTTCAATGTGAGGATTTGAGGAAGCCGTGAATATGAATAGGTTCGGGTTTTTGGTGATAGATGGGAAGGTGTAAGCAGTAGAGTTTCAAACTGGTTTCCTTGTTCCCCGATTGATTTTTGGTGAAGTTTAGTGGAAGTTTGATTAATGTACTGTTATGACATTAGGTGAGCAGAGTTTTCCAGAGTGCTTGAAACCGAGCGATTTTCAGGATACCAGGTAAGTAAAGTTTGCTTGTGCCTTCGGGCCTACATCACAAAACATTAGGATTATGTTTACTTGAATGTGTCTGTATGTTTTACATCATGTTTTAAAAGTATACGAAAATGAATTTTTGATGCATGTTGGCATGGTAAGGAATGAACATTATGAATCAGCTTGTGAATCAGATTTGCTGTTAAGGGGAGTAATCCATCCCTTAATGAGCCAGTGGATATATACTTTGGGAGAGTTGATCCAACTCCCAATTTCACAAGGGGATTTGAACATATGAATCAGAATTGCTGTTAAGGGGATTAATCCGTCCCTTAATGAGCCAGTGGATATGAACTTTGGGAGAGGTGATCCAACTCCAAATTTCACAGGGGGATCTGAACAGAAACGTTACATACGCAACTGAGATGAGAAAGTAGAAACTGCATATTTAGGAATTTATGTTTCAGTGTTTTATTACATACTGCTTTACTTACTTAGCATTAGGCTAATAGATGAGTTTTGTGATGTAGGCGAAGAAGAGACAGCAGGTGTGTTTACTGAGTTTGCCGAGGACTAGACTGGTTGGAGGAGTGCATCCGTGTAACAATTTGGCAGTTGATGAGGCGGTTTAACTGATGTCGGTTGGTGTGAAGATTTAGTTGACAATATTTTAAATTTGTGTATGCTGAGTTTTCATAACAGTAGTGGTCTCTAATATTTTGAACACGTTTTGAAGATTTCTAATAAAAGCATTCTGTTGGATTTTTAATGTTGAATCTTACTGGATTTTAGTAATGTAACGATTTGAATTATTTCTGGATGATTTCTGTGAAGTGAGTAAATTCCTTTCTGAAGTTTGAGTTGTTTTGAATGTTTTCAGAAAGCCTACAAGTATAGTCTATTGGGTGATATTAAGTTTATTCTATCGGAAGATGTTTTCTACCGGTAGAAGTAAATTGAGTATTTTTGTCATTTTATGAGAGGTAGACGTTGTCTGCCGAGTTATTGAAGTCGCGTGGGTATCACGTGGTCTATCGCCAGAAGTTGGATGAACGATTCATCCGGCTGACGTCATCGATAGATGTGTTTAAAAAGGTTTTGTCGTCTAGCGATCGGCAGAAGTTGGATGAAAGGATCATCCGGCTGACGTCATCGGTAGATGCGGGTAGCAAAACTTGTCGTTTTGCGATCGGTATGAGTTGGATGAAGGAATCATCCGGCTGACATCATCGGCAGATGTGTGTGATGAGTTATGTCGTTTAGCCATCGGTCGATGAGCTCTGTTTTGTGAGTAAGAGATTTTTGTCGTTTAGTAATCGGTAGAAGCCTTCTGTTTCGGCTCTTGGTTCTTTCCGTTGACTTGGTTCATCGGACAATGTATTTGACTTCTTAAAATTTTAAGCATTTCTCACTTAAACCTTCAACTCTTTTGGCCGAACTATTTCTCAACATCTTAACCGATCATTTAAGCATTTTTTTTATGATTTTCCGCTGCAAGATTTATTCATTTAAGATAGATTTTTTTTTATTATTGAATAAAATTTCAACTTTTATCTTAAAAAGTATTAGTGTGGTTCAGTGCATTAAGTAGCGAACCGGGTTGAGATAACTCGGGGCGTTACACTGGCCCTCTGGTTTTATCCCTCCCTGGGATTCTGAAAAAAAAAATTGTTCTTGCCAAGGACCCTCTGGTTTATCCCTCCCTGGGATTCTGAAAAACTACTGAATGTCTGAATGTGCCTGAAAGTGCACCTTACTGTTGCCAGTTCCCCTATAAGCCCCACTTATACCCCTCTGCCACTGAAACGTAATGAAATGTTCTGTTACTGTATTCTGAAAACCGCATGCATAGCATTTTGCATCACTGCATATATATATATATATATATATATATATACACAAAGAAGAGCTAGTGCGTTTCACTTCTGGCGCCTGGAAACTAGTTCAATTAAATTACTCAACTGTCAAAAAAGAAGTTTTATCTATTGTCAAATGTATTACTAAATTTGAAGATGATTTACTCAATAAACATTTTGTTTTAAGAGTTGATTGTTCTTCTGCTAAACAGATTTTAACCAAAGATGTTAAACATTTAGTTTCCAAACAGATTTTTGCTCGCTGGCAATCCGAACTATCTGTTTTCGATTTTACCATCGAGTATATCAAATGTATTAATAATTCTCTTCCAGATTTTTTAACCAGAGAATTCTTGCAGGATGTTTACCCCAGTTAGGGGGCGACCTAGGGGGAGACCCCGAGGCCGTGGTAGTTCAACTACCCATCGTATTTCCAATATTAATTTCCAAAGAGAATTTCCCACTTTAGGGGAAACCTCATCCGCGCAACCGGATAAGGCTAATTCCAAAAAATCTGCCAAAGAGGTCTTACTTGAAGAAGGACCACAATTTGTCAAAAAGTCAGTAGGAGAATCTATACTGACACTTTCCAATAGAGACATTGCTCTACACCAGAAAGATCCCAGGTTTTTCAAAGAACGGTATTTTGGTAGCCAACATTATCCCTTCATGGAGGGAAAGCTTCGTTTTTATTATGAAGCCATTCTAATTGACACTCAGTCAGTCCAGCTTCAGCATTATTATGTTGAGGAAGGAAATATCAAGAGTACAATGACTCGTTCCAAGTGTTACATCATCAAAGTCATTCATCCACAAGAATGGGGTTTGAACGTGTACAATGCTCGAACCACCACTACCAAGAACAATGAACAGAAGTATAATTATTGGGACTACATTCAAGCATGGTCTCAGGTATTTCTGTATCAAAATCCTAAACGCAATCATTCATGGTTTTTTACTATGAATCCTGCCCTTCTAAAAACCAAAGATCAATTTCCAAATTGGTTTCTCCACTGGTGGCAAAATCACTCTCCTGAGTTTGCTATCTTACCAAAACAGATTCAAGATCTTTACCAACCATGGTATGATAGCCATCCAGATTTCCAATCAGAACCTTCTCCTTTTAAAGGAAAAGCTTTATTATGGTTTTTTACCGAATTCCAGATCAATTGGATTTGGCAGTGGAATCTTGAGCTGGATAAAGACCATCTCGGTATCCCTGAATTACAAAGGAACTTTTTTGTCAAATGGTGGCCCAGATATGACAATGATCAGTGCCTTGCCAAAATCAAAGAGGCTATTACAGCTAATAAAGCCACCGCCTCTGTCAACATTTCTAATCAATCACAGAAGGAATCTGTGAACATGGTTCAAAACATGAGAAGAGAAATTAAAAAACAATTTCCTGAATTATCCTCCCAAGATAGACACATCAAGCTTTTAGAAGCTATAAAAGCCCAGATGTTTAGTTCTAATGATTCAGATGAAGAAGAATTGTCCAATACAGATTCTGACACTTCTATGTTTTCAGGATCTAATCGATTTCTGGTGCTTCCTGGTGAGTCTCAAAACCCAGACGATATTATTCCAACAGAAGAGGATCTCTTCAATTCTCTAATTGATTGTTCTCAATACAATCATTCTCGAAGAAAAGGGAAAAAGAAAATTCTATAATGGCTAATCACTGGGATGCTGAAGCAGCTATTATAGAAAATATGCAAATAGAAGCAGATAATCATCAAAGGCAAATGGATCTTTGGGATGCTGCTATTCTCCAACAAGCTCGCAGAGATGCTGCAGCCTATCGAATTCCATGGGGAAGAGAGTTCCCTATTTCCAAATATCACCAAAGAACTAATATTCGTTGGGACCCTCTACATCGTTGGCTGGTGCAACGACCTTGGCCCAATCATCCACAGAATTTTCAAAGACATCCAGAATATCCAATTATTCTAGCTGAAGTCCAAGATCGTGCTAAAAGAGGAGTTAATAAATACAAAAAATGGAAAAAACAGCGTAACAAATGGTGCAAGAAATACAATAAGCCTAAAGAAGCTTATGCTGATTTCAAAATAAACCAATGGAACAAAGCCAATTGGACCTCTAAGGATTATGAAGAATGGGTCCAACATTTTCCTTTTATTGAACCTATCCCATGACTGGTTCACGATGGAGGAATTATCGTGATAGGGTTCAACCCCCTATTCCAAAACCACCTTCAGAATACCAACTTCGATATATGGATTCTTGTCCTGAAGGATCCACTTCCAAGATTGAAGCTACTAAGTGGAAGCAATGGAATCCAGCTGTCCAATTTCCAAAATATCCAAAAATCTCCACTCAGAAGACAATGCCAACTATAGTGGGACCCCCAAACAGTAAATCCACTAGTACCAACAGTGCATCCACTTGCACAAATAGTAATTCCACTAGCTCCACTAGCTAGTGCTTTAATAATGGTTTAGAACGTCATCCGTGACATTTTTTATTTTGTTTGCTTGTAAGCTCCTCCTCTATATAAAGGAGCGTTAGTTTTCATTTGTTTTCAAGTTTTTTAGAGTTTGCCTTCTCTCTCCTAGAAAAACTATATTGTGCTCTCTCTCTCACTTGTAAGTTTTACTTCCTTGTTTAATATTATACATCTCTGTTCATTCTATACATCTCAGTCCATTCTGTCGATCCCTCTTCCGCTCAACTTGGTATCAGAGCCAAATGTCCGGCTAGAAAATAGTTAATTCATGGAGTGAATAATGTTGTTCTAATTCTAATATTTAATCTTGTTAGTTTAATTTGACATGAGTATTAGCCAATACGCTAACTTATTTTCTTCAATAAGATGATTTGATTACCAATACGATGAGTTGATTTCATCAATAAGTTTTTATAATAATGGCAGTATTGTTTTATGTACCATATCAACACTAAGGTTTGATAATACTATAGAATTGCTTATTCTGTGATCTCGTCGGGGTGGTTGCCGTTGTGCCGTGGTTGGCTATAGGCGTTTATGCCCATATAACGAGAAAACAGAAGACTGTGGTTCTCTAGTATTATTAAATTATCTCTTGAGATTGGTTGTGTTGAACTGGGTAAATCATAGAACTATATGGCTAAGTTATATTAACAATACGATGTGATCAATAAATCAATAAGGTAATGAATGAAATCAATACGAAGAGAAGTGGTTATCAATAAGGTTTAATATCTTAATTCAAATTAAACTCTTAAGATTAGTCTTAGAATTGGTTAACTTATTCATGAATGAATTAACTTTTCTAAACCATGGATTTTCTTGATAAACTTTCTAATAATTTTACTAAAAATGAACAAATTATAGAAGTTTCCCAAAAATCCCAATTAAATGAATGGACCATTCCAATTGTTGAAACAAAAGAAATCTACAAATTAGGAACGTTTGAATTCCTTTTCAAAAATGCAGTTAAAATTTCTGAACAAACTCTTTGTTTAGATTCAACTGACAAAACTATTAAACTTTTGAGTTTAAAAGACATTCAAAAATATTTTCAAAAATATAAATATATCCATATCGGATTAATCCAAATCGCTTTCAAACCATTAACCCTCCCTGGGTTAAATGCTAGTATTCTTGCCAATCTTAGGGATGCTAGAAATCAAAATTTTAAAAATTCTCTAATGTTTTTTATCTGTGATTTCATCTGGAAATTTAGAAGCAAATTCAATACTTCTACTAATTGGAATGATAGTTCCTTGATGCACATTATGACCAAGAAATCTAACTGTCGTTTGGAAAAGTTTTAATTTAGGAGCAGATACAACTAAACCATTAGTTTTTATTGCATCTTTGATAATTCTTAGATGTCTGAAATGTTGATCGATGGAATTGGAAAACACAAGTATATCATCGATATAAACCAGACAAAATTTAGAATATTTTGAAAAAATATCATTCATGATATTTTGGAATTCAGAATGTGCATTTTTAAGTCCAAAGGGCATTACGTTCCATTCGTATTGACCAAAAGGAACTACAAAAGCAGTTTTGTAACGGTCTTCTTTAGCAATTTGAATTTGCCAATAACCTGATTTGAGATCAAATTTAGAAAAGATCAAAGCAGATTGTAATCTGTCTAATAAATCTTTTTTATTTGGAATTGGATATCGGATCCATTTTAGAACATTGTTTAAAGGTTTGTAATTAATGACAAGACGAGGAACTCCTCGTTCTTTTTCAGCATTTTTATTAACATAAAAAGCAGTACAACTCCAGGGAGATTTACTTGGTTGAATAAGCTTTTTATCTAATAAACTTTGTATTTCATTTTGGCATAATTTTAGATATTCGTTGTTCATTTGACTTGGACGAGCTTTAGTGGGTATTGATGACTCATCATAATTTGGAATATAGAGTAAAGAAACGATGTGTCGTTTTCTGTCCCAGAAAGCATTGGGTGTGACAGCCCGGAACCGGAACCCAATCGGGGTCCAGGATCGGAGCCATCACTCCGGGACAGTTGACAGAATACGGTGACTATTTTTTTTTTTTTTCAAAACGGGACGGGGAAACAGAACGTTTACAAACTTTAAAACTTCACCGAGAGAAAGAGTTCTCTGGGGGTTGAAAGCAAAACGGAATTCAATAACGGATAACAGAAGAGAACGAAAATGCAGGAGTGACAGAAGGAAAGCAGGAAGACAGGGACATTAAAGAGAACTTAAACTGGGGAAGAAACATACTGTGGGAGGCTACGGTGTATAACAGAACTATGCACAATTCGGAGATGAATAACAGAAGAGAAGAAATGGCGAAGAAAATAATTAAACAGAATGGACAGGAAGTAAACCAGAAATCATAAGCATAAAAGCAGGAAGCTGTTGGGCGAAAGGCGTATGACGTCATCGGAAGAGAAGACGACGTCAACTGGAAGACAAAATTATAAACTGGGCGGAAAGCATCGGCATGTGACGTGGCCGGAAGATGAAAACGGGTTCCTAAAGAATGGCAAAAACTTAACTTAAAATAAAACATAATGCTGTTGGGCGGAATACATAACCGGAAGGAATATACAGGGGATGATGTCATCGGCAGGGGAAAGCAGTAGTTGGGATCGGCAGGTGCGATGACGTCATCGGAATGAATGGTGACATCATCGGAATGAGAAAACAGCATGTGGGAACCGGCAGATTGTGATGACGTCATCCAAAAATGGGTGACGTCAACCGGCAGATGAAGTTAGCCAACATAACCGGCAAAGGCAGATAACAACACAATCGGCAGGAGGTGATGACGTCAGTCGGAAGATGATCTGACGTCATCGGCAGATACAGTCAATGAACGAAATCGGCAGGAGATGATGACGTCAGTCGGAAGATGATCTGACGTCATCGGCAGAGGAAGTTTAAAACAGACAGAATGAGCAGTAACAATCGGCAGACGCAGACATCAAATGAAACCGGCAGGAGTAAACCTAAAACAGAATCACTCTCTGACGGTAGAGGCAGGCAAAGTCCCTACCGGAAGATGTAATCGGAATTTAAGGACAGAATTTACAACTTTTGACAGAGAGGCATATAAACGGAGAACACAAATCCAGAAGGCATAAAGGTTTCAGACCTTCAAACCCGAATCTAAATACGGTTTTAGAACATAACAGGAACTAGAAAACTTAACAAAATTTCAGAAGAACAACTGTTAGAATTTCTCCATGACCAGAGACAATTCATGCACGAATCGATGAAAGATTCCCAGAATGTTTTCAATACATTTCAAACGTAAATACAACTGTCAAATACAGAGGTTTAAAAACTTAAACATCAGAACCTATACATTATCTATATATCCAACAGAATTTCCTACAGAGTTTTTAAAACAAAACACAGAACCTTAACAGAGTTTTAAAACAAGCACACCAGAATTTCAGAAGAGTTTACAGATATGAACTTTACTTTAAAGACTAAGACTTAAACCTCAGGACAGAAAATTATGTCTGACTGCAGCAACCAAAACCCGAGAGCTCGTCCACCAGCCACCTATTCCTCAGTTTGAGGCACAAAGTCCTCAGTCACGGGTCCAGTACCTACAACAGGGAGTTCACCTATGAGTCTAAAACTCAGTAAGAACATATAACATGCAGAATGCAGTATGCTATGCATGAACTTTTCAAATACATGAACATTACATTACATTACATTTCACTGGACAGGAAAGGTATAAGTGAGGCTTATAGAGGAACTGGCGCATAAACATACATAACATAACAGGACATGACACTGGTTAGTAATTTTGCCGGTGTCCCAGGGAAGGACAAGGTACAGGGTATCCTTGGCGGGGATAAATTTTTACATAAGTCCCAGAGAAGGACAAGAACAGGGTGCCAGTCCTCGTCCACACTTAACCATACATTCATTACAGATTTTATCTTACTTAACTTCAAAACTGTGTACAGAAAACATTTACATGATTTTACAGAAAAGCGTGTATGCATGGGCGGTGCTTGAACTTAAAACAACAGGCAACAGGAATATCACAACAGAGAGTGAAACAAACCAGACAACTCAGAACTTATTCTAACTTTTCTACCCAAGACGAACCGACAGAACTGATACTCCTAGTACCTCCAAGTTGCAGGGCCTTAAGGGCCAACCTACGGCATGAACTTACCTGGTTGCTGTCGCGTTGATGTTCTGAATGTCTCAGAAATGCTCGGATCTGTTGCTGCAATGAAGAGAAATTAAACAAGCTGCAAATGCTAACAAATAACTTGGAAGATTATGCAGTAAACTCCATTTCAGATTTGTAGAAAACAGCGAATGCGTTTTCATACAAAAACCGAGAGTTCTCTCCCAAATATCTTAACCTAAACTTCAGCAAAACACATAGTTTTTGCTTGTCCAAATGTGTTAGCATTAGTAGATGTTTACCTTAGCGGAGGAGCAGGAGGGAAATCTGAGAAGATCGAAGCAACTTCGATATTGTTTTGTCAACTGGAAGAGAGGATTTAGAGAGAAATACAGAGAAGGAAAAATGCATATGAATGTTTACGTAGAAGGAAGGAGAATAGGTAGGTTTCTCAGCAAGTTATTGCCACTTGGCAATCCTCCATTGATTATCTCCCACCAACCCTAATCTCTTCCTAATTTACCCCTCCATCTATTTCCAACTAGCTTGTTTGTTTAATTACCCTTCCATGCAATGTAACTTAGTGTTTTGTTTAGTTAGACATTAGTTTGGCTTTCCAACAAAACACACATTGCATTTATATTAAATTAATCCCGAGAAATGGTTCGGGAAAATAATTACATATAAAAAGGCCGGGTGCTACATTGGGAATAGTATGACAAACTTCAGTTTGAAATTGAGATTCAATAATTTTAATCTTATTAATTAATTGGACATCTTTAAGTTGTTCTTCAATTTTGAAAGAGTTTATTTCTGATTGAAGATAACTTAATTGTTGAATTTTAATTTGAGAAAAGTTTTTTAATTCATTTAAGATCTGAACAACAGGATTAGAAACAAATGGATAAAGAATTTGATGATTTTGAACAGTCGCTTGGATACCATCAGTATTGATGGTGATAGGCATGATTTGTTGGAGAAATGGAGTGCCTAAAATGACTTTGTGATTTAAATCTTTGACTAAAAGAAATTTGGTTTTAAGACAAGTCTGTTCATTACAAATAATAACATTGGAAAGTTTGTAATGTAGTTTAAGCTTACTACCACCAGCAGTAGTAAGAGTTTGAGTAGTTTTTTCAAAATACTTTGTTGGAATAAATCCTTCTTGGATACAGTTAATATCAGCACCACTATCGACAAGAGCAGTGACATTGGAAATTTCATATTCTTGGAAGATTATTAAGGAAATGAAAATGTACCATTTTTGGACAAGAATTCTATTTATATTATTAAGATATTCGAATTCAGGTGTTGGTAAAGGTTCTTCATTATCCATAATGGGATTGGAAATATATGTTTCTAATTTGGCAATTTTAATATCAGAAATTAATTGATTATTTTTTAATGTTTTAATTTCATTTTTGACATTGACTTCTTTGTTTAAGTCTTGGAGAGTAACAGGAGTTACTTTTTGGATATGATCTATTCTGTTAAATACTTCATGTATGCTGTAGTATTTAGGTTTGAGAATAGATTCAGGATCTTTAAAAACAGATTCTGTTGGATGTAAAATATTAGAAATTAATTTCATCCGTAACTCATGGTCAGGAATTTGATCAATGTTTTTGAGAATATCTTCTTATTCTTGAGAAAGAACATTTAAAGATAATTTTTGAATTTGATTGCAACATTTATTGATGCAAGGTTCTGATGAGGAGGATGACATATCATCATAATGAATTGGTTCATCTTCAGAACTGGATTCATCAGAATGTTCGAGAAATAATTTGGAAAGTTGAATACGAGTAGGTTCATCCTGAACTAACTCATTCAATCTTTGTGCTTTGAAACATTTATTTGAATAGTGTCCTAATTGACCACATTTGAAACATCTTATTTTGGTTTTAGAAGTCTTTTGATGCTTTCTAGGACTCCTCTTTTTCTTTGGAAAATTAGTAGGAGGAAGATTAGGCCATGGAGTGGATTTAATAGCCTTACGCTTTTTTCTATAAGCTTTATAAATTGGAGACTTATGTCGTTTGGACTTATCCTTAATCCTTTTAGGAAAAGTAATTTGAGGGCCATAGGCAAATTGTTGGTAAAATTCACCCATCTCATGTTTGCCGGTAAGATTTTGTTTCTTTAATTGGTATTGAAGTTGCATATCATTACATAATGATATTCCTTCTTGGAGACAAATACTAATTAAATGGCCATAAGTACAATTATCCCAAGGAATATTTTGACCATTATTGAGATTGGTTAATTTGGTTTTAACTCGTTTGGCAAATTGAGGTGGTAATCCCTCAATAAATTTGGATTTCCAATAAGGAGCATTGGCATCTGTTCTTTGAAGAACTTTGGCAAGGAAAACATCTTTATACCAACGAAAATTGGTTAAAGGTCCACATTTAAGATTTTGAAGTAATTCAGTTCCTCTTTCATGACGCTGTTCAATTGAACCAACGAAATGAAGAATAATGGTTTGAATTAGTGTATAAACACTATCTTGTTGGGAGGAAGTAGTTTGGACATTGTCAACCGTTTGAGTGGTTATTTTGACGACGTTAACAATTTCATTTCTTTGGAATGGGGTAAGAATATTATCCCACCATCCTTTGAGACCACCAGTAAATCCACTAATAAGAAAGATAGCAATATCTTTATCATTATTTTGGGAGGCTCTACAGATACTGGCGTACATCATCATTTTGTGAAGTACCTCATAGATTTGATATTCGGAGCAACTATCAATGTTCCATTCATAGATAGTTTTAGCAGAGTAACCCGACTGGTATTTGGAAAAATTCTCTTCCCAGAGAAGATCAGGAGGAGTTGGTCTAGGGTAATAAATCTTACGAAAGAAATCACCACCAACATTGTCCTTGTATTTGATTCTATTTAGAGATAGATTTTGGATGTCCATTGAAGGATCGTCATACTTTGGAAATGCTCTTTGCATATCATGAATCTGTTCGAGATCAGAATCAATACTAGATTGACTAGAGGATTCATGATAGTTAGTGAGGACTGACAGATTTACAGATTTTAATCTTTTGACTAATTCATCCATAAATTCAGTGTCCTGTTTAGGAGGTTTAAAATTAAAATTGGAAAGAAAGATTGGAGGTTGTAAATCAGGTTGACTGATAATTTTGGTTGGAACTTCTTTTGTACCAGAAGTAGAAGCTTCAGATTTAGAGGAATTTGGAATGTCAACTAAATTATCAACTTGTTGTTCAATCCTTTGAAGTTGATTACCAACTGTTCTAAGGTGAATATTGGTATAATTAATTTGTTTAATTAAAGAGTATTCTATAATTACATCTTTATCCTTGGAATGACTTCTATATATGTTCTTACTCAGTTTTAGACTCATAGGTGAACTCCCTGATGTAGGTACTGAACTCGTGAATGAGGACCTTGTGCCTCAAGATAATGATCTGATGTAGTTGGCGGGTCGAGCTCATGGGGTGTGTTTGTGGCAGCTAGACATAAATTTGTCCAGAGAAAGAAAGGTTTTGAAGTTCTGTATTTATGTTTTAAAAACTTCTGTTATAATGAATTCTAGAAATCCATGTTAAGTCTTGTACTGTCTTTGAGATTTTAAAACAATGTATGGATTCTGTGTCGATATTTAAAACCTCTGTATTTGACAGTTGAATTACATTCTGAAGTATTCTGGAATTGTTTGGAATATTTTCTGATAGTCTGTGCATGGATGGTCTCTGGTTTTAGAGCTATCCATGCAGTGTAATTCTTCTTAAGTTTCTGTTATGTCTTCTGTTGTGTTCGAGAACCATGTTTTAAATTGGTTTGAGAATCTGAGATTTTTATGTTTTCTGTTTTTCTGCTCTCTGTTGGTATGTCTTCCTGTTAAAGAGTTGTCAAATTCTGCCTTTAAAATTATGTCTTCCGATTGCATCCTCCGTTGCTTTAAAATCACATCTACCGTTGTTGTTTTTATTATATCCACCGATCACTGTTCACATTCTTATCCACCGATCACTGTTCACGTATTTATCCACCGATCACTGTTCACGTTTTTATCCACCGATCATTGTTCACGTTTTTATCCACCGATCACTGTTCACATTTTTATCCACCGATCACTGTTCACTTTTGTCTTATTATATCCACCGATCACAATTCATGTTTTTATCCACCGATCACTGTTCACGTTTTTATCCACCGATCACTGTTCACTTTTGTCTTATTATATCCACCGATCACTGTTCACATTTTTATCCACCGATCACTGTTCACGTTTTTATCCACCGATCACTGTTCACGTTTTTATCCACCGATCACTGTTCACGTTTTTATCCACCGATCACGGTTCACGTTTTTATCCACCGATCACTGTTCACTTTTTTATCCACCGATCACTGTTCACTTTTGTCTTATTATATCCACCGTTGCATTGTTCACATTTACATCTTCCGTTTCTGCCTTTGAAACTACTTCATCAGTCAGTCTTCTTCCACCAGTCTTCCGCCCCAGTTTATTATATTTTCTGCCAACATCCTCCGCCCCGGTTCATTTACTTTTGTTTTCATTTCTTCCTGTTTTTCTTCTGTTATCCAGTGTCTTCTGTTTTCCTCTGTCATTTATTCTGCCTTCTGACTTTAACTGCTTTTCGTTTTACTTTCAGATCCAGAGAACGTCTTCTCCCTCTGAAAAGTTTTAAGGGTTTCTCTTTAAAAGTTCAGTCGGTTTATCAAAAGAAAATACAGTCCCTGTTTTGTATGTCCCGGAGTGATGGCTAGGCTCTCGGATCCCGAACGAGATCGGGTGTTCGGGCTGTCACAAAGTTACTCTTGGATTATTATGTTTAGCTAAATTGATCAAACATGTTGATTCTAAAATATTAGGATTTCATCCTTTTGAATAAAGTAGAGTTTATTCTAAACTTTTTTCCTAGTTTCTTAATAATTTTGAATTAAGAATACGTGACATGTAATCGGGATACTATAACTTTTTATTGTATGATAATTTCACATGAAATTAAATGAAAATAAAATGGATTTAACTTTTAATTTAGAAAGTCTTTTTTTAATTATCCACACAAAAAAATTATTAGAATTGAGATTGAATGAAATTTTATTAATGAAGAAAGAATAATAAAATAAAATAGACTAACTCAGTGAATCTTGTTGACCTTAATCTTAAAGAATTTTCTCAAACAACTTCGAAGAACTAGCCTTGCAAAATAAATAAAGACTTGTCGGGAACAACCGCCAAAGACTAACGATCAGTTGTCTAAACAACTCATCCTCCAGCAACAACAAAAGAGGAGATTGTAGAATTTGTCATCTGGGTTTGGAAAGTAACCGCAAGAGTTCGGTGTTGATTTTTCAAAATTGGAGACACTCCAACGAGGAGAAGAGAAGAAGAAAGATGGGCTAGAGGAAAAAGACATGATTTGAAGAAGACAAGAGTATCGTTTATCCCTAACTATTAGACGTCTGTTACAAAAATTGTGCCCACCTTTGCTCAAAGTAAACAAAAATTTACTATTAAGCATAGATCGTGATGTTACAAATTTGGTTTTGAAAGTAAGAAACTTTGTACTTCAAAACCTTTCGCTCACGCCCCTACACACTCAACTATGTAGAGAGAGAGAGTGATGAAATGGGACAACATAAATACACGTAAACACCATTTTATTTCATTCCCGAATCATAATGATTCACTTATTTAACGTAATTAAAATATGAAATACATCACAAAAATCACATAATATAGATTAAAACTTATTGATAATCAAGTGTCACAGCACAACATAGCAAAACGCTAATTATTATTGTACCAGAACTGCTTTTGAAGGTAAGCGATGGTGTTTTTATCGACTTGGAACGCGTTTGTGAGAACATCTTGAGAAATGGGAGGAGTGGATCCAAACACTGCATTAGCAATGGTAATGACTCCTGGATTTTGGCTACTAAGCCCCGCAAAGGCAACTGCATTTGTATGTCCAATGTTGAATTGAAAATGAATGAGTCCCACAGGAAAAACAAACACATCGCCTTTGTTTAAAACTTTGGTGAAGAGCTTATTTTGACCAATGGTGGGGTTGGACGTGACAAATCCAACGAGAAGAGTGCCTTCAGTCACGACTAGGATTTCAGAGGCCCGAGGGTGGGTGTGTGGAGGGTTTTGACCCTTTGGAGCATAGTCGATACGGACAAGGGATATTCCGAGAGTGTTGAGTCCCGGTAAGTTGTTGACGTTCACCGGAGTGACTTTCGAACCGACTGGATTAGTTATGTTACCGGGCTTGTCGAGGCTGAAAAAGAAGAAGTCGTTTGGGGTCACCTGATTCGGATTTTTGCAAAATTTTCCATACAAACACTGTAAAAAAAAACAGAGAATAAAAACAGACTCGTATTATGAATAATAAATTACAATCTAACTCAATAATTTAGTGACTTGTGAACAACATTTTCAAAAATAAGCACATGCATACAAAAAATCTATTATTCTTGGCCATCTCTAAGTGATTGGTTAACTATATGTAGGCGAATTGATAGAGAAAAAAGGTAAAGTGGAAAGCAAATTATGAAACTCAACGTCGAACCTGCAGAGCTGGTATCGTTAATGGCTACACAGAAGTCTTGAAGAGAACTAGGGTCTGAAGCTGAAGTAGTGAAGGAGAAAGCTAAAGCCAGTAGGGCAAAAGCTGGAAGAAGATGGATGATCTTCGCCATTGTTGAACAAGCTACGTGGTTAATGAACTCTGAATACTTGTTTTTTGTTCGAGGGGTGAGGAGTCTTGCTATGCACATATCCCTATTTATAGATTTCATTAGTGCTGAATAAGTCTCTATCTCTCTCCTCTTGCTCTCTCTCTCTCCTCTTGTTGTCTCTCTCTCTCGTCTATTTCTATCTCTCCTACTTTCTCTACTTAGTCTAGAACTCTCTCTCTCTCCCCTACCCTAACTTTCTCTCTCTTACCAAAGCAGAGGAATGCTATGTTTTGTATGAAAGTTTCATAGGTCAACGCATACTCCAATAGCATTCACATCACTATATATTTTCAATTTTGGACCAATGTTTTCTCAGTTTTGTTTTTAAATTTCATCTTAAAGCGTGTTGTATTAAAAAGAATTATACTTATGAGATTGTGCAACTTCCCTATTACAAGTCAGGCCACCACAATTACACGATCTTCGATTATTTTTGTTTTCACATGGTAAATTGTCTAACCACTTGTACACAAATTATTTCTATTTTATTCTGTCAGTAAATGTTTTATTTTCGAAAGGATAAATTTGAAGAATATCCTTTTTTGGAACTTAGAATCTTCCGTTCTAATGTCACCATAAATTATGGACAATATTTAATCTTCTAAACAACTTTATTTTCTCGGGAAGGTTTGGGTCTATGCAATTCAATAATTGTGTTCTTTGGCATTCATCAACAACCCACATATTTTATTCCTCTAAGAATCATGTTGTAAACTATTATTATTTGATAAGTTTGATCAAGTTAACCCTCTTGGAATATTATGTTTAGCTGAATTGATCAAACATGTTGATTCTAAAATATTAGGATTTCATCATTTTGAATAAAGTAGAGTTTATTCTAAACTTTTTTCCTAGTTTCTTAATAATTTTGAATTAAGAATAGCTGATAGTGTAATTGGGATATTATAACTTGTTATTGTATGATAATTCAAATGAAATTAAATGAAAATAAAATGGATTTAACTTTTAATTTAGAAAGTCTTTTTTTTAATTGTTTTATCCACAGAAAATTATTAGAATTGAGATTGAATGAAGTTTTATTAATAAAGAAACAATAATCAAATAAAATAGACTAACTCAGGGAATCTTGTTGACCTTAATCTTACGCAGTTTTTAACATACTTGACTATTTGTTTTATCTTAAAGAATTTTCTCAAAATCTTACCTTCTAGCGTTACTATCTTCTTAAATTCTCAAACAATTTCGAAGAACTAGTCTTGCAAAATAAATAAAAACTCGTCGGGAACAAGTGCCAAAGACTAACGATCAGTCGTCTAAACAATTCATCCTCCAACTACAACAAAAGAGGAGATTGTAGAATTTGTCATCTGGGTTTGGAAAGTAACCGCGAGAGTCCCGTGTTGATTTTACAAAGTCGGAGACACTCCAACAAGGAGAAGAGAAGAAGGAAGATGCGCAAGAGGAAAAAGACAAGGTTTGAAGAGCACAAGAGTGTCGTTTATACCTAACTATAAGACGTCTGTTGGTAACATCTCAAAATTTGAAGTGTCAATTGAAAGTACTTTTTTATTTCAAGATCCATTTTAATATTAACCATTTTATTTTATATATCGATCTCGACTAAGATTGACTTTAACATAATATTTTGTACAGTTAGAGTTCGGTAACCTAAATATTATTTCCTTCGTGACCCAAAAAACCTACAATATGAAGAAAGTTGTTTTGTTAAAATCTTCGTATTCTTCTTCTGCTTCGTCGACAGAACCACCATAACCTTCTCTTTCAATAAATATATTGTTGTATGCAATGCATTATATAATAAATAAAAATGTCAACAGATAAAATATTGGGTAAAATGCATTTTTTGGACTCAACTATCGGTTGAGTGCAAAAAATGGATCGAACTATTTTATCGTGCAAAAACTGGCTCGAAGTATTGAAAATGGACGAAAAGTGGCTTTGCGGGTACCCGTGTACCATCCGCGGGGAGTGATCCGGGGAGAACGGGTACCCGCGTTCTGAGAAAGGGTACCCGTTCTCCCTCGGGGGCGTTTTAGAGGGTGAAGACCCCCCCGCGTGCACGTGCGCCTCACGTTCGCGGGGGGTCTTCACCCTCTAAAACGCCCCCGAGGGAGAACGGGTACCCTTTCTCAGAACGCGGGTACCCGTTCTCCCCGTTAATGCACTTCAGAGGGTGAGGACCCCCCGCGATCAGTGCCCGTGACCGAGAACGGGTTTCTGTTCTTCTGATGCGGCAACCCGTCCTCTGTCAGACCCGTGATCAATTATACGCTGGATCACGGGCTTTACTATTGCAAACGGGTACCCGTTCTGCAGATGCGGCAATCAGTCCTCTGTCAGACCCGTGATCAATTATTTGCTGGATCACGGGCTAAACTGGCGAGAATGGGTACCCGTTGTAGCCTAACGGGTACCCGTTTGCCAGGCCTATTTAAAGGCCCGACCCTCCCCTCATTTTCTCGTACCACACAGCACTCTTCTCTTTTCTTCTCGATCTCTCTAACGCTTCTCCAATATTATTTTGCTTTCTAGAATTTTCTGATCGTAGCAACCACGATGGATGATATTTCAATTCTAGCGACTGATTCAGACGAGACATCAAGCTTTGATGTCGATATCAATTGGTATGCTTACGCGACTCCTGCTTATGGCGAGCTTAGAGCATTCGATTACGTTGGTGGAGACGAAGAAATAGAGGTGCGGTCGACCTCCAGAACTCTTGACGAGGAGCTTCGAACACCTGCCGGGTCGGACGTTGACGAGGTGGAAAGCGGACCGGTACGTGAAGAAATATCATTGAATTTTTATTTGGGGAAAAAATATAGTTCTATAAAGGAAATTAAAGCCGAAATACTCGACTATTCGTTGCAAAATGGTTATGGTATCAAATTTCCTCAAAGCGACAAACGACGACTGACGGCTAAATGCGTAGATGGTTGTGAATGGCGACTGCATGCGTCACGGATGCAAGACGAGGAAACTTATCAAATAAAGAGTTTTCTCGATTCTCACAGTTGTGCGAGGGTAGTTGAGAATCCAAACGCTCGAGCAAAGTATATTGCAAATCATTATCTTGACAGGTTTAAAAGTCAACCTATGTGGGAAATATCTTCCATCATCGAGACAGTCAGCAAGGATTTCGCTGTCAATATAACGTCCAATATTGCAAAAAGAGCAAGAAGTATAGCTCGGACACGTAACGAAGGTAGCGACGACGAACAATACAAGCAAGTCTGGTCGTACGCAGCTGAAATTTATAGATCAAATCTAGGTAGTTCGATATACATACATGCTTACGAGGTGGACTCTAACACGTGGGCATATCAAAGAATGTATATGTGCATGGCTGCGTGCAAAGCAGGTTTGTTGCAGTTTGGTAGACATATTATCTGTTTGGACGGTTGTCATCTAAAAGGGTTGTGTCCCGGACAATTACTCACAGCCGTCAGTATCGATGGCAATGATGGAATATATCCCATTGCGATTGCCAATGTTGAAAGAGAGTCCGAGGACACATGGACGTGGTTTTTGCAACACCTGAAGCGAGACCTGAACCTTGGCGAGGGAGACGGATGGACATTTATTTCTGATTGACAAAAGGTATAATACATTTCTAATTGTGATTCTTGCATTAAATTAATTAATTTAATTTTCGTGGAAATTTCAGGGGTTGTTGAATGCCGTTGAAAAGAAATTTAAAGATTCCGAGCAGCGCTTCTGCCTCCGGCATATGTACGCAAACTTCAAATCCTTGTTCCGGGGCAGAGCATACCGAGATGCGATGTGGAGTGCGGCCAGGGCACCGACAGAGTATCATTTCAACCACGAAATGAGCAAATTATTCCAGCTTAGCCCAGATGCCCACGCATGGCTCCGAGCAGAAGAGCCTAAATATTGGGCTTCTTATGCCTTCTCTTGGGTCCCCAAGTGCGATATGGGTCTGAATAATTTGAGCGAGTCATTCAATGCAGTTCTACTGCCTGCGAGGGACAAGCCGATCTTGACCATGTTCGAGCTGATTCGAAAGTGTATGATGACTCGCATCGTCAAGAAATTTGAGAAGTTGGCCCAATCAACAGACCTCGTGTGTCCCAAAATCAAAGATAAGCTTCACAAGATAGGAATGACAGCTCAACATTGGAGTGCTCACTCTGCGGGAGATGCACGATTTGAGGTGAGTAACGGCCACGAACAATATACAGTTGACATGGGTACGTGGATGTGCAACTGCATTAGGTGGATGCGTACTGGAATTCCGTGTGTCCATGTCATTCCATGTATCCGGTTCATGAGAATGCCACCAGAAAATTACGTGCATCCATGCTACCACCGGGTGACCTACCTGCAGATGTACTCACAGTTTATACAACCCGTGAGCGGCAATCAAATGTGGCCGGTCGTGACAGATGTGAAGAAACTCATCCCACCAAGAAGATATCGCCAACCTGGTAGGCCGAAGAAGACAAGAGTGCGAGATGTCGACGAGCCATAGAGTTCGACAATGATTAGGCGAAACTCGCAGATGACTTGCAGTATATGTCGGCAGAAGGGGCACAATAGTCGCACTTGTCCTCTGCAAGAATCTGCGACACGCGGCCGACGCAGAAATAATTGATCGTTATTAATTATGTTGCAAGTGACCGTTACAATTATATATATATCAGTCCAATTATTTTTCTTCTTATTTATTTATGTTATATAAAAAATAAAACTGAAAACAAACAAAATGAAAAATAATAATGGGTTTATTAATAATTAAATTAAGTTAAATTATTTAATTTAATAAATATTTTATTACTAGCTAATTAAATTAATTAATTAAATTTTAAAAAAAATTGACAGAGTTTCGTTTGTTTTATGACTCCCCCATAGCAATCTTCAGACAATTCCTGCATATTCAGATTGCACATATATACCCAACAGCCAGATCCAGTACACAAATAACCTAAACTAAACCAAACTAAAATCAGTAACAATCATCAACTAAATAGTAAATTACAAGAAACTAAAATAAAGAATACATTACAGAATATATTACAACAAAATCAACTAAAGTCAACTAAACTACGGTAAGGGCGGGGGATCATCGCCCTCATCGACGCTGCCTGTAGGCTGATGCTTGAAGTAGTCTTCGACCCGCAATTGGGACCTCCGATCCAAAGTCTCTTGCATCGTATTCAGCCTCTGATCCAAATGCTGCTGCATCGTATCCAGCCTCCTATCCAAACTCTGCTGCACCGTATCGATCTTCCGATGCAGACTCTCACTCATCTCAACAAAATAATTATATATCATGTCAGATCCCTGCGCTGGGGGCACGGAGGCATACTCGGAGTATGGGGCATCATCGAGGCCGGGGGCGGGGCCGGGGGCGTCCTCCATCTGAACATCTCGAGATGTAGAGGCTCCGGGATGACCCTTGGACGTCCAAGAACCGTCAATTTCGACTAGGCTCATTCGAGTCAAATGAGCCCTGTCAAATACATCGACAGATCTGTGGGGCTCGCAGTTGCTCTCCGGCTGGAGGCTGAATCTGAGCTCGCTGTAGGATCTTCCAAATCAATGTCCCATACGGCAGATTTTTGTTCTTCGTTCGCCCTATCTCTTGCATGTGACCCACAATCATGTACCCTGGGTCAAACGGCTGGGTGGTGTATAGCTTATGCATCACATAGAGATCCATCCAGCTAACAAGATCTCTGTGTCCATCCCGAGGAAGAATGGTGTGGCTGATGAGGTTGTGAATAACCCGAGCTTTGACAGTCAGGTCCTTCGATCTCGGCTTCACGAACCCGACAATATCTGAATTACGGTGGATTTGCCGCATGAACGTTAGGCCCTCTTCTGTGTTGGCAAATTCACACTGTCTGGAAGCGTGATAATATTGCTCGGCGTCCTCAATGCCAAATCCGAGCAACTCATTGATGATTTCTGCATTTACGGCGACGTCTGAACCGAACAGGTACGTCCTCAAATGACCTGTACTCCCGCCACTACGCATGTTCGCATAAAATAGGAGAACAACTCTGTCACAGCTCTCGCCCCTCATGCTATACACATTGTGCAAAGAGATGTCGTCAAACATCTCCTTGATCCCGAAACCCTCCCAACCATTGAAGTTGGCCGTCTTCCCGTAAAAAATGGAGCGAATTCCCATATCTTGATCGAATTGCTCCTTTGCTTCCTTACTTCGAAACTCCATCGAATAATAGCCCAGGGGTGGTTGCCGCTCTTCCTCCGTCTGCTGGTTTGATGTTTCACCTGGTTCATTCCGTCGCGGAGCTTTTCTACCGATAAATATTCTCGGTGGCATTTTCGGGATTTTTCAAAATTTTTGGGGGGTCGAAGATTCGGGTTTTTCTGGTTTGTCGCCTAAATAACCTCACGAAATGAGGATTTTCAGCGCGAAAATAGTGAAATTTGGCAAAAAACGGTTCGGATTTGGCTCGGCTTAGGGATTGGGGGCTCGGTTTAGGGCTTCGTTGCAAGGTTTAAGGTTTGGTTGCTACGATTTGGGTGGTTTTGGATCAGGTTTGGAAGATTTCGACGATTTTGGCAGCACAACGGTGGATTCTGAAGATTTCGCGGAGAGAAAATGTCGGGTTTCGGCGTGAAAATCGTCAAAATGAGCCTCGGCCGACGTTATACTATCGCAGAACGGGTACCCGTTAGAGAGTGAACACCCCCCGGATTCGTGCCAACGGGTACCCGTTGTTTGCATACGGGTACCCGTCGGATGAACATTCAAACAACGGGTACCCGCATGAAGAACACAGCAACCCGTTGTTTGAATGTCAAATTTTCGTTTAAGAGCCCGCTCGCACGTTAGGAGCATGTGGCTCTTAACGAGAACGGGTTGCCGTTCTCTGTAAGCGGCCACCCGTTCTCGGTTAAGGCAACAGTGCTTCTTTTTTTTTTTTTTTCTTTTTTGGTTTTTTTTTTATTTATTTACCAGTCGACCGAAACTTTAAAATGTCGACCAAATGTTAGAGGGACGTCACAATTATGGAATTGGATTTTAAACAATTTATTTTGAAGTTTTTGACATTACATAAATTAAAAGAAATAAGAAGAAATAAATTAAAATTATTTCAAAATAATTACAAAAGTCACTTGCGTCATAATTAATGACGGTCAATTATTGGATTCTCAACTACCCTCGCACAGCTGTGAGAATCGATAAAACTCTTTATTTCAACGAGTTGCTCGTCTTGCATCCGCGACGCATGCAGTCGCCATGCACAACCTTCTGCGCATTTAGCCGTAAGTCGTCGTTTGTCGCATTGATGGAATTTGATGCTATAACCATTTTGCAACGAATATTCCCTTATGTCCTCTTTAATTTCCTGCATACAAATATATTTTTTTCCTAAATAAAAACTCATTTGAGAAGAGTTAGAGGGACGGTGAAGAAAAGAGAAGAGTGAGAGGTGGTACGAGAAGAGGAGGGGGAGATAGCCTTTAAATAGGCTTGGAAAACGGGTACCCGGTGTATCCCAACGAGTACCCGTTTGCAACAGTAAAGCCCGTGATCCAGCGTATAATTGATCACGGGTCTGACAGAGGACGGGTTGCCGCATCAGAAGAACGGAAACCCGTTCTCGGTCACGGGCACTGATCGCGGGGGGTCCTCACCCTCTGAAGTGCATTATCGAGGAGAACGGGTACCCGCGTTCTGAGAAAGGGTACCCGTTCTCCCTCGGGGGTGTTTTAGAGAGTGAAGACGCCCGCGAACGTGAGGCGCACGTGCACGCGGGGGGTCTTCACCCTCTAAAACGCCCCCGAGGGAGAACGGGTACCCTTTCTCAGAACGTGGGTACCCGTTCTCCCCGGATCACTCCCCGCGGATGGTACACGGGTACCCGCAAAGCCACTTTTCGTCCATTTTCAATACTTCGAGCCAGTTTTTGCACGATAAAATAGTTCGATCCATTTTTTGCACTCAACCGATAGTTGAGTCCAAAAAATGCATTTTACCCTAAAATATTAGAACTCACAAAACATGCCTTCAAAACAGTCAACCTTGTTTTCTTAGAGAGAGAGATACTGGGAGGATAGAGAGGTACACGTGATTAGATTGAGAACAATTCAGGGCAGAAGAAATTTTCCCAAATGAATTTAAGGTTTGCTTTGAGATTCTTCAAAATCTCATCAGCCTCTGCGTTCCGCACCAACAACAATAGAATTAGATCAAGTTTGAGAGACCAAGTCCCACAATCTAAGCAAAATTGCACCAACAAACCAGTAGTTCCAAAACAAGGCCTTTTAACTTCACCGAAACCTACTCCGTAGCCTCCCCGTCCGACGTCGAAAAATGAAAACGCTCAACCCGTCTGAGTTTCACTCGAAAAGATGAACTTTCGTAGGATTTTGCATGCACGTTCCAAACACAATAAACCCGGAAATGATTTCAAAATGAAGCTTTCATGATTTGCCATCTCAATCCACCCTTCACATGGGAATCAATCACTGCAAGAGCTGATAATACCTCTAATCACTTCTACCTCATCATCCTTCACAAACACAAACAAAATCGATGAGGTCCCAAGATTACAGTCATTTCGGATCAATTTCATCCGTAATGCCAGGCTTTGAATAATCGATCAATTTAGAGCCGCGGAGTTCCAGACGTACTTACACTAAGCTTGGTTAATCTTCTCATGCTTAACAACAGCCTCATGTCGAGCTTCTCTTTCAGGCACAAAACATCGACTACTAATTGCTGTCTGTCGTTTAAATAAATCTGCAAGTTAAATTTGATTATAATAAATTAAATACTTGTGAAAAACCAGATGAAAGAAAAATGTACGATGAAATTGAAATGAAAACTCTCTAAACTAATTGGTTAATCATTGTGTTCCACAGCGATACATTGGATGTCGTTTAAATAAATCCGCAAGTTATTTAATTTACCAGAAGTGTGAAAATCGAGCATGAATATCAAAAGAAAAACAAAGATTGAGCATTCAAATTTTACAAAAACACTATCTAAATTGAAAAAATTACCGGCACACGAGAAATTCTCTACGAAAATCAACGCATAGTACACTGTGGAACACACTGATTATTCACTAAGGTGTGTCGACTTGATCCCGATGTTACTACCACATACTTCATAATTTTTTTTCCACAATCTTTGTCGCACCCCAAGCTTTTCAGCCAGACAAAATGAAATCCAAGTGACCAAACACGAACAAGAACAATAAAAGTTTATGCCATACAACAAAATTGTTAACAAAAATTGCTAAAAAAGCAGATTAAGAATTCATTTGCTTGCCTTGCCAAGTTGAAGTCTTCCGGATCCTGCGACTTCCCAACAATTACAAAAATATGGCGTTGCCTGGTTTTTCAGCATCTGATAACTGCAAGTTATATTAAAAACAACAAAAATTATGAATTTGTTAAAAAAAATATTCAAAAGATTAGAGAAATACAAGCATGGCAAGGCAGAAAATACTCGTATTAAAAATGATTTTTTATCTTGAGAAATAAATCCACTCTCGGACGAAAATTTTCGGCCGATGTTATCATTAAACGAACGAGAAAGATCAGTGTGAAAGATTCTCTTTAATTTTCTCATATTGAATTCTTTGATCGAAGCCTTCCCGGTAATATCTTGACCGATCCTACATTACACCAATCTTTATAATCATCAAAGGATAAATTAACAGCTCTAACGATCAAAGACGAATTTGATTTGATGTACGATTTTTTTGGTTTAATTTCCTGTTTTGTTGCTTACGATGATATTTCTACCAATTCTTCTTATACACATTTCGATATTTTTGTTTGAAAAAACATCCGTGAGTACGATTTAAGGCCATTTCATACTCGAAGAAATTCGTCTAATGATTAAGCTTCACGTAAGCCATGTATTTGACAGATAATTTGCAAATAATTAGAACATATGAATGCAATTATCATTCAGCCAGCTGTATTTGGTGAAGTAGGTGAAGCATTAGATGTTCCAAATTATTGTTCAAAGGACATGCTCTAATAATGATGTAGGACACAATTATCGCCTAATCCATGATCCAAGCCTCCATAAATTTCATACTTTATTGGTTTTCTATTTTACTAAATTTCATATTTACCCTACTTTCTTAATTTATTAGTTCTGTTTCGTGATTATTTCCTTTAATCAATATGGAAAACTCTATAAAAAAAAGTATATTGTAGTATAGTTTGAAGAAGACACTTGAATTAACATAGTTTCCCTATTTTGAGAATTTTTTCTCTGGTAGTATTTTCCTTTTCCGTTTTGATTTCGAACTAAATATTTTGATACACCAAGTATGCAGACCCCAATAGGATGTTCATACTTTACAATTTTGTGATTATAACATTTAAGTCTAGTTTTATTGTTTTTTTTTGTACAAGTTTGTAATTCGAATGAAAATTAGCACTTTAATTTGATTTTTTCAGTGTCACTTAGGTGGTTTTTTGCCATTTTCATTTGTGTGACTGTATATTGTTGTAGTCCAATTGATGTTCAATTTGATTCCTCCAGACATCAATAGTAAGTAGTAGGAATGTTTTTGTCCAATAAAGTTGCTTTTCATTTAGGAATTCTAATATATTCTTCTAACTTTTTTCAATGTTTAGTATGCAATCAGGACCTCTTCTTTGTTCAGATTCATGGTTCCTTCATACTGCCCTGGCCATCTTCAAAAGGGCGAGAAGTGTTTTGCTCGAGATCTGAGAAAGGCAGGTCTAAATGTCTCCTCAACGAATAAAATTTATCCAGATTTTCATGTCTTGGTTGGTGAATATGTTCGCCAAATTCAATTAAAAAGAAAAACTGCACGAAAAGCAATTTCAATCAAAGCTAAGTTTAAGGAGCTGAATATGAATTAGAGTCCTTCAGTTAATCTTTAGAAGGTCGAGAAATATTTTGCTCAATATATGAGAGAGGCAAATCTTAGCTCCGAAGGTGAAATTCTTCCAGATTTCCATGTCTTGGCTCCGAGTACACATGCCCAAGTCAAATAAAAAGAAAAGCCAATCAATGTTGAATATAAGTGGGTGAATATGAAGCCTCGTTTGCTTTCTGTTTTCTCGTTATAATGTTGAGCAATCAGCTGGGAAGATAGATTTAAAAAACTTTTCCTATGTGAAACTTGAATCATTAGTTGCGAACTTGCTTATGCATATTGCATACCATGCTTTTTGCCAGTTCAAGGTATTTTATTTATTCATTTTGATTGGTCATCGCAATAATAAGTCTCCCATATTATGGAACTACAGTCATTATTCTGAGCATCGATGGTGGGAGAATTAGGGGATTATCCCCCGAACTGCACTTGGTTTTCTAGAGAAAGAACTCTAGGTTTTCATATACATTTCGCAGAAGGCACAGACTGTGGGATCCCTCCATTGTGAGGAGGGACTCACGTCATTAATGGAGACTTGTTAAAGTCTCCATTAAACGGCAGAAAAAGAAGGCTCCTTTTTCTTTTTCTACATTCACATTTATTGGATGCAAAAAAAGAAGGAAAGCCTCCTTTCTTTCCTACGTCATCTTCAAAACCTCTATAAATAGAGGTTTTGAAGAGCAATTCAAACCATCCTAAGAGAGCTCAAGAAGAGTTTCTTCTGTGAAATGAAATAGAGAGAATTTTAGAAAGAGAGAAAAGAAAGAGTTTGAGAGAAAAATAAATGTGGTGTTTCTTTGTATATTTAGAATTATAAGAGTGATGATTTCTCTTAGTGAATATTTTATAGAATATTCGATATCTAGAAAAATATTATAAATCATATTTTTCATAATGATATCTTTCTGGACTTGGTCTCCATGGTTTTTCCCTGATTTGAGTTTCCACGTAAAATTCTCAGTGTTCATTTTAGCCATTATTTCTCTTATTTCTTGACCGTTATAATCTTACGGTGTGAGAAAATATTCCTAGTATTCTTCGAATCGCATCTGTTATCGTTTCTCGTACTGCTTATTTAGTAGTGTAATTGTACTGTATAAATAAGGAGATTAGAATTTAAATGGAATCATTTGTGACCCCTCCAACCTTTCCTGAAAACTTACTTGAAAATGAAATAATTCTGTCTAGGAGATTGTCTGTTTGAAGAAGAAGACGACGAAGGAGAAGAGGGGAGAAGATTTTAGGAAATATAAAGTTTGTATTATGTTCTCTATTTTTCTTTACAATCACATAAGCTTTTTATACTAGTGCTCCTTCAGGGCAGTCTCAGTTCTTGAGTAACTGATCCACGTCTGGCACTAAGTCACCCACTTTGTGCACGTCTCGGCCCTCGAGTATTGATGATTTAACCCGATTCAATATTTGGTTTAACATCCCCCCGCAAACGCATGGGTCTAGAAAGAACCGTAAGTTTGACACGTAGTTCTTGAAAACAAGCAGCTGTTAGTGGTTTCGTTAAGCAGTCGGTAATCTGATCAGTAGAAGGTGAAAAAACAAGACGTAGCATACCATTGACAACTTTTTCTCTTACAAAATGGTGATCAATTTCCACGTGCGGGTGATGCAAGGTTTAGAGTACTAATGTTATCACAGTACAACAGCGGAGAAGATGATGTAGGGAATCGCAGCTCCATGAGTAAGAATTGTATCCATAACAGTTTAGTGGCTCCATTAGCAAGTGCTCTATATTCAGATTCTGTACTTGAACGGGAGACAGTTTTTTGCTTTGACGATGACCAGGAAACTAAGTTATGGCCAAGGAAAATACAATGTGCACTAGTGCTTCGACAATCATCAGGGCATGATGCCCAATCAGCATCCATGTAGCAATATAGTGTATTATCTGAACTTTGTTGAATAAACACTCCCAAGTGAGCAATGCCGCGTAAGTACCTTAAGACACGTTTCACAGCTTTCATATGAAAATCGGTGGGGGCATGCATGAACTGACAAAACTTGTTAACAACAAAGGAAAGATCTGGTTTTGTTATTGTGCAGTATTGAAGAGCCTCGAGGATGCTTCGATATTCTGTGGCATTTGATAATGGTGTGCCATCATGAATGGACAAAGGCAGTAGAGCTAGAGGAGTATGTTGAGCCTTGGAATCAATCATCACCTGTTTCATTAACAGACCATGAATATACTTTGTTTGGCTAAGATGTATACCTATAGAGTGATGATGATCTTCCACACCCAAGAAAAAATGTAGTTGGCCAAGGTCTTTTATAGCAAATAGCTTAGACAAATGAGTAATTAACTCCGAAATTAATGTTGAAGAGGAACCTGTTACGATGATGTCGTCAACATAGACTAAGACCTCAATAATGTCAGAGGCAGAATGATAAGTAAACATTGAAGTATCTGCCTTGGAACCGATAAAACCCCAGTTCTGAAGAGCTATACTAATCTTAAGATACCACGCACGGGGGACTGCTTTAGTATGTAGAGCGATTTGTGCAGTTTATAGACATTATCAGGCTTATGTGGATCAACAAGACCTTGAGGTTGTATCATATAAACATCTTCAATAAGATTGCCATGAAGGAAGGCATTTTGAATGTCTAATTGCTTAATAATCCACTTTTGAGAAACTGCAATGCTAAGTAAAAGCCTTATTGTTGTGGGTTTAATAACAGGGCTGAAAGTTTCTTGGAAGTCAATACCTGGTGTTTGCTGAAAACCCTTAGCGACCAACTGTGCTTTAAAGCGATCTATCGTTCCATCCTGGCATAGTTTCAATTTGTAGATCCATTTTGAGCCAATGATTCGAGAGGTACTGGGTCTTGGAACCAGAGTCCACGTACCTTGAGATTGGAGAGCATTAAATTCTAATTGCATAGCCATACGCCACTGCTCATGTTTGCTGGCTTCGTTGTACAAGGACGGTGCCCAGGAGGTGGTTCCTGTAATACTGAAGAAGGCACTCGGTTTGAATATACCGGATTTAGAACGTGTAACCATTGGATGATCATTCTATGTAGTGGGTACTGATAAACTCTCTGGTTGATCATTTGAAGGAGTAGATGTAAGAGATAGAGAAGTCATAGAAAGAGATAGTGAGTTACGAACATATGGCAATGGAGAAGATGGATGTGATGTGGTGGTAGGTGAAAATGGCAGAGAGTTGATAATGGGAAGAATAATGTGTTTAAAAGAGGAAGATGACATGTGAGCAAGGGGAAAATAACTTTCATTAAACACAACATGTCGAGATATATAAGCTCGACCTGGCCTTTGTGAAAACTACTGTAGCCGAGAAAAACACATTGGATTGATCTAAATTCTAGCTTGTGGGAATTGTACGGTCTTAAAAACGGAAAACATTGACAGCCAAAAATCCAAAAATGTGAGTAGGAAGGAATTTTGTTGTAAAGTGTTTGAAATGGAGATTTGTTTGATAAAATTTTTGACGGAAGTCGATTGATCAAATACACGGCAGTGAAGAAAGCAAATGGCCAATAATTTAATGACATCGAAGCATGAGCTAGAAGAGTTAAACCCATTTCGACAACGTGTCTATTTTTACGCTTAACTCTCCCATTTTGTTGAGGTGTGTAAGGACATGATATTTCATGCAAAATACCATGAGACGTAAAATATTTTGATAATGATCTAAATGAAGGCATTATATGCTTCATCCTTAGAATGGAGATGATATAACCAGAAAAACCTTGAGAAGTCATCAATAAACAGAATAAAATACTTAACACCTGTAATTGAAGCAACAGGAGAAGGTCCCCATAAGTCTGTGTGCACCAACTCAAACATAATACTTGCATGGGATACAGACACTGGAAATGGTAACCTATGGGATTTAGCTACTTGACATGATGAACAAAAATCCAAAACAACAGACGCAGTAGAAGAAACATTACAATTAGCTAAGATAGATTTAACAACAGTAGAAGATGGGTGTCCCAACCGAGAATGCCAGAGTTTGGATGGATTGCTTGAAACAGTAAGAAGATGAGCAGAAGGAAGCCGATGTGGAGGAGAGCAAACTCTATAGAGACCATTGTCAAGGATTCCCCGGAGGAGTACCTGATCCTTAACAAAAAAAAGGAGGGGTGTAATTCAATGCATGCTTAGTTATCAAGACAAAGCTATGAAACACTAAGTAGATTTTTTTGTAAAGACGGAGAGTGATAAACAATGCTCAGTTTTAAATTGGAGGAATAAGCAGGGAGAGTAGCACAACCAACGTGAGAGATCAGAGGGAATTTACCGTTTCCAACTACAATATGATCGTCACCTGAGTACGGGGTGTCTGATTCCAGTAGATTCAAATCCAGTGTAAAATGATTAGTTGCCCTAGAATCCATGTACCATGCCAGATCCAGTGATGTAGTTGGATGAATAGGTTGAGAAGGAAGCACAACAGAGAAATTACGAGGAGGATTCGTTGTGGGTTGATACTGTAGATTGGTTCTGTGATAACACACATTTGCACTATGACCAGGTTTAAGGCAGATTTGGCACTTAGGACGGAATGGTGCTTTGTTCTGATGAGAAGATGAAGAATCTGGACGATTTGGCAGAGTTGGGAGTAAAGCAGGAGAGAAATTTGGTCGTGGACTCGTGGCTTGTTGGATGTAAAAGAGGAATGAGGTCCGGGTGGAATGGGAAATTTGGGTCTAGCTTTATTACTGGCAATGTTTGTGAAGTTGGCTTGAAGGGAGCTCAGAGAGATGGTAGCGGTTTGACGTTCCAGATGAGCCTCATAGCTTAACAGTAAGCTATTTAGTTCTTTGATTGAAGGTTGATTTAGACGAGTAGAAATAGAGGTAACCAGCGAATTGTACTCCACTCCTAAGCCATTTAGGAAGTACAGGAGTTGATCTTTCTGGTTGACTGGCTCTCCAATCACAGCCAGTGTGTTGCAGAGACTTCAAAATTTTTGGATATACACCATGGCACTAAGACCTTCTTTTCGAAACGTTTGCAGATTTGTACGAAGCTCTGAAATTCGAGCCAAAGAAGACGCCAAATGGAGTTGTTCAAGAGCTTCCTAGACCTCTGAAGCTGAAGAGTAGCCTACCAATTGTCCCAGCATTTGTTCTTGAACTGAAGCGTAGATCCAGCTCATCAGAAGACGATTATACCTCTGCCATGAAATAAAATCTGGGTTGATAACTCCGAGATGAGCTTCATCGTGATAGGCTGTACCCAAAGCCAGAATCTCTTCACCTTGAATTAAACGAGAAGATGAAGATAAGGCCAGCTGTGAGTAGCAGTATGAAAATTGTCTATGCCCATGGATCTATATCTAGAAGGTTCCCTATCGGTTTAACCGACAACAATCAGTTTCCATCTTATGTCAAACCTGAGCCATCCAACATGCAAAATACTGAAGAAAACTTGCTTGTTCTAACGAACAATAGGAGAATTGAAGGTAATCTTCCAAATTTCTTGAAGCAACTTCATTTTGTGGTATCTTTTTCTTTTCTTTTTTGTTTTGTTTAATTAACAAAAATCTTATGCCTCAAGTTTGCTGAAGTTCGTATAAATTATTTAGACGTTGGAGCCCTATGGTCAGACATGATATTGCCAGCAACTCTCCAATTGATGAATCTGAACTAAGAAAATTGAGGAGAAGTTTTCAAGGTATTGTTTCTCGTTCGTATAACGATAATATCGCACGAAAATTTGCGTCCAAGAGGGAATTTGTTTATGGGGAGAAGAATTCATATTTAGTACAGGTATTTGTTTGGATCACCTTGCTTGTTGTTCTCCCATCGTTTGAATTGTTTATCTCATCGTCTTCAATGTTATTGCCGACTTCTTATCTTTCAGTTGTCAGATGTCAAAAATCCAAACAACATTATATCTTGTAAATGTCCGGAAGTAGCAGGATCTAGAAGCCTCCAACTTGGCAAGGCAAGTTAAAAAAAAAATGAATAACTTGCTTTACTTTGCGAGTGACTAGACGAATTCGTAATACATTTTAAATGATTTGTTGTTAAAAATTTCATGGTTATATTTCAAAGTTATAATTTGAGTTCATTTGTAATCAAAAGCTTCAGTTCTTTATGTTGGTTTTCGTTTGAGATTCATTTTGTAATTTTGTTGATATGGTATTTCATGAGTATTAACTTGATATTGCATAATGATTAGTTTAATCTTCAGATCCGTTTAAACGACATTCGACACAGGGTCGTTGATATTTCGTGCCTGAACAAGATCCAAGACTTGAGGCTGTTGTTAAGCAGCAGGAGAAGGTTAACCAATGTTACTGTAAGTGCATTTTGTAACTCCATGGCTTTAAATTAGTAGATCATTCTAAGCTTAACATTATCGATGAAATCGATCCGATCCAAACCCGACTGAAATCTCTAAACTCCACTTCTTTTGTTTGTGTTGTCAAGGATGAGGAGGAAGAAGGGATTAGAGGAATTATCAGCGCTGCAGTGATTGATTCAGATGCGAAGGGTGGACTGAGATGGCCGATCGGGAAGGCTTCTTTTCGAAATCGTTTCCATGTCTATTCGGTTTGGAACGTGTCTGCCAAAACTTACAAAAATTCATCTTTTCGAGTGAAACTCAGAAGCGTGGAGCGATTTCATTTTACGACTTCGGTTGGGGAGTTAAAGGAGGAGATTTCGGTGAAGTTAAAAGGCCTTGTTTCTGAGCTACTGGTTAGTGCAGTTTTGCTGGAAAATTATCAATTACTCTATTTGGTATTAACTAAAATCCAAAAAAAATGGATCAAGAACAATCTGACTCCTAAATTATGTTTGGGTTTAAATCAACATTTAAACTATCTTCATGGAACAAACCAACACTTGTCGTCACGTTCTGTTAAAAATTCATTCGCGATCGCCTGCATTCTAAGTGCGGACGAGCGCTATAAAGTGAGGTTAACTACTGTGGTTGACCTCGTTTGAGCCGCGGTCACCCTTTCTTATAGAGATTTTAATTTTTATTTTTACGTGAGGTTGCCTGCATTTAATCTGTTGGCGGTCATATATTAGTGAGGCTGTCTTCGAAAATAAAAGAACGTAACGACAATGGTTAGTTTGTTAACTGAAAATAGTTTAATGGTTGATTTGTACCCAAATATAATTTAAATGTTAGCCTGTTACTGACCATATAGTTTGAAGATTGTTTTTTTCAATCTTATCTTTCTATGAGCATATATATATATATCTTTCTATGAGCATATATAGTTCTAGACTCTCTCTCTCTCTGTGATTGGATTGAATTTTCTATTTTCTTGTTTCTTTTTTCAGATTGAGAATTCAGAAACTGATGAGATTTTGAAGAGTCTAAAAGCAAACCTTGAGTTCATATGGGAAAACTTCTCCTGCCCTGAATTGTTTTCAATCTGATCATGTACGGCCTCATGACTCTCTCTCTCTCTCTCTCTCTCTCTCTCTCACTCTCTCACTCTCTCAAGACTAAAGATTTAGTGATTTGAAGACCCACGTCATGATTCCAATGCTTGCTTGTTTTAAATTCATCTTTATATTAGAAGATTTTGCTCATTCGCACTGGATTCGTAGTCGTATAATTCGTTACGATGAACGAATTGGTACAGACCGCTTGACTTTTTTGAAGATATTACAAAATGAATTACTTTGATTTGTATATGATATTTTTCTTAGATTAGTAGGAGGTATTAAGCGATAAAATAAGAAAAAAAAAAAGAAGGAAAAAAGAAATTATAGAAAAACACTGGAAAATGCAGCAATGGTGGAGGCATATACGTCAGAGTCATGGTTTCCACACAAATGGCTTATCCACAATGAAGGCGAGAAGCTTCGGTAGTCCATATTTCTCAAATCCATTGGTGACCCACTTCGCCATTTCTCTTCAATCTTCTTCTTTTGTTGTCGTTGTTGATCTTCTTCTTCTTCTTCATTTTGGCTTTCTTCTTCTTTTCATTCTGCCATGAAAAGAAGAAGGATTGATTTGCGAGAACCTCAAAAACAGAGCGAATGCGGTGGAAGAAGGATTGATTTGGGTCGTTTTGGAGAAGATAATGCGCAGAGTTTGCGGAGATGAGCTGTTTCTGATGCTGGCGAGGCAATTCGTCGACGATCAGAAGTCTGTCGAAGAAATGGCGAATCTAGGAGCAGTGCCAATGTGTTTCGATTTGATCAGAGACTCGTCTTCGAGTGTCGGCGCAACAGAGAATTGACGTCCCCAATTTTATTATTGCCGGCCTCAATTTGAAATTTTAATTTAAAAATCTTAAAATTATTTTTAAATTAATTTATATAATTTGAGGGTTAAAATTTTAATTTCAAAATAAATTTTTTTTTAAATAATAATTAAAATATTAAATACATGAAAGTCTTTAAATAAAATTCAAACATGAAATAACTTTGTCAAAAACTTGAAATAAATAAATAATTAAAATATTTCATAAAATTTTATTTAACAATAAAATTTAACGTAATTTATTCAAAGTTTTAATTTAAATAAAAACTTAAAATATCTTAACAAATTTGACATTATCCTAATATTTATATTGGAAACAATAGATTCATTTATTAATGTTAATTATAAAATATATTTTGTATATTATTTCTCTCGTAATTTTGTATGCAGACAATCTTGTAGGAGACTGAAAAGATAAATCAAACAAATTTTAGTTTTGACTGTTCTCATAAACTTCATTATTTTATCAAATAAAATTAGATGAAAAATTGCTTCTGAAAATAGTTTTTAAAAACATGTTTAGAAATTGTTTTTGTAAACATTTTTTTTAAACACGAGCATTGTTGGAAATCTATCATTTTTTTAGAGGTTTACCTCTTAGTTTTCGTTCTATTTTATCTCACGATGTTTCACTTATATATTACTTGGTAATTGGTGTAGCAATGAAAATCAATAGTCAAAATAGAGTAATGTTATGTTTACCCACTAATTTTACACTTAAATATTACATTTTACGTGTCATTTACATATCATTCATTCATAGGTATAATTATTATGTATAATATTTTTTAATTAAATAAATAGATTATATGAATTGATGAATGAATGACATGTTATATGCCAAGGTATAAGATTTAAGTGTAAGATTTAAATGACACGCCAAGAGTAAAATTGTGACCGCCTTTGCTCAAAGCAAACAAAAATTTACTATTAAGCAGTGATCGTGATGTTACAAATTTGGTTTTGAAAGTAGGAAACTTTGTACTTTAAAACCTTATATGCTCTCACGCCCCCCACACACACAACGGTGTATAGAGAGAGAGCTGAAATGGGACATCATAAATACAAGTAAACACTATTTTATTTAATTCTTGAATCATAATGATTCACTTATTTAACATATTAAAACATATTGATAATCAAGTGTCACAACATAACATTGCACAACCCTAATTATTATCGTACCAGAACTGCTTTTGAAGGTAAGCGATAGTGTTCTTATCGACTTGGAACGCGTTTGTGAGAACATCTTGAGAAATGGGAGGAGTGGATCCAAACACTGCATTGAAGATGTTATTGAAGATGTTCTTGGGGTAGTAGAGGAGGAAGCTCCTGTATTTCATGTTGAAGAAGAATCTGTCTAAGGTAAAGATGCTACTGTGCAGTAGTCATCATCTCCAATCGGGTTAGTTTCGTATGATGATGAATCGCCTAATGAATATTATTGTGAATTCTCTCATGAGCTATCATTGATGATGAATATTTTGCTTGGTGGTTATATGCCTTAATATTTCTGTGTGGTGACTACATGGTGGATACTTTATTTTTATACTTTTTTATCTTTTTATGGCAAAAATGGGGAGTATTTGGCAAGTGTTATGGTGTTGGTGTTATATGTAATGTGTAACACCCGACATTTCGGCCAGGTGATTTTCCGACCATTTTCATTGTCACCCTCTTATTTAACCTTTGTGATTTAAATTTAATGTTAAGACAAATTTATTATAAGTTGAGTAAAACTAGGTTGGGTGGCAGTTTTTGTAATTAAAATCGATGGATTTAGTATAAATAGGAAATGGAAACCTTAAACCTCATTTATTACCACTGTAGCCGACATTCCCTCCCGGCGATTCCTTCTTTCCCAAGTTCTTGCTCTCGGCTACCAGAACTTTCCTCTGCCGACGACTGGTTTCGAGCTTGCTCTTCTCTGCAAATCCACACCCGAGGTATGAAATGGACATTGTAGTCACTCATTAGTAAATAGAGCTCTGTTTTCAGCTCGGCACTGAGTTCGGATGTTTTTAGCAGTGGCCGAGTAGCTTATGACTTTTTAAAATCTGAGAGTAGAAATGTCATTCCGAATCGATTCTGAATATTTTAAGTAACCAACTCGGATTTAATCATTGGTAAAACCTGTCCACCTAGTTTCGGATTTCAGATTTCAGTGTGTCCAACAGAGGAATCGGAATTACTTTAGCTATTAGATCCTAGGATGGGTTATGATTAGGACTATTAGGACTTTGTTTTAACTACTGTAATGTACATGTTTAGGTGAAGAAGTTTAAAGGAAAGAAGCTCGGATTGCTAAGGAATCCAGGTAAGTGAATGTAATAAGATTTCCGGCCACTAGGGCCCTACACCGTAAGGATATTAGGAAATCACTGTGATGTTTGTCTGATGACTACAACTATCTATTTTCCATGATATGAAGTATCTGTGTAAGTAAATGTAAGTTACGGGATGTTTTGCTTGCCATTATGGCAAGACTTTTCTCTATGAACCTCATGTCTATGTGTTATGTCCACGTTTATGATTAAGTTGGGAACATGGAAAGTAAATGTAACCATGATTAAGTGCAGAACGGGGGAAAAGACTATGTTATGTATGACTCGCGAATTCTCCCACTGGTGGAGGCCGAGATAATGATATGTATGGCTCGCGAATTCTCCCACTGGTGGAGGCCGAGATAATGATATGTATGGCTCGCGAATTCTCCCGCTGGGGGAGGCCGAGCGATGTATCATGATTGCCGCGATAGGCAATTGATTATGTATGACTGCCGCGATAGGCAAATGACTATGTACCCTGTCTTCCTCCCCTCGTTCCCTGCCTTAATACATGACATGTAAATGATAAAGATGAACATGAACGAGGAATGGTTTATGAACTGATGTTTCTTTAAAACTGTGTACACATGTATATCTGTCAGTATGCATTCCTTACTAAGCATTAGGCTTATAGTTAAACCTCATGGTGTAGGTGAAGAAGGTTCAGGTGAGGATGCTATGTTCAAAGAGGATGCTTAAGGCTGGTTGCTGGAGGATGCTCAAGGTGACAGTGCGGGACTGGAAAGGCGTTTCATGACCCCTGGTTAAGACTCTTATGTTACAGTATGTTAAAGGATATGGTAGCTTAAGTAGGATGAGATTATTTTAAAACGTTGAGCTTGAAACTGTCTAATGGATCACTGAGTCAGGGAATGATTACATAGATTTATAAATGATCTGTTGCTTAAGTCTTCCGCTATATGCATTTTGAAAGAGTTGTGTTTTCTTCTGTCGGAAGGAGTCATTTGATGATTAGAGTTCTCTACCGAAAGACGGAAGCTGGAAGAGGTAGTCTTCCGGCTGACGTCATCGGCAGATGCCGAAGAAATAGTTGTCGAAGGTGTAGTCTTCGTGCTGCACGTCATCGGCAGATGCGAAGGAATAGTTGTCGAAGGTTTAGTCTTCGGCTGACGTCATCGGCAGATGCCGAAGGATAGATGTTTGATGGTTTAGTCTTCCGGCTGATGTCATCGGCAGATGCGAAAGGATAGAGTTGATGGTTAGTCTTCCAGATGCCGAAGGATAGATGTTTGATGGTTTAGTCTTCCGGCTGACGTCATCGGCAGATGCCGAAGGATAGATGTTTGATGGTTTAGTCTTCCGGCTGACGTCATCGGCAGATGCCGAAGGATAGATGTTTGATGGTTTAGTCTTCCGGCTGACGTCATCGGCAGATGCCGAAGGATAGATGTTTGATGGTTTAGTCTTCCGGCTGACGTCATCGGCAGATGCCGAAGGATAGATGTTTGATGGTTTAGTCTTCCGGCTGACGTCATCGGCAGATGCCGAAGGATAGATGTTTGATGGTTTAGTCTTCCGGCTGACGTCATCGGCAGATGCCGAAGGATAGATGTTTGATGGTTTAGTCTTCCGGCTGACGTCATCGGCAGATGCCGAAGGATAGATGTTTGATGGTTTAGTCTTCCGGCTGACGTCATCGGCAGATGCCGAAGGATAGATGTTTGATGGTTTAGTCTTCCGGCTGACGTCATCGGCAGATGCCGAAGGATAGATGTTTGAGGTTTAGTTCCGCTGACGTCATCGGCAGATGCCGAAGGACAGTTGTAGGTCGTTCAGCGACCGTAGATGTAAAATGTGTTTTTGTCGTTTAGGCCACCGGATGATGTTTTAATTTAACACGCGAGGCACACGGGTCCACCGAAGATGTCTCCTTTTAGGCGATGTTAGCGAGTCACGCGTAATGCACGTGATGACCGAACTACTCAATCCTGAGGGCTGTCAACGCATGCAACCCATGTCAAACCCGAGTGGTATTATGTTGGGGAGAATTGAGGGCACTTCCTCTCTTCCCGAAATTGTCAAGAAACCGATGACCGAGTCTAGTCGCTCGACTCTGTGAAAGTTTGAGCCGACGAGGCGTGAGAAGTCGGGCACGAGAGGGTTCGTCTTCCTTAATGGTTCTGTATCACTATTACCAGTTTAAAAAAAAAAAGAATTATGCATGTAAAAGGTGAAAGTCTGTCGAGAGATAGTAAGTAAATGTAATAATAGTAAAAGTCAAGCAAATGATTAATGAAAGAATATGAACACGTGACGGCTCCTGGCCGGGGTCGTTACAATTGTGGTATCAGAGCAAAACCAGGTTCTAAAACCGATTCTGCAGACTGCCTTCCAGCACTGACTGTCACTTGAGCACGCCTCAGCAACTGTAAGTGTTTATGATTTCATGTATGTCATTAAGTTAAGTTATGCCTGTAATGATTTGTTCAGGAATCCCAAGATGGTTAGAGGTCAACAGAGAGAGACCAATGAGGATAGCAATGCTATTGCTCAGTTGACTGAGTTGGTCATGCGCCAATCTCACCAGATAGAACGACTGATGACAGCTAGGGAAGAACAAGGCAACTCCAGTACTAACGCAACTCATGATCATGGGGGTGAGCGCTTTCACCGGCTTCGACCCCCGGTGTTTAATGGGTATGTTTCAGATCCTATCCATGCTGAGGAGTGGATCCGAAAGATTGAAGATATGTTTAAGTATGCAAAGGTTGACGAAGGGGATAAGGTCACCTATGCTGTCTTTCATTTGGAGTTAAGTGCAAGGCATTGGTGGGACTCGATCCAGAGCACCGCTGATGCCGAAGCTATGACTTGGGGAATGTTCAAGACTGCCTTCTTTGACAAGTACTTCAATAGGACTGTTCGGGCCAACAAGAAGAAGGAGTTCATGAATCTACGACAAACCGGCTCCGTGACGGATTATATGTGTGAATTTGATGCTTTATCACGGTTTGCTCCCCGTATGATTAAGGATGAGGAAGATAAGATTTACCAGTTTGTTCAAGGACTGAAGCCAAGTCTGTATGTGAAAGTGAAGACTGCTGGGATACATAATGTACCTTATGGTGAAGTGACGGCTAAGGCCTTGGAGCTGGAAGAGGCAGAAATGACAGCATATGCACAGCGCGAACAGCCAAAGAAACCCATGAAGGACACTCAGCCGCCACCACGTCAGAACAAAGGTTGGCAGCCACGACAGAACAAGGGACCACAGCAACAGCAGCATGGAATGAAGAGGCCCCTCAACCAGAATGATGACCAGGGAAAAGGAAAGAGACCTCTGGCGCCTCTATGCCCTACATGTCAGAGGAACCACCCTGGTGAGTGCAAGCTACTTTCTGGCCGGTGTTTCAGGTGTGATAAGACCGGACACATGGTCAGAGATTGTCCCATGCCGCCAGACCCGAACCGTGCAAGGGTTGTACCCAGGGTGTATGCATTGATGGAAGATGAGGGAGCTGATCAGCATACAGTCATATCAGGTACCATCATGATCTGTGGTTTTGCTGCTTATACACTCATAGATACAGGGGCCACACACTCGTTTATATCAACCTTGTTTGTATGCAAACATAACATAGGACCCTTACCAGCTGAAAGGTCATATAGTGTTATGTTACCATCAGGAAGGTCCCTACATTCAGAACAGATTGTTAAGGGTGACGTCGTGTCCTTAGGGGATAAGAATCTCTATGCAGAACTAATTGTTATTGACATAAAAGGGTATGAAGTGATATTAGGGATGGATTGGTTATTTAGGCATCATGCCACGATAAGTTGTAGATCTGGAATAGTTGATTTTAGACCCCCAAATGGTAATCATTATTCCTTCCAAGCTATTCCTAAAATAAGTAAGATACCAATTATATCCTCACTAGAAATTTACCGGTTACTGAAAAATGGTTGTGAGAGTTACTTAGCAAGTATAATGGATGTTCGGGTGAAGAATAAGATTGAACTACAGGATATCCCTATAGTCCGGGAGTTTCCCGAGGCATTCTTGGATGACTTACCAGGTATACCACCCGATAGGGAAATAGAGTTTGTAATTGATACATACCCTGAGGCATCACCTGTATCTAAGAATCCTTACCGTATGGCACCGGTTGAGTTGAAAGAATTGAAGGTCCAACTGCAGGAATTGGTTGACAAGGGATTTATTCGCCCCAGTAGTTCTCCTTGGGGTGCACCAGTCTTATTTGTGAGGAAGAAAGATGGTTCTCTTAGAATGTGCATAGACTACAGGGAACTAAATAAGTTGACAATCAAGAATAGGTACCCCTTACCTAGGATTGATGATTTGTTTGACCAATTGCAAGGAGCTAAGGTATTTTCAAAGATAGATTTACGTTCGGGTTATTACCAACTGAAGGTTAAAGAAGGAGATATACCAAAGACAGCCTTCAGAACCCGCTATGGACATTATGAATTCTTAGTCATGTCGTTTGGGTTGACAAACGCCCCTGCAGCTTTCATGGACTTAATGAACCGTGTGTTTCGTGAGTATTTGGATAAGTTTGTGATTGTATTCATAGATGATATCTTGATATACTCCCGAACTGTGGCTGACCATGAAGAACATTTGAAGGTAGTTTTGACGACATTGAAGGAGCATCAGCTTTACGCCAAGCTGTCTAAGTGTGAGTTTTGGTTAGATAAGGTTGATTTCCTTGGCCACGTAGTTTCTGCTAGTGGCATATCCGTAGACCCGACCAAAATTCAAGCAGTAAAGGATTGGCCTCAACCTAAGAGTGCCAGCGAAGTCCGCAGCTTCCTTGGATTGGCAGGCTATTACAGAAAGTTCATCAAGGGATTTTCTATGATAGCTAAACCCCTGACGAGTTTGACAAGGAAGGACATTAAGTATTCTTGGACTGAAGCCTGTGAAGATAGCTTCCAGACGTTAAAACTGAAGTTAACAACAGCCCCTGTTTTGACCCTCCCAACCGAAGAAGGAAAATTTAGTGTTTACTGTGATGCATCTAAAGTTGGTTTAGGATGTGTCCTAATGCAAGAAGGTAAAGTTGTAGCGTATGCCTCTAGGCAGCTAAAGAGTTATGAACAGAACTATCCCACCCATGATTTGGAATTAGCTGCTGTTGTCTTTGCCTTGAAGATTTGGATGCACTATTTATATGGACAGCAATGTGAGGTGTTTTCTGACCATAAAAGCCTAAAGTACCTCTTCACACAGAAGGAATTGAACATGAGACAGAGACGTTGGTTGGAATTTGTCAAGGACTATGATTTTGAGATCAAGTATCACCCCGGGAAGGCTAACTCTGTAGCTGATGCGTTGAGTAGGATGTCAACAACAATGCAGCCCGTGGTTTCAACCATGTCTATACCCTTAAGAACAGAAGTTCAGAAATTTGACTTGGAGATAGTTCCGGAGTTATCAGTCTTGCTCGCTGAGTTAACTATTCAACCAACAATTTTGGATAAGATCAAGGATGCACAACAGAGGGATTCAGTGGAAAATATCAGCATGATGGATAAGTTGAAGGACACCACCTCCGAGTTCAGTCTCTCCAAGGACGGGATCCTGAGGTTTAGAAATCGGTGGTGCATTCCTAATGATGTGGAATTGCGTAAGTTGATCTTGGCTGAGGCGCACTCCTCTCCCTTTTCTGTACATCCTGGCTGCACTAAAATGTACCGAGACCTGAAGTTACAGTACTGGTGGCCTAACCTAAAAAGGGATGTTGCTAAGTATGTAGAGTCCTGTTTAGTATGCCAACAAGTCAAAGCTGAGCACCAACGCCCAGGAGGTACCCTTCAGCCGTTGCCTATTCCCGAATGGAAATGGGAACACATAGCTATGGATTTTGTTGTAGGACTACCTAAGACGACAAAAGGACATGATTGTATTTGGGTTGTGGTGGATAGACTGACGAAATCAGCCCATTTCTTACCTGTAAGGACCACCTATACGATGGACCAATTTGCTGATCTTTATGTTCAGGAAATTATTAGGTTGCATGGAATCCCTGTATCCATTGTCTCTGACCGTGACCCCAGGTTCACCTCTCGATTTTGGAAAAGTTTGCAAGGTACCTTAGGTACAAAGTTATCTTTCAGCACAGCTTTTCACCCACAGACCGATGGCCAATCAGAAAGGACGATTCAGATACTCGAAGATATGTTGAGAGCATGTGTACTTGACTTTCAGACAACTTGGAGTAGACAATTACCTCTGGTTGAGTTCTCCTACAATAACAGTTATCAGTCCACCATTGGTATGGCCCCATATGAAGCTCTGTATGGTAGGAAATGCAGGTCGCCTCTTTACTGGGACGAGGTAGGTGAAACAAAACTTCTTGGACCTGATATTCTGCAGCAAATGTCAGATAAAATTGCCACTATTCGAAAAAGAATGATGACTGCACAAAGCCGGCAGAAGTGTTATGCAGATCAAAGGAGAAGGGAACTCGAGTTTTCAGTAGGAGATGAAGTATTCTTAAAGGTGTCACCATTCAAAGGAGTCTTAAGATTTGGTAAGAAGGAAAAACTTAATCCTAGATTTATTGGACCCTTTCCTGTCTTGGCAAGGATGGGGAGTACAGCTTATAGACTGCAACTGCCTCCATCATTGGATAAAGTTCATAATGTCTTCCATGTGTCAATGTTAAGGAAGTGCATGCATGATCCGATGCAAGTCATCCAATCATCGGATATTGGATTAGAGCCGACACTGGAGTATGAGGAGAAACCGGTACAGATATTGGAATATGCGGTTAAGACTCTGAGAAACAAAGAGATCCCATTGGTGAAAGTTTTATGGACAAATCACGGCATTGAAGAAGCCACATGGGAAAGACAGCAGGAGATGTTGGACAAATATCCTAAGTTATTTGCTTGAGCAATTTTCGAGGACGAAAATTTTGTTTAAGGAGGGGTGGATGTAACACCGGACATTTCGGCCAGGTGATTTTCCGACCATTTTCATTGTCACCCTCTTATTTAACCTTTGTGATTTAAATTTAATGTTAAGACAAATTTATTATAAGTTGAGTAAAACTAGGTTGGGTGGCAGTTTTTGTAATTAAAATCAATGGATTTAGTATAAATAGGAAATGGAAACCTTAAACCTCATTTATTACCACTGTAGCCGACATTCCCTCCCGGCGATTCCTTCTTTCCCAAGTTCTTGCTCTCGGCTACCAGAACTTTCCTCTGCCGACGACTGGTTTCGAGCTTGCTCTTCTCTGCAAATCCACACCCGAGGTATGAAATGGACATTGTAGTCACTCATTAGTAAATAGAGCTCTGTTTTCAGCTCGGCACTGAGTTCGGATGTTTTTAGCAGTGGCCGAGTAGCTTATGACTTTTTAAAATCTGAGAGTAGAAATGTCATTCCGAATCGATTCTGAATATTTTAAGTAACCAACTCGGATTTAATCATTGGTAAAACCTGTCCACCTAGTTTCGGATTTCAGATTTCAGTGTGTCCAACAGAGGAATCGGAATGACTTTAGCTATTAGATCCTAGGATGGGTTATGATTAGGACTATTAGGACTTTGTTTTAACTACTGTAATGTACATGTTTAGGTGAAGAAGTTTAAAGGAAAGAAGCTCGGATTGCTAAGGAATCCAGGTAAGTGAATGTAATAAGATTTCCAGCCACTAGGGCCCTACACCGTAAGGATATTAGGAAATCACTGTGATGTTTGTCTGATGACTACAACTATCTATTTTCCATGATATGAAGTATCTGTGTAAGTAAATGTAAGTTACGGGATGTTTTGCTTGCCATTATGGCAAGACTTTTCTCTATGAACCTCATGTCTATGTGTTATGTCCACGTTTATGATTAAGTTGGGAACATGGAAAGTAAATGTAACCATGATTAAGTGCAGAACGGGGGAAAAGACTATGTTATGTATGACTCGCGAATTCTCCCACTGGTGGAGGCCGAGATAATGATATGTATGGCTCGCGAATTCTCCCACTGGTGGAGGCCGAGATAATGATATGTATGGCTCCCGAATTCTCCCGCTGGGAGAGGCCGAGTGATGTATCATGATTGCCGCGATAGGCAATTGATTATGTATGACTGCCGCGATAGGCAAATGACTATGTACCCTGTCTTCCTCCCCTCGTTCCCTGCCTTAATACATGACATGTAAATGATAAAGATGAACATGAACGAGGAATGGTTTATGAACTGATGTTTCTTTAAAACTGTGTACACATGTATATCTGTCAGTATGCATTCCTTACTAAGCATTAGGCTTATAGTTAAACCTCATGGTGTAGGTGAAGAAGGTTCAGGTGAGGATGCTATGTTCAAAGAGGATGCTTAAGGCTGGTTGCTGGAGGATGCTCAAGGTGACAGTGCGGGACTGGAAAGGCGTTTCATGACCCCTGGTTAAGACTCTTATGTTACAGTATGTTAAAGGATATGGTAGCTTAAGTAGGATGAGATTATTTTAAAACGTTGAGCTTGAAACTGTCTAATGGATCACTGAGTCAGGGAATGATTACATAGATTTATAAATGATCTGTTGCTTAAGTCTTCCGCTATATGCATTTTGAAAGAGTTGTGTTTTCTTTCTGTCGGAAGGAGTCATTTGATGATTTAGAGTTCTCTACCGAAAGACGGAAGCTGGAAGAGGTAGTCTTCCGGCTGACGTCATCGGCAGATGCCGAAGAAATAGTTGTCGAAGGTGTAGTCTTCCGGCTGACGTCATCGGCAGATGCCGAAGGAATAGTTGTCGAAGGTTTAGTCTTCCGGCTGACGTCATCGGCAGATGCCGAAGGATAGATGTTTGATGGTTTAGTCTTCCGGCTGATGTCATCGGCAGATGCCGAAGGATAGATGTTTGATGGTTTAGTCTTCCGGCTGATGTCATCGGCAGATGCCGAAGAATAGATGTTTGAAGGTTTAGTCTTCCGGCTGACGTCATCGGCAGATGCCGAAGGACAGTTGTATGTCGTTCAGCGACCGGTAGATGTAAAATGTGTTTTGTCGTTTAGCCACCGGATGATGTTTTAATTTAACACGCGAGGCACACGTGCCCACCGGAAGATGTCTCCTTTTAGGCGATGTTAAGCGAGTCACGCGTAATGCACGTGATGACCGGACGACTCAATTCCTGAGGGCTGTCAACGCATGCAACCCATGCAAACCCGAGTGGTATTATGTTGGGAGAATTGAGGGCACTTCCTCTCTTCCCGAAATTGTCAAGAAACCGATGACCGAGTCTAGTCGCTCGACTCTGTGAAAGTTTGAGCCGACGAGGCGTGGGAAGTCGGGCACGAGAGGGTTCGTCTTCCTTAATGGTTCTGTATCACTATTACCAGTTTAAAAAAAAAAGAATTATGCATGTAAAAGGTGAAAGTCTGTCGAGAGATAGTAAGTAAATGTAATAATAGTAAAAGTCAAGCAAATGATTAATGAAAGAATATGAACACGTGACGGCTCCTGGCCGGGGTCGTTACATAATGTTACAAGTGATTTCCGATCAAGGGGGAGTTCTCGTTAATTGACAACATGCAGGGGAGTTTGTGATTTTGCCAAAAGGGGAGATTGTAAAAGTAAAGTTTGTTGGTATTGAATTTTTGGAAATTCATGAAGATTTAGAAATTATTGAAGATTTAGGAGATTTGACAATTAATTGAGATTTGAAAAATTAATGAAGATTACACTTAGTTGGGTAATTAGCAAAATCAATCTATCCAAGGAAGATTGATTTTTGGAAAGTCGATTTTTTGAAAGTTGATTCTTGAAGATTATGGTATCATGTTTGTTTCTTGGAAATCAAGAATAAATCAATTTGAATTTTGGAAGGTAGATTCTTGAAGATCTAGTAGTTATGGAAATTCAATTAATGAAGCTTGTGAATCAAGGAAAGATGTTACTTGGAGAACAAGTTATTTGTGAAAATCGATTTTTGGAAAGTCGAATTTATATTTGCATGCTGGATTATAGCGTGATATGGGATCACCACGATTGCTTGATCCATTTCTAATTCGTTGGAATCTATTTCTATTAAGTTGGTAGCACTTTCCATAAATGTCACACATGATGTCACAGATCCGATTTTCATGGGATTCGATTTCCTAATTATGTGCGATTCTAATTTGATCTGCTGTTTTGAATTAATTCTCAGATAAGGTTGGTGCAAATCATATTTAAGCTTTCTTTTCTCATAAGAGAGCTAGCGTGGATTATTGATTCTTCCATCTTGATTTTGTGTGCCGCGTGTTATTGTTTCTCTCCCAATGCTTTTGCGTGTGGGTCTGTTATTATTCATTCGATTGTTGATTGAATGTATTCACACTCTGTTCGTGGCTGAATCTGGTGATATTCTGAGCGTGTTGATTGGTTGCATCTGAAGACAATGACTGGTGTTACAGACGGTGTCACAGGTGCGTTTATTAATATTCTTCATTGAAGCTCAGTCTCGGAAGGAAGTTGCCTTGGAACTTGGGAGGAGTTCTGTTTATTGACAAGGGGAACTTGTCATCCTAATCGTGGGCAAGAGGAACTTGCCATACCCAAATTTCGGGAAGAGTCATCATCGACAAGGGGAGCTTGTCACATTTGGATTCCGAGAGAAGTCATCATCAACAAGGGGATCTTGTTGCGTTCAGATTCTGGGATGGATTGATTTCAAGACGAGGGGAGCTCGCAAAAACATATTTGCTGAGAAAATTAGGAAGAGGCGGCGATAAAGAAAAGAGGGAGTCTTACTTTGTGTTAGACAGAGTGTCTTATAATTTTGTGAACTCGGAGAATTATTTTTAATTGTGGGCGTGGCCCCGCAGACGTAGGCAATTGCCAAACTGCGTTACCAATATCTTGTTTCTTTATTTTCTGCTTTTTATTACTGTCTATTATCGCATTTATTATCGGTGTTTCACCTAGTGTTCCACGACACCGCGTAATTAATCACGATTTTTCAATTATGAATAATATTGATAATTAAATTGATAAATTACATGATTTAATGAATGAATGATATGTCATGTCAAGGTGTAAAATTTAAGTGTAAGATTTAAATGACACGCCAAGAGTAATGTTAAGCAGGGGTCGTGATGTTACAGATTTGGTTTTGAAAGTAGGAAACTTTATACTTCAAAACCTTATATGCTCTCACGCCCACATACACACACAACGATGTATAGAGAGAGAGCTGAAACGGGACATCATAAATACAAGTAAATAATATTTTATTTCATTCCTGAATCATAATGATTCACTTATTTAACATATTAAAACATATTGATAATCAAGTGTCACAACACAACATTGCACAACCTTAATTATTATCGTACCAGAATTGCTTTTGAAGGTAAGCGATAGTGTTCTTATCGACTTGGAACGCGTTTGTGAGAACATCTTGAGAAATGGGAGGAGTGGATCCAAACACTGCATTAGCAATTGTAATGACTCCTGGATTTTGGCTACTGAGCCCCGCGAAGGCAACTGCATTTGTATGTCCAATGTTGAATTGAAAATGAATGAGTCCCACGGGAAAAACAAACACATCGCCTTTGTTTAGAACTTTGGTGAAGTGTTTATTTTGACCGACGGCAGGGTTGGACGTGACGAATCCAACGAGAAGAGTGCCTTCGGTCACAACTAGAATTTCAGAGGCCCGAGGGTGGGTGTGTGGAGGGTTTTGACCTTTTGGAGCATAGTCGATACGGACAAGGGATATTCCGAGCGTGTTGAGTCCCGGTAAGTTGTTGACGTTCACCGGAGTGACTTTCGAGCCTACTGGATTAGTTATGTTACCGGGCTTGTCGAGGCCGAAAAAGAAGAAGTCGTTTGGGGTCACGTGATTCGGATTTTTGCAAAATTTTCCGTTCACAAACACTACAAAAATAATAATAATAATAAGCACAGACTCGTATTATGAATGATAAATGATATTCTAACTCGATAATTTAGTGACTTGTGAACAACATTTTCGAAAATAAGCACATGCATACACATAATCTATTATTCTTGGCCATTTCGAAGTGATTGGTTAACTATATTGAGGCGAATTGATAGAGAAAAAAGGTAAAGTGGAAAGCAAATTATGAAACTCAATGTCGAACCTGCAGAGCTGGTATCGTTAATGGCTACACAGAAGTCTTGAAGAGAACTAGGGTCTGAAGCTGAAGTAGTGAAGGAGAAAGCTAAAGCCAGTAGGGCAAAAGCTGGAAGAAGATGGATGATCTTCGCCATTGTTGAACAAGCTATGTGGTTGATGAACTCTGAATACTTGTTTTTTGTTCGAGGGGTGAGGAGTCTTGCTATGCACTTATCCCTATTTATAGATTTCATTAGTGCTGAATAAGTCTCTCTCTCTCTCCTCTTACTCTCTCTCTCTCTCTCCTCTTAGTCTCCATCTCTCTGGTCTATTTCTATCTCTCTCCCCTACTCTAACTTTATCTCTCTTACCAAAGAACTAGAAATGTTAAGTTTTGGATGAAAGTTTCATAGGTCAACGCATACTCCTATGGCATTCACATTATGGTGGTTTTTTTTTTTTTTTATTATATGATATCCGAACAATACAATATTTTCAATTTTGGACCAAAGTCTTCTCAATTTTATTTTTGAATTTCATGTGTTGTACAACGTTGAGAAGATTGTGCAACTTCCTTAATACAAGTAAGGCCACAACAATTACATAATTTTCAGTTATTTTTGTTTTCACATGATAGACTGTCTCAGCACTTATACATAAATTATTTTTATTTTATTTGGCAAGTAAATGTTTTATTTTCGAAGGGGTAATTTGAATAATATCCCCTGCATGAGATGACATAATCTATCAACTTAGAAGGAATGATGATTTGTTCATTTTATTTCAACTAATGTAAGATATATATTATAGATAATTTTAATTCAGGAAAAAGAAGTAATTCCCTAATTAGTAGTGCTAATTACAAATAACAACAAATAAGAATATAAACAAATTATATATAAAAAATTGTTTCCTTGATTTCGAATTTGATTTTTCCATAAACAAGAGCAGTAATTGTTATGGACGGTACTCACTGATTTTTATCACTTTCCTAGCCATAATCAACATTGGTATAAGCTTCTAAGTGCAAATTAGTCCCCTTTTCGATGTGGACTTTCACTCAGTTTATGATTTTATCAATTTTGTCTATAGGTGTTCAATTGGTTTACACACTAATTTCCTAGTCTGTAAGCAAGTCAATAATAGATTTATGATGAGAGATTAAAATACCTTCCTATGACTGGGCAATTCTAATGCCTAGGAAATATTTCATATCAAAATCGTGACTACCCTTGAGTTTGAGTGTTTAGTCAACAAAGTATGGGCACTCTCTGTTAATTAACATTAATCTTTGTAAGTTTTTCAAATTAAGTTGATGATTGTTTCAAACTGAAAAAAATGGTTTTTGCATACAAGTCACATGCACTATTCTTTTATTATTCTTAATACTAGTTAATATTGTTATAATTTCATATCTATACTATTAACTATTATTATTTTCATTAAACCATGCCAAATATGTTTCTTCAATTAGATGAGAATCATGAAAATAATTTATGTGAACTACATTTTCTTATTGGGGATTTGTTGATGAAATTGGGTAAGAATATATATATATATATATTTTTGTTTTCACATGATAGACTGTCTCAGCACTTATACATAAATTATTTTTATTTTATTTGGCAAGTAAATGTTTTATTTTCGAAGGGGTAATTTGGAACTTAGAATCTTCTATTCTAATGTCACGATAAATTATGGACAATATTTAATCTTCTAAACAACGTTATTTTCTAGGTAAGGTTCGGGTCGATGCAATTCAAGAATTGTGTTCTTTGACATTCATCAACCACCCACATATTTTATTCCTCTATGAATAAACTATTATTATTTGATAAGTTTGATCAAGTCAAGCCTCTTGGATTATTATGTTTAGACGAATTGATCAAGCATGTTGGTTCTAAAATATTAGGATTTCAATCAAAACTTTTTTCCTAGTTTCTCAATCTATCTCTCATCGTAATAATTTTGTATTAAGAATACGTGACAGTGTAACTTGTTATCGAATGATAATTTCACACGAAATTAAATGAAAATAAAATGGATTTAACTTTTAATTTAGAAAGTCTTTTTTTAATTATTTTATCCACAAAAAAAATTATTAGAATTTAGATTGAATGAAGTTTTATTAATGAAGAAAGAATAATAAAATAAAATAGACTTTTTCTTCTCAATTAATCAACTACTTACTAACCTTGTTGACCTTAATCTTATGCAGTTTTTAACATATTTGACTATTTGTTTCATCTTAAACAAGTTTTCTTTTAAATTCTCAAACAACTTCGAAGAACTAGTATTGCAAAATAAAAAAATAAATAAATAAAGAGTCGTTAAGATCAACCGCCAAAGACTAACGATCAGTCGTCTAAACAATTCATCCTCTAATAACAACAGAAGAGAAGATTGTAGAATTTGATCAAATTTGAGAGACTAAGTCCCACAATCTAGTTCCAAAACAAGGCCTTTCAACATAACTGCAATCTCCTCCAAAGCCTCCTCGTCCGACGTCGCAAAATGAAAATGCTCAACCCGTCTGAGTTTCACTAAAAAAGACGAAACTTTCGTAGGATTTTGCATGCACATTCCAAACACAATAAACCCAGAAATGATTTCGAAATGAAGCTTTCCCAATTTGCCATCTCAATCCACCCTTCACATGGGAATCAATCCGCTGATAATACCTCTAATCCCTTCTACCTCATCATCCTTCACAAACACAAACAAAATCGATGAGGTCCCGAGATTATAGTCATTTCAGATCAATTTCATCCATAATGCCAGGCTTCGAACTATCGATCAATTTAGAGCAGTGGAGTTCCAGACGTACTTACATTAAGCTTGGTTAATCTTCTCATGCTTAACAACAGCATCAAGTCGAGCTTCTCGTTCAGGCACGAAACATCGACTACCAATTTTCGTATGTCATTTAAATAAATCTGCAAGTTAAATTTGATTATTATAAAGTTAAATACTTGTGAAAAATCAAATGAAAGAAAAATGTATGATGAAATTGAAATGAAAAGTCTCTAAACTAATTGGTTAATCATTGTGTTCCACGACGATACATCGGACGTCGATTAAATGAATCCGAAAGTTATTTAATTCAATATAAAGTTAATACTCATGATATACCGAAAGTGTGAAAATTGAACATGAATATAAAAGAAAAACAAAAATTGAGCGCTCAGATTTTACAAAAACACTATCTGAATTGAAAAAATTACGGACACACGAGAAATTCACTATGAAAATCAACGCATAAGTACATTGTTGCAACTCAAGCATAATATATGTAGTAAGTAGTATATTGAGACCCTAAGACGTGTTCATACACAAATTATTCTATAAGACCTATCGTGTAATGGTTTGAAAATTTTAGAACTAAACTGTAATTTTGGATGTACATATTTAAATGATATGTAAATTAGGGTTGAAAAAAATTATATTGAAGAAAGGATAAATTAAGAAACGTAAATATGACAATTTGAATAAAATAAAAAATAATAATAATACGATTTCAGATTGTAATTTTTAATAATTAAATAAATTAGATTATAACTAATCTAATTGGGTTAGATTAAAATTAAGAATGATTAATGGTTAATTAAAGTAGGTATTTTGGTAATTAATCAAAAAGGGAGGGTAAAATGATAATTTTGAATGGATAAGAATGATAAAAGGGTAATTAACCCTTGAAATGCTTTTTGAATGGTGAGGTGGCTGCTCTTACGTGGTTATTACGTAAGGAAAAGAGAGAGAAGAAAAATTCAGAAAGGAAGAGAGAGAGAGAGAGAGAGAGAAGAACAAAAGGAGGAGAAGAAGAAGAAAACAGGAGAAAAAGAGTGTGAAAATCGAACATGAATATAAAAGAAAAACAAAGATTGAGTGCTCAGATTTTACAAAAACACTATCTAAATTGAAAAAATTATGGTTACACGAGAAATTCACTATGCAAATCAATGCATAAGTACACTGTTGCAACTCAAGCATAATATATGTAATAAGTAGTATACTGAGACCCTAAGACGTGTTCATACGCAAATTATTCGTTAAGACCTATCGACTTGATCCCGATGTTACCACCACATACTTCCTAATTTTTTTTCCACAATCTTTGTCGCACACCGAGCTTTTCAGCCAAACAAAATGAAATCCAAGTCACCAAACATGAACAAGAACAATAAAAGTTTATGCAAATCGTTCGTATTTTTGTTCTAAGTTTAATCAAACGGTGGGACTCTGCCACACAACAAAATTGTTAACAAAAATTTCTAAAAAAGCAGATTAAGAATTCATCAACTCGCCTTGCCAAGTTGATGTATTCCAGATCTTGCGACTTCCCAACATTTACAAGATATCGTGTTGTCTGGTTTTTCAGCATCTGATAACTGCAAGTTATATTAAAAAACAGCAAAAATTATGAATTTGTTAAAAAAAATATTCAAAATATTAGAGAAATACAAGCATGGCATGGCAGAAAATACTCGTATTAAAAATGATTTCTTATCCTGAGAAATAAATCCACTCTCGGACAAAAATTTTCATTCACCGTGAGAAAGGTCAGTTTTTATTCGTTCAAATTTATGTTGATGACATAGTGTTTGACTCAGTGTCACAGGTGATGGTAGATGAATTCGTTGCTCAAATGACCAGAGAATTTGAGATGAGTATGGTAGGAGAACTCAATTATTTTCTTGGACTTCAGATTTAGCAAGGAAATAATGACATCTTTATTTCTAAAACCAAGTATGCCAAAAATTTATTGAAACAGTTTAAGTTAGAGAATGCACGTCCTTATAGAACACCGATTGGAACACATGAGAAGCTCTCCAAAGATGAGAAGAGAATTTCTGTTGATGCTCGTTTATATAGGAGTATGATTGAGAGTCTCTTATATCTAACTGCTAGCCGACCAGATATTTGTTATAGTGTGGGTTTATGTGCTCGGTTCCAAGCAAATCTCCGAGAGTCGCACTTGGTGTTAGTGAAACGAATTCACAAATATATTTGCAGGACAACCGACTATGGTATCTGGTATTCATTTGATACTAATGCAAATCTAGTTGGTTATTGTGATGCAGATTGGGCCGCGAGTTCGGATGATCGAAAAAGCACTTTCGGTGGATGCTTGTATTTGGGAAACAATTTGGTGTCATGGTTCAGCAAGAAGCAAAACTTCATATCTCTGTCTACAACTGAGGCAAAATATATTGCAGCTGGTAGTAGCTGTACTCAGCTTCTTTGGATGAAACAAATGCTTAAAGACTATGGTGTCACACAGAATATCATGACTCTCTATTGCGACAACTTTAGTGCTATTAATATTTCTAAAATTCCAGTTCAACATTCTTGGACCAATCATATTGATATTCGACATCATTTCATTCGATCTCTTGTAGAAGACAAAATTATTACTTTTGAGCATATGATGACGGAAAAACAAATCACCGATATTTTTACCAAAGCTTTGGATGGTGTGAAATTTGAAGAATTGAGGTTTGCCTTAGGCCTCTGTGTCATGTGAAGAAGTTCTTCTGTGTTGTAAGTTTTTTTTATTTGCTTTCATATAAAAAAAATTGCCACTTGTTTTAGGCGATTTCTTTTAGTGCTAATATTTCTTTTGAGCTTTTTGGTATGTAACTTCCTACATGACACAAGGGTTCTATGAAGCTTTCGACGGTCTTTATGGAAATTTAGAGTTAATCTCAAATGTATTGATGGAGGTTTTTATGGGATTTGATCGTGGATATTGTAACGCCCCGAACCCACCCCGAGCCCGGTGCGTTACGGTTGCTAACAATTCCCGCTTTTATTCTAAATTTAAAAATCGTTTCGTAAATTATTTAACTCAATTTTCGGGTTTTTCGAACCCTCGACGTTTGTTGGAAAACGGGCCCAAAATACGTTTAAAATGCATTGGAAAATGTCGGGTCAAAACATGTTAGAAAACGGGAGAAAATCGAAAAAAAAACAAAAAAATGGCTTAGGAGGGCTGCTGGGCGCCAGGCGCCCAGCAGGTGGGCGGCGTGCGCACCACGCGCGCGCTGCCTGCGCGCAGCGCGCGCGCCACGCGCTGCACGCGCGCGCGCGTGCGCGCGCTGGGGTGCGCTAGCGGCCCCCCAGCCCTTCCTCCACGTGGTTCTCGCTTGCCCGTGGCGATTATTCGCCTCTAAATGGCGAATACTCGCCACCTCCTCTGTTTTTAACGTAAAAAAACGAGTTTCAGGCGATTGCATCGCCACCCACGGCGATTACTCGCCACCCCCTCGGGTTTTTGGCCCCAAAATGACCAAAAACACCCTTTTTTCGACTCTCTCGACTTTCCTTCACTTTCCTACACTTTTCTACGACTAAAACACCTCCAAAAATTCTGAAATTTTTACCTTATCATCCTGACACATAAATCTTCAAGTCCCGTAAAAATCTCGGAAAAACGACTTAAAACACCTAACGAAAAAAATTAGTGAATACAACCCGACATCTTGATTTTTAAACCAAAAATCGTCAATATAACGGTTATATTTTCGAAATCCAAAACCTGAAAAACTATGCCGTTAAAATACAATTTAAAACAACCAAATAACCAGATCAACCCAACCTATACACATCAATTAAAATCAACCAAACAACCCTAAATTTCAATCCCAACACAACTTACACATTTCACCATAATATCACACACCAAACAACTAAACACACCATACCAAAGTACTCAAAACATATCCAACCCATCAACAACCAAAACTCCTCAAATCCACTCCTAAATAGTCTAAAGTTTCAAAACACACAATACCATAAACCCTTGCCGAGAACCAGGTCGAAACGCCCCGACAAATGACCTGCACCGGCGAGCTCCATGGATCTCCAACTGCGCCTAATCCTGATCATCACTCTCGAGCTCACCTGAGAACGCTCCGTCACCTACACCACAGAACACAAAAACATAAGCCTAATGCTTAGCAAGTAGGGCATACACATGCGACAACTCAATGCAATCAACCTAACACATGCAGTTTCTATCACTCAGTTGTGCTTATTTGCTGTTCATTGCTTTACGTTGCTATTCATTGCTTTACTTCTTCATAGAGGACCCTTCGGGGTGCTACTACCAGCAACCCAGCCCGACAAGGCCCACTATTCAGAATTTACATGTTTTGCCAATCATCCATCATAGAGGTCCCCTCGGGGTGCTACTACCAGCAACCCAGCCCGACAAGGCACCCTATTCCGGATTCTAAGTTTTCGCCGGTCACCTCGCATAGAGTTCCCCTCGGGGTGCTACTACCAGCAACCCAGCCCGACGAGGCACACTATTTGAGATGCATCCATCATAGAGGTCCCCTCGGGGTGCTACTACCAGCAACCCAGCCCGACGAGGCACACTATTCAGGATTCTTTAACACTTATCTTTAATTGCTTACGTTTATGCTCACAATGCCAATCAATGCTGTTAACCGTACCTAGCGTGCTATACATGATGCATGCTTCAAATATGCCAAACCACACAAAGCAACAAGACAACGCAACACAACACGAAATAAATAACCCTACCGTTCTATGGTGTAGGCCCGAAGGCGAAGGAAAAACTACCACTACTTACCTGGATGCTCGATTTCCACTAGCTTACTTTCACCTTCCACTTCACACGCTCGACGACCTAAATAATAAAACTTCACTTAATAAGTTATCAATAAAATTCTAAAATACTCTTAAACTTAAACTAACCAACAACTAAACAACTCCCACATCTAAATACCTAAACCCGGTTTTTGTACAAATTATCAACATCCAACTTTAAACGGCCATAACTTTCACATTTCTCAACGGAATTCGACGTGCCACCCCAACTCGGAAAGCTCTACACGTCTACTATCCATTGAAATGCTTAAATCAACCAAACAATACACTTAGCCAAACCGAAAATGGCCAAGACAGAATCGGCCCTCAATGTATAAAATCGGGTTTTTGTGTAACACTTCACCAATCTTCAATCTAATCACTCTAACAACCTAAATCAATCCATTCAACAACTAAACCATCAAAATAGGAAAGAAAACAAGAATTTAAATTCAAATTTCGGACTTCACCAATTAGGGTTTCCAAACCCTATGAAATCTCTCACCAAACACCCTAAAAACACTCTCAATCTTCATCTAATCATACACAAACCAAAACCCAACAAAACTTACCTTGAAAACCCTTGAAATCCCTTGAAGAATGAAGCTTGGAGAAGCTTCAATGGCAGCCAAGAAGAAAGAAGAAAAAATCGTGGAGGAAGGGGAAAGTAATGTATTTTGTGTTAAAATTTTCCATTTTAACCTAATAACCTTTCCACATTTTGATTTCCACCACCAAGCTTTCTAAAATTACAAAACAACCCTCACACTTTGCCAAATAATTCCCAACGTGAATGGCTTCATTAAAACTCCACTTTTCATTCATTTTATGCATGAAATTTGATTGGTTTAGTTGTATTTGACTTTTCAACCCAAAGTCCTACACAAAGCACTAGTTAGTTTGACTTGTCAACCATTTCTCTTCTCCTTTGCATGACATAATTCTAATCCCATTATCACTTAGCATTAAGCGATCCTAACCGTCTACTCAAGGGCATACGTACGTTACAGTAAATTCTCGGGTGTTACAGATATATCCTTAGGTTTATTTCCCAACTTATTTGATATTCTAAGGGATTTCGGATTTATTTTCTGAAAAATTACATGGAAATTGGAAGTAAATCTCTTATGAATTTAGAGAGATTTTTGTAGATATTTGATTGGTATTGTGGTTTCTGATTAGGTTTATTTCTTAATTTAAAGAACTTTGGATTTATTTTCCAAAGTTCATGAGAAATAGGAGATATTTTGTGAAATTTTGGATTTATTTTCCAATTCGAGTGAGTATTTATAGTTTATTTTCATAAACTCAAACGACTATTTTCTATCCATCTCTCTCAACTAGTTCAAGGGTTATTTGTTCGAGTTCTTTCCTATTGTGATCAACACACATCTGTGCTGCCACTAGGTTGATTCTGTGAAGTTTTCTCCCAATTTTATCAAGATAATTACTGATGTCACTGGTAGTGTCAGACGTGTGTGGCCCCCATGGGAATTGATTGTGAATCATGTCGATTGCAAGAATGAAATGTCAGCTCTTCTGTTTCTTTGTTTGAATTATGATATTCTTTCTTCTCAACAAGCTGTGATTTGGGATAAAAAAAAAGATTGATATGGATAAGGAGGAGATTAGGAATAGCTACAAGCTTCTGGCAGGTGATCAAGTTAATGTTCTAGAAGGTGTTCCCGAGGGTGTTCCAGCTCTCGACAATGTTTCTGATTCTGACAATGCTTCTGATTCTGTATTGTTATCTCGTTTCATCAAGGTACTTGAAGATGAGTTAAAATTTTGAATGATCAGCAAATGGTAATTGCAAATAGAAAGATAGTAGTTACTGGATGCTTGATGACCTTGTCAGAAAAAGGTCTGCTAATGAAGTTACTAATAATATCTTCGAGAGAAAGAAAACTTCAAATTTGAAAGAATGTTTTAAGGAGGGCGATGTTACTAAAAAAATCAGGTGTTACACCTGATATTATTGTTGATGTCACTGAAGATGTTATTGAAGATGTTCTTGGGGTAGCAGAGGAGGAAGCTCCAGTATTTCATGTTGAAGAAGAATCTGTCTAAGGTAAAGATGCTAGTGTGCAGTAGTCATCATCTCCAATCGGGTTAGTTTCGTATGATGATGAATCGCCTACTGAATATTATTGTGAATTCTCTCATGAGCTATCATTGATGATGAATATTTTGCTTGGTGGTTATATGCCTTAATATTTCTGTGTGGTGACTACATGGTGGATACTTTATTTTTATACCCTTTTATCTTTTTATGGCAAAAATGGGGAGTATTTTGCAAGTGTTATGGCGTTGGTGTTATATGTAATGTTACAAGTGATTTCCGATCAAGGGGGAGTTCTCGTTAATTGCCAACATGCAGGGGAGTTTGTGATTTTGCCAAAAAATACCAAAAGGGGAGATTGTAAATGTAAAGTTTGTTGGTATTGATTTTTTGGAAATTCATGAAGATTTAGAAATTATTGAAGATTTAGCAATTAATGGAGATTTGACAATTAATTGAGATTTGAAAAATTAATGAAGATTACACTTGGTTGGGTAATTAGCAAAATCAATCTATCCAAGGAAGATTGATTTTTGGAAAGTCGATTTTTTGAAAGTTGATTCTTGAAGATTATGGTATCATGTTTGTTTCTTGGAAATCAAGAATAAATCAATTTGAATTTTGGAAGGTAGATTCTTGAAGATCTAGTAGTTATGGAAATTCAATTAATGAAGCTTGTGAATCAAGGAAAGATGTTACTTGGAGAACAAGTTATTTGTGAAAATCGATTTTTGGAAAGTCGAATTTATATTTGCATGCTGGATTATAGCGTGATATGAGATCACCACAATTGCTTGATCCATTTCTAATTCGTTGGGATCTATTTCTATTAAGTTGGTAGCACTTTCCATAAATGTCACACCTGATGTCACAGATCCGATTTTCATGGGATTCGATTTCCTAATTATGTGCGATTCTGATTTGATCTGCTGTTTTGAATTAATTCTCAGATAAGGTTGGTGCAAATCATATTTAAGCTTTCTTTTCTCATAAGAGAGCTAGCGCGGATTACTGATTCTTCCATCTTTATTTTGTGTGCCGCGTGTTATTGTTTCTCTCCCAATGCTTTTGCGTGTGGGTCTATTATTATTCATTCGATTGTTGATTGAATGTATTCACACTCTGTTCGTGGCTGAATCTGGTGATATTCTGAGTGTGTTGATTGGTTGCATCCGAAGACAATGACTGGTGTTACAGACGGTGTCACAGGTGCGTTTATTAATATTCTTCATTGAAGCTCAGTCTCGGAAGGAGGTTGCCTTGGAACTCGGGAGGAGTTCTGTTTATTGACAAGGGAAACTTGTCATCCTGATCGTGGGCAAGAGGAGCTTGCCATACCCGAATTTCGGGAAGAGTCATCATCGACAAGGGGAGCTTGTCACATTTGGATTCCGAGAGAAGTCATCATCAACAAGGGGATCTTGTTGCGTTCAGATTCTGGGATGGATTGATTTCAAGACGAGTGGAGCTCGCAAAAACATATTTGCTGAGAAAATTAGGAAGAGGCGGCGATAAAGAAAAGAGGGAGTCTTACTTTGTGTTAGACAGAGTGTCTTATAATTTTGTGAACTCAGAGAATTATTTTTAATTGTGGGCATGGCCCCGCAGACGTAGGCAATTGCCAAACTGCGTTACCAACATCTTGTCTCTTTATTTTCTGCTTTTTATTACTGTCTATTATCGCATTTATTATCGGTGTTTCACCTAGTGTTCCACGACACCGCGTAACTAATCACGATTTTTCAATTATGAATAATATTGATAATTAAATTGATAAATTACATGATTTAATGAATGAATGACATGTCATGTCAAGGTGTAAAATTTAAGTGTAAGATTTAAATGACACGCCAAGAGTAATGTTAAGCAGGGGTCGTGATGTTACAGATTTGGTTTTGAAAGTAGGAAACTTTGTACTTTAAAACCTTATATGCTCTCACGCCCACATACACACACAACGATGTATAGAGAGAGAGCTGAAATGGGACATCATAAATACAAGTAAACACTATTTTATTTCATTCCTGAATCATAATGATTCACTTATTTAACATATTAAAACATATTGATAATCAAGTGTCACAACACAACATTGCACAACCCTAATTATTATCGTACCAGAACTGCTTTTGAAGGTAAGCGATAGTGTTCTTATCGACTTGGAACGCGTTTGTGAGAACATCTTGAGAAATGGGAGGAGTGGATCCAAACACTGCATTAGCAATTGTAATGACTCCTGGATTTTGGCTACTGAGCCCCGCGAAGGCAACTGCATTTGTATGTCCAATGTTGAATTGAAAATGAATGAGTCCCACGGGAAAAACAAACACATCGCCTTTGTTTAGAACTTTGGTGAAGAGTTTATTTTGACCGACGGCGGGGTTGGACGTGACGAATCCAACGAGAAGAGTGCCTTCGGTCACAACTAGAATTTCAGAGGCCCGAGGGTGGGTGTGTGGAGGGTTTTGACCTTTTGGAGCATAGTCGATACGGACAAGAGATATTCCGAGCGTGTTGAGTCCCGGTAAGTTGTTGACGTTCACCGGAGTGACTTTCGAGCCTACTGGATTAGTTATGTTACCGGACTTGTCGAGGCCGGAAAAGAAGAAGTCGTTTGGGGTCACGTGATTCGGATTTTTGCAAAATTTTCCGTTCACAAACACTACAAAAAAAAATAATAATAAGCACAGACTCGTATTATGAATGATAAATTACACTCTAACTCAATAATTTAGTGACTTGTGAACAACATTTTCAAAAATAAGCACATGCATACACATAATCTATTATTCTTGGCCATTTCGAAGTGATTGGTTAACTATATTGAGGCGAATTGATAGAGAAAAAAGGTAAAGTGGAAAGCAAATTATGAAACTCAATGTCGAACCTGCAGAGCTGGTATCGTTAATGGCTACACAGAAGTCTTGAAGAGAACTAGGGTCTGAAGCTGAAGTAGTGAAGGAGAAAGCTAAAGCCAGTAAGGCAAAAGCTGGAAGAAGATGGATGATCTTCGCCATTGTTGAACAAGCTATGTGGTTGATGAACTCTGAATACTTGTTTTTTGTTCGAGGGGTGAGGAGTCTTGCTATGCACATATCCTTATTTATAGATTTCATTAGTGCTGAATAAGTCTCTATCTCTCTCTCCTCTTAGTGTCTCTCTCTGGTCTATTTCTATCTCTCTATTACTTTCTAGACTTAGTCTGGAATTCTCTCTCTCCCCGACTCTAACTTGCTCTCTTACCAAAGCACTAGAGTTGTTAAGTTTTGGATGAAAGTTTCATAGATCAACGCATACTCCTATGGCATTCATATTATGGGGTTGGTTTTTTTTTTTTTTATTATACGAAATCCGAACAATACAATATTTTCAATTTTAGACCAAAGTCTTCTCAGTTTTATTTTTGAATTTCATGTGTTGTACTACGTTGAGAATAGAGTTATACCTATGAGATTGCGCAACTTCCTTAATACAAGTGAGGCTACCACAATTACACAATTTTTGGTTATTTTTATATTCACACGATAGACTATCTCCGCAGTTGTACATAAATTATTTTTATTTTATTCTGCAAGTAAATGTTTTATTTTCGAAAAGGTAGTTTGAATAATATCCTTTTTTGGAACTTAGAATCTTCTATTCTAATGTCACGATAAATTATGGACAATATTTAATCTTCTAAACAACGTTATTTTCGGGTCAATGCAATTCAAGAATTGTGTTCTTTGACATTCATCAACTAACCACATATTTTATTCCTCTAAGAATCATGCTGTAAACTATTATTATTTGATAAGTTTGATCAAGTCAAGCCTCTTGGATTATTATGTTTAGATGAATTGATCAAACATGTTGGTTCTAAAATATTAGGATTTCATCATTTTGAATAAAGTAGAGTTCATTCAAAACTTTTTTCCTTGTTTCTCAATCTATCTCTCGTTGTAATAATTTTGAATTAAGAATACGTGACAGTGTAGTTATCGTATGATAATTTCACACGAAATTAAATAAAAATAAAATGGATTTAACTTTTAATTTAGAAAGTCTTTTTTTAATTATTTTATCCACGAAAAAAATTATTAGAATTGAGATTGAGTGAAGTTTTATTAATGAAGAAAGAATAATAAAATAAAATAGACTTTTTCTTCTCAATTAATCAACTATTATTCTTACTAACTCAAGGAATAACAACTTCGAAGAACTAGTATTTTAAAATAAATAAATAAATAAAGAGTTGTTAAGATCAACCGCCAAAGACTCGATCAGTTGTCTAAACAATTCATCCTCCAATAACAACAGAAGAGAAGTTTGTAGAATTCGATCAAATTTGAGAGACTAAGTCCCACAATCTAGTTCTGAAACAAGGACTTTCAACATCACCGAAATCTCCTCCATAGCCTCCTCGTCTGACGTCGTGAAAACGCTCAACCCGTCTGAGTTTCACTCAAAAAGATGAACTTTCGTAGGATTTTGCATACACATACCAAACACAATAAACCCGAAAATGATTTCGAAATCAAGCTTTCCCGATTTGCCATCTCAATCCACCACATGGGAATCAATCACTACGAGAGCTGATAATACCTCTAATCCCTTCTACCTCATCATCCTTCACAAATACAAACAAAATCGATGAGGTCCCGAGATTACAGTCATTTCAGATCAATTTAATCCATAATGCCAGGCTTCGAGCAATCGATCAATTTAGAGAAGTGGAGTTCCAGACGTACTTACATTAAGCTTGGTTAATCTTCTCATGCTTAACAACAGCCTCAAGTCGAGCTTCTCGTTCAAGCACGAAACATCGACTACCAATTTTCGTATGTCGTTTAAATAAATCTGCAAGTTAAATTTGATTATTATAAATTTAAATACTTGTGAAAACCCAAATGAAAGAAAAATGTATGATGAAGTTGAAATGAAAACTCTCTGAACTAATTGGTTAATCATTGTGTTCCACAACGATACATCGAATGCCGTTTAAATGAGTTATTTAATTCGATATAAAGTTAATACTCATGATATACCGAAACTGTGAAAATCGAACATGAATATCAAAAGAAAAACAAAGATTGAGCGTTCAAATTTCACAAAAACACTAACTGAATTGAAAACATTACGAGTACACAAAAGAAATTCACTATAAAAATCAACGCATAAAAAAGTACACTGTTGCAACTCAAGCATAATATATGTAATAAGTAGTATACTGAGACCCTAAGACGTGTTCATATGCAAATTATTCGTTAAGACCTATCGATTTGATCCCGATGTTACCACCACATACTTCATAATTGTTTTCCACAGTCTTTGTCGCACCCCGAGCTTTTCAGCCAAACAAAATGAAATCCAAGTCACCAAACATGAACAAGAAAAATAAAAGTTTATGCAAATCGTTCATATTTTTGTTCTAAGTTTAATCAAATGGCGGGACTCTGCCATACAACAAAATTGTTAACAAAAATTGCTAAAAAAGCATATTAAGAATTCATCAACTTGCCTTGCCAAGTTGACGTCTTCCAGATCCTGCGACTTCCCAACATTTACAAGATATCGCGTTGTCTGGTTTTTCAGCATTTGATAACTGTAAGTTATATTAAAAAACAGTAAAATTATGAATGTTAAAAAAAATATTCAAAAGATTAGAGAAATACAAGCATGGCAAGGCAGAAAATATTCCTATTAAAAATGATTTCTTATCCTGAGAAATAAATCCACTCTCGGACGAAAATTTTCTGGCAATGTTATCATTATACGAACGAGAAAGAACGAGAAAGATCAGTGTGGAAGATTCTCCTCAATTTTCTCATATCATATTCTTCGATCGAAGCCTTCCGAGTAATATCTTCACCGATCCTACATTACACCAATCATTATCATCATCGAAAGACAAATTAACAGTTCTAACAATAAAAGAGAATTTGATTTTGATTCAAACATAAGCAATAATCATTTAAATCATTCATACGAACAGCAGAAGTTAACTCACCCTCGAAAATGAACCTTTCCAAGCCGTGCAACCAATTTTGACTTTATTTTGACAAGATCATTGATCTCGGTTGAATTTTTCACGTTTTCGAAAGCAGAAAGTAGATCGTGAAGTATGTTTTCAACAAGGAACAATAGAGTTTTGCTGAGTCAAATTGAATATATAAAGTAACTAAAAAATTTGGCAAACCAGTCACAATAAAATCAGGTCATTAAACTCTAACACGATCAAACTAACGTAAGCCAAAAAGACATCACCAAATAAATATGTTTAGACGATCGATTACCTTCGGTTTGCCTATCTTTCACTAGAGCAAGTAAGTGTTCGATAGGAATTTGCGTATTTGGCTCGAGCATCACATAAGACGGGATTTGACCATCACCAGTTAAACTAATAGGGAACCATCTATGAATAGACTATCAGCATAGGGAAGTATTGTACTGCTCCTGTACATACCAGGCCCTATCTTCTTTTTTAATTCAAGACCAAGAGATTCCAGTTTTGGCGATGGCCTATTCTCATCTCTCGAAGACCGTTTAAAGGGAGGGATATACGACATTATTCAAAGAGCGATCAAACGAACGACTACCCTGAAATAGAAATATATATATATATATATATCCGAGAAGTGATGAGTTCATATTTGAGCAACTAATCAAGACTTCAATCGTAAATTTCTTTCAAACATCGTCACTCGAACATCAATCAAACGAGCAACTACTTTGTCCTTTGAAGATCATTAGTCGAAGAGCAATCAAACGAGCAACTACCCTGAATCAAAGATAAATGCATCCAAAAAGTGAAGATTTCAAGCAACTAATTGAAAATTCAACTGTAAATAATCTTTGAATTATTGTTAAAATGGACTGTAAACCATTACTTGAATAGCGATCAAACAAGCCACTACCCTGAAACCAAAAAATACAAAAGAAGTGTTGATTTCATATTGGAGCAACTAATAGAAACTTCAATTGTAAGCATCATTCAATCGTTAGAATGGAGGAATAAAAACCATTACTCGAATATCGATCAAGAATCCAATTTATTCATATTTCGATTGAAGTTAAATCACTGATTGGTCTTCAAGAAAAACCAGAATTAAAATTAGGAAAAGAAAAACACAACAAAGATTCTTTTCCGGATCTCATTTCGATCAACATTCAAGCAGATTAAAATATGGAGTAAAGAATGACACACAAGAGGCACGTCTTCGTTTTTATCCTCCACTTTCTCGAGAACCAAAACAAGCGACAAGAACTATGAAAGGAAAATACAAAGAAAGTAAAGAAATTAATGAATGAATATTTGATTACAATATCTGTTCGTCGTGTTCCCGAGAAACAAACAGACCTAGCAACCAAAAACTACTAGCAGAACTCAAGATCATTTCAACTAGCACAGAACAATCAACAAAACTTACGAATAGCACTCTTAATCTGACTGAACCAGCACGAACGACAAGACCCATGAAAGAAAATGCAGAAAAATCAATATCTGTCTCTCCACCTTCCCCTGCAGTTTTCCCGAGAAACAAACGATTAAGATTATCAAAGCTACCAACAGCACTAAAGACCCAAGAAAGAAAATACGGAAAAAGGCTAAAATTTGATGATGATTTGATGACAGACGCTGTCTGCTCTCTTTCTCTGTCTGCTACAGAATCAAATCCTTCAATGGCAGATGCCCATATCTACTATATATATATAATGCTCTGAAAAGGCAAATGGGAAAGTGTGGTCATCGAATATAACAAGTTATTTCAATTAACGAAGAATTGGTGAAAATTTAGCACGGAATTTTCATTTCCATCTACTTCCCCATATCGCTTGGAGAAGTACATGAAAATGAAACATATGTAAAGAGATCCCTCCCAACATAGCAAGACGCGTTTTGGAGCTCAATTGACAACAGATCCCATAAGAACTTCGAAGTTAAGAGAGCTTCGGCGAGAGTAATTCTAGGTTAGGTGACCTTCCAGGAAGTTCTCGCCAAACAAAGTCGTGAGGGGAGGATATTGGGCTGCGACTCAATCTCCAGAGCAGACAATATCTTGCTGGGAAAAGGGGTCGTTACATTTCAGTTTTAGACACTAAATAAAGAACAGTTAATTATTTTTTTAAACAAATTTTTATGCCTATGTCTGCAATGAACCAATCCCAGTTCTGTTAAACAATTGATCAAATCTTGAGGGTATTTTGAATAATTTAATTAGTAGTTCCATTAGTTTTAATAGAATTTTTTTGATAATTAAGAGTAATTAGTTAACTATTAAAGAAATAAAAAAATAGAGTAAACCAAAGTCCAACGGAGGGAGAGAGAGAGAGAGCCTTTCTGACTGGTTTCCCTCCATTTTCGTCTGTTTGTAGTTAAGGTCTTTGATGATTCTTTCGTAGAGCTTGATCCTTCTGGTTTGGACCCAAATGAAGAAGAGAAAGTCGTCGGCGTCGGGGACGAACCCATCTGCCATGGCGAAAGAGACGATGAAGTTGAAGAAGGAGTTGCAGAAAATAGTGGATGTGATTGTCGAGGAAGACGATTGCGGAAAGGATAAAGCTGGGAAAGCCATTAAAACTCTTTCTGCCTTGAAGGAGTTGAAATTCAGGAAACTGACGTCGTTCTATTCGAAAGGGAAAGGAGTGGCTGTTCCTGAAGAATTTTTGTGCCCTATTTCAGGAGAGCTCATGATAAACCCTGTTGCAGTGGCGAGTGGTGAGGTTAGAATTCCATCGCTGCTCTTTCTTCAAATCCATGCCATTGTTTTTGTCGGCCACATTTTTCAAGAATTTCTGAAATTCAACTTATTCTTTTGGGTCGAATCTTTGCATCAGTTGAACTTTGGCTCGATTGAGATTCTTACAGGCTTCAATCTGAAATGGGTTTTGAATAATATGATGAATTTCTTTAACAATCATACCTGAATCTTACTGTTCTTTCCTCAAATTGCAGAAAAGTTCTCCGTTCTTTTTCCTCAGATTTGCTTTACTTTTGTTTGTCCGAAATTCAAATGTTCATCCTTCAACTCATGATCTTTCATTTATCCTTTAACGTCTGGAATTATGTTCTTGCTCCTTTTTTCCTCCACGTTATCAAGAAACAGTGCATTTTCAGTATTCTGATTGTTCTCTTAAATCTTCGTTCCTTACCTCCTGGTTTCGAGTTAAGAGATCTGATATCTTTATCTGGTCATCCTTTTGCAGTCTGAATTGTTCTTTTTCTTTCTGTTCTTGTTGCCTCTAGATTAAACTGTAAAATCGAAGTATTCCCCTCTGTAATTTTGTCTGAAATGATGTTTTTGATCTTTCAGACTTATGATGAACAGTTCATTCAGAAGTGGTTTCGTGAAGTGAGCGGGACATGCCCAAAAACCAAGAAGTTTCTTTATAACGCAAACCTCACTCCTAATCGATTGGTCCAAAAAATAATCAAACAATGGTGCAGAGAAAACAAAATGGAGCTTCCGAATCCCGATCCCGATCCCATTCCCGTTCCCGACCAGGACGATCAGGACAACGAAGAACAAACGGTACGATCTGCTGATAGAACTGGTTTGGATGAATTGCTCGATGAAATGTCATCATCGTCTCTGTCAATTCAAAAACGAGCTGCAAGAGATCTTAGGGAAATAACGTCGCATTTTCCGGATTTTCGAGAACTTTTCTCATCCGACGATATTTTTCGAATGCTTAATCCACTGTTATCCGGAAGTGCTGATGTCGATCCGGTTATTCGGGAGGATTTGGTCTCAACGATTTACAACATCTCAATTAATCCGGGAGACAAGAAAATCGTCGGGGAGTGTCCAGCCGTACTTCCGATTCTGAATGCGTCGTTGTTGTTCGGGACGATCGATGGTAAAAGCAATTCAGCTGCCGCACTCGGGCTTCTGGCCGAACTTCATTCGAACAAGGTTCTGATCGGAAAATCCGGAGCTCTGAAAAACCTAATTAGTCTTTTCAAGGAAGTGGATGAATCAGCCATTAGTGATGTTTCCGAAACCATATCAGTTCTTTGCGAGAACCTCAAAAACAGAGCGAATGCGGTGGAAGAAGGATTGCTTTGGGTCGTTTTGGAGAAGATAATGCGCAGAGTTTGCGTAGATGAGCTGCTTCTGATGCTGGCGATGCAATTCGTCGACGATCAGAGGGCTGTCGAAGAAATGGCGAAGCTAGGGGCAGTGCCAATGTGTTTCGATTTGATCAGAGACTCGTCTTCTAGTGTCAGCGCAAAAGAGAATTGCCTATGGATTATTATTTCGATTTGTTCGAAAAAAGGATCGCAATGGAAATGTGTGGAGGAGGAGGAGGAGACGTACGGTACGCTCTCGGAGCTCGTGCGAAGTGGACCTTCGGCGATGATGAAGACGGCGACTGTACGTTTTCTTGAGTCGAAGCCTGGTTCTTCAACATAGCTCAGAAGTTCCCGAGGAAAGAAGGATGTTCGACGGCATTTTTGGAGAAATGAATACAGATTTCCTAAATTTGCTTCTTCCTTTTTCTTCAAGATATGCTCCTCGTGTTGATGCTAGACTGGGAGAGAGAGAGAGAGAGAGAGAGAGAGAGAGAGGCAGTCTTTCACTCTAGGGGTGAGCGCGGTCGTCGGGCCTGTTCGAAATCGGAATCGAGACCGGACCGCCAATTTTGGTTCCGATTTTTCAGTCACAAAACCCGGACCGCGAGGAATGTGGACAGAACCGAGGACCAACTTGGTTCTGACCGTGTATTTTTTTTCTAATTTGAAAAAGTTGATAATAAATCAGGAAAAAATGAATCTGATTTATACAAAAAATGGACAATAACTAAAAATAATAATACATTCAACTTATTATTTATTCACTAACAACCAAATAACACTAAAGATTATTAAAAAAAAAACTAATTTGCACCATGGACCAATTCGATCACAGTTCTTCAAGATTTTTGCATCAGAATCGTGATCTGGACGGTCAACCAATGGGACAGTTCCTAAACCGTACCATGTGCAGAATCGGCCCGAACCAGTCGGTATAGTTTAACTCGTGTTGAATTTTGGATTTGGCTCGATTCATTTAAATTAATCCAACGTAAGTATTAGTTTATTGTAACAAATGAGAGCTAAATTATGTAGATATTATTAAAATAAAATTAATTACTAATAATTGTAATAGTTATAATTTTTCATCCGAGGCGTCAAGTCACCATGCACCGAAGGTCCGCAGTGGCTCCGTAAAGTTCAACTGTACAGTCAGAATTGCCACTCTAACAGTAGGTTTCACTAATTCGTATTAATTACCAACTAAGCGTCATTAGTTGAAATAAATTTGTTATAATGATGACCCTACTTTCCAATTTGCCTTTTAGTGTAATATAGAAATACGGGTATCGGCCATTGAAGAGATTTGTTTGGGTACCAGCCTTAGAACAGAGCAGCTGGGTACTGGTAATCGAATGATCTTTGATTTTCTTGTTCTTTTTCTGTATTTTCTTTCTTGGGTTTTGTGATTTTTGCTAGTTGAAATGATTAGTAGGGCTGTTGCTTGATTCATTGTTGGGTTTGTTTGATTCTCGGGAAATCTGGAGGAGAAGACGAAGAGACATTTTTTTGCAATCAAATGATTTGTGAGATTTTTGGTTTCTTTTTTGTCCTGGGTTTTGTGATTGCTGCTAGTTGAACCGATCGTTAGTCCTGTTCGTAGCTTAATTATTTTGTCTCATTGTTTCTTGGGAAAACTGGAGGGGAAGACGAAGAGACATATTTACTGTTTCTTTCGTAGGTCGTTTCATTTGTGCTGGTTGAGTCGATTAGAAGTGTTATTAGTAGTTTTGCTGAATGATCTGTTTGGTCCTTCATTGCTAGTTGAATTGATCGTTTATAGAGTGCTCATGATGACCACTATTGTATATCTTGTAAACAGGTTTCGATTATACACTGTGATTAGAAATATAGATCATTGAAAAAAACTTCTCTCCAAGAAGTGCCAGTGTCTTCATCTTCTTCTTCAACTTCATCTTCTTCATTTCCTTCTTTCTCTGCTCTACGTTCACTGTGCCTAAAACTTGTATCAGAGCCAGAGAATGGCTTTTCCTGGCTCAACAGGGCCCTCCTCCCCTTCGCTTCTCACTTCCCCCTCTCTCCTCCAATTTCCTTCCGCAAACCCAACATTAACCACCAAATTAAACACTTCGAATTACCTGATATGGAAATCTCAGCTGCTAAACATGGTTATCGCTAATGACATGGATACCATTCTCGACGGCAGTTATTCCCCACCTCCACAGTTTCTGGACAACCTCTCTTCTCAGCCCAATCCAGATTTCAGTTCATGGCAACGGTTAAACCGGCTCCTTATGACCTGGATCTTCGCCTCCCTCTCAGAGGAGCTTCTTCCCCAAATCATTCTCTATCATACTGCCTGTGGAATCTGGACCGCTCTTGCTCGACGATTTGCATCCTTCTCTTTAGCCAGAATTACGCTTGGCTACGAAAAAAAAAAAAAAAAAAAAAACATAAATAAATAAGAGACACAATTAAAACCCTACTATTGATATACGGGCCCACCCGGCCCCACAGAATTCGGGTCACACCAATCAACAAACGCACTGACACGAATTCCACAAGAGGATCAATGGGCTACCTCGGCCCCAACAAACCGAATCAGACACTGACTCTGACAATCTCCACCTTCAACGAAATTCGGTGCAAAGAAAACGAATTGAAAACACCATTAAACACAGCTCCTCTACCCAAAGGCCAGATGGGCCAAACTCAGCATTCGATACGTCACGTTTAAGCCCGCTAAACTTGAGAGATACTGAAAAGAAATACATCTCCTCCCCATGGTTATCACTGAACTATCAGAGTTGCTGCAACGCACTCCATCTAAACATGCGACGACTCCACACAGGAATCGTTACCCTCGAACACATTCAATGCATAACTCACAGTTCCTAATGCGCTCCCGAAGTTTTAACCTTCCGCTTGTTCTGACTTTGATGATCCTATCTGACGTGAACTGAACCTGATGACTGAACATCTGAATAGGTGACTCCCGGCTCTGATGTATCCTCAGATCCAAACTGAACTCACCCGAGAAATGACTTCCTTCCGAGTTTCTCCACTTTCTCTTGGGGAAGGTGAATCACCAACGTTGAGCCTATACCCATTACATTGATGTGGAATCGTTGTAACGACCCGTTCCAGCAAGAGATGTCCGATCCGGGGATTGGGCCGCAGCCCAATATCTCCCCTCACGGCTTTGTTGGGCGGAACACTTCCCGGAAGGGTCACCAACCTGGATTACTCCGCCGAGCCATCTTAACTTCGGAGTTCTTATGGATCCGTCGTCAATGGCTCCAAAAC
>CM039514.1:5930625-6286720 GCA_022432975.1 Begonia masoniana | reverse complement strand
TTCTATAGGAAGGCACACATATTTGCATCTGCGACAGTCACGTGCATCACGCGTGACAAATTAAATCATCACTTAATTACGACGCAAAAGAGACTTAGGATAACGCTATGACAAGGCACTCTCATCTGCGATGGCAACACACAACATCTGCGCTGGCTATATACCTCACATTTCGATTAGAATTAACTCAATCATCTGCCGATGACGGGCACTACATCTTTCTGGTAGATTAACTCACATATCTAACGAGGAGTGGCCCTCCATCTGCCGATGGCATTTATACTACAGCTTCGATAGATTACCTCAATATGCCGCGATGACGTGGCAATACATCTTCCGTAAGGCGGAAGGACCTTTGCCATTCTTCCGGTATCTTGACATACTTACACATTTGCCGCTCTATAGCATAGTCTGCCGATGACGTCAGCCGGAAGACAAAGACTTGTACTATTCCGATGACGCCTCGGAAGACAGAATATTTTTTTTTTTTTTTTTTTTTTTTTTTTTTTTTTGCCGTTTTAAATTAATTCTCTGATAAGGTTGGTGCAAATCATATTTAAGCTTTTTTTTCTCATAAGAGAGCTAGCGCAGATTATTGATTCTTCCATCTTGATTTTGTGTGCCGCGTGTTATTGTTTCTCTCCCAATGCTTTTGCATGTGGGTCTGTTATTATTCATTCGATTGTTGATTGAATGTATTCACACTCTGTTCGTGGCTGAATCTGGTGATATTATGAGTGTGTTGATTGGTTGCATCCGAAGACAATAACTGGTGTTACAGACGGTGTCATAGGTGCGTTTATTAATATTCTTCATTGAAGCTCAGTCTCGGAAGAAGGTTGCCTTGGAACTCGGGAGGAGTTCTGTTTATTGACAAGGGGAACTTGTCATTTTGATCGTGGGCAAGAGGAGCTTGCCATACACGAATTTCGGGAAGAGTCATCATCGACAAGGGGAGCTTGTCACATTTGGATTCCGAGAGAAGTCATCATCAACAAGGGGATATTGTTGCGTTCAGATTCTGAAATGGATTGATTTCAAGACGAGGGGAGCTCGCAAAAACATATTTGCTGGGGAAATTAGGAAGAGACGGCGATAAAGAAAAGAGAGAGTCTTACTTTGTGTTAGACAGAGTGTCTTATAATTTTGTGAACTCGGAGAATTATTTTTAATTATGGGAGTGTCCCCGCAGACGTAGGCAATTGCCAAACTGCGTTACCAATATCTTGTCTCTTTATTTTCTGCTTTTTATTACTGTCTATTATCTCGTTTATTATCGGTGTTTCATCTAGTGTTCCACGACACCGCGTAACTAATTACGATTTTTTAATTATAAATAATATTGATAATTAAATTGATAAATTACATTATTTAATAAATGAATGACATGTCATGTCAAGGTGTAAAATTTAAGTGTAATATTTAAATGACATGCCAAGAGTAATGTTAAGCAGGGGTCGTGATGTTACAGATTTGGTTTTGAAAGTAGGAAACTTTGTACTTTAAAACCTTATATGCTCTCACGCCCACACACACACACAACGATGTATAGAGAGAGCTGAAATGGGACATCATAAATACAAGTAAACACTATTTTATTTCATTCCTGAATCATAATGATTCACTTATTTAACATATTAAAACATATTGATAATCACGTGTCACAACACAACATTGCACAACCCTAATTATTATCGTACCAGAACTGCTTTTGAAGGTAAGCGATAGTGTTCTTATCGACTTGGAAAGCGTTTGTGAGAACATCTTGAGAAATGGGAGGAGTGGATCCAAACACTGCATTAGCAATGGTAATGACTCCTGGATTTTGGCTACTGAGCGCCGCGAAGGCAACTGCATTTGTATGTCCAATGTTGAATTGAAAATGAATGAGTCCGACAGGAAAAACAAACACATCGCCTTTGTTTAGAACTTTGGTGAAGAGTTTATTTTGACCGACGGCGGGGTTGGACGTGACGAATCCAACGAGAAGAGTGCCTTCGGTCACGACTAGGATTTCAGAGGCCCGAGGGTGGGTGTGTGGAGGGTTTTGACCTTTTGGAGCATAGTCGATACGGACAAGGGATATTCCGAGCGTGTTGAGTCCCGGTAAGTTGTTGACGTTCACCGGAGTGACTTTCGAGCCTACTGGATTAGTTATGTTACCGGGCTTGTCGAGGCCGGAAAAGAAGAAGTCGTTTGGGGTCACGTGATTCGGATTTTTGCAAAATTTTCCGTTCACAAACACTACAAAAAAATAAATAATAAGCACAGACTCGTATTATGAATGATAAATTACACTCTAACTCAATAATTTAGTGACTTATGAACAACATTTTCGAAAATAAGCACATGCATACACATAATCTATTATTCTTGGTCATTTCGAAGTGATTGGTTAACTATATTGAGGCGAATTGATAGAGAAAAAAGGTAAAGTGGAAAGCAAATTATGAAACTCAATGTCGAACCTGCAGAGCTGGTATCGTTAATGGCTACACAGAAGTCTTGAAGAGAACTAGGGTCTGAAGCTGAAGTAGTGAAGGAGAAAGCTAAAGCCAGTAAGGCAAAAGCTGGAAGAAGATGAATGATCTTCGCCATTGTTGAACAAGCTATGTGGTTGATGAACTCTGAATACTTGTTTTTTGTTAGAGGGATGAGGAGTCTTGCTATGCACATATCCCTATTTATAGATTTCATTGGTGCTGAATATTGAATAAGTCTTTCTCTCTCTCCTCGTACTCTCTCTCTCTCCTCTTGGTGTCTCTCTCTTTAGTCTATTTCTATCTCTCTCTTACTTTCTCTATTAGTCTAGAACTCTCTCTCTCTCCCCTGCTCTAACTTTCTCTCTCTGACCAAAGCACAAGAAATGTTAAGTTTTGGATGAAAGTTTCAAAGGTCAACGCATACTCCTACTCCTATGGCATTCACAATATGGGGTTGGTTTATTTTTATTTTTATTATACTTAATCCGAAGAATACAATATTTTCAATTTTGGAGCAAAATCTTCTCATTTTTATTTTTGAATTTCATCTTAAAACAGTATAATACTGGGTTGAGAAGAGAGTCCTACCTATGAGATTGTGCAACTTCCTTAATACAAGTCAGGCCACCACAATTACATGATTTTCGGATATTTTTGTATTCACATGATAGACTGTCTCAGCACTTATTCTGCAAGTAAATATTTTATTTTCAAAAGGGTAATTTGAAGAATATCATTTTTTGGAACTTAAAATCTTTTATTCTAATGTCACGATAAATTAAGGACAATATTTAATCTTCTAAACAACGTTATTTTCTGGGTAAGGTTCGGGTCAATGCAATTCAAGAATTGTGTTCTTTGATGTTCATCAACTACCTACATTTCATTCCTCTAACAATCATGTTGTAAACTATTATTATTTGATAAGTTTGATCAAGTCAAACCTTTTGGATTATTATGTTTAGATGAATTGATCAAACATGTTGGCTCTAAAATATTAGGATTTCATCATTTTGAATAAAGAAGAGTTCATTCAAAACTTTTTTCCTACTTTCTCAATCTATCTCTCATCGTAATAATTTTGAATTAAGAATACGTGACAGCGTAACTTGTTATCGAATGATAATTTCACACGAAATTAAATGAAAATAAAATGGATTTAACTTTTAATTTAGAAAGTCTTTTTTTAATTATTTTATCCAAAAAAAAAATTATTAGAATTGAGATTGAATGAAGTTTTATTAATGAAGAAAGAATAATAAAATAAATTAGACTTTCTCCTCTTAATTAATCAACTATTATTCTTACTAGCTCAAGGAATGATCTTGTTCACCTTAATCTTATGCAGTTTTTAACATATTTGACTATTTGTTTCATCTTAAACAAGTTTTCTTTTAAATTCTCAAACAACTTCGAAGAACTGGTATTGCAAAATAAATAAACAAATAAATAAAAAGTCGTTAAGATCAACCGCCAAAGACTAACATTTAGTCCTCTAAACAATTCATCCTCCAATAACAACCTAAGAGAAGATTGTAGAATTCGATCAAATTTGAGAGACCAAGTCCCACAATCTAAGCAAAACTGCACCAACCAACCAGTAGTTCCGAAACAAGGCCTTTCAACATCACCGAAATCTCCTCCATAGCCTCCCCGTTTGACGTTGTAAAATGAAAACGCTCAACCTGTCTGAGTTTCACTCGAAAAGACGAACTTTCGTAGGATTTTGCATGAACATTCCAAATACAATAAACCCGAAAATGATTTCGAAATGAAGCTTTCCCGATTTTCCATCTCAATCTACCCTTCGCATGGGAATCAATCACTGCAAGAGCTGATAATACCTCTAATCACTTCTACTTCATCATCCTTCACAAACACAAACAAAATCGATGAGCTTCCGAGATTACAGTTATTTCAAATCACTTTCATCCATAATGCCAGGCTTCGAACTATTGATCAATTTAGAGCAGTGGAGTTCCAGACGTACTTACATTAAGCTTGGTTAATCTTCTCATGCTTAACAACAGCCTCAAGTCGAGCTTCTCGTTCAAGCACGAAACATCGACTACTAATTTTCGTATGTCGTTTAAATAAATCTGCAAGTTAAATTTGATTATTATAAAGTTAAATTTGAAAACCCAAATTAAAGAAAAATGTATGATGAAATTGAAATGAAAACTCTCTAAACTAATTGGTTAATCAGTGTGTTCCCCAACGATACATCGAATGTCGTTTAAATGAATCCGTAAGTTATTTAATTCGATATAAAGTTAATACTCATGATATACCAGAAGTGTGAAAATCGAACATGAATATCAAAAGAAAAACAAAAATTGTGTAACGGCCCAATCCCCTGATCCACTCCCCCAGCCTAGGCCCACAGCCCCAACCGGCGAGAGTGACCAGCCTCATGTCCGTGCATCACTGCCACGTGGCAGCCACACAGGCCCACCACGTGTACTCACGGTCTTCTCCCCCCTGGAAAGGGAGTTTTTGCCTTCCCCCTCACTCGAACCCTTGACCTCCAGGACATGATCCAAGGGCTACAAGTGAGGAGTACCACTTGAACTAGTAGCACAGCGGCGCCGGATCCCATGAGAACTCCGAAGTTAAGCGTGCTTCGGCGAGAGTAGTACCAGGTTGGGTGACCAACTGGGAAGTCCTCGTGTGTACTAGTTCAAGTGGTACTCCTCACTTGTAGCCCTTGGATCATGTCCTGGAGGTCAAGGGTTCGAGTGGGGGGGAAGGCAAAAACTCCCTTTCCAGGGGGGAGAAGACCGTGAGTACACGTGGTGGGCCTGTGTGGCTGCCACGTGGCAGTGATGCACGGACATGAGGCTGGTCACTCTCGCCGGTTGGGGCTGTGGGCCTAGGCTCGGGGAGTGGATCAGGGGATTGGGCCGTTACAAAAAAGGCGCCTTTTTTGTAACAACCCCCCCACACCTCTAGGGCCGGCCTCCCGCACCCAGGCAATGGCAAGTTGTACTCACGGTCTTCTCCCCCCTGGAAAGGGAGTTTTTGCCTTCCCCCCCACTCGAACCCTTGACCTCCAGGACATGATCCAAGGGCTACAAGTGAGGAGTACCACTTGAAGCACGCTTGTACTACTCTCGCCGAAGCACGCTTAACTTCGGAGTTCTCATGGGATCCGGCGCCGCTGTGCTACTAGTTCAAGTGGTACTCCTCACTTGTAGCCCTTGGATCATGTCCTGGAGGTCAAGGGTTCGAGTGGGGGGGAAGGCAAAAACTCCCTTTCCAGGGGGGAGAAGACCGTGAGTACAACTTGCCCTGGCCTGGGTGCGGGAGGCCGGCCCTAGAGGTGTGGGGGGGTTGTTACAAAAAAGGCGCCTTTTTTGTAACAACCCCCCCACACCTCTAGGGCCGGCCTCCCGCACCCAGGCAGGGCAAGTTGTACTCACGGTCTTCTCCCCCCTGGAAAGGGAGTTTTTGCCTTCCCCCCCACTCGAACCCTTGACCTCCAGGACATGATCCAAGGGCTACAAGTGAGGAGTACCACTGAAGCACGCTGTACTACTCTCGCCGAAGCACGCTTAACTTCGGAGTTCTCATGGGATCCGGCGCCGCTGTGCTACTAGTTCAAGTGGTACTCCTCACTTGTAGCCCTTGGATCATGTCCTGGAGGTCAAGGGTTCGAGTGGGGGGGAAGGCAAAAACTCCCTTTCCAGGGGGGAGAAGACCGTGAGTACACGTGGTGGTCCTGTGTGGCTGCACGGCAGTGATGCACGGACATGAGGCTGGTCACTCTCGCCGGTTGGGGCTGTGGGCCTAGGCTCGGGGAGTGGATCAGGGGATTGGCCGTTACAAAAAAGGCGCCTTTTTTGTAACAACCCCCCCACAGGTACACCTCTAGGCCTGCCTCCTCACCCAGGCCAGGGCAAGTTGTACTCACGGTCTTCTCCCCCCTGGAAAGGGAGTTTTTGCCTTCCCCCCCACTCGAACCCTTGACCTCCAGGACATGATCCAAGGGCTACAAGTGAGGAGTACCACTTGAACTAGTAGCACAGCGGCGCCGGATCCCATGAGAACTCCGAAGTTAAGCGTGCTTCGGCGAGAGTAGTACCAGGTTGGGTGACCCAACTGGGAAGTCCTCGTGTTGTACTAGTTCAAGTGGTACTCCTCACTTGTAGCCCTTGGATCATGTCTGGAGGTCAAGGGTTCGAGTGGGGGGGAAGGCAAAAACTCCTTTCCAGGGGGGAGAAGACCGTGAGTACACGTGTGTGGGCCTGCATGTGTGGGGGGCTGCCACGTGGCCGGAGTGATGCACGGACATGAGTTGGTTCACTCTCGCGGTTGGGGCTGTGGGCCTAGGCTCGGGGAGTGGATCAGGGGATTGGGGCGTTACAAAAAAGGCGCCTTTTTTGTAACAACCCCCCCACCACCTATAGGGCCGGCCTCCCGCACCCAGGCAATGGCAAGTTGTACTCACGGTCTTCTCCCCCCTGGAAAGGGAGTTTTTTGCCTTCCCCCCCACTCGAACCCTTGACCTCCAGGACATGATCCAAGGGCTACAAGTGAGGAGTACCACTTGAAGCACGCTTGTACTACTCTCGCCGAAGCACGCTTAACTTCGGAGTTCTCATGGGATCCGGCGCCGCTGTGCTACTAGTTCAAGTGGTACTCCTCACTTGTAGCCCTTGGATCATGTCCTGGAGGTCAAGGGTTCGAGTGGGGGGGAAGGCAAAAACTCCCTTTCCAGGGGGGAGAAGACCGTGAGTACAACTTGCCCTGGCCTGGGTGCGGGAGGCCGGCCCTAGAGGTGTGGGGGGGTTGTTACAAAAAAGGCGCCTTTTTTGTAACAACCCCCCCACACCTCTAGGGCCGGCCTCAAGGGGGGAGAAGACCGTGAGTACAACTTGCCCTGGCCTGGGTGCGGGAGGCCGGCCCTAGAGGTGTGGGGGGGTTGTTACAAATTGAGCGTTCAGATTTTACAAAAACACTATCTGAATTGAAAAAATTACGAGTACACAAGAGAAATTCACTATGAAAATCAACGCATAAGTACACTGATGAACTCAAGCATAATATATGTAATAAGTAGTATACTGAGACCCTAAGACGTGTTCATACGGAAATTATTCGTTAAGACCTATCGACTTGATCCCGATGTTACCACCACATACTTCATAATTTTTTTTCCACAATCTTTGTCGCACCCCAAGCTTTTCAGCCAAACAAAATGAAATCCAAGTCACCAAACACGAACAAGAAAAATAAAAGTTTATGCAAATCGTTCGTATTTTTATTCCAAGTTTAATCAAACAGCGGGACTCTGCCATACAACAAAATTGTTAACAAAAATTGCTAAAAAAGCAGATTCAGAATTCATCAACTTGCCTTGCCAAATTGATGTCTTCCAGATCCTGGGACTTCCCAACATTTACAAGATATGGCGTTGTCTGGTTTTTCAGCATCTGATAACTGCAAGTTATATTAAAAAACAGCAAAAATTATGAATTTGTAAAAAAAAAATATTCAAAAGATTAGAGAAATACAAACATGGCAAGGCAGAAAATACTCGTATTAAAAATGATTTCTTATCTTGAGAAATAAATCCACTCTCGGACGAAAATTTTCTGGCGATGTTATCATTATACGAATGAGAAAGATCAGTGTGGAAGATTCTCTTCAATTTTCGATCAAAGCCTTCCCGGTAATATCTTGACCGATCCTACATTACACCAATCCTTATCATCATCGAAGGACAAATTAACAGCTCTAACAATGAAAGAGAATTTGATTTTGATTCAAACAGAAGCAATAATCATTTAAATCATTCATACGAACAGCAAAAGTTAACTCACCCTCGAAAATGAACTTTTCCGAGCCGTGCAACCAATTTTGGCTTTATTTTGACAAGATTATCGATCTCGGTTGAATTCTTCACGTTTTCAGCAACCAGTTCCCAAGGCCTCTCTTCTGATAAATCATTTTCTGTAATTTCTACATAACATTCAATTTGATCCCTTGACATCGAACAATATTACTGAAAAAAGATAAAATTAAACACTAAGATTTTACATAGAAAATCCGAACGAAGAAAAATCATGGGTAGATACAAAATTTACTAACAAAAGATCAAGGAACAATAGAGTTTTGCTGAGTCAAACTGAATTTATAAAGTAACTAAAAAACTTGGCAAACCAGACACAATAAAATCAGGTCATTAAACTCTAACACGATCAAACTAACATAAGCCAAAAAACATCATCAAATAAATGTGTTTAGACGATCGATTACGTTCGGTTTGCCGATCTTTCACTGGAGCAGTGTTCGATAGTGTTACTATCAATATGTGTTGGCATTGATTTGTTTAGCAAATTAATTAATGTGTTGACATTGATTTGTTTGGCATATTAATTAAAGTGTTGACTTTGTTTATCTTGAAAATTAAATAAAAATTGCAGTATTATTCAGTTGCAAAGCATGCAGATTTTGTGGAGATTATGGTACCAAATATAAACAGAATATTTATTTTTTGTAAGTTTGAAAAACAAGGAAAGTTGGTTACTTGGAAATCAAGTTATCAATTATATTTATCTATGGAATGCCGATTTGAAGAGTATGAATTTTGTGTATCATAACACAGAGCAAGATTCGTGATCCAACTATTCTAGGATTCAAATCTGTTTTATTCTGGTACTTTCCATCCATAAGTATCGCAAAGAGTGTTTGTAACACCCCGAGTTTTCTGAACCCGGTTTGTTACTCATAAACCCGAACATAACTAAAAAAATTTCGGACCAAATTTAAAACTTCGTTCGAAAGTCAAGTTTAAACGTTTGCTAAAAACATAACACTTGCAGCGGAAATCTTTGAGCAAAGCAAAGTTAAGCAAAACTATAAAATAGTGTTTTAATAATCAATTAAAATGTTAAGAAGATAATTCGGCCGGAAGAGATGAAGGTTTAGGCGTGAAATACTTAAAGTTTATAAAAGTCAAACACATCATCCGCTGAACAAAGTCAACAAAAAGGGCTTAACCAAACCGAAGGCTTCCACCGATGACGTCAGCCGGATGAATCATTCATCCAACCTCTGCCGATCGCAAAACGACAAGTTTTGCTCCTCGCCTCTACCGATGACGTCAGCCGGATGATTCATTCATCCAGCCTTTGCCGACCACAAGACGACAATTTTCTTCCTACATCTTCCGGTAAGTTTAATACACAACATCCACCGGTCACTAAACGACAAGACTTCTACTACGTCTTCCGATAGGTTTAATACACTACATCCACCGGTCACTAAACAACAAGACTTCTACTACGTCTTCCGATAGGTTTAATACGCTACATCCACCGGTCACTAAACGACAAATTACATCCTACATCATCCGATGGATTTAACACTCGACATCACCCGGTCACAAAACGACAAATTTTCTACTTATATCTTCCGAAGGCTTCCACCGAAGACTCCATCCGATGACTTTACTGAAGATATCATCCGATGGCTTTACTGAAGACATCATCTGATAGACAACAGAACAATTACTCAACATCCGCCGATAGACATCATCTATCAACAGAGAACAGAGCGACATTTCAACTTCTCCTTGCTATACAAACACAACTCTAACTACAGAAAGAAATTTACTTACTTCACTGAAACCATTCAGAAACAATTCAAATCATTGCATTACTCAAAATCCAGTAAGAACCAACATTAAAACCCAACAGAATACTGTTATAAGAAAATCTCAAAAACGTATTCAAAATATTGAAACCACTACTGTCATGAAAACCCAATATACTCAAATTGAAACATTGTCAACTAAACCTTCACACCAACTGACATCAGTTAAACCGCTCCATCAACTGCCGGATTGTTACATAGATGCACTCCTCCAACCAGACTAGTCCTCAGCAAATTGAGTAAACACACCTGCTGTCACTTCTTCACATACATCACAAAACTCATCTATTAGCCTAATACTAAGTAAGCAAAGCAAATGATGAAATGAAAAGCTAAAACATCAATTCTATTCATGCAGTTTCTACTTTCACTCCTCAATTATGTTTACTTTCGTTTACTCATCTGATCCCTGATACAATGGGAGGTGGATCAATTATCTCAAGGTATGTATCCTCTTACTCAATTAAGGGGCGGATTAGTTCCCTTAACAGCTGATTTGATCCCTGATACAATGGGAGGTGGATCAATTATCCCAAGGTATGTATCCTCTTACTCAATTAAGGGGCGGATTAGTTCCCTTAAAAGTTATTCTGTAGCAATCTGTTCACACTTCTCCATGTTGCTCATGTAAATTCATTTTCGTTTTTCTTTCAAAATATGATGCATGACAAACTGAAAAGGAAAACATATATTCACGCATAAACAGACCCTACTGTTTTGTGAAGTAGGCCCGAAGGCACATACAAACTTTACTTACCTGGCTTCCCAAGAGGTTTCTGGTTGTAGGATATTCTGAGAGCTGGCTCACCTAAAACATAAGCACAGCATTACTTAAACTTCATTCTAAACATTCGAAAATCTAAGGGGCTAGTCCTGGGAGTTCTTTTCTTCACCATTCCCGATTTAACACTAAACCCCGAATCCCATCCCTCACTCATAGCACTTCTAAAACGCATACATTGTCATCCTTCAGTTACCTAGACACTAAAACAGCAAGTAATCGAATCAAAACTTACCTTGGTTGGAGGAAATCGGAGGAGAAATCGCCTAGAGGTTCCTGCTAAAGAACTGATGGCCGAGAGAGAAATGGATAAACAGAATGGCGGCTACAGTGCATTAAACCCAAAACCTCTTTCCTTAAATACGTTATCCACTTTTTAAATTGCTAATTACCCTTTTGTCCTTGTATAGCTATTAACTAACCTAATCACTTTCTCTCCCGATTCTTCCATAAAATTAGCACATCATAATTGATAAATTAAATTTTAGTTTAATAGGACCAGGTGCTACAGTGTTACGACTCCGGATTTTGTGATTGCGGTTTCCTTATATTGTGCATTTTGTTTTGGAAAGCGTCTATCCTTCAAAGAAGAGATGCGCGGAATATTGATTCTTCTCTCACAATTACTTGTGTCGTAAGCTGCCGTTATTTTCCTCTCTCACGCTTTTGCGAGTGGGTGCGTTATTGTTTGTTTCAGTCTCTGTTGACTATTTTCCACACTCTACCTCTGTTGGATTTCATTGTTATATGAGTGTGTGGTTTGGTGTGCATCATAAGACAATGATTGGTGTCACAAGCGGTGTCATAGGAGTGCTCTTCTTTATTCTTCATTGAAGCTTAGTATCGGGAGGAGGCTGCACTCGAACTCGGGAGGAGTTTTATTTATTGACAAGGGGAGCTTGTCATTCTAATCGTGGGCAAGGGGATCTTGTCATACACGGATTCCAGGAGGAGTCATTATCGACAAGGGGAGTTTGTCGCATTCAGATCTCGGGAGAGATCGTTTCAAAGTCGAGGGGAGTTCACAAAAACAGTTTCTTTGGGAAAGTTAGGAAGAGACGGTGACAAAGATAAAATGGAGTCTTTATTTGTATAAGTCCGGTTGTCTTGCAACTTTGTAAACTCTTTGAAATATTTTTAATTCTATGCGTGGCCCCGCAGACGTAGGCACGTTGCCGAATTGCGTTACCAATTTCGTGTCTCCTTACTTTACGCATTTTATTCTGTCCATTATTGTTGTTCACTATTGGAGTCACAACTAATGTTACGACACCAACGCAACTAATCACAATTTCATATAGGAATTTGCGTATTTGGCTCGAGCTTCACATAAGACAGATTTGACCATCACCAGTTAAACCAATAGGGAACCATCTATGAATAGAGTATCAGCATAGGGAAGTCTTGTACTGCTCCTGTACATACTAGGCCCTATCTTCTTTTTTAATTCAAGACCAAGAGATTCCGGTTTTGGCGACCTATTCTCATCTCTCAAAGACCGTTTAAAGGGAGGGATATACGACATTATTCAAAGAGCGATCAAATGAACAACTATCCTGAAACAGAAAAAAAAAATATATCCAAGAACTGATGAGTTCATATTTGAGCAACTAATCAAGACTTCAATTGTAAATTTCTTTCAGACATCGTTACTCGAACATTGATCAAACAAGCAACTACTTTGTTTTTGGAAGATCATTAGTCGAAGAGCAATCAAATGAGCAACTACCCTGAATCAAAGATAAATGCATCCAAAAAGTGAAATTTCAAGCAACTAATTGAAACGTCAACTGTAAATAATCTTTGAATTATTGTTCAAATGGACTATAAACCATTACTTGAATAGCGATCAAACAAGCCACTTCCCTGAACCGAAAAATACAAAAGAGGTGTTGATTTCATATTGGAGCAACTAACAGAAACTTCAATAGTAAGCATCATTCAATCGTTAGAATGGAGGAATAAAAACCATTACTCGAATATCGATCAAGAATCCAATTTATTCATATTTCGATTGAAGTTAAATCACTGATTGGTCTTCAAGAAAAACCAGAATAAAAATCAGGAAAAGAAAAACACAACAAAGATTCTTTTCCGGATCTCATTTCGATCAACATTCAAGCAGATTAAAATATGGAGTAAAGAATGACACACGAGAGGCACGTCTTCGTTTTTATCCTCCACTTTCTCGAGAACCAAAACAAGCGACAAGAACTATGAAAGGAAAATACAAAGAAAGTAAAGAAATTGATGAATGAACATTTGATTACAAAATCTGTTCGTCGTTTTCCCGAGAAACAAACAGACCAAGCAACCAAAAACTACTAGCAGAACTCAAGATCATTTCAACTAGCACATAACAATCAACAAAACTTACGAATAGCACTCTTAATCTGACTGAACCAGCACGAACGACAAGACCCATGAAAGAAAATGCAGAAAAATCAATGTCTGTCTCTCCACCTTCCCCTGCAGTTTTCCCGAGAAACAAACGATTAAGATTATCAAAGCTACCAACAGCAGTAATGACCCAAGAAAGAAAATACGGAAAAAGGACTAAAATTGAACGATGATTTGATTACAGACGCTGTCTGCTCTCTTTCTCTGTCTGCTACTGGATCAAATCTTTCAATGGCAGATACCCAAATCTACTATATATATATGCTCTAAAATGGCAAATGGGAAAGTGTGATCATCTAATATAACAAGTTTATTTCAATTAACGAAGAATTGGTGAAAATTTAGCACGGAATTTTCAGTTTTAGACACTAACTTAAGAACAGTTAATTATTTTTCTAAACAAATTTTTATGCCTATGTCTGCAATGAACCAATCCCAGTTCTGTTAAACAATTGATCAAATCTTGAGGGTATTTTGAATAATTTATTTAGTAGTTCCATTAGTTTTAATAGAATTTTTTTGATAATTAAGAGTAATTAGTTAGCTATTAAAGAAATAAAAAAATAGAGTAAACCAGAGTCCAACGGAGGGAGAGAGAAAGAGAGCCTTTCTGACTGGTTTCCCTCCATTTTCGTCTGTTTGTAGTTAAGGTCTTTGATGATTCTTTCGTAGAGCTTGATCCTTCTGGTTTGGACCCAAATGAAGAAGAGAAAGTCGTCGGCGTCGGGGACGAACCCATCTGCCATGGCAAAAGAGACGATGAAGTTGAAGAAGGAGTTGCAGAAAATAGTGGATGTGATTGTCGAGGAAGACGATTGCGGAAAGGATAAAGCTGGGAAAGCCATTAAAACTCTTTCTGCCTTGAAGGAGTTGAAATTCAGGAAACTGACGTCGTTCTATTCGAAAGGGAAAGGAGTGGCTGTTCCTGAAGAATTTTTGTGCCCTATTTCAGGAGAGCTCATGATAAACCCTGTTGCAGTGACGAGTGGTGAGGTTAGAATTCCATCGCTGCTCTTTCTTCAAATCCATGCGATTGTTTTTGTCGGCCACATTTTTCAAGAATTTCTGAAACTCAACTCATTCTTTTGGGTCGAATCTTTGCATCAGTTGAACTTTGGCTCGATTGAGATTCTTACAGGCTTCAATCTGAAATGGGTTTTGAATAATATGATGAATTTCTTTAAGAATCATCATACCTGAATCTTACTGTTCTTTCTTCAAATTGCAGAAAAGTTCTCCGTTCTTTTTCCTCAGATTTGCTTTTCTTTTGTTTTTCCGAAATTCAAATGTTCATCCTTCAACTCATGATCTTTCATTGATCCTTTTACGTCTGGAATTATGTTCTCCTGTTGTGAGAAGGACCTGGACCTCCAAATGGGATTACGTAGCTGGGCTGCGAAGGGTAAACGCAGCAGAAGAAGCCGCCACCGTCAGCCCAAACCCGAGTCAGCTAAGAAGACAGCTGACGTGGCAAACCGTTAGGAAGCTCCATTATAGCGAGCTGCTGCAAGGAGCAAAGGCGTGGAATGAATGAAATTGTCTGTTTTTATTTAGATTCCTTTACCGTTTTCCTTCTTTTAGTTTTCTCTTGCCTCCCTATCCTGTAAACGCTTGTGAGAATTCCGGCAAGTTTCTATCAAATATAGCATTCTCACAACAGTGGTATCAGAGACTTCCGATCTACAATGGCAGAGACCCGCGCTAAATCTAACGACGAAACTCTGAAAAAACTTTCCGGCGGCTACCAGGACCTGCAGAAGATGGTCACGGAGGTGGAGCAGAGCATACGCGAACTTCGTGTCCAACACGATGCCTTGCAATCGGATCTGACCGTCAAACACGATGCGGTGATGACCATTCTCACCAACCTTGCTCGAAACATTCCGGAGATGGGGCAGCGATCAACAGCAGCTTCTGACGTGAAACTGAAACAACCGATGACGGGGGACTCATCTCTTCCTTCCGCCAGCTCCCCGGTGCCACCCGACCCATACAAATCCACGTTTCCCAGTGACTCTATTCCGCATTCACATAAACAACATCCCTGGAACCCGTGGCCGACTCCACCGGCCAGATTACCTCTCTATCCCCCGTCCACAGCTGCTCACCCACGTCTTGATCAGCAACACATGAGATTCCCAAAACTGGAACTACCATATTTCAGCGGCGACAACCCTCGCGAATGGATTCGGAAAGCAGATCGTTATTTTGATTTACATCACGTCCCTGACAATCAAAAACTGGAGATGGCCGAGCTGTTCCTACGCGACAAATCGGATGTGTGGTACCAAGGTTGGGCAGTGACGAGGCCTGGAGCTACCTGGGGACAATTTACAGTGGCTCTGTGCAATCGTTTCTCGTCTAATCCCGGCAAGGATATTCTGGAGACGCTTAGTAAGGTGACTCAATCAGGCACGGTTGCGGAATACTTGGAGAAATTCGAGGAGCTGAAAGCCCAGGCCCAACCACGCTTACCCGAAATGCCTGAATCTTTCTGGATTGCTGGCTTCACCAGTGGTCTGAGAGATGAAATTCGAGCAATGGCCCGCATCACACGACCGACGACTTTGGAGCAGGCGATAGAAGCCGCCACTCTTCAGGAGACCGCCCTCGGCGTCCTGAGCAAAGGTTGGCGGCCTGGCCGACATCCCCCTCAATCTAAGTGGGTTGAACCACCCAAGGCGATTCCGTCACCTCCTCCGTCCAGCGACACCGACAAAACATCTGAACCACAACCAATACAGCGAATTCCACAGGCTGATTTACAAATTAAGAAGCGAATGGGACTCTGTTTCAAGTGCGATGAGAAGTATTCCGTGGGGCACGTCTGCAAGAATCGTTCCCTCAATGTTCTCATCGTCGAGTCTGGTGAGGATGACAATGCGGCTTCTGCCCCAGATAATGACTCCGGCCCAGAACGAGAGTCTATTCCTCCGGCTGTTTCCCTGCATGCCCTTGTCGGCCAGACCAACAACTCCACAGTCAGAATCCCGGGTTGTTTAGGACAACAGCATATCTCCCTTCTCATCGATAGTGGCAGCACGAATAGTTTCCTCGCGGAGGGTTTAGCAGCCCATTTCCGCCTACCACTTCTCGCCGGAAAATCCTGCACAGTCATTGTTGCCAATGGGGAGAAACTGATTAGCAATGAGCTCGTCGAACCAGTGACTTGGACGATGTTGAACCTTCCTTTCACCTTTCCGTTGCGAACTTTGAAATTTGGGGGGAGTGACATCATTCTGGGCATTGATTGGATTATTCATCACAGCCCACTGACCTTTGATCCATCCAATAACCAGCTATTGATCCACTACGAAGGCCAACCCTTATCCCTTCCTTATGCCAGTCCAAAGGAGGCCATTGAAATACCCAACACGAAATCCCTCCGATCATGCTGGAAGAGACAGCCCTACGTGTATCTCGCCCAAATTCTGGTCATACGGGCAGAGCCTGAACTAAGCCGACCCGACTGCATTCAGGTCATTCTTCACGACTTCGCTGATGTTTTTGCCCAGCCTACGGGGTTGCCACCCGAACGTGACTTGGATCACCGGATTCCCTTATCCGCCGACGCCAAACCATTTAAGATTGCCCCATACCGTTGCCCATTCTCGCAAAAATCCGAGATCGAGAAGTTAGTCCAGGAAATGTTGCGAGATGGGATAATCGAGGCCAGCCACAGTCCATTCGCGTCACCAGTCCTTCTGGTTAGGAAGAAAGATGGCCAGTGGCGTTTTTGTGTCGATTATCGGCAGCTTAACGCCCTCACTATCAAGGACAAATTTCCGATGCCTATTATCGACGAACTTCTGGATGAACTTCACGGGTCTTCCTTCTTTTCCAAAATAGACCTGCGTGCGGGATACCACCAGATTCGGGTTCGGAAGGAAGACTGCCACAAGACAGCTTTCAAGACTCACCATGGCCTGTATGAGTTCAAGGTCATGCCCTTCGGACTAACGAACGCGCCGGCCACGTTTCAGGCAATTATGAACACCATTTTCCAGCCCTTCCTTCGGAAATTCGTCCTGGTTTTCTTCGACGATATCCTTATATACAGTCCTACCCTGGAGACTCATTGTACACATCTTAAACAAGTCCTGACTCAGTTGCGTCACCATAAACTAGTGGCCAGGGAATCCAAGTGTGCCTTCGGCCAGCAGGAGGTGAGTTATTTGGGACACATTATTTCCCGGGCAGGAGTCAAAGCTGATCCTGCCAAGATCGCCGCAATGGTGAATTGTGTAACGCCCCGAGTTATCTGAACCCGGTTCGCTACACCTCACTCTATCATGACTCAGAAAATTCGGGTAAATTTAAAACTTCATTCAATATTCACAATTTGACATTTTCCAAACATTCAAACATTTGAAAACTTTGCAGCGGAAAATCATTTAAAACAACAATGAAGTTGGACAGACTGTAGAAAACATCGTTGGGGTGATTAACGGAAATGTTGAAGTCACCTGCCGACGACAAAGTCAACGAAAGAAGCAAAAATAGAAAACCGAAAGCTCCTGCCGATGACGTCAGCCGGAAGGAATAAAAATAAAAGACATCACTCGGTAGGCTTCATCTACCGATGACGTGTACAAACAATGCAACACCCTCTGCCGATAACGTCTACACCGCTTCTCTCTCGACTTCATCTGCCGATGACGTCAACATGACTTCATCTGCCGGTGAAGTCAACATGACTTCATCTGCCGGTGAAGTCAACATAACTTCATCTGCCGATGAAGTCAGTGCAATTTCATCTATCAACAGACAAACACACATCATCTTCCGATAACGACATTATGACTCTTTCCGATAGAATTAAAATACACACTACATCTTCCGATCGAATAAACTACATCTGCCGACACGTGCTTTTCACGTGACTCCATAAGACATCTACCGATAGACTTTCATCTTCCGATAGACAAAACTCTCAATCACTCCACCCCATACCGATAGATTCACACTTCCGATTGACAAAACACACGACATTTACTAATCACAAATTCATCTTAAACAAGAACAACTCTGACTACCCGGGAATACTTACACATGGTACTAGAAACGCTTTAAACTATCCAAATCCTTATATTTTTCAAAATTCAGTAAAAGCAAATGTTAAAATTAATCAGAATGCGATTATCGAAAACCTCAAAATGTATCCAAAACATTAAACAATCAGAACTACTTCTGTCGTTAGGAAAAGAGACTCAACCAACACTCAACTGAAACTTAGTTCACTGAACCTTCCCTTCAACAGACACCAGTTAAACCGCCTCACCAAATGCTGAAATCAGTGGCATGAAGGTGCTCCTCCAATCTCATCTATCCGTCTGCAAACTCAGAAAATTCACCTGATGAATTCTCAACACCTACATCACAAAACTCATCTATTAGCCTAAGGCTAAGCAAGTAAAGCAATAATGAATGAAAAGCTGAAAACACAATATCCTAATATGCAGTTTCTACTTTTCTCATCTCTGTTACATATTCGTCGTTATAATCGGATTCCTCTCTAAATTGGGAGTTGAATCACTTCTCCCAAAGTATGAACATCCCTGTCTCATTAGGAGTTGGATTAATTCTCCTAACAGTGAATATATATACTGATCAATGTTCAGATCCACTTCGAAATTGGGAGTTGGATCAGTTTTCCCAAAGTATGATCCCTGGCTCATTAAGGGTTGGATTAATTCCCTTAACAGAAAATATTTCACATAAATCACTTCAGAATGTTCACTTCCTCACTATATCAAAACATGTAAACTCATTTTCGTATACTTTCAAATATATGATGCATGAAACAGGAAAACATTCAAACACACCAATATCCTAATGTTCTGTGATGTAGGCCCGAAGGCACAAGCAAACTTTACTTACCTGGATTCCTAGCAAATGCTCGGCTAAGAGCTACTTTGAGGGTTTGTTCACCTATATTCATAAACAGAATGTTAAACCTTAATCTAAGCTATTCAGAAATCTAAGGAGTTGGTTTGACATTTCTATTTATCTAACATTCCCGATTCTGCTCTAATCCTCAAGCAGAATCTCTCACTCGCAACATTATAAAAATGCATACATTGGGATCCTTAAGCTACCTAGGTACTAAAATCAGCGATTAATCGAATCAAAGCTCACCTTGGTTGGAGGAATCAGTGAGGAAATCGCCTAGAGAGCTCTGCTGGATTGAGCTGAAAACCGAGAGTGAAATGAGTATGACGGCTATACCTCATTCAACCTTTCCTTAAATATGATATCCATAACATAAATTGACAATTACCCTTATGCCCTCACTTAGTTACTCATTAACCTAATTGATTTTACCCCTAATTTTATTCTATAAAATTCACACTTAGAAGATTAATAGGTCATTTTAATTCTAATAACCGGGTGTTACAATCTACCCTCTCCTTCTACTGTCAAGCAACTTCGGGGATTCTTGGGATTGACGGGATATTATCGGAAGTTTATTCGCGGGTATGGTATCCTGGCCAGACCTCTCACGACCTTATTAAAAAAGAATGCCTTCGTCTGGAACCAGGAGTCTCAGGAAGCTTTCAGTATCCTTAAAAACGCCATGCTCGAGCCGCCTGTATTAGCTCTACCCGATTTCTCTCAACCGTTCACTATTCAGACCGACGCCTGCCAAGGGGGTATGGGAGCTGTTTTGATGCAGAATCACAAGGTTATTGCATTTATGAGTAAACCTTTCAACTCGCGTAGCCTGGGTTTATCCATTTATGAAAAAGAGCTGCTGGCTTTAGTCTCTGCTGTCCACCTTTGGCGACATTACTTGGTAGGCAACCGATTCGTGATTCAGACAGATCATCAATCCCTCAAGTATCTTTTAGAACAGCGTATCACTACCCCGTTGCAGCAAAAGTGGCTGTCTAAATTATTGGGGTTAGATTACTTAATCGAATACCGACAGGGCAAACATAACATTGTGGCGGATGCTCTCTCTCGAGTTCCTACCCTGCCCTCATCAGATGACTCACACTGCTTGGCTTTATCTATCGCGACACCCCAATGGATACAGGAGGTTTTATCTAGTTATGAAGGTGATGATTGGGTGGCTACTTTGATCACTAAACTATCCGTTGACAGTGTTCAGGACCCTCACTTTTCTGTTTCTCAAGGCATCATACGTTTTAAGGGCAGGTTGGTCTTGGGACGGGGAAATTCTATCCGATCCAAGGTTCTCCAAACTTTGCATGACTCGGCAGAGGGCGGGCATTCAGGGGTTCAAGCCACTCTCCACCGTACCAAGGCGTTATTCTGGTGGCCAGGGCTTTCTACAGAGGTGCGGGACTACATCCGAGAGTGTGACATTTGTCAGCGTTGCAAACACGAACACCTCCCATATCCCGGCCTCCTCCAACCTCTTCCCATTCCCAAACATCCCTGGACTCATATTGCCATGGACTTCGTCGAAGGCCTCCCCAGCTCCCTTCACTCCAACTGTGTTCTGGTCGTCATCGATCGTTTCACAAAGTTTGCACATTTTCTGGCCCTCCGACACCCATTCACAGCAGTTCAGGTGGCGAACTTGTTTCTGGATAATATCTTCAAGTTGCATGGTCTGCCTCAATCCATCGTTTCCGACAGAGACCCAATTTTTCTGTCTACATTTTGGCAATCGGTTTTCTCTTCTCTGGGTACTACCTTGAACATGTCAACGGCATACCACCCTGAATCCGATGGCCAAACCGAGCGCTTAAATCAATGCCTGGAGATGTATTTGCGATGCATGACGTTCCGGAAGCCTTCAGCATGGCGGCAATGGCTTCCTCTAGCCGAGTGGTGGTATAACACCACGTTACAAACAGCTATTCGTCTGACGCCCTTTGAAGCTCTCTATGGTTATCCTCCTCCCAGGTTGGTTTTAGGACCTTATTTACAGTCCAAATCAGCAGCAGCCGATGGGTTCTTACAGGATCGTCATTCTATGGACACTTTGTTAAAAGAGAACATAGCACAAGCTCAGAACAGGATGAAAGTTTACGCCGATCGTCACCGCACTGAACGCAGTTTCCAGCCGGCGGATTGGGTTTATCTTAAACTCCAACCTTATCGACAACTTTCTGTCGCTTCCAGACAATCTCACAAGTTGGCTCCAAAATATTTCGGCCCCTTTGAAATTCTGTCTCGCGTGGGTCAGGTTGCTTATCGGTTAGCTTTACCAGAGGGAGCTCGCATCCACCCTGTTTTTCACGTCTCCCTTCTCAAAAAGACCATTGGCAAACAAGCTTTGTCATCTCCTCTGCTTCCTCCCGATTTCTACTCCAATGATTCCACTGAAGTTCCTCTCCGACTCCTTCAGACTCGCGTTGTTAAGCGTGGCAACTTTCCAGTCACTCAATGGTTGATCCAGTGGCAGAATAAGCCGCTTGCTGACGCTTCTTGGGTGGACTCTGATATCCTCTCCAGCCAGTTTCCAGAATTCCGACCTTGGGGACAAGGTCCAGATGAGGGGGAGGCCTGTTGTGAGAAGGACCTGGACCTCCAAATGGGATTACGTAGCTGGGCTGCGAAGGGTAAACGCAGCAGAAGAAGCCGCCACCGTCAGCCCAAACCCGAGTCAGCTAAGAAGACAGCTGACGTGGCAAACCGTTAGGAAGCTCCATTATAGCGAGCTGCTGCAAGGAGCAAAGGCATGGAATGAATGAAATTGTCTGTTTTTATTTAGATTCCTTTACCGTTTTCCTTCTTTTAGTTTTCTCTTGCCTCCCTATCCTGTAAACGCTTGTGAGAATTCCGGCGAGTTTCTATCAAATATAGCATTCTCACAACATCCTTTTACGTCTGGAATTATGTTCTCCTTTTTATCTCTATCGTAATCAAGAAACAGTGCATTTTCAGTATTCTGATATCTTTATCTGTCATCCTTTTGCAGTCTGAATTTTTCTTTTTCTTTCTGTTCTTGTTGCCTCTAGATTAAACTGGAAAATCGAAGTATTCCCCACTGTAATTTTGTCTGAAATGATGTTTTTGATCTTTCAGACTTATGATGAACAGTTCATTCAGAAGTGGTTTCGTGAAGTGAGCGGGACATGCCCAAAAACCAAGAAGTTTCTTTATAACACAACCCTCACTCCTAATCGATTGGTCCAAAAAATAATCAAACAATGGTGTAGAGAAAACAAAATGGAGCTCCCGAATCCCGATCCCGATCCCATTCCCGTTCCCGACCAGGACGATCAGGACAACGAAGAAGAAACGGTACGATCTGCTGATAGAACTAGTTTGGATGAATTGCTCGATGAAATGTCATCATCGTCTCTGTCAATTCAAAAACGTGCTGCAAGAGATCTTAGGGAAATAACGTCGTATTTTCCGGATTTTCGAGAACTTTTCTCATCGGACGATATTTTTCGAATGCTTAATCCACTGTTATCCGGAAGTGCTGATGTCGATCCGGTTATTCGCGAGGATTTGGTCTCAACGATTTACAACATCTCAATTAATCCGGGAGACAAGAAAATCGTCGGGGAGTGTCCAGCAGTACTTCCGATTCTGAATGCGTCGTTGTTGTGCGGGACGGTCGATGGTAAAAGCAATTCAGCTGCCGCTCTCGGGCTTCTGGCTGAACTTCAATCGAACAAGGTTCTGATCGGAAAATCTGGAGCTCTGAAAAACCTAATTAGTCTTTTCAATGAAGTGGATGAATCAGCCATTGGTGATTTTTCCGAAACCATATCAGTTCTTTGCGAGAACCTCAAAAACAGAGCGAATGCGGTGAAAGAAGGATTGATTTGGGTCGTTTTGGAGAAGATAATGCGCAGAGTTTGCGTAGATGAGCTGCTTCTGATGCTGGCGATGCAATTCGTCGACGATCAGAAGGCTGTCGAAGAAATGGCAAAGCTAGGGGCAGTGCCAATGTGTTTCGATTTGATCAGAGACTCGTCTTCGAGTGTCAGCGCAAAAGAGAATTGCCTATGGATCATTATTTCGATTTGTTCGAAAAAAGAATCGCAATAGAAATGTGTGGAGGAGGAGGAGGAGACGTACGGTACGCTCTCGGAGCTCGTGCGAAATGGACCTTCGGCGATGATGAAGACGGCGACTGCATGTTTTCTTGAGTCGAAGCCTGGTTCTTCAACCATGGCTCAGAAGTTCCCGAGTAAAGAAGGATGTTCGACGGCATTTTTGGAGAAATGAATACAGATTTCCTAAGTTTGAACTCTTCTTCTTTTCTCTCTGTAAATTTGCTTGTTCCTTCTGTTAGAATTTTTTGGAACACTTATATAATTAAGTGAATATATATAGTCATCAAATATATTAAGTCAATATTATGTGATCTAATTTTTTGAAATAAAGAATTTGACTTAATGACATAATTGTCATGAATATTATTGTGGATACCATATGCAGAATTTCTAATTTGATGAGGGGCCAAATTAGAAATATGCGAAAGGTTATAACTGTTGAAGATCTCAACGGTTACAAAACAGTTATTGGGTTATGGTCCCCATTTGTAGAAAGTAGTATCTCTATTCTGTATCCCCATCAACAGAGAGAATAAGGAACTTAAGGAAATTCTACATTTGGAAGATCAAAGCCAAAGAGACTATGGCCAAAGATTCAGGTACGCTTCTGCACTGAATTTATGTTTAAGTTAAGAATAAGATTGTAGATTCAGTTTCATAAGGATAAGAGAAACTGAGAATTGTATTAACAATTGGTATCAGAGCGAGGTTCTTGTTCTTAATTTGAACACAAATATGATCTTCAAAATAGTCAGAATTAAAATTAAGATTCAGGGTTGTCTTTTGTGCCCAACGATTTAAGATGCGTCGAATACGCGGATCGACCTATCGGCAGAAGCTTTTGCTTCTGCTTCTGCCGATGTACAGTAACCATCGGCAGAAGCTTTTGCTTCTGCTTCTGCCGATGTCCAGTAACCATCGGCAGAAGCTTTTGCTTCTGCCGATGTCCAGTAACCATCGGCAGAAGCTTTTGCTTCTGCTTCTGCCGATGTACAGTAACCATCGGCAGAAGCTTTAGCTTCTGCTTCTGCCGATGTCCAGTAACCATCGGCAGAAGCTTTTGCTTCTGCTTCTGCCGATGTCCAGTAACCATCGGCAGAAGCTTTTGCTTCTGCTTCTGCCGATGTCCAGTAACCATCGGCAGAAGCTTTTGCTTCTGCTTCTGCCGATGTACAGCAACTTCAGTGGATATAATTTCGATTGATGTGTTCCAGAGAATAACTCTCACCTAGACAGTTTTGGTCGATATAACCTCCTAATATCGATCAAAACTGTATCAATTGACATTGCACAAACTGAAATTTCTATCCAATCTATCAAATACCGATTTAATTCATTTAATTGGCATACTCTACAGTTTTATATGGTCCAACATTCTGATTGAATCATTGATTTAAGATGTCACCAAAGTGACCTCTCTTTTGTAGAATGTTCATGACGAATTTTGAATATTGTAAGTGTGTAAGTTCATGCGATTATTAATCGGCCCAAAGAAAGGTTAATAGTTGGCCGAACTACATAATTACCTGTGATAATAAACATGTGACGATTATAAGGATTTTACATGAGAATGATAAATCAATCCAAAGAGAGATTTATTATTTATCATGCATTATTGTTAGTGTTTGATTATTACAACAAGAGTATCACTTGCAGTTAGTTTTACTGTCCAAAGACTTGAAATTAATGTTGCACTAGGTATCTTGAGATGGGATTTGTCAATTATTTTGAATTTTATTGATAATTATGTTTTGAGCATGTTATTTATAATTCTATTGTTCTCATTCAGCTAATGTTGCAAACATTTCTGCCAACCTGAATTCAGTACCTGTCCTTACTGGTACTAACTTTAAAGACTGGAAAGAGAACATTCATATAGTTCTCGGGTGCATGGACATGGACCTTGCTATTCGGACGGAGCAACCTATAACTCCTACAGCAACTAGCTCATCTGATGAAAGAGCTAGATTTGAGAAGTGGGATCGCTCTAACCGCATGAGTCTAATGATCATCAAGCGCGCCATTCCAGAGGTATTTAGGGGTGCAGTGTCCGAGGACATCACCAATGCTAAGGAGTACCTTGCAGAAATTGAGAAGCGCTTTGCCAAAAGCGATAAAGCTGAAACAAGCACTATTTTGAAGAGCTTGATTTCAATGAAGTATAAGGGCAAGGGAAACATAAGGGAGTACATTATGGAAATGTCTCATCTTGCTTCGAAACTGAAGGCATTAAAGCTTGATTTGCATGAAGATTTACTTGTGCATCTCATCTTGATTTCTCTCCCAGTTCAATTCAACCACTTTAAGGTCAGTTTTAACTGTCAGAAGGAAACGTGGAATTTGAATGAACTAATTTCTCATTGTGTACAAGAGGAAGAGAGATTGAAGCAAGAGAAGACAGAAAGTGCTTTCTTAGCTAGCACCTCTAAAGTAAAGGGCAAGAAAAGAAAGAATATTAATGCTGCTGGTCCAAATGCAAAGAAACAAAATAAGGATGGTAATCTTTGTTTCTTTTGCAATAAACCTGGACACATGAAGAAGGAATGTGCAAAGTATCGTGCATGGCGCGAGAAGAAAGGTACATTTCTTAATTTGGTTTGTTCTGAAGTTAATTTGGCTTCAGTACCTAGAAATACTTGGTGGTTAGACTCCGGTGCTACTACTAACATCAGTATTTCAATGCAGGGTTGCCTGAGCTACCGAAAGCCAAATGATGCTGAAAAATGTATCTATGTAGGCGATGGCAAATCGGTAGAAGTGGAAGCAATTGGTCATTTTAGATTGTTGCTTTGTACTGGTTTCTATTTGGATTTAACGGATACTTATGTTGTACCGTCATTTAGACGGAATTTGGTTTCTGTTTGTTACTTGGACAAATATGGTTACACTTGTTCTTTTAGAAACAATCAGTTTATGTTATCTATTAATTCAAATGTGGTTGGAACTGGTTCGCTTATGCAATATGACAATCTATATTTGCTTGATACAAATGCTACATATCATGAAACCCTCAATATTGAATCAAAAGGTACAAAAAGGAAGCTAAATAATGACAATTCAGGAGCATTGTGGCACAAGCGCTTAGGCCACATCTCTAGAAATAGAGTTGAACGACTTGTGTCAGATGGAATTCTAAATTCCATTGATTTTGCAGATTTTAACATCTGCATTGAATGCATTAAAGGGAAACAAACCAAAGGCAAGAAATATGGTGCATATAGAGCTAATGAAGTCTTAGAGTTGATACATACGGATGTTTGTGGACTGTTTCCAACACCTTCTTGGAATGGTCAACGCTATTTCGTATCATTCATAGACGATTATTCACGATATGCATACATATTTCTTATTCATGAAAAGGCTCAAACATTGGACGTGTTCAAGTCATTCAAGGTTGAAGTTGAAAATCAACTCAACAAAAGGATAAAGCAAATTAAGTCTGATCGTGGTGGTGAATACTACGGTCGTTATGATGGTTCAGGTGAGCAACGTCCAGGGCCTTTTGCCAAATACCTTGAGGAGTGTGGTATCGTCCCTCAATACACCATGCCGGGCTCTCCAAGCATGAATGGTGTAGCTGAAAGACGAAATCGTACTTTACAGGATATGGTAAGGAGTATGATAAGTCATTCCTCCTTGCCTCAATCACTCTGGGTGAGGCAATAAAAACAGCAGCATACATTCTGAATAGGGTGCCAACAAAAGCAGCTGCTAAAACACCTTTTGAGCTTTGGCTGGGGCGAAAGCCTAGTCTAAAGCATTTCCATGTTTGGGGATGTCCAGCTGAGGCACGGCCTTATAGGCCACATGAGAATAAATTGGACTCCAAAATTGTGAGCAGCTACTTTATTGGCTATTCTGAACGATCAAGGGGCTATAAATTTTATGATCCCAAATTAAAGACAATTTTTGAGACGGGTACAGCAGTATTCTTCGAGGATATTGAGTTTGGGGGGAAGAATAAAATAAAGGACTTTGTCTTTGAGGAAGAATCAACTTCTAATATGGTTAATGAGGAATTGATTTATATTCCGATTTCTTTTGACAATGATCAAGATTCCACTCTTGTCATTGATAATATCGGAATTCCAGAACATCAAGATATTGTTGATCTCCCAGAGGTACAAACTCAACAACCTCTTGAAGAAGCAATTGAAGTTCAAGTGCCATTACGGCGATCCACGAGAGAAAGAAGAAATGCTATTTCGGATGTCTATGAAGTATTTCTTCAGGAACATGAAGATGATGTTAGCATCATGGAAGATGATCCTATCAACTTCCGTCAAGTTATAGAAAGTTCCAATTCGGTAAAGTGGGTCGAAGCAATGAATGAAGAGTATAAGTCAATGCAAGACAATAAAGTATGGGAACTTGTCCCATTACCAGAAGGTACAAAACCTGTTGGTTGTAAATGGATTTTTAAGACCAAAAGGGATTCAAATGGTAATGTGGAAAAGTATAAAGCTCGTCTTGTGGCAAAAGGCTTTACTCAAAAATATGGGATTGACTATAAAGAGACATTTTCTCCGGTTTCAACTAAGGACTCTTTTAGATCAATTATGGCACTTGTAGCACATTTTGATATGGAGCTACATCAGATGGATGTAAAGACAGCGTTTCTCAATGGCGACATTGATGAAACAATTTATATGGTGCAACCAGAAAACTTTGTATTAGGAGACCCAAAGAATATGGTTTGCAAATTAAAGAAATCCATCTATGGGCTTAAGCAAGCGTCTCGTCAGTGGTACCATAAATTTCATGAAATAATTCTCTCATTTGGTTTTGAAGGGAATTTAATCGATGATTGTGTGTATCACAAGTTCAGTGGGAGTAAGCACATATTTTTGGTTTTATATGTGGATGATATTTTGCTTGCCACAAACGATATAGGCTTATTGCACCAAACCAAGAAGTTTTTATCAAAAAATTTTGAGATGAAAGATCTTGGTGAGGCTTCATTTGTATTAGGAATTCAGATACGTCGAGACCGTTCTCAAAGTATTCTTGGATTGTCACAAATGAGCTATATCGATAAAGTACTTAAGAGATATGGCATGCAAGATTGTAAACCAGGCAGCACCCCGGTCGCTAAGGGAGATAAATTTAATCTCAAACAATGCCCTAAAGGAAGTCTTGAAATTCAAGAAATGCAAAAGATTCCTTATGCTTCGGCGATAGGAAGTCTTATGTATGCTCAAGTATGTACGCGTCCGGATATTGCGTACATAGTAGGTGTATTAGGCAGATATTTAAGCAACCCAGGTATGGATCACTGGAAAGCAGCCAAAAGAGTTATGAGATACCTTAAGAGAACCAGGAATTACATGCTCACTTATAGGAGGTCAGATAGTCTTGAGATCATTGGGTATTCTGACTCCGATTTTGCGGGATGCCAAGATAGTTTAAGATCCACTTCAGGCTACATTTTTCTGTTAGCTGGTGGAGCCATTTCATGGAGAAGTGCCAAACAGGGACTTACAGCTTCCTCCACCATGGCAGCAGAATTTGTTGCTTGTTATGAGGCATCAAATCATGGAATATGGCTGAAGAATTTTGTCACAGGGCTGCGTATTCTAGAAGGGATTGAAAGACCCCTTAAGTTATTTTGTGACAATAAATCAGCTGTATTATATTCTAACAACAATAGGAGTTCAACGAAGTCGAAGCATATCGACATCAAGTTCATTGTTGTAAAAGAAAGGGTACAAAGTGGGCAAATTTCTATAGAACACTTAGGTACAAACTCCATGGTAGCTGATCCTTTGACAAAAGGTTTGCCACCTAATATCTTTCATGAGCATACTGCTCGTATGGGTCTTGTAGAGATGGATGATCTCTAGGTTGAGTGGGAGTTTGTAATTGGTTGTTTATCTGGATGCTTGTTTTATAGACATTGCTTATATATTTTTATTCTGATCAGAAATGAAGTATTATTCAATTATTGCACTTTGTACAAATGAGGTTAAAGTTTGATCTCATTAAAGTTAAGCTGGACCAGTTGAAAATTGACATGAAAAGATCACCTTGCATGTAATTTTCATGCCACTAATTCATGATTGATCTATGTTATTTAGTCATATTGATATAAGTGACCATTGAAAGGTTTAGTTGTGATTGATACAACGAATACCGCTTTGATCCTATGTCAATATTACTAATGAACAAGATTGTTTAGAATGTCCCAAGACTTGATGACAATACATGTGCACACTAAGGATATATCATTCATTATATTGTATATGTGTCCAGTGGGAGATTGTTAGAATTTTTTGGGACACTTATATAATTAAGTGAATGTATATAGTCATCAAATATATTAAGTCAATATTATGTGATCTAATTTTTTGAAATAAAGAATTTGACTTAATGACATAATTGTCATGAATATTATTGTGGATACCATATGCAGAATTTCTAATTTGATGAGGGGCCAAATTAGAAATATGCGAAAGGTTATAACTGTTGAAGATCTCAACGGTTACAAAACAGTTATTGGGTTATGGTCCCCATTTGTAGAAAGTAGTATCTCTATTCTGTATCCCCATCAACAGAGAGAATAAGGAACTTAAGGAAATTCTACATTTGGAAGATCAAAGCCAAAGAGACTATGGCCAAAGATTCAGGTACGCTTCTGCACTGAATTTATGTTTAAGTTAAGAATAAGATTGTAGATTCAGTTTCATAAGGATAAGAGAAACTGAGAATTGTATTAACACCTTCTTCTTCAAGATATGCTCCTCGTGTAGATGCTAGACGAGAGAGAGAGAGAGAGAGAGATAGAGGCAGTCATTCACTCTAGGGACGAGCGCGGTCGTCGGGCCTGTTCGGGACCGGAATCGAGACTGGACCTGACGGCCAATTTTGATACCAACTTTAGAGTCACAAAACCAGGACCGCGAGGAATTTGGACAGAACCGAGGACCAACTCGGTTCTGACCGTGTATTCTTTTTTTAATTCGAAAAAGTTGATAATAAATCAGGAAAAAATGAATCGATTTATACAAAAAAATTGCCAATAACTAAAAAATAATACATTCAGCTCATTATCTATTCACTAACAACCAAATAACACGACAGAATATTAAAAAAAAAACTAATCTATACCAAGGACCAGTTCGGTTTCAGTTCTTAGAGATTTTTCAATTGAGGACCATGAACCAGACTGTCAACCAGGGGTTTTGGGGTGTCGGAACCGTTCCTAAATTGTACCATTTGCAAAATCGGCCTTAACTGGTCGATCCGATTTGGTCCCGTATAGGTCGGTTTTGCCCACCCTTAATTCACTTCACTTGAAATTAGATGCATCAAATAATTATTGGTATAATAAATTATAAATAATTAATTTATCTTGATTAATTTCATTTTAATTGTATTAATTATTTGTTAATATGTGAATAATTATATTTAAAAAAATAAATATAATATTATTCTTTTTTTAATCGTTCTAAGAGCGGTGTAGTCAACGCTAGGGGTGATTATGGTCCGGTTCGGTCCGATTTTTGGAGAAACTAGGATCGGACTACTAAAATTCGATTTTCAAATTTTTGCAACAATAAGGCCAAAAAATTTTCCAGAACCGGACTAAAAATCAGGTCTCAATTTTGGTCTGGTTCTGGTCCTCCCGATTTTGTTCAATTTTTTTTTTTTGTCTCATTTATAATACTTGGCTGCAAATTACTACTAAAAAAAATTTCTTTTTTGTACAGCAAAACCAGATAGATGTAAAATATTTAAGTCATAACCACAAAAAAAAATAGTACTAGAATAATACAATGTAATTAAATAAAAATTGAAGTAGAAAACAATCAAACATACACTAATTAAATTAGATGTTCTCACTATTTACTAATTTTAATTGGGTCACTATATTCAGCTGCTGATGTAAAGTTTGCAAAATATAAGTTCCAAAGTAAGTATATAATACATAGTAATTATTAAAAAAAAATTGAGAAAAATTTAAAACACACATTTTTCAAACTCATCCACTACACCATTAAAGTTTTCTAAATCATGTATTTCCTCACGAATCCAATTTTGACTGAAAATAAGCTTCTCAACAATCTTTGGTGATAAAGAACTGCAAAAATAATCAAGTACACGTCCACCACTACTGAAAGATGACTCCGAAGGAACTGTGGAAATAGGAATAACCAATACATCTTTTGCAATTTTACTTAATATTGGATATTTCAATGAATTCAATTTCAACCATGCTAAAATATCTTGATTATTTGAAAAATTTTCCAATTCTTCAAATAAATATTGATCAACTTTCGTCTTCTTGCTTGAAGCATTTCACTCACTATGACGGTTACAAAATTTCTGAAATAGCTTATTGTGGTCAAAACTAGTACTTTGTCCTGTGAAAGAAGATGTCGCAACAATAGTTCTATAATAATCCTGTGACATTTCAAACCCCAATTTTGTTTTGTATTAAAGATATAATCTGTTAATCACTATTAGTAAATGATTCACAAAATCTGTTGTTTTATTATTGTCAACTAACATTGTCCTTTTAAGACAATGTTCTAAAAACTCTATATTACATCTCGGATCTAAGACAACTGCAACGTACATCAAGAAATTAATATTCTCACAATTTTCCCAGTACTTGTATTTTTCTTGCATTCCAATAGTCATTTTCCTCAATGTTAGATTGTCACACTCAGCGTACTCCATGATAACCAATTTCAAATTGCATACTTTGCTAAAATAAATATTTGATGTCACATGTGAAGAGCCTGAAACAGTCACAATCGTATTATAAATTTTTTTTAAAAACTTAACAAGTTCTCTAATATTTGCCCAATCTGTTGTAGTGGGAAGTGTTTCCCCACTTAAATCACCAATATAATTACTATCGGCGTCCATTAACTTGTCAAAAGTTTTTTCAAATTTTTTAGCGCTTGCTAACATCAAATATGTAGAATTCCATTTTGTAGATACATCAAGAGAAACACTACTTTTGTATGCAATTTTAATATTATCAGCACAATTCTTAAAATTTTGTAACCTTAGAAGTGAAGATCGAACATACTTAATAGCTCTACGTACTCTAGCAATAGCCTCTAGATGATCTTTCAATCTATCACATACAATCAATTTCAATATGTGTGCAAAACATCCCATATTCATGTATTCTCCATTCAAAACCAAACTATTCCACTTTTGAACACTTTTGATCAAATATGAAATTGCAATATCATTCGAAGAATCATTGTCAACCGTGACAGTCAACACATTTTCAATTCCCCATTCAAACAAATATCTTTTTAATTCTCTACCAATTGTCTCACTTTTATGATTCAAAATTGTAACGGTTCGAACCTTTATTGTTCAAATTCTTCTGTATAAAAATATGTAATCCAGCATATTTATGCTTAATGAATGTATAAATATACGTTGGAGAAGTTGGATTTACGAAAGGATACATTTAAAAATAATAATTAATAAATAAATACGTTGTAAAAGTTGTATGAAATAAATTGTGTAAAGTCTTTGATTGAATTTGACGATTTAAATAATTGGGATTGTATTAAAGTTGATTAAGATTAAGAAATTGATTAAGCTAGGGTTATTGTTAAATAATTAAAGTTAGGAGGGTAAACTAGTAATTTGGTTGGATAAGGTTGGTTTAAATGGTAAATCACCATGCTTCATTTTTTGGAATGGGGGTATGTAGCTGCTTCTTGTGGCTTCTACGTGAATAGAGAAAGAGAAGAAATATTAGAGAGAGAAGAGAGAAAGTGGCAGAGAGCTGGAGAGAAAGAAAACCAAGAGAAAACCATGGGGGAAAAGAAGGAAAATAGGGAGATCCGACAATTTTTTCTTTAGGATAAATTGTTCAGCTCGTTGAGAGGAGCGTTTTGGCATAAAAATAGATAAGTTCGGTGGAGATTTCGTTTGAAGTGGAGGAACCGACATATGGTAAATATCTCTAACGATTATAATAGTTAGATTAGATTTTATTGCCTTGATAAGTGGAGATAGATTTTATTTCTGATTGGATCTGGGATATGTTTATAGATTTCAATGATTGAATGAAATTGATAGTTGGAGGTGGTAATTTGGTAACATTTTGATCTAAAAGGTGATTCTAAAGTGTGAAAAATAGCTTATTTCGATTTTTATTAAATGTTTAAATTGTAATATATTGAAACGACATATTTCATTACATTGAATTCATTGATTTTAAATATAAATCTCATGGGTGAGTGTGTGTTTTAAACATGCATAGCATCACTTTATAACAATTTTAATGCATGCATTTAGGAAGGAGGGAGAAGGAAGGCGGTGGTAACATAAGAACCCACTGAGCTGGTCTCGCCTCTTCGTGCGTGATAGTATGACTATGAAAATATTGAGAGATTAACTGTATATTCTCCTTGGGTTGAAAGTCTCTAAACCTCACGGGGGAAGCAATGTGTGGGTCCTATAGCCCTACCTGTGAAAACCCGAGAACGTGTAGGTGTGTGATGGTCATATGAATCAATTAGAGTGATTGCACTTTTTACATATCAAATTGAATGTGAAAAGCTGTTTTGGAAACCTTGAATTAAATTATGGTTTTAAATAATGCATTTTCTTAATTATTGCATTACATTAATTTAATTATTGGAAATGGTTTCAAACCATGATTGGATGAATTTTAAATGTTTCAAATTTGAACATACATGCATTTTTATATAAATGACATAAATTTCAATCAAAACAAATTAATTTAAATTTATTTACAAAATAATAATCAATAATAGGTGGATGATAAATGATATGCTCCAGGTTAGTGTATTAGAGTCTAAGTTAACTATTCTAGCCCTTAGACTTATTTGCTGGGCCAATGGCTCATTATGTGTATATTTATATTTTTCAGATAACGAGATTGTTCATCGTGATAAGAAAGTTAAGACAACCTAAAGGACTTGAAGGAATGAGGCATAGATTGTAACCATCGAGGTAGATGGTCACTTTTGGGTTGAGACTGAGTTAGGTAGTTTTGAATTGTATAGAATATTTTGTACATGTCACATGTAGTGATCTATATTTATTTTCTTAGCTTCTGCTAGAAAACTCTGATAAAATGATAGAAATTATTAAAATAGAATGTTTAAACTGCATGGATGATGGATATTGCAATTGTTTACATATCTGATTGAGAATACGGAACTATTATTGGATATATCTTATCTTAAGATTTCATGTACGTATTGGACGGTTTAGACAAAAATGCAAACGTATCCATGCAAATTGAAAACTCGAAATTATTTATTAGTATTATTTCTCACCTCGAGAATCCTAATCGTCGAGGCTCGTCAGGTCGGGTCCTGACAGAAATCAAGAAAAAATTTAAAATCTTCTTATGCATGGTCTAATCACTATCAATGTAATGACCAGTTAAAACTATATAATTTAAATTCGGAATATAAGTCCATGTATCTGTATTCAAACATATTCGTTGTGATGTTCTTCTAAAGTACTCTTTCAATTTCATCTTTTCTTTTTCATAAAAACTCAAAATATCACAAGTAACAATAAATCTAGAAGGTATAGAAAACTTCGGTTGTAGATATTGGGAATATGCTCTAAAACTCCCTCTTTAAACAAATTTCAAAGACAATTCCTCAATAATTACCATCTTCGCAAGTAGTTCTCGACCAGTAGCAACACTAAAACACAAAAGTTGTTGTCTCATATTATTTATATTCTGAAAGTTCAAAGTCTTTTGTTTCACATATAAATTTGCCACTAATTTTGCACAAATACAGATGTATTTTTTCAAGCTTGATGTCTCATTTTTCAGTGTATCACATGCATATATTTTTCCACAGTGATTGTCAGGACCCGATTCCACCAACCGAACCCCGACGGGATAGAGGATTCTCAAAGTGGGAAGGAGTCAAACGTCGAAGGGATGTTCTCACTGGCACTCACCTCTCACATGCATTTGGTATCCTAAATTAGAATTCTCCGTTTAAAAATCATTTCATCCATTGCATGAAAAAAACAACACACATTTTATACATTGAAAATTTACATGAAAATCAGGGTACTAACACGGAGCTACTACAAAAATAGGTCACTACATGTGACCTTTCAAAAAACTTTTTACCAAGGAAGGTCAAACATTCCACCCAAACAAAAAGACCATCTACCTTGATGGTTCACATATGCCTCTTTGCAAACTTTATATTGTCTTTTTTTTTCTCTCCCGGTGAACGTTCTCGATATCTGAAAAATATGAATTATTCAGAGCTTTTTGTCCAATAAATAAATTAATATATAGAATAATTATTTCAAACTCTATTAACACCATATAAAACCAATCTCCAACTTCCACTACAATGATTATTTGAAAATCATATAAATCATGTTCGTTTGAAAGCCATGCAAATGCTATAAAATTAAGCATTTTCAAAATCAATCTTTTGAAATCACTGAATCATTGTTTGAAATCATTTTCATCAAATAAATCCAGTGCAAATAGAATGAACTTTGCATGACTAAAACCATTTTTTCAAGAAAACTCCAATTTATCTTTTAACAACTAAATGTTTTTTGTTAAAAATGCAACACACTCTAATCCCAATATGTATGACCATCACACAATCCTACACGTTTTCAGGCTTTCTCCGGTAGGGCTGTAGGACCCTATGCATTGCTTCCTCTCGAGATTTTATAAAATGTGTTAAGGACACATCGCACATGAATAGGCAAGTCCAACCATTGGGTTCATCTGTTACTAAGATTGTCAACTTCTATTTTTCCTTAAATGCATGTTTTAACACATTTTATAAAGACAATGTCATGCACGTTTAAAACCATGCAACTCACCCATGAAAATCATTTTGAAAACCAGTATATCACATTGATTAAAACAATATTTTCAAAACATTCATTTTTAACATCACAATACAATTTGAAAACATCATTTTCCATAAAACACCATTCATTTTCCATCAAAACAACATTTATTTAATCACTTCAGTCGACAATCAAAGTTCAAAGCCTAACCAGAACCAATGACAATTTAAATCTATCTCCACCTAAATAATGCAACAAAAGTTAATTTAGGTATTATAAATATAAGATTTACTTACCTATTGAAGGTTCCTCCTTTCCCATGAAATTTTCACCTTAAAAAACTTATTTTTAGTCTTTTAGAATTGCCTCCCCAAATTGAGCAACTTTTCTTTGAGGAGCAAGTCCAAACTCCAACTTTTTCTCTCTTCTTTCTTCTTCTCATTTTCTTTCTTCTTCTCCTTTTCTTTCTTCTCCCCTCTCTAGTTTTGCACGAAATATGGCTGATCTTCAGCCCTTAAACAAGTTTCTAGAGAGATCTAAGGGCAAAATTACCCTTTTGTCCAATTTGTCCATTAAAATATATTATTTTACCTTTATTTGCATGGTTTCTTACAAAAATATCATGCTTAATTATCTTTTAATCATGCTTGGGTTAAACTAACTCATTTAGATTTAGTTCTAAGTTAATCACCAAGATTAACTTAATTAATCATAATTAGTTAATCTTAATTACTCACTAATTACACCTTAAAGACATTATTAGTCACTAATCCTAGAGTGACAGTTGTCAGCACCTCATTGGTTGTCCAATTAATTGCATGACCACATACTCTAAGATATTAGAAACATTTTTCTTTCAATAAACTTTTTCAAATTCCCTCTTTAAGATGTAGTTTAGGCAATTTACCAAAACAGTACAGTTTTAAACGTAGACTGCATCTATCAAATGTAAAAGTAAATAACTTTTGTTATATACATCCAAATTATTTCATTCTAAAGCCATTCATTTCCTCATGTCTAGTTTCAGATTGTAAAATTTAATAATAATCTAATAATCATAGCAAAAACTATTACACTTACAATCAAGTCTATTCCTATAAAATAATTTCATTCATAGCATTCTCAAGGATTTTGTACAATTTCTTCAATACAACTTCCATAACTTATTGTGACAGCCCCCGACCAGGTCGGGGACGAGGAGCCGTCACTCCGGGACATAGCAGAAAAACTAGGACTATATTTTTTTTTTGATAAACATTATACCTTTAAATCATTGACAGAGAGAGAGAGTTCTCTGGAGTCGAAATCAAAACGGGAGGAACAGTTAAAAACCGAACGGCAGGACAAACAACGGAGGGGAATCAAAATACTTGGAACAGAATCAGAAGACATGTAAAAAGAATTTGGATGACAGTTATAAATGGCAGCAGAAAACAGGAAATACGGGTGGAAGACATAGGTAAAAGACTGGTGGAAAAAGATTGTCGGATGATATAGTTTGAAGGCAGAAGCGGGGATGACGTCAGGTGGTAGAAGTGATCAAACTGGTGGAAGAAGTTAAATAAGACAAAAGTGAACAGTATCTAGCGGTAGAAGTAAATAAACCAGAACGGTGGATGTGAACCTTAAGGCAGTAGGTGTAAATAAACCAAATCGGTAGATGCGGGATGAATGACGTCAGGCGGTAAAAGTAGCTGACGTCAGGCGGTAAAAGTAGCTGACGTCAGGCGGTAGATGTGAACCATACTGTTCACCGGTGGAAGTGATTTAGTCAAAGTCAACGGTGGAAGTGGATCGGTGGATGTGTCTTTAAAAAAGGCAGCGGTAGATGTAGTTTTAAAGAGAAACGGGCAGCGGTGGATGTGATTTTACGAGTAGCGGTGGATGTAAATTTTAAAGCAGGCAGCGGTAGATGTGTTTTAAAAGACAACGGTGGATATGATTTTTAAAGCGGGCAGCGGGCAGCAGTAGATGTGAAACAGAAAACTCTTACCGAAGACATCTACCGAAATGAACAATAAACAGAAAATTTCTACTGAAGATAGAAGACTTCTACCGATGACAGGAAACAGAAGACATAAAAACAGAAAAGGCATCTACCGATGCAGAAGCTTCAAAACTTCCAAAAACTAGATTCAAAACATGACGTTCTTTGGACATATAAAAAAAACGACACAACAGAAGATTTAGAAACCAGACTGTATGGATACCTATAAAATCGAAGATAATCCCTGCAAACCCCAAAAGAGGAAAATATTCCAAACAATCCCAGAATACTTCAGAACATTAATTCAACTGTCAAATACAGAGGTTTTAAATACATCAACAACAGAACCTATACATTACAAAATTTTCAATAGAGTTTTTAAACAAAACACGGGACTATAACAGAGTTTTAAAACAAAAACACCAGAATTCCAAAAGAGTTTACAGACATGGACCCTACTTTAAAAGAGAAACTTAAATCTCGGGACAGAAAATTATGTCTGGCTGCAGCATCCACCCCCGAGAGCTTGAACCACCAGCCACCTATTCATCAGGCTGAGGCACAAAGTCCTCACTTTCCGGTTCAGTACCTACATCAGGGAGTTCACCTATGAGTCTAAAACTCAGTAAGAACATATAAAACAATGCAGTGATGCATATGCTATGCATGAACTTTCAGAAATACAGTGACAGTATAGAACATTACGTTTCCATGGCAGAGGGGTATAAGTGGGGCTTATAGGGGAACTGACAAACAGAGGGTGCACTATCAGGCACATACAGTAATACAGAACAGAACAGAAAACAGATATGGGGGCCAGTCCCCGTCCCACACTTAACCGATACATTTCAGTCAGATTTTATCTTTCTTAACTTCAAAACGTGTACAGAAAACATTTTGCATGAACTTTGGTAAAACGTGTATGCATGAACATTTACAGTGCTTGAACTTAAAATATCAGATGACAGGAATAAAACAGCAGATTATCAGGACAAGCAGATTACTCGGGACGTAACTCTAACTTTTCTACCCGAAACAACCCGACAGAATTAAAAAAAACCTAGTACCTCTGTGATGTAGGGCCTTAAGGGCCAACCTACAGAAATGAACTTACCTGTTTGCTGTAGAGTTGATGTTCTTGATCGTCTCGGTAATGCACGAACCTGTACATGCACGGAAGGAAGATAAACAAGCTGCAAATGCTTACTAATAACTTGTAGGATATGCTCCTAACTCCATTCAGACTTTTAGAAAACAAACCAACATGTTTTCATCCAATAACAGTAAGTTTTTCTCCAAAATATCATAACCCTAAACTTCAACAAAACTCGCATTTTAACTTATCCAACTTGTTAACTTTAGCAGATGATTACTTTCACTGGAGAAAACAGGAGAATGAAAGTCCTTTGGAAAGGTTGAAATCGCCAGGAGGAGAGAAAACAGAGAGAAATGGAAGGAAGCATGTGAGAAAAGTGAGGGTTTCACGTAGGAGGAGAGAGAAAAGAACATGGCTTCTTCAACAAGTTGTCAAGTGTCGATGACTCATTGGTTCCTTCTCACCAACCTTATTTTTTACCTAAACAGCCCTTCCATTGATTTCTAACCAAATAGTTTTGTTTTGGTTGTACATAGTTTGGTTTTCCAATTGAATTATTTACTTAAATTCTTCGATCCGTTTTCTCCAAAAAATCCACTTTTCTGTAAGGTATCACAAAACTCTAAATAAAATACGCATTTTATTAATGGCCAATAAATTCTATTTCAACAGTTTAAGGAATAATTACATGGCAAAAATGCCGGGTGTTACACTTATATTCATATATCATCCATGATAAATATCCACAATACATTATTGACAATAGAATATTAAAGTTTCAAACCATTACAGTGATTATATTTAGCTCTAGAATTTTTATCATCGTCATCGTTAACAATATTAAAATAATTCTAAACATCGAATTTTTTTTGTCCTTTTCCTTCGAACACTAACAGTAGAACTAGTCATAGGAGGAAACATTACATTTTGATTTCCATTCGTACTTTCTATTTCATTCCTATAAAATACAACAATTTATTAAACCAAGTAGCCAAATCCAATAATCTAACAAATATCTAATAATCCCAACGAAAATGACACTAAAAATGCAACAAACAAGTTGACAAACAACTAAGACAATGAACTAGAATAACACAACAAACAGATTGATAACACAACAGAAAAATTGCTCAAATTATCACAATACATGCTGCATGATAAACATTCAGTTAAGACATACTAAACAGAGCCAAACAGAATAGAGGGTTGGCACTCTCTCGGTGAAGCCAAAGTAGTGCCCAAAAGGCCAAAACAGAAGTAAATTTGACGCAAAAAAAATAGAAAATTAAGCACATAATATGAAGAACGAAACGAAACAATAGAAAAGTAAGCGCAGAACCAAACCTGTGGTTTGATGATGCTCAGATGACGACAAAATGATAGAATAACGAAAGTTGATAGCTGGTCCAAGTGGCAACAACAGTGACTTTGGTGAGAGAAGGCAAGAATAACCAAACCTGTGTTTTGATGATACTCAGATGATAACGAAACCATAGAAGAACGAAAGTTGGAAGCTGGTCCGAGAGGCAAGCAACAACAACAACTTTAGCGAGAGACGGCGAGGGCAACTGGGCGAGAGACGGCGAGACGCTAGTTTGCGAAGTGCGATTTGCGAACAAGGAAGATCAGACTTCAAAGTTTTAGAGTTACTTAACTTAATGGTATGGGTCGGTTTTTTGGTGTTTTGTCATTAAAATCGAGAACCGAATCGGTAATTTCGGTTCTGAAAAAAAAAAGAACCGAATATTGTTTAGGTTTTGCTCAAAACTGACCAGAACCAGACCAAATAAGTCGGTTCTGGTCTGGTTATTCAGTTCGGATCGGTTTTGCTCACCCCTAGTCGGCGCTATGCTTGAAAAGACTATTTTGACAAGTAAAATATTGGGTTGACAACTTAGTTTGGGGTCCAAGGTTGATGGACAGGATCCGGTGGACCTTAATAAATCGAGGCGACATGAAATCATGTAGGGTCCATCTTAAAAATTTTAACAATTTGAATGGGCAAATATAGTTGGGCATAATTGAACTAGATTGTAAAAATAAATGATAATAACAAAAAAACCAACTTAATTTGTAAAAATAAATGACAAATTAGTAAATTAATACAAATAAATATTACTATTTATATTTTTTATTATTGATGCTAAATTTTTAGCTTCCTCTAACAAAATTTTTGATTCTACGTAGAATATTGTTTTATTGAGATTTTGTATGTTTCATTTTCATAAAGTTTGGAAGAATTTGTTCACGATTAAAAGTTCAAAAATATAAGTGTTTTTTTTAAGTATTATTTGTTTGAAATCTCAAAAGTCAAGATGTAAAAGGTAATTTATTTTGTTTTTTTTTTTAATTTCTTTTCATCAATAATTATGACCACGTCATCTACTTCTCGACGAAGATTGAAGTGGGCCAAACAATAATTAATAATTACCCACTACGATTTAATTAAAATATTTTATCTTTTTATTATTTTTAAAAGGTGAGGATAATTTACAGATGCGTATCATGACATGATAAAACATTCTATTAATTATTTTCCTGACAAATTAACTAATAATTTTAATTACTTTATTTCAATTCAAAAATTCAATACATAATAAATTTATTGAGATATAAATAGTTAATGTAATCTCAATTATTTTCTTTAATTAAATATTAAAGTATTGAAAATACGCAATTTCAACCTCGCAGGGTGGGTGGAGAGGCCGTCCTCAAATATTGAGTACGGTCGGTCCAGCTGGACCGACCGTACTAGCCTCACATTGCAATTTTTTGCAAAAAAATTATTGTAATACAGCCGGTTCAGCTGGACTGACCGTACTCGACTGTTAGGAGTAGGGGTGGGCAGAACCGGCCCGGAACCGTAAAACCGGACCGGACCGACGGTCCGGGCCGGTTCTTGGCCGGTTCTGCCTACCGTGGGACCGGTTCCGGTTCCACGGATTCGGGAACCGGGAACCGCGGTCCGGTTCCCGGTTCTTGGTACCGGGCCCGGGAAATCCCACGGGAGAACCGACCCATGGGTCGGCCCGGTGGATTATCCGACCCATGGGTCGGATAACTTAAAAAACAAAAAAACCCCTAATTTTATTTTTCACTTCCAGCGTTGCCCAGCCCCTGCACTCCCTCATTTCATTTCACTCCTCATTTCCATTTCATTTCACTCCCTCATTTCACCCCCTCATTTCCATTTCATTTCACTCCATTTGCTCATTTCCATTTCATTTCACTCCCTCATTTCACATTTTTTTCACTCCTCAGTTCCTCCTCCTTCTTTCCGCTCTTCTCCTCCTTGCTTTCAGCAGCATAAACTCCTACTGCAGGAGCTGGAAATTCTCCATTGAGGCGAACAACGCCGGCGACTGGAAGTCTATTATTCTTTTACAATGCGCGCTGTACGTCGCCAACTTCATCGAGCTCGGTATTTGTCGGATTCCATCGAGGTGGCGGGGTTCGCTTCGGCGTTTTCTAAGACGATGGAGATCTCCTCGGACGGGAAGGACGCTAGGCCCTTGAGTGTTTGATATCGACGAAACTTTACTCTCCAATGTGCCCTTTTACCAGATCTATGGCTTCGGGTAAACCAGAGTCCAGATCTATGATTTGTTTTATTTTTAAATTAAAAAAATAAAATAAAATACATGGGAGGGAACCGGTACCGAACCGGAACCGTACCGAATGTTCGGTCCGGTTCCGGTTCGGTACCGGTTCCGCTAAGGACCGGTTCCGGTTCCAGGAATTAAATTCCCGAAACTGCCGGTCCAGTCCGGTTCCCGGCCAGAACCGGCCCGGACCGGACCGTGCCCAGCCCTAGTTAGGAGGACGGCTGGTCCTTGGACCAGCCGTCCTCAATGGGAAAAACCCGTGACAAAAGTCACGGGTTTTGTCATTTAGGGGCAGGTACGGCCGGTCCAATCGGACCGGTCATACTCAGAGAGGAACAACCTGTGACAATAGCACGGGTTCCGTCCTCTAGTGGTGCGAGTATGGCCGGTCCGATCGACTCCCCTATTTAAAGCTGTAACGACCCCTTTTCCCAGCAAGATATTGTCTGCTCTGGGGATTGGGTCGTAGCCCAATATCCTCCCCTTACGACTTTGTTTGGCGATGACTTCTCAGTCGGTCACCCAACCTGGTACTACTCTTGCCGAAGCACTTTTAACTTCGAAGTTCTTATAGGATCCGTTGTCAATTGTGCTCCAAAACGCGTCTTACTATCTTGGGATGGTCTCTTTACATATGTTTCATTTCCACATACTTCCCCAAGCGATGTGGGATTGTGACGACCCCACTTTCAATGACCGAACCCTCCGGCCCAAGTCCAACCCGGGATCCGCGGAGTTTTAACCCAGCACGTCATCCTTCGACCCCAACCGGGCTGCAAAGGCAGCCTCTGAGGATTCGCGGAGCACTGGGTGGTTCCACCTCATACGTGTCGAGTCGGGTCATCACAAAAGCCGCACCAGGCTTTGAAAAAAATCACACAATTTCCTCCCCACCTCTCTCAATTCTCTCCTTCATTTCCTATTTCGACGATATTTCTCCGTATTCACCTATCAGGTACAAAGGTTTTTTTTTATCATTTTAATTTGTGTTTATTTATTTAAATATTTCTAATACTATTTAAATATTTCTAAGATGGATTCTGATTCAAGTAGATCGATTGATTTAGACGAGAGATCAACTGGTGATGCCGAAATGGATTGGGATTTGGACAACACGCCTGCATATGGTGATGTACGAGCATTCGATAACCCACTGGAAAATGAAGAAATATTCGTCTATTCGACCTCCAAAATGCTGGACGATGAGCTTCGAACACCGGTCGGCTCAGATGACGAGGTGGTGGAAAGCATACCGGTAAGAGAACAAATCTCAATGAGATTTAATAAGGGTAAAAAATATGGTTCTTTACAGGAACTTAAAGACGAGATAGACAAATATTCTTTGGAAAATGGTTATGGTATTAAATTCACTAAAAGTGAAAGGAGTCGACTAACGGTTGAGTGTGGAGATGGATGTGGGTGGCGACTGCATGCTTCGTTGATGCAAAATGAGCGAACATTTCAAATAAAGAGCTTGATTGACTCTCACTACTATTCGAGGCAAGTTGAAAATCGACGCGCTTCAGCAAAATAGCTGGCGAACCATTACCTAGACAGGTTCAAAAGTTACCCTACCTGGGACATCCCATCTATTATCGAGACAGTGAGGAATGACTTCACCGTCGACATTTCACCCAGTCTTGCCACAATAGCAAGAAGCATAGCTCGAACCCTCAACAAAGGGAAGTGCGACGAAAAGTACAGGCAAATGTGGTCGTACGCAGCCGAAATATTCAGATCAAATCCGAGCAGCACAGTGAAAATTGATGGAAACCCAGTGGGCCGTAATCAATTGGAATTTCAAAGATTCTATATGTGCATGGCTACTTGCAAGACTGGGTTGCTGGAGTGCGGGAGACCCGTTATCTGCTTGGATGGCTGTCATCTAAAGGGGTCGTGTGCCGGCCAACTACTCACAACCGTTAGCATTGATGGAAATGATGGAATCTACCCCGTTGTTGTTGCCAACGTCGAGTCTGAGTGTGCGGACTTATGGACATGGTTTTTGCATATATTAAAGCAAGACATCAACACTGAATCAGGCCACAGTTGGACACTTATTTTAGATCGACAAAAGGTATGATGCATTTCTATATGTTATTTCAAAATTTTGTGGCGTTAGGGGTTTAATATTGTTTTATTGATGCTATTATTCGTGCAAATATCAGGGGTTACAGAGAGCTATTCGAGATCAATTCTCACATGCTGAACACCGCTTCTGCCTGCGGCATATGTATGCGAATTTCAAAAATTATTTTTGGGGCAAAGCATACAGAGATGCGATGTGGAATGCGGCTAGAGCACCCACGGAGGCCCATTTCGAGCATGAAATGTGGAAACTACACCGGCTATGTCCAGAAGCCCACGAATGGCTTCGAGCAGAAGAGCCGAAATATTGGGCTAGTTATGCCTTCTCTCCAAATTCCAAGTGCGATCTGGGATTGAATAATTTGTGCGAGTCATTCAATGCACTTCTTTTGCCAATCAGGGACAAACTGATCCTGACCATGTTCGAGATTATCCGAACGCGCTTGATGACTCGCATCGTGAAGAAATATGAGAAGCTGGTCGATTCAAACGACATCCTGTGTCCCAAGATAAGAACAAAGCTTGATAAGCTAAAGAGTGCATCTGGAAATTGGCATGCAACGTTTGCAGGAGCTACACGATTTCAAGTTCGCAATGGATATGAACAATTCGAGGTGGACATGACTTTGGGTGTGTGCAACTACACTAGGTGGGAGCGTACAGGAATCCTGTGTGTCCATTTCATTTCTTACATGTACTGGATGAGAGTCGTGCCGGAAGACTACGTGAATGCATGCTATTACACAAGAAGATACCTGCAGATGTACTCACATTATATTAGTCCCATCAGCGGCCAAATAATGTGGCTGCGCATAGAAGGTATGAACGAAATCCTCCCGCCAAAAAGATAGCGTCAACCTGGTAGGCCGAAGAAGACAAGAGTGCGAGATGCTGAAGAGCCGTCAAGCTCGAGAATCAGTAAGAGGAACTCAACCGTGCGTTGTGGTATATGTCGACAGCAGGGGCATAATATTCGCACTTGTCCTAATCGGGGATCAACTTCAGGCGCTGCTTCGCATGACACATTCATTGGCTTTAACATATTTGACGGGTGATAACTCTTAAATTAAAGTTATTGTATACCACTTTTAATTGATATAACTTGTATGATTTGAGTGAATGTAAAGAGAAAATTATGGAATTGACTATAATTGCTGCAGGATGCCGCAAAATCAGAACATTAACTGAATTTAATGTATTTAACATAGATTATCGGAAAAACAAACAGATTTTTATCACTGATTTGAATTTTATATTTACAGAGTTATTAGCGGGAAGATCGAATTAAAAAATGAAGATTAAGGAGAGAAAGAAAATAATTGAAGGAGATGATGGTTACCAAAAATAAAGGAATCTAATCAAGGAACCATTGCTGGAATATTTTGAGAAGATAATAGAGAGAAAGGAGGCCAATCAGATGACAGAAACGGTAGATAAAATTGGATGACAGAGCAGCAATCGGATGACAATCGACAAATAGAAGAAGGGATGAAAGAAAACGGATAACAAAACAGCAATCGGATGACAGAGCAGCATAAAATACAATTGGATGACAGAACAGTAAACGGATGACAGAACAGTAAACGGATAACAGAACAGCAATCGGATGATAGAACAACATAGACAAAGCAATGGACGACTTAGAAGAGTGGATGACAAAAGAGAGCAAATCAAAAAGATATTATGATAATTATAAGCCGTTGATCAAGGGAATCAGCGTATTAAAAAGAGGAAAAGAAAGGAACAGACTGGAGAGAGAAAAGAAGGATGACACGCAGAATGAGGAGAAAACGCAATTATAAAAAGAGAATTCTTATTATTTTAGGGAGAGCTCTGGATCGGGAGCAAAAGGAATCGACGACATTTTTCTTTGGCCTTCTTCTTCTTCTCTTTCCTGTTTATGTTTATGAATATTTTTTCTTTTGGTTTTTATTTTATGATGCCTAGTAGCTAAACTTTTCTGCTTGGTTAGGACGATAGTATTTGTTACTTATTTTGCTACGATCTCGGTTTGCTAATGCATTTTGCTTTGAACAATCTTTCGTGATATTACTTGTCTAATTCAATTCATATCGATAGATAGATTGATGTTTCATATTTATATTATATCGACGAGTAAATATAAATGTTAAGATGCACAAATGATTAATTGGATTAATTTGTTGCAAAATAGTTAACGTTAATTCAATTGGCATTAAGAATAGGGTTTATAGAAATTCAATGTTAGTTACATTTCTTCAAAGTTGAGAGAAATTCTAAATTGGATTTACATAGGCAATTCGAATGAAATCTATAAATATTTTTATTCTTGTTGTTCATGGATAATGTTACAGCACTCTAAAGCATCAGTAGTAAAATACAAGTAACGAAGAAATCGCTCCTAGCCAAGACTCTCATCATTCGATTCTCTCCAATTTAAATTGCTATTCTTCATTGTTTCAGCATTCAGACTTTATTTATTTTCATTTTTTAAATATAATTTTAATATTTTCACTGAATTTTTATAGTAATTTAAACATAGTTAAAAATATCCTCATGAGATCGATATTTTATATACTACTTGATTGCGAAACGTGCACTTGCGTAAAGTGTAAAAATCCACTAACAACGGGACGTAGGAATCTTCGACACGCGGCCGTGGCAGAAATTTGTAAATTTTTTTAATATACCAGGTATTAATTTTTTTTATTCATTCTTTAATTATTCATTTATTCTATAAGTATTAATTCTTTTAAATAAGGGTTTCTTTTTAATTTATTCAAGTATTTAAATTATTTATTTCTAAAATGTGATTGAAATTGTGTATTTACGAAATTGTAAAACATATATAATTTCATATTTAATTATAATTAAAGTACATCAAATTTACATACAACAACTAAGCAGACTACGCAGGAGGGGCATCATCGTCAGAGTCTGTGGCGTTGTTCGTCATCCAAGTCTGGAACCTCTCGTTTATCTCTTTATAAGACTCATTGAGATAATCATGTGCCTGCGTCACCTCTCTCTAAGAAGCGATCACCCCACGCTGTCCTACGACGAGTTCATCCACTCTTCCTATGAGTTGTTGGATGTCTCGTTTCTGGCTTTGCTGTGATTCCAGCACTTGCTGCAGATGCTAATGGTGTGTCTGCTGCATCTCATACATCTGCTGATGTTGCTGGTGGTGTGTTTGCTGCATCTCATATATCTGCTGCTGTTGTTGGTACTGTTGTTGGTGCATATCATACAACTGCTGTTGATGCGTCTGTTGCATCTGATATAGCTGTTGCAGATACTTCCTCGTATCTCAGCCGCTTCTCTCATCCTCTTGGGGCATTTGGCGGCAATGTAGTATCATCCATCGGCACTGCCCGAGAGGTGGATGCCCCCTGATTTCTCTTCAGCACCCATTCGCCATCAACTTCGACGATGCCCATCTGTATCAACTGGGTCATGTCAAATACGTCAGTTGTTCTATGGGGGATTATCTGCTCTCCAAGCGGTAGTTGAATCCCAGCTCGCAGGATGAGCTTCAGAATCAGTGCCCCTTATGAGAGATTTGTCTTGGGTGCCCGCCCGATCTCACGCATGTGATTTAAAATCAAGAAACCAGGGTCAAAAGGCTTCCCGTTGCACAGCTTCTCCATGACATAGAGGTCCATGCAGCTTACATGATTTCGATGGCCCTCTCGCGGTAGAAGGGTGTGAGCGAGCAAGTTTCGGAAAACCCGACCTCTAACATTCAACTCGTTCGCTCGTGGCTTCACGAACGCCCCAATGGTCGAATTGCAATGAATTTGCCGTAGAAACTTTACTCCATCGGGCAATGTAAAAAAAGGGCAGTCTCGAGAAGCATGGTAATATCACTCCGCTCCTTCTATGTCAAACCCTAGGACTGCATTCAATTGCTCTACCCGTATCATAAAATCAAACCCAATAATGTACTTCCTAAAACCAGTTAAAACTTCATCTATCCCGGACGCTCTCAGGTTCGCGTAGAACAAGCGAACTATTCACTCGCATGTATTGCCTATCAATTCATTGATCCCACTTAGGCCGATGTTCTCTAACATCTTTTTTATGCCCAACGACTCCCAACCTCTAAAGTCTACATGCATGCAATAGTTTATTGAACGTTTTCGCATGTCCTCCTCAAACTTTCTCTGGCAAGCTTGACTCAAAAATTCCATGGCAAGATCTTGTTAAGTTCACATACAACATTAATAAAATACAAAAGTTAAAACGTGGAGAGTACTGATCAGGATAATTCCTAGGAAAGACTGTACTGGACAATCTCTTTAGACAGAATTACCTTTCCAAGTAAGTTCCCAAGAAAGGCTGGAGGGGTCACAAACGGTCCCACTTAAAACTCAGTCTCCTAGACAGAACTCACTTACATAGTACAATTACATCACTTAATTCGCGGTAGAATAAACAATAACAGATGCAATTCAATTATTTACAGTATAATATATAAATATCTGGTAAATGATAAAATCGAAAAAACTTTCGTACCTGGCAGGTGAACACATAGAAATATCGCCGGAGCAAAAAAATAGTCGTCGGCAATCGAGAAAATAGTATTAGAAATATTTAAATAAATTAAAATATTCATTCGTTCAGAATTTTGATAGAAACTTTTAAAATAAAAATACAATGAATAAACAATACATTTAATCTCGGTTTAACACTTTGTATATGAATTTTTTTAAAATATCTAAAGTTAATGATAAAAAAACCTTCGTACCTGGTGGTAGGTGAACACGAAGAAATATCGTTGAAATAGGAAACGAGAGAGAGAGTTGAGAGAATGGAGAGAATTGTAGTGTGATTTTTCAAAGGGGAGGCCGTGGTTTAAATAGGGGAGTCGAGTACGGCCGGTCCGACTGGAACGGCCGTACTTAATGGGGAAAAACTCGTGATAAAAGTCACGGGTTCCGTCCTCTAGTGGGGCGATTGGACCTGCCAAACTCGCCCCTAAATGACAAAACCCATGACTTTTGTCACGGGTTTTGCCCATTAAGGACGAGGACCAGCCGTCCTCCTAACGGTCGAGTACGGCTGGTCCAGCTGGACCGGTCGTATTACAACTTTTTTTTTGCAAAAAATTGCAATGTGAGGTCAGTACGGCTGGTCCAGCTGGACCGGCCGTACTCGATATTTGAGGACGGCCTCCCTATTCTCCCGCGAGGTTAAAATTACGTATTTTTAATACTTTAAGGTTTTTCTTGATGAACAGTGTATTTTGATTATTTTTTTAAAACTAACCCATACTTTAGGGTTTTTAAAAAAAACAAAAGGGCCAATAAAGTTGAAAGAATACTCATCTTCGTAGTTGATTCCTCTGTTTTCTTGTAACCATCATTCACTGAAGCCAGCCATAGCTTTTTTGCGTCTTATAAGAACCATGGAGGGGGGTTTTGATTTCTCCATTGAAGAACCAGTGAAATCCAGTTCACTTTTTTTTGCTAAAACTTGATTTTATTTCTGGGTTTTGAAATTTGTTCTTCTTTTGCTTCATTTTCTGTGTATGGACTGTGTACGTCTTCTTTCTTGCTTAAGCTCTGTTTTGTTATGATCCGTAAAATATTGGTCGAATATGTTGATTCTCGTTTTCATTGATCCTAATCGCTTCACGGCTCTGTTTAACTTTTGTTATCTTGCCTTTTTCGTCTTCATTTTTGTTGCAGAGTTTTTGAAGTTTCTACTTTATAGCTGGAGTGAAACGAAGAGTTTGTAAGTCTCTCTTCATTTTGCTTTCGTTGTTCGTAATCTCTGTGAGTGTTGACTGTTTTTCGTTTCATCAGAACTCTGAGCTGTTCTTCGTTGACATGGCTGAAATGTTTCTTGCGCTTTTCCTGTATAATTTGATCTTTTAGCGCTCTCTCTCTCTCTCTCTCTAAATGTGCTTGTGCTATGTTCGTATGGTCTGATAAGCTTCAAATAGACAAAGATATATTACAAAAATCTAGGTTAATTTATACACTGATCTTTCCCTGTTCCTAGTAATCCCATATAACTACAACTTAAAAAACTTTGGCTAATCTAAGGAATGAAAATCTTGCCCTTTTGTTTGCAACTCCATTGATGACCATCTATGAAGATCACAGTCAAAACAGGTCCTGAATCGTCTGGGATATACTTTCCCCAATACCAATGTGCCTTCCAAACCTTGTTCATTTCCTCTATTGGCACGGCCTTAGTTTCGGGCACGAAAAAGTGGACGAAAACTGTCATGATAACTATAAATCCGGCAAAGAAAAGGAATAGACCAAACTTCAATTGACAAAGCATGGGGAGAAAAACTTGAGCTATGAAAAAAGTGAAGAACATGTTTACTTATACATTCATTGTCTGCCCTGCTGATCTAATCTCGAGAGGACAAATCTCGCTCCGTACTAGCCAGCCTAAAGGACCATGACCATGCGAAGGCTGCTACATATAAGCATATTAGAATCAGTAGAAAATCAGCCTGGCTTTCTGACATTAATCCTTTTCCATCTGCCCCCAATGCTGCTCCGATCATGATCGCCACTCCAATCTAGAACACAGTTTATTTGTGCTGGTTGAGTCGATTAAAAGTGTTAATACTAGTTTTGCTGAATGATCTGTTTGGTCTTTCATTGATAGTTGAATTGATCGTTTAGTCCTGTTGGTGCTTAGTGGTTTGATTGTTTGGAGTGTTTGGTTCTCGAGAAAGTGCAGAGAAAAATTGAAAAACTATCGTTTGTGCCCTATCATGTCGATTATCAAGACACAATATCCAGGTTCACTTCCTTGTTTACTCCATATTTTAATGTGCTTGCAAATTCAATGAAATGAAAATTGAAAGTAGAATTGTTGTGCTTTTTTTTTTTTATAATTTTATTCTATTTTTTCTTGTGCAACGATCAGTAACTTAAACTCTATTGAAATATGGAAAGATAGGATTCTGTGTAGGAATAAGATGTTCTTTGTATTTGCATTTGAAGTTCTGATTGGTTGTTGAAGCATCTTTTTTATCCTTTTTCAGGGTAGTTTCTTGTTTGATCGCTTGCTGAGCCATGGCTTATATCCCTCGATTTAAACGGTCTTCGAAAGATAATGATAGGCCGTCCCCAAAACCAGAATCTCTTCACCTTGAATTAAACGAGAAGATGAAGATAAGGCCAGCTGTGAGTAGCAGTATGAAAATTGTCTATGCCCATGGATCTATATCTAGATGGTTCCCTATCGGTTTAACCGGCAACAGTCAGTTTCCATCTTATGTCAAACTTGAGCCGTCTAACATGCAAAATACTGAAGAAAACTTGCTTGTTCTAACAAACAATAGGCGAATTGAAGGTAATCTTCCAAATTTCTTGAACCAACTTCATTTTGTGGTATCTTTCTGGCTGATGCTAGTTTGATCGAACTGTACGTAGGAAATACCGAACAGGATTTACCAGAGAGGCCTTGGGATTTGATTGCAGAAAACATACTTCCTGATTTTAAAAATGCAAAGAAATTGATGGACAGTGATGATATTGTCAAAATAAAGCTCGTCGCAAGGCCTGGGAAAGTTCATTTTCGTGGGTGAGTTGACTTTTGCTCTTTTTCTTTTCTTTTTTGTTTTGTTTAATTAACAGAAATCTTATGCCTCAAGTTTGCTGAAGTTCGTATAACTTATTTAGACGTTGGAGCCCTATGGTCAGACATGATATTGCCAGCAACTCTCCAATTGATGAATCTGAACTAAGAAAATTGAGGAGAAGTTTTCAAGGTATTGTTTCTCGTTCGTATAACGATAATATCGCACGAAAATTTGCGTCCAAGAGGGAATTTGTTTTTGGGGAGAAGAATTCGTATTTAGTACAGGTATTTGTTTGGATCACCTTGCTTGTTGTTCTCCCATCTTTTGAATTGCTTATCTCATCGTCTTCAATGTTATTGCCGATTTCTTATCTTTCAGTTGTCCGATGCCAAAAATCCAAACAACACTATATCTTGTAAATGTCGGGAAGTAGCAGGATCTAGAAGCCTCCAACTTGGCAAGGCAAGTTAAAAAAAAATGAAAAACTTGCTTTACTTTGCGGGTGACCAGACGAATTCGTAATCCATTTTAAGTGATTTGTTGTTAAAAATTTCATGGTAAGGTAGAAAGGAAGCTGCTTGATTAAATGGTATAAAAAATACGAGTGGTTTGTATAAGGTCGCATTATATTTCAAAGTTATAATTTGAGTTCATTTTTAATCAAAAGCTTCAGTTCTTTATGTTGGTTTTCGTTTGAGATTTATTTTGTAATTTTGTTGATATGGTATTTCATGAGTATTAACTTGATATTGCATAATGATCGGTTTAATCTGCAGATCCGTTTAAACGACATTCGACACAGGGTCATTGATATTTCGTGCCTGAACAAGATCCAGGACTTGAGGCTGTTGTTAAGCAGCAGGAGAAGGTTAACCAATGTTACTGTGAGTGCATTTTGTAACTCCATGGCTCTAAATTAGTAGATCATTCTAAGCTTAACATTATCAATGAAATCGATCCGATCCAAACCCGACTGAAATCTCTAAACTCCACTGCTTTTGTTTGTGTTGTGAAGGATGAGGAGGAAGAAGGGATTAGAGGAATTATCAGCGCTGCAGTGATTGATTCAGATGTGAAGGGTGGACTGAAATGGCCGATTGGGAAGGCTTCTTTTCGAAATCGTTTCCATGTTTATTCGGTTTGGAACGTGTCTGCCAAAACTTACGAAAATTCGTCTTTTCGAGTGAAACTCAGAAGCGTGGAGCGATTTCATTTTACGACTTCGGTTGGGGAGTCGCAGGAGGAGATTTCGGTGAAGTTAAAAGGCCTTCTTTCTGAGTTACTGGTTAGTGCAGTTTTGCTGGAAATTATCATTTACTGTATTTGGTATTAACTACGTGAAAAAGTCCAAAAAAACTCTTAAACTATAAGATCAGGAACAACTGACTCTTAAACTATGTTTGGGTATAAATCAACATTTAAACTATCTTCATGGGACAAACCAACACTTGCGTCACGTTCTGTTAAATTCACTCGTGATTACTCGTGTTCTGAGTGCAAATGACTGCTTTAAAGTGAGGGTAACTATCGTGGTTGACCTCGTTTGAGCTGCAGTCACTCTTGCTTATAGAGGTTTTAATTTTTATTTTTACGTGCGGTCGCCTGCGGTTAATCCATTGGCGATCATATATTAGTGAGGTTGTCCTCAAAAATAACGAAACGACAATGGTTGATTTGTTCTCTGAAAATAGTTTTATGGTTGATTTGTACCCAAACATAATTTAAGAGTTAGCTTGTTTCTGAACCTATAATTTGAGGGTTTTTTTTGGACTTCATACTATATAAATCTAAATCTACAGAGTATATATAGTTCTAGATTGTTTCTCTCTCGATTGAATTTTCAATTTTCTTGTTTATTTTTTCAGATCGAGAATTCAGAAACTGATGAGATTTTGAAGAGTCTTAAAGCAAACCTTGAGTTCATATGGGAAAACTTCTTCTGCCCTGAATTGTTTTCAATCTGATCGTGTACGGCCTAATGACTCTCTCTCTCTCTCTCTCTCGCAAGACTTCAAGATTTTGTGATTGGAAGACCCACATCATGATTCCAATGCTTACTTGTTTTAAATCCATCTTTACATTAGAAGATTTTGCTCATTTGCACTGGATTCGTAGACGTATAATTCGTTACGATGAACGAATTTGCATAGACCGCTTGACTTTTTTGAAGATGTTCCAAAATGAGTTACTTTGATTTGTATATGATATTTTTCTTATATTAGTAAAAGTGCCCCAAAAGCCAAAAACAGAAGTAAATTTGACGCAAAAACAATAGAAAATGAAGCGTATAATATGAAGAACGAAATGAAATAATAAAAAAGTAAGTACAGAACCAAACCTATGGTTCGATGATATGCTCAGATGATGACGAAACGATAGAAGAACGAAAGTTAGAAGTTGGTCTGAGAGGTAATAGCAACGACTTCGACAAGAATAATCAAACTTGTGGTTTGATGATTGCTCAGGTGACGACGAAACGATAGAAAAACGAAAGTTGGAAGCTGGTCCGAGAGGTAATAGCAGCGATTTCGACAAGAATAAGTAAACTTGTGGTTTGATGATTGCTCAGATGATGACGAAATGATAGAAGAACGAAAGTTAAAAGCTGGTTCGAGAGGCAAACAATAACAATGACTTCAGCAAGAGACGACGAGAGCGACTAGGCGAGAGACGGCGAGATGCTAGTTTGCAAAGTGCGATTTGCGAACAGGGAAGATCATACTGCAAAGTTTTAGGATTACTTAACTTAATGGTTTGGGTCGGTTTTACGGTGTTTTGTCATTACAACAACATAATATTGTTTTTATTGAGATTTTATATGTTTCGTTTTTCTAAAGTTTGGAAGAAATTCATATGCTCTTGATTAGGTAACTGAGATTTATTTGTTGACAATTAAAAGTTCAAAAATATAAGTCTTTTTTTTTTTTTTAAGTATTATTTGATTGTAATCTCAAAAGTCAAGATGTAAAAGGTTATTTTTTTTAATTTCTTTTCATCAATAATTATGGCCACGTCATCTACTTCTCAATTAAGATTGAAGTGGGCCAAACAATTAATTAAAATATTTTATCTTTTTATTACTTTTAAAAGGTGAGGATAATTAAGAGATGCATATGTCATGGGGTTGATGTCTAAAACACTCTTTATTGAGATATAAATAATTAATGTAATCTCAATTTATTTTATTTAATTAAATATTAAATAACACTACGTTTAATTTCTTATTATCTTTTAATTAAATATCAATTAACATGTCAAATAATAATTAGTATAATTAATGTAATAAATTAACCATTAATAATTTATTACATTAATTACATCAATTATTATTTGATACTTTAGCGAATATTTTAAGAGTGTATAATAGAAAAGTAAACGATACCCTATTCACTAATATAATTTGATGTCAATCAATGAAAAACTTTTTATATACAAACTCTTTTTATCATTACTATGTTCAATGATGTTTTTTCGATTAATTTCATTCGCTAAATGCTCGCTCGTTAGACACAAAATCTGCTCTAACTTCATCAGCATTTGGTGACACTCATTTGTAGGCTGATTGGCTGCGAGTGCCACATGGTTACTTTCTATTGCCTCCAAAATAGGACCATGATCTAATTTGATTAAACAAATAAAAGAAGTGGCTTTAATTTAAGTATTAATATCTCAATTAATTTTGGTAATTGCGATTACAGTGTTTCCTCTAAAACAATATTTGATCGTACGAGGGAGTAGCGTAATTTCTGAGAAAGGTGACATTTTTTGTTTGATTTATGAGAAAATGTTCGTCTTTGGACAGAAAAAAGAAGAGTAATGTGCAATTTGGCCCCTACAATTAGGTGAAATGGGTAATTTACACCGTAAACTTGGATAATGGACAAGAACAACCTTAATACTTTGATAATGGGCAATATGGCCCCTACCGTCATATTTTCAGTTAAAAAATCATATTTTTTTCACGTGGCCTAATTTACTGTCCAATATGCCCCTGCCCTTAGGGTTGGGCAAACCGGCCTACTGACCAAGAACCAGACCGATCCGGACCCAAGATTAAAAGAAAAGTCTTCAAGACTGAACTTCACATCCAGTCTTCAATTTCTAGAATCCCGACAAGGCGAACACCCGAGACCTTGCGAGTTGCGTTCTTCGGCTCCCGAGTTCCGCCTTGCGAGTTGTGTTCCCCGGTTCCACGACCGTGACCCATTCTACGGCTGCTCCGATTCCCCTTGCCTCCAAAGCTCCGTTCTCCGTGCTCCCTACTCCGATTCGTGCTCAGCTATCTGTCGGTTCTGTCCTCTACTCATCGGCTCGCCTGGTCTCTGAAATCTCGCCTAGGGTTTCCTCTCATTGCTTCATGGGTTGACAATTTGGAAAGAACTGGCTCGGTCTGCTTCAAACAATAGCTTCCAGCAGACTTTCAGTAAGTACATCGCACAGCTCTTCCTTTGTAACCCATTCTTCATCATCTTCTGCATTTCTTGGTTGTTTATGCAGTATCAGAGCCAAACTATTATAATCGTTTAATTATTTGGGAGGCTATTTTAGTTCTCTGTTTTTCTAGTTTGTCTTCTCTGTTTCTGTTAATTTTCGTTTTCTGTTGTCATTTTTAATTCAGCATGATTATATGAATTGTTTGGGAGACTCTTCGGAACTGTTGACCAAGAGCAATCTTGTTTAATTGTTTCAAATCGACTAGTGCATATTCTGAAATCAAATTGACTAGTGCATAGACTCTTCGGAACTGTCGACTAGTGCATATTAGGTTTAAAAATTTTTAGGTATTCTGGTAGCCTTATTTGGATGGAATTCATGCTAAGTTACTTATTCGTGGTATGTAGACTATGAGAAATATTGCTAAAATGTGGTTGCTTTAATTTGTTCTATAAAGTCATAATTGTAGTTATAGTGTTGGCAATATTGCTAAAATGTTGAAATTATTTTATACGTTACTGCAAGTAATTGATAGCTAAAGATTAGACCATATTTCTCATGCACCTTAAGATTTGTGCTAAAAATATCACCAACCAGACTGGAAAGTTTCTGGTTTTTTCCCCTGCTCTGATTTGCTATTCAGAGTTTATTTGGTTTTCAATTTTGTTTCGAGCTGTGAAAGTACAGGAGAGAAGGATGAGGATGTATATAAATGGACAAACATCGAGCATTGTAGACTGTCAAATTGCCAGAGAGACATAAGCATGTGATTAACATTTTACAATCTAGACTCGAAGAATCTGAAGCAAGAGTCGAAGAAGCTGAATCAAGACTCGAAGAAACTGTATGAAGACTCGAAAAAGCTAAATCAAATAATGCGCAGCTGCGGAGGGATAGATTATGGTTATTGGTATTATGGGATGTCACTACTGCATTATTGTTGATAAGTTTGTATCAATTGTTTTAGTATACTCATATGGTAATAACTGTACTATTTATTAACTGTAATAACATTTTCCATGAAATACATGTGTTTTTCATTGTCTTTTTTGCAGACTAAGCATGATATAATTCACAATAAGAAATTACATCCAACAATGATTGATTATCTAAGAACCTAGAAAATTTCTATACTTTGTTTCCTTAAATTCTCAAAAAAAAATTCGACTTTATTCATTTCCTCGAGCGACATCGTTTAGAATATTAAACCTTGGTAGCGGAAGGCTATCGTGCGTGAGAGACTTGTTATAAGGTAAAATTAACCAAAATCTCAATTTTCACACTATAAAAAGAACCATGGTCGACACCTTGTCTAAAGGGTTGACACTTCATTTGCCTCTGATTTTCATGTGTACTGGGATCGATCGACACCTTGTCTGGTAGGGGTCGACTCCTGTTAAAAGGGTCGACACTTCATTTGCCTCTGATTTTTATTTATACTGGGATCGGTCGACACCTTGTCTGAGGGGTCGACACCTTGTCTGGTAGGGGTCGACCCCTGTTAAAAGGGTCGACACTTCATTTGCCTTTGGTTTTTATTTGTACTGGGATCGGTCGACACCTTGTCTGGTAGGGGTCGACCCCTGTTAAAAGGGTCGACACTTCATTTGCCTCTGTTTTCATTTGTACTGGGATCAGTCGACACCTTGTCTGAGGGGTCGACACCTTGCCTGACAAGGTGTCTACCCCTGCAAGCACAGGTTGACACTTCAAAGGCAATTTCTCCATTTTTTTACACATTCAACACCTCCACTCTCTTTCATACTTAACCAACTCTACATACTCAATATCAACTCACTCCCTTTCCTCCCTAAGTATCAAATTCACCTTTATAAATTCCTCAATTCATCCATATCTATCACATCCTAAAATATACATCCATTTAATTGAAAACTTCATCCAAAAATCATCAATTTAAATCTACATCGAACATATCCATAATCCAAATCAAAATCCGTATCTAAATCCATATCCATAATCATATTTTTCTACATATCCATAATCGAACATTATGAAATACATATCCAAATCCAAATTCTCAACCATATCCATATGAATATGACGTTTGTTATCCAATGCCCCAACCATCTGAAGTACGTCATTATTGGACTTCAACTTTTGCAATCCTAATGAAGCCTCCACGTAATATAAAGTCTTCTATACGTCAGCTCTGACATCTACGGCCATGTCTACAACCTCAAAAAATGACACTTTATCCACATCAATATTCGTCAGTAAAGCACTATCTCCACCCGCGTACTGTAAACTTTTTTTCTTGATAAACTTCCCTCCCTCCATAGTGAAAGTCAATTGAAAATGTGTCAATTTTCTTCCTGCAAAACAAAAAAGAATGAACTAAGTTTCCAAGATTATAAACTACAGTCAGGAGAAGATAATAAACAATCTATGTATCACAACTTATTCAGCATTGTTTAAGCATACTCCACATCTTCAATTGTCTTAAAAATTCTCTAATTAAGAAAAACAGCTGAAATTACATAAATTCCATAACAAAAGCATACTAGAACCTCACACAATTTAGTAATCAAGAGTTCAATGAAAAAGATCAAACAGATTTGAACTAAAATTGAAACTCCACTGACCGACAACTATTTAGACCAAAGAAAATCAATCAATACAATCCACAACAAGAACAGCAAGGAATCAAAAAGAGAATAAAGCTCAGCATATTCGTTGCAACCCCAATAATAGTATCAATCGGAGAACCATCCAGAAAGAAAATTAAATCAAATGGGAGAAAAAAAAAAGATGAGAAGAAATGTTGACTTACCGATGGTCTAGAGGAAGTACGTTCGTGAAGATTCAGCAATCGCAGATTAAAAAGAAATGATTTCTTTGCGTACAGAAAGAAGCAGCATAAGAACAAAAGACGACAGACCAAGTGAGCCGATGAGCAGAGGACAGAGCCGACAGACAGCCGAGCACGAATCGGAGCAGCCAGAGAACAGAGCACAGTTAGGGGAACCGGGGAACGCAACTCGCAAGGCAGAACTCGGGAGCTGAAGAACGTAACTTGCAAGGTCTCTGGTGTTCGCCTCGTCGGGATTCTGGAAATTGAAGACTGGATGTGAAGTTCAGTCTTGAAGACTGAAGGGTTTTCTTTTAATCTTGGGTCCGGACCGGTCTGGTTCTTGGTCAGCAGGTCAGTTTGCCTAGCTCTAAGGGCAGGGGCATATTGGACAATAAATTAGGCCACGTGAAAAAAACGTGACTTTTTGACTGAAAATATGACGGTATGGGCCATATTGCCCATTATCAAAGTATTAAGGTTGTTCTTGTCCATTATCCAAATTTACAGTGTAAATTGTTTATTTCACTTAGTTGCAGCGCCAAATTGGACTTTACCCAAAAATAAAGAAAAAGGGGCCAATAAAGTTGAAATAACTGCGAAACCCAGTTCACTTCTTTTGCTTCACTTTCGGTGTATCGACTGTGTATGTCTTCTTCTTTCTTGCTTAAGCTCTGTTTTGTTATGATCCGTGAAATATTGGTCGAATCTGTTGATTCTCTCCTTTTCATTGATCCTAATCGCTTCACGGCTCTGTTTAACTTTAGTTATCTTGCCTTTTTCGTCTTCAGTTTTGTTGCAGAGTTTTTGAAGTTTCTTCTTTATAGCTGGAGTGAAACGAAGAGTTTGCAACTCTCGTCATTTTGCTTTCGTGGTTCGTAATCTCTGTAAGTGTTACCTGTTTTTCGTTTCATCAGAACTCTGAGCTGTTCTTCGTTGACATGGCTGAAATGTTTCTTGCTCTTTTCCTGAATAATTTGATCTTTTTGTGCTCTCTCTTTCTCTCTCTAAATGTGTTGTGCTATGTTCGTATGGTCTGAGAAGCTTCAATATATATTACAAAAATCTTGGTTAAGCCAAAAGATATTAAAAATTTTGCGGCTTTAGTGCCATTTATTATTGTGAATAAAGCTATTTGGTCACGGGAAAAATTGACTGATATTTGATGATAACGGCGGATCTTAAATGATTATAAGCCTTTCATGATTCTATCTTAGAAGGTAATAGAGAATGTCACAGCTGAGTTGCAGCAGCTCAACAATCACTCCTAGTGAAGGAGGGACCATGATCTGCCCCACATCACTGGCACCGATTGTATCGTCCTACAACCATCGCATTCGTCCGATCTTGGATGCAGTCGACAAGCTCAGAAACTTGATGATCATGAAAGAAGACATACAACTCCCTACCATTGTCGTCGTGGGCGATCAATCATCGGGCAAGTCTAGTGTGCTCGAGTCCTTGGCCGGGATCAACCTCCCGAGAGGTCAAGGTATTTGCACTAGAGTACCTCTGGTTATGCGGCTCCAAAACCACTCGGCCGAAGAACCTCAAATTTACTTGGAGTACAGCGGAAAAACCGTGGATAATGAAGAGGAGTATATTTCAGACGACATTAATATGGCCACTTTCGAGATTGCCGGTAGTGGTAAAGGAATATCCAAAACCCCATTGACCTTGGTTGTGAAAAAGAAAGGTGTTCCTGATTTAACAATGGTGGATCTCCCTGGAATTACTAGAGTTGCAGTCAAAGACCAGCCTAAAGACATATATGACCAAATAAAGGACATAATCATGGAGTATATAACACCAGAAGAGAGCATTATACTGAATGTTTTATCAGCAACTGTTGATTTTCCTACTTGCGAATCTATCGGGTTGTCTCAGAGTGTCGACAAAACTGGCCTAAGGACACTGGCTGTGGTGACTAAATCTGATTCGGCACCTGAAGGACTGCTCGAGAAGGTAACTGCCGACGATGTCAACATCGGACTTGGATATGTCTGCGTGAGAAATCGAATCGGGAATGAATCGTTTGAAGAAGCTCAAAAGGAAGAAGCTGCTCTCTTCAGAAACCATCTACTTTTATCCAAGATTGATAAATCTATAGTTGGTATTCCAAATTTGGCAAAAAGATTGGTGCAATTACAGGCCACAAGTATATCGAGATGTATGCCGGATATCATCAAACAGATCAATGAAAAGCTGACGGTCTATGCTTCCGAGCTCAACAAAATGCCGAATAAACTATCTTCAGTTGCGGAAGCCATGACCACTTTTATGCAGATAATTGCACAAGCAAAAGAGTCTCTTAAGAAAATATTTCTTAGAGGAGAATATGAAGAATACCCTGATGACGAGAAAATGCACTGCACGGCTCGTCTAGTTGCTATGATCGACCAGTACTCTAGTGAACTCCATAAACACGCAGAAAGTGATCCGACAAAGAACTTTCTCCAGGAGGAGATAAAGGTTTTAGAGGAAGCAAGAGGAATTGGTTTGCCGAATTTTCTACCTCCGACTGCTTTCCTTTCGATCCTGCACAAAAAGGTAAATGCAATCTCCGGAGTCCCGTTTGAGTTTGTTGAAAATGTGTGGGATTATATACAGGGAGTGTTCCTTTCCGTTTTGATGCGACACTCTGAGAACTATCACCAACTTCAAGTACCCATTAAAAGAGCAGGGAAACAGCTTGCAGAGAGAATGAAAGAAGAGTCAATTGATTGGATAAAAGAGGTTGTGGAAATGGAGAAGATGACAGATTACACTTGTGATCCTCAATATATGGCAGGATGGAACAAACTCATGTTGTCCCAAGACGGGTTTAGGAGAGAGGTCTTAAGAGATGCACGGAAAAAACTCGTGTTGTACCGAGGCGGGTTTAGGAGAGAGGTCTTAAGTGATGCACTATTCAGACCAAAGAGCGTAGATATTGAAGGGGTCGGAAATGTTGAAATTGGAGATTTATGGAAACACCCAGATGTTCTGAATCAAGCTTATGACTTGAAAATGAGAATGATAGCATATTGGAAGATAGTTCTAACGAGATTGGTGGATTGCACAGCTCTCCATCTGCACTTAAGCCTTCAAAGGCTGGTGAACAAGGAGATGGAGAAAGAAACCATTAGTGAGTTTATGAGTCCTGCAGGAGGTGGAATTGAAAAGGTGCTGGAAGAATCACCTTCTCTAGCTGTGAAGAGAGAGAAGCTGAAAAGTAGTATCAAGCTGCTCAGGGAGTCTAAGGAGATGGTGAGTGGCATCATAGAATCTGTTTCTTGCTATGCTGAAAATTGATTTACCAACTTTATATATGTAGATATCTGTTTTTGGACACTAAAAGCTATGAATACGTGCTTTCCTAAGAACTTATGGGAATATTTAGGTTTTGTTATAAAATAAGCGACAAATAATGAAAACTCGAAAAATAAATCACACAGATTTTACGTGGAAAAATCTTTTACGGGAAAAAATCATAGGAAGATAGATAAATCACTATGATTGAAAATTGGTACAAAAGTATTTGAGAAATTCGACTAACAATCTAACTCCGAAAAAACCCTAAAAACAAAATATATAGGTGATGAAATGGGTTGGCAAAACTGGTTGCGAGTCGAGTCCAAAAAACCATACCGCGGGGGTTCCGCCCCCGCACCGCCAAAACAAGAAAAGACAAATGTTGTGGTTGAGAGATTGGGCCGATCGACACTTTTGAGCCGAGCCAAAAAGAATTCGGGTCACCGAACTCTAACATGTTTTTTAGGGACAATCTCTTCACTTTGTGATCATCTACCTCTTAGTATTGATTATCATGTTGTTTTGTGTAGGAGAACCATGTATATTGTCTTTGTACTTTCTTCTTATTTTTAATTTACTTCCAGTTCTTCCAAATCTACTAATTTTTCACAATACTATTCACTCGGTAGTACTTCCCTCAGTATTTATGTCGGTCAGAACCCTCCACTGAAGAGTCCTAACTGTTGGTTTTTATGATTCTTACGTATGACGGAATTTACTATTATTCATAATAATAGTGACATGCGTTACCCTGTGACTTTAAAATTATTTTAAAATCACCAAAAAATCATAAATTGAATCGTTAGTCTAAAAGAAATTATTTTTGAGAACTATGTATTTTTTCAAAATGTAAACAATTTACATTGAGAAAAATTATTAGATTTAGATTATGAAATAATAAAACAAAATATCTCTTGGAGAAACGTTTTTACTCAGGTACTCCCGTCTGATCTTAACAGCCTTAACTCAGGATCAAGTGTTTTTCTCGAAGACTTTGAAACCGTCGAGTCTTTTCTGAAGATCTTTACACTTAAATTTCCTGACGTGTGGGCGTCTGACTTACGAGAACAACACGCTTTTATATTTGTGGAGAGATATATTCTCAACACATGAGACGTCTCTCTTCGATCTTAGAAAATATTTTTTCTAAAATCGAATACGGAAAGGTCACACATTTTCTCTAGGGATTAGATCTATATCTCTTATTTTTCATCGACTGTTCTCTTCTCCCCCATCCCAGTCAAATCTTATTTGACAATTTTATAAATATGTTTTCAGATTTATTTTAATAAAAACTAATTTTTTAAAAATAAATCTTATGATTAGCAGTTGATTTATCTAATAAATCAATTTATCAACTAATCATATAATCTAAAAATAGTTTTTAGAATATGTTTATGAAAATAACTTTTCAATATAATTTTATCTTATAAGATTCTTCAGATCTACTTTTAAATAATAAACAAACTATAAGTTAATTGTAGATCAAATCTAATCTGATCAGATTTTTCATATATACTTTTATTCAAATTTCAAAAATCTGATTTGTTAGTTTATTAAATAACTAACTTCAATTTAAATTTGAAAATCAAATTTCATATAATGTGATTCTTCAAATCTAATTCAAATCCTTTAAAAAAATTTCTTCTAATGAGATATTTTATTTTGAATCACAATATATTCATTTGAGTGTCTATAAATGATTAATCATGATTAATCATTTATATATTTATTCTTGTAACATGGAAATTAAATAATGATATAAGATAACAGAGGGACCGATGGACCTATAGTCCTAAGCTCCAATAATATTTGTTAATTAATATAAACTCTTTATATTAAATAACACAATTATTAACTCTAGAGTAATTTCACTAAATACCTAGAGTTGCATTCTTAGAACTATAAAGTATATTTATTCAAAGTAATGTTCATTGATATAGTCATTACATATGTATTAATCCTCTATTAAAACTCGTAATAGAGCTAGGTATAAAATCCATTAACCTTTCATATTGCATCTTTATCTTTGACTGCCATCAGTTCTTAATTGAATAATAAATTCATAACATTTATGAATTTACGCGCTAATTATTCAATCTCTGAATTAACAAACATGAAATCTTGTATTATGGATTTCATTGTATCAATGTTAGCATTATCAACGACTCATTTAATTTAGTCCCAAAATACAAGGTTTATGTAATGCAACTTATACAAAACTGGACCGAGTAAATCAAAGAATAAATTAAAATGAAATAGAAGTCTACTAAATACAATGAATTAAGATCATACATATATGACTATCATTATGATAAAATTAATTGTTCTTCATTTAACGGATATTATAATAACAATATAATTTCATCTAACTCTAAATTTAGAGTTATTTTATACTATTTTTAGGTAATTTAACTTGTATGATTTGAGAGAATTTTAAAAGAAATTAGTGGAATTCACTACAATTGCTAGATAATGCTGCAGTATCAAGACATTGATTAAATTTAATATATTTCATGCATATTTTCTATTTAATAGCAGATTTTTATCATTAATTTGAATTTGGTATTATCTTATTTGAATGCAAATTTATTAGTTGGAAAATAAAATAAAAGAAAGATTATGAAGAGAGAGAAGATAAATCAGCAAATGAGATTTTATTTACCAAAAAATAAAGGATAAAAGTATGGAAAAAGAGGAGAATATGGCTGAAGAATCAATCAGATCTAAGAGAGAGATGAGACAAAAATCACATAGAGGTTTAAAAGAAAAGAATAGTGCTCTGGAACGGGACACTTGGCTGAAAATAGAAATGGATGACAGAAAACGAATGACAAATGACAATTGGATGACAGAGCAGCAATCGGATGACAGTCGACAAATAGAAGAATGGATGACATAAATAGGATGACAGAGCAGCAATCAAATGACAGAGAAAGGTAATAGAATCGGATGACAGTCAAAATGGTAGACAAAACAGAAAATGGAAGATGAAAATAGATGACTTAGAAGAACGATCGATAAAAGAGAGCAAATCAAGAAGATTTTATCATAGCCGTTGATCAAGGGAATCAGCGAATTAGAATGAGAAAAGAAAGGAACAAACTGGAGAGAGAAAAAAAGAATGGCACGCAGAACAAGGAGAATAAACAATTATAAAAGAGAGAATTTTTATTATTTTGACAACAGGGGGTCGGCGGCAGAGATATCTACAGACTACAGATTCTTCTTCTTCTTCTTCTTCTTATTTTTATTATTTTTTGAGTTTTATTTTATTATGATTTTATGCTAGTTTCTTTTATCTTGGTTAGGAAATAAAGTACTTTTTACATGTTTTTACATTGATCTATGAATGCTTAGTATTTTTCACTGACAATTGCTCATGATTTTTATTGCATAAATTAAATTGTGTCGATAAGCAGATTTAAATTCACATGTTCCTATTGTATCGACAGGGAAATAAGAATTTAAGATACTTGAGTAATTAAATAAATTAAAATTGTTGCAAAGTAGCTAACATTAATTTATTTGGCGTTAAGAATAGGTTTACACGAAAATTCAAATTAAGTTTTTATCTTTTCAAAGTCGAAAAGAAAATTCTGAAACAAATTTATCTAGGCAATTCGACGGAACCCTAGAAATATTATGAATTCTTGCTGTTCTATGACTAATGCTATAGAATCAAGAGTAAATTGCATGTAATGAAAAAATCAATCATAACTAAGGTATTTCCCATAATTATTTTTTTTAATCATTTCCATTTTTTGTTTTATTTAATTTCGAGTAATTTTAGTTTATCATTCATTGATATTTATTTAATTTCAATATTTTCATCTTTATTTTATAGAAATTTATAGCAAGATTAATTTGATTAAAAATATTCTCGTGTGATCAATTTTTACTTACTTTATTGCTTCGTTAGTGACACGTGCACTTGCGTTAGGGTGTAAAAAATCACTAACAGTACAGTCCTATATAATCATATTACATAAAATATAATCACTTTATGTCACTACATAATTGAGATATGACTATACGTTCTCAATGAAGTGAACTATATTTATAACTTTATTTGCAGATTCTATACTTCAAATATAAGTCATGGACTAATGTGATTATTTCTTTGTAAATTTAATCACACATATATCAACATATATGTAAATTTAAAATTGCATAAATAATCAAGGATTTTTCTTTGAATTTATAAAGTATATCGAATAATACAAATATAAAAATTAATCATAAAAGTTATTTATTAATTACAATAATAAAAATATTTATAACATTTGTTTGTTAAGTACATTATTCTCAACACAAACAGCGTGGACCATCCACACTCTTCACATGGTTAATTGTGATAGATTAAGATATGACCTGAACTTTACAAATTTTTTTTGGAATCTGATCTGTAACACCCGGCATTTTGTCATGTAAATATTCATTGAATTATTATACGGAATTAATGAGAATATTTATACAATGTATGTTTTTATGAATTTACCGATGGTTTCAATTGAATGTGAGTGATTCGTAAAACCGATTTGACAAACTAAATAGTAATTTAGTTAAAAACCAATGGAAGGGCAATATAGGAAACCAATTAAGGTAGGTGGGTGGGAACTAATGAGTGTTTGACACTTGACAAACTTGTTGGAGAAGCCAAGCCCTCTTCCTCCTTCCCTCCTACGTGAAAACACTCCAACTTGCAATTTTCATCTTTTCTTCTCTGTTCTCTCTTCCAGGTGACGGTGTCAAATTTCCAAAAATTTATTTTTTCTGTTTTCTTCTGTTTCCTCCAGTTACAGGTAACCTTCTACGGTAGTTAAGGAGTTTAGGTTGTTTATTTGTCTGTTTTGTTGAAGTTTAGAATTTATATCCGATTATACACAAATATAGGTTTGTGAATCACCGAGGGCGTGCGTGCAAGACTTCCAACTCTACGGACAACAAGTAAGTTCATGCGTATAAATTGGCCCTTAAGGCCCTACAGCACAGAGGTACTAGGTTTTGGTTCGGGTAGTTAGGTTGTAGGTTATACTTTAAGTTAAACGTGCTCTGTGTTTTCTGTTTCTTGGTTGTTTTTATTCTGTTGCCTGTACATGTTGATTTTGAGCATCGTAACTGTTTCATGCATACACATTTTTCTGGAAAACCATGTAATTGTTTTCAACACCAGATTTGAAGTTATGAAAGTTAAAATGTGAACGTAATGTATGATTAAGTGTGGACGAGGACTGACATCTTGTCATGTACTCCTGTTATGTCTTGTTGTGGCATGTACTCCTTTTGCGCCAGCTCTTCTTCCCACTTATACCTTCTTGTCCAGTGAAACGTAATGTAATGTTCATGTATTTGAAAATGTTCATGCACAGCATATGCATCACTGCATTTCATGTTCTTACTGAGCTCTAGACTCATAGTTGAACTCCCTCTTGTAGGTATGGATCCTCCAGATGAGAACTTTATGCCTCAAGCTGATGAGTAGATGATGTTGGCGGATCGAGCTCATGGGGATTGGTTGCTGCAGTTAGACAAATGTTATTCCTGTAAGAATGTATTTTTGAATGTTATGTCAAGTCCTGTGTAGCTTTTGAAATTTTAAACCGATGTATTTCAAGTCCTGTATAGCTTTTGAAATCCTAAAACCGATGTATAGAATTCGTGTTGATGTTTTAAAACCTCTGTTTTGACAGTTGAATGTATGTATGTTTTGAAATATTCTGGAAATGCTTGGGATTTCCTCTTTTAGGTTATGCATGGATTTTCTCTCATTTTAGAGTCATCCATGCATTCTGGTTTCTTAAACCTCTGTCGTGTTTTCTGATATGTCCAAAATTATGTTTTGAATCGGGCTTTGGGGTTTGAAGTTTTTATGCCTTCTGTTTTTATGCTCCCTGTTCATATGTCTTTCTGTTAAATATTGTCAATTCTGCCTTTAAACTTCTGTTATCCACTCTATGTCATCCGCCCCTGTCATCCACCTTACGTCTTCCGCCTTACGTCATCCACCTTACGTCTACCGCCTTACGTCATCCACCTTACGTCTACCGCCTCATGCCTACCGCCTCACGTCTACCGCCTCACGTCTACCGCCTCACATCTACCGCCTTACGTCTTCCGCCTTATGTCATCCGCCTTAGTCTACCGTCTCACGTCTACCGCCTTACGCCTTCCACTTTACCCCTTCCACTTCTGTTATCAATTTTATGTCTTCCATTTTATGCCTCCAATTTTATGTTTTGCCATTTTAAATGTTCAAGAGTTTCAAAAAGTCGAAAAATTTTACGTCCATAAATGTGTAAGTCAAACTCAAAGTCCAATCGAGTCCTGTGACGGTCCCGGTGTGGGTCTGGGGTCGTCACACGATCAATTCAATAAAGTTTTGGGTAAATATCAAAATTTTATGATACATTTCCACAAATGTTAATCCTTATCGTGTCCAAGTCAAGTCAAGTTTATGTGATTTCACTCTTAGATTTATTAATTTGAAGGACTTTGTTGGGTGAGACTTGAATATTCAATACAAAATCTCGATATTCCACTTTAGGTTTGATGGGGTCTTGATTAAATAGTAGGGTAAAGTATAAACTAAACTTCAAATTTTAAAATTTAGTTGATTTTAAACTCATTTTTTTTAAACAAAATAACATTGAACTTTTGATTTAATTCAACTTAAATCTTAAATATTTTTTTGAATAAAATTATTATCAAATTTTACACCTTAAACAAATTAGATAGACCGTGTCATTAAAATTAAATCATGATCAATTTTTTTTGCTCTGATCAGAACCAAATCGAATCGATATATATAAGTGTATACATAAACTTTAATTTTAAAATTAGAAAAGAAACAAATCAAGTCTAAACTAACTAAAACAGACTCAATTACATCATTTGCTTAATTTAAGTAAATAAAATGATGTAATTAGGACACTAGTCTAATTAGATTATGAAGATAATAACAAAGAAACTAACTTAATTTGTAAAAATAAATGACAAATTAGTAAACTAATACAAATAAATATTATTATTTATTATTTTTAACTTTGGCTAACAAAATTTTTATTCTACGTAGAATATTATTTCATTGAGATTTTATATGTTTCGTTATCCTCAAGTTTGGAAGTAATTGATACGCTCTTGATTGCGATTAGTTGAGGACCGAGATTTATTTGTTCACAATAAAAGTTCAAAAATATAATTGTTTTTTTTGAAGTATTATTTGTTTGTAATCTCAAAGTCAAGATGTAAAAAAATGTAATTTATTTTGTTTTGTTTTTAATTTATTTTCATCAATAATTATGACCACGTCATCTACTTCTCAATTAAGTTTGAAGTGGGCCAAACAATTAATTAAAATATTTTATCTTTTTATTATTTTTAAAAGGTGAGGATAATTTAGAGATGCATATGTCATCGCGATGATGTCTAAAACACTCTATTAATTATTTCCCTTGAGAAATTAAATAATAGTTTTAATTACTTTATTTCAATTCAAAAATTCAATACATAATAAATTTATTGAGATATAAATAATTAATATAATCTCAATTATTTCCTTTAATTAAATATTAAATAACAATACATTTAATCTCTTAAAATATTCGTTATGTCAAATAATTATTAGTATAAATTAATTATTAATAATTTATTATATTAATTACACTTTAATTGCACCAATTATTATTTGATATTTTAGCGAATATTTTAAAAGTGTATAATAGAAGAGTAAACGACATCCCTACTCACTGATATAATTTGATGTCAATTAATGAAAATTTTTTTACATACAAACTATTTCTATCGTCACTGTGCTCAATGACGTTTTTTCGACTAATCTTGTTTCCTAAATCCTCGTTTGTCAAATACAAAGTCTACTCTAACGTCTTCGGCATCTGTTGACACTTTCTATTCCCTCCAAAATAGGACCATGATCTTATTTGATTGTAGAAGTGGCTTTAATTTAAGTATTAATATCTCAATTAATTTTGGTAATTATGAGAACAGTGTTTCCTCTAAAACAATATTTGATCGTACGAGGGAGTTGTCGTAATTTCTGAGAAAGCTGACATTTTTTTCTTTGATTTCGGAGAAAATGTTCGTCTCTGGAAAAGAAAAAAGGGCCAATAAAGTTGAAAGAATACTCTTTTCGTAGTTGATTCCTCTGTTTTCTTGTCACCATCATTCACGGAAGCCAGCCATGGCTTTTTTGCTTCTTATAAGAACCATGGAGGGGGGTTTTGATTTCTCCATTGAAGAACCAGTGAAACCCAGTTCACTTTTTTTTTCCAAAACTTGATTTTCTTTCTGGGTTTTGAAATTTGTTCTTCTTTTGCTTTACTTTCTGTGTATCGACTGTGTACGTCTTCTTCTTTCTTGCTTAAGCTCTGTTTTGTTATGATCCGTGAAATATTGGTCGAATCTGTTGATTCTCTCGTTTTCATTGATCCTAATCGCTTCACGGCTCTGTTTAGTGTTTAACTTTTGTTATCTTCAGTTTTGTTGCAGAGTTTTTGAAGTTTCTTCTTTATAGCTGGAGTGAAACTAAGAGTCTGTAACTCTCTCTTCATTTTTGCTTTCGTGGTTCGTAATCTCTGTAAGTGTTAACTGTTCTTCGTTTCATCAGAACTCTGCGCTGTTCTTCGTTGACATGGCTAAAATGTTTCTTGCTCGTGTCCTGTATAATTTGATCTTTTAACGCTCTCTCTCTCTCTCTCTAAATGTGTTTGTGCTATGTTCGTATGGTCTGATAAGCTTCAATTAGACAAAGATATATTACAAGACTCTAGGTTAATTTATACACTGATCTTTCCCTGTTCCTAGTAATCCCATAAAACTGCAACTTAAAAAACTTTGGCTAATCTAAGGAATGAAAATCTTGCCCTTTTGTTTACAACTCCATTGATGGTCATTTATGAAGATCACAGTCAAAACAGGTCCTGAATCGTCTGGGATATACTTTCCCCCCCAATACCAATGTGCCTTCCAAACCTTGTTCATTTCCTCGATCGGCACGTCCTTAGTTTCGGGCACAAAAAAGTGGACGAAAACTGTCATGATAACTATAAACCCGGGGAAGAAAAGGAATAGACCAAACTTCATTTGACAAAGCATGGGGAGAAAAGCTTGAGCTATGAAAAAAGTGAAGAACGTGTTTACTGATACATTCATTGCTTGCCCTGCTGATCTGGTCTGAAGAGGACAAATCTCGCTCGGTACTAGCCAGCCTAAAGGACCCCATGACCATGCGAAGGCTGCTACATATAAGCATAATAGAATCAGTAGAAAATCGGCCTGGCTTTCTGACATCAATCCTTTTCCATCTGCCCCCAATGCTGCTCCGATCGTGATCGCCACTCCAATCTAGAACACAGTTTATTTGTGCTGGTTCAGTCAATTAAAAGTGTTGATCCTAGTTTTGCTGAATGATCTGTTTGGTCTTTCATTGCTAGTTGAATTGATCGTTTAGTCCTATTGGTGCTTAGTAGTTTGACTGTTTGATTTTTGAGAAAGTGCAGAGAAAAATAAAAAAACTATCTTTTGTGTCATATCATGTCGATTATCAAGATGCAAAATCCAGATTCACTTCCTTGTTTATTCCATATTTTAATGTGCTTGCAAATTCAATGAAATGAAAACTGTAAATAGAATTGTAGTGCTTTTTTTTCTAATTTTATCCTGTTTTTTCTTGTGCAACGATAAGTAACTTAAACTCTATTGAAATATGGAAAGATAGGATTCTGTGTAGGAATCGAATGTTCTTTGTATTTACATTTGAAGTTCTGATTGATTGTTGAATCATCTTTTTTATCCTTTTTCAGGGTAGTTTTTTGTTTGATCGCTCGCCGAGCAATGGCTTATATCCCTCCATTTAAACGGTCTTCGAAAGATAATGATAGGCCATCCCCAAAACCAGAATCTCTTCCCCTTGAATTAAACAAGAAGATGAAGATAAGGCCAGCTGTGAGTAGCAGTATGAAAATTGTCTATGCCGATGGATATATATCTAGATGGTTCCCTATCGGTTTAACCGGCGACAATCAGTTTCCATCTTATGTCAAACTTGAGTCGTCCAACATGCAAACTACTAAAGAAAACTTTCTTGTTCTGACAAACAATAGGCAAATAGAAGGTAATCTTCCAAATTTCTTGAACCAACTTCATTTTGTGGTATATTTATGGCTGATGCTAGTTTGATCGAACTGTATGTAGGAAATACCGAACAGGATTTACCAAAGAGGCCTTGGGATTTGATTGCAGAAAACATACTTCCTGATTTTAAAAATGCGAAGAAATTGATGGACAGTGATGATCTTGTCAAAATAAAGCTCGTCGCAAGTACCGGGAAAGTTCATTTTCGTGGGTGAGTTGACTTTTGCTCTTTTTCTTTTCTTTTTATTTTGTTTAGTTAACAAAAATTTTATGCCTCAAGTTTGCTAAAGTTCGTATAAATTATTTAAACGTGGGAGCTCTATGGTCAGCCATGATATTGCCAGCAACTCTCCAATCGATGAATCTGAATTAAGAGAATCTTGGAGTCATTTTCAAGCTACTGTTTCTCATTCTTATAACGATAATATTGCTCGAAAATTTGCATCCAAAAGCGAATTTGTTTGTGGGGAGAAGAATTCGTTTTTAGTACAGGTATTTGTTTTGATCGCCTTGCTTTTGGTTCTCCCATCTTTTGAATTGTTTATCTCATCGTCTTCAATGTTATTGTCGATTTCTTATCTTTCAGTTGTCTGATGCCAAAAATCCAAACAACTCTATATCTTGTAAGTGTCGGGAAGTAGCAGGATCTAGAAGCCTCCAACTTGGCAAGGCAAGAAAACGAAAACTTGTTTTACTTTGCTGCTGGTGACTAGACGAATTCTTAATCCATTTTAAGCGATTTGTTGTTAAAAATTTCATGGTACGTAGAAAGGAAGCTATTTGATTAAACGGTATAAAAATACGAGTGGTTTGTATAAGGTGGCATTATATAAAAATTCAAAGTTATAATTTGAGTTCATTTTTAATCAAAAGATTCAGTTCTTTATGTTGGTTTTTGGTTGAGATTCATTTTGTAATTTTGTTGATATGGTATTTAATGAGTATTGACTTGATATTGCATAATGATCGCTTTAATCTGCAGATCCGTTTAAACGACATTCGACTCATGCTCATTGATATTTCGTGCCTGAACAAGATCCGAGACTTGAGGCTGTTGTTAAGCAGCAGGAGAAGGTTAACTAATGTTACTGTAAGTGCATTTTGTAACTCCATGGCTCTAAATTGGTAGATTATTGTAAGCTTAACATTATTGATGAAATCGATTCGATGCAAACCCAACTGAAATCTCTAAACTCCACTGCTTTTGTTTGTGTTGTGAAGGATGAGGAGGAAGAAGGGATTAGAGGAATTATCAGCGCTGCAGTGATTGATTCAGATGTGAAGGGTGGACTGAGATGGCCGATCGGGAAGGCTTCTTTTGGAAATCGTTTCCATGTGTATTCGGTTTGGAATGTGTCTGCCAAAACTTATGAAAATTCGTCTTTTCGAGTGAAACTCAGAAGCGTAGAGCGATTTCGTTTTACAATGTCGGTTGGGTGGTCGCAAGAGGAGATTTCGGTGAAGTTAAAAGGCCTTGTTTCTGAACTACTGGTTAGTGCAGTTTTATTGGAAATTTATCAATTACTTGAAAACAAGCTGACCCTAAATTATATTTGAGTATAAATTATCATTTAAACTATTTTCATGGAACAAACAAATTTTTGTCGTCACGTTCTATTAAATTCACTCACGGTCACCCGCATTCTAAGTGCGGACAACCGCTTTAAAGTGAGGGCAACTAACGTGGTTAATCTCGTTTGAGTTGTTGTCACCCTTGCTTATAGAGGTTTTAATTTTTGTTTTTACGTGCAGTCGTCCACTCCTAATTCGTTGGCAGTCATATATTAGTGAGGTTGCCCTCGAAAATAACGGAACGTAACTATAAATGTTGGTTTGTTCTCTAAAAATAGTTTAAGGGTTGCCCATTAACTTTATAAATCCACAGGGTATATATAGTTCTAGATTTTTTCTCTCTCTCATTCTGATTGGATTGAATTTTCTATTTTCTTGTTTATTTTTTCAGATTGAGAATTCAGAAACTGATGAGATTTTGAAGAGTCTTAAAGCAAACCTTGAGTTCATATGGGAAAACTTCTTCGGCCCTGAATTGTTTACATTAGAAGATTTTGCTCATTCGTAGACGTATAATTCGTTACGATGAACGAATTGGTATAGACCGCTTGACTTTTTTGAAGATATTACAAAATGAATTACTGTGATTTGTATATGATATTTTTCTTAGATTAGGAGGAGGTATTATGCGATGAAATAAGAAAAAAAAGAAGGAAAAAAGAAATTATAGAAAAACACTTGAAAATGCAGCAATGGTGGAGGCATATACGTCAGAGTCATGGTTTCCACACAAATGGCTTATCCACAATGAAGGCGAGAAGCTTTGGTAGTCCATATTTCTCAAATCCATTGGTGACCCACTTCGCCATTTCTCTTCAATCTTCTTCTTTTGTTGTCGTTGTTGATCTTCTTCTTCTTCTTTATTTTGGCTTTCTTCTTCTTTTCATTCTGCCATGAAAAGAAGAAGAACGATTGATTTGCGAGAACCTCAAAAACAGAGCGAATGCGGTGGAAAAAGGATTGATTTGGGTCGTTTTCGAGAAGATAATGCGCAGAGTTTGCGGAGATGAGCTGCTTCTGATGCTGGCGATGCAATTCGTCAACGATCAGAAGGCTGTCGAAGAAATGGCGAAGGTAGGGGCAGTGCCAATGTGTTTTGATTTGATCAGAGACTCGTCTTCGAGTGTCGGCGCAAAAGAGAATTGCTATGATTTTGTAAGGCTCCAATTTAAAATTCTAATTTTAAAATTATAAAATTATTTTCAAATTAATTTATAAAATTTGACCATCAAAAACTTAATTTCAAAATAAAAATCTCTTTAAATAATAATTAAAATATTATATGTGCGAAAGTCTTTGAACAAAATTTAAACATGAAATAACTTTGTCAGAAACTTGAAATAAATGCATAATTAAAATATTTCATAAAATTTTATTTAACAATAAAATTTTACATAATTTATTCAAAGTTTTAACTTAAATAAAAACATGAGATATCTTCACAAATCTGAAATATACGAATTTAAATTCATTCATTTGACCCAAAAATATTTTCTTCTTCTGTATGCTTGCTTACTTCAGGAAGGTTCTCAATCACAGCCAGTTCTTTCTTAGATAAAAATTCACCTACATCACAAAATTATAAACTAAGAGAATGACTCAGTAAGTGAAAACATGTGCAAGTGCAAAATTAACATTACCTTTACCAAATCATGATTTAACAGTTACATACTAGTTGGTACTCATTTTTCAACCTTCGATCAGACTTAGTTATTTCATTGTCGTTTAGGCTTTGTCATCTTACTTTCGTTTAGATATAGTCATCTCATTGTCGTTCAGGTTTTTGTTATCACGTATTTTTCCGTCAATTCCATCGTCTCATTGTCGACGAGCTTGGTCATGGCTTTGGGAAGCTGAATTTATGGAGCGAAGGGAAGGGCTTTCTTTGTTTTTGGAGATTCTCTGGTCGATAATGGCAATAACAATTACTTATCAACCACTGCTTGAGCTGATTCGCCTCCTTATGGCATTGATTTTCCCTCTCATCGGCCTACTGGACGCTTCTCTAATGGCTTTGAAAGATCAAGGTTAGTGACTCGATGTTATAAAGTGTTGTGACACTTTGTATGACACCAGTTATAAATACGATATAGGACAATATTAAAATGCGGAAATAAAGAACACAGAGGTTGGTAACGCAGTTCGGCAAACAGCCTACATCTGCGGGGCCACGCCCAGATATGAAAACATTTCACGAGTTCAACCAAGGTTACAAGACACTCGGACTTAAAACAAAATAAGACTCCCTCTTATCTTTGATGCCGCCTCCGTCAACCTTCACTAGTGAAACTATTTTGCGAGCGCCCCTAGACTTAAGAACAATCCCTCCTGGATTTAAATGCGACAAGCTCCCCTTGTCGATGATAAAGATGATAATCACAAGAACAAACTCCTATGACACTGTCTGTGACGCTTGACAATGTCTTAGGATATGATCACCCAGAACAGACTTCAACAACCCAGTCTTTGACAAGACTGAATCAATTAATCACATACACCACACAGAAACGTGGGTGAAGAAATAAGGATGCCCAGATCAATAGAGAAATTCAACACTCAAGAATAATGGCGTCAACACCCACAACATAAAAAGAAAAGACTTTTATATCAAGTGCAAGAGCAGATCTGTTTCTCTCACCAATATCTTCTCGAAACAGACTTTTCATTCAAAAGATCTTACCCCATAAAGTCAGCATAAAGATCTAAATAACTCTGCCTGGTAAGGTTGCCGCAGAGACACTTTCAATGACACTTTCGTAAAGTATCCCAAATAATTAGGGATATGAACCATGTTTGTTACGATTCCTTTTCCAGCAAATCACATTTGAATTGACAAAATATTCTGCCAAATATTATCTCCAAAATAGAAGGATAGAATAATATATATTCTAAAAGAATATAATTTCCAAAACAAATAACTTACCAAGAATGATAGTTTGCCAAAAATATAATGCCAACACACAGTTGCATTAACAATCTCCCCATTTGGCATTTTTTGGCAAAACATAACTCCCCCTGAAGGAGAGAATTCGAAACTCCCCCTGAATGAGAAGTTCTTGAAATAATCCAATCAATATAATATCAATTCAAATAATAGCACCAAAATAAGAGACATCCACAGCACCATAAAAGCAATCTCCAAAAATACTTTCTCCAAAACTACTCCCCCTTTTTGCCATAAAAAGACAAACGGGAACAAACATTGTCAATCAAGCCATAGTTGTGACGACCCGTCTTTCAACGTGTTACTGGACCACCCATTCTCCGCAGATCTTGGGGCTGACCTGGGCCGGAGGTGGGTAAAGCTCCGCGGATCCTGGGGCTGACCTGGGCCGGAGTGAGATTTCCGTTGAAGGAGGGGCCGTTACGAACCCACATCGCTTGGGGAAGTACATGGAAATGAAACATATGTAAAGAGATCCCTCCCTAAATAGCAAGACGCGTTTTGGAGCACAATTGGCCTCGGATCCCATAAGAACTCCGAAGTTAAAGGTGCTCCGGCGAGAGTAATTCCAGGTTGGGTGACCTTCCGGGAAGTGCTCTCGAAGAGAATCCCTCCCTAAATAGCAAGACGCGTTTTGGAGCACAATTGGCCTCGGATCCCATAAGAACTCCGAAGTTAAAGGTGCTCCGGCGAGAGTAATTCCAGGTGGGTGACCTTCCGGGAAGTGCTCTCGCCAAACAAAGCCGTGAGGGGAGGATATTGGGCTGCGACCCAATCCCCGGAGCGGACAATATCTTGCTGGGATGAGGGGTCGTTACAAATGGTATCAGAGCCTGTACCCAATCGGAAATGTGGCCAACGAGGACGTTGAGCCCCCGAGGGGGGGTGATTGTGACGACCCGTCTTTCAACGTGTTACTGGACCACCCATTCTCCGCGGATCCTGGGGCTGACCTGGGCCGGAGGTGGGTAAAGCTCCGCGGATCCTGGGGCTGACCTGGGCCGGAGTGGGATTTCCGTTGAAGGAGGGGCCGTTACGAACCCACATCGCTTGGGGAAGTACATGGAAATGAAACATATGTAAAGAGATCCCTCCCTAAATAGCAAGACGCGTTTTGGAGCACAATTGGCCTCGGATCCCATAAGAACTCTGAAGTTAAAGGTGCTCCGGCGAGAGTAATTCCAGGTTGGGTGACCTTCCGGGAAGTGCTCTCGCCAAACAAAGCCGTGAGGGGAGGATATTGGGCTGCGGCCCAATCCCCGAAGCGGACAATATCTTGCTGGGATGAGGGGTCGTTACAAATAATGTAGCACCCGGCCTTTTTGTATGTAATTATTTCCCGAACCATTTCTCGGGATTTATTTAATATAAATGCAATATGAGTTTTTGTTGGAAAACCAAACCAATATGTTTAACTAAACCAAACACAAAGTTTAAAATGCATGGAAGGGCAATTTGGAGAAGAATTAAGGTTTGTGGGGGTTAGCCAATGGATGATTGCCAAGTGGAAACTTGTTGAGGAAGCTAAGTTCATCCTCCTACGTGAATTTTCATTCACTTCTCTGCTTCCTCCCATCTCTCTCGGCTCCCTCTCTTCCTGGCGATTGAAACAAAACTTTCACGCTTTGTTTCTCCTATATTTTCCTGTCTTCTTCAGAAAAGGTGAGCATCTTTAATGCTAACAAATTTGGATGAGTTTAATGTGAGTTTTTACCGAAGTTTAGGGTTTTGGTATGGTGAAAACTCGCTGTCTTTGGATGAAAACACGTTGGTGTGTTTTCTAAGGAGTTGGATTGTGTTTGCTGCAGATTCTACATGATTTTAGTTAGCATTTGTAGCGTTTTAAATTCTGTACACGCATACTACAGGTCCGAGTATTCCAGGGACATTTGAGCATCTGACACCGCAGCAAAACAGGTAAGTTCATAACCGTAGGTTGGCCTTTATGGCCCTACATCTCGGAGGTACTAGGTATTTCAGTTCTGTCTGGGTGTTTTGGGTAGAAAGGTTACAGTTTTTGTTCTGAGTTGTCTGTCTCCTGCTTCATAGTATGTTCTGTTGTTTCTGTCATCTGTTATTATAAGTTCAGGCACTGAAATGTTCATGCATACACGTTTTTACTGAAAGTTCATGCAAAACTGATTTCTGTACACTGTTTGAAACTAAACAAGATAAAATCTGACTGTCTGTAATGTACCGGTAGTGTGGGACGGGGACTGGCCCTCTAATTTTATCCCTCCCTGGGAATCTGAAAATACTGTCCCTAGCAAGGACCCTCTGGTTTTATCCCTCCCTGGGAATCTGAAAACTGCTGTGCCTGATAGTGCACCTTCTGTTGCCAGTTCCCCTATAAGCCCCACTTATACCCCTCTGCCACTGTAACGTAAAGTTCTGCTCTGTCACTGTATTCTGAAAAACTGCATGCATAGCATTTTGCATCCCTGCATATCTATTATGTTCTTACTGAGTTTTAGACTCATAGGTGAACTCTCTGATGTAGGTACTGAATCCGAACATGAGGACTTTGTGCCTCAATCTGATGAATAGATTGGCTGGTGGCTCGAGCTTACAGGGTGGCTGCTGCAGTTAGACATAATCCTGTTCTGAGGTTCAAGTTTTCTTTAAAATAGTCGGTATTGTAAAGTCTTATGGTATTATGGTTTTTTTGTGTTAAAAGCCCTGTGGAAAACTTCTGTTTTGGGAGCTTCTGTAAATATATGTTATGTTTTGTACTGTCTCTGAAATTTTGAAACAATGTATAGATTCTGTTTCGATGTTTAAAACCGCTGTATTTGACAGTTAAGTTTGTAATTTAGAGTATTCTGGAAATTGTTTGGGATATTCTCTGAAAATCTGTGCATGGATTGTCTCTGGTTATGGAGTAATCCTTGCAGTTGTTCTTCCTGAATTTCTGTTAAGTTTCCTAGCTTCTGTCATGTTCTAAAACTGTATTTAGAATTGGGTTTGAGGGTTTGAAGTCCTTATGCCTTCTGTTTGAAGTTCTCTGTTTCCTTCAAGAACCATGTTTTAAAGTGGTTTGAGAATCTGAGACGTTTAGGTGTTTTGTTCTTACCCTCTCTGTCTGTGTGTAATTCTGTTGAAAGTTGTCAAATTCCTGCCCCTTTTTAATTTGCATCTTCCGGTCAGGTTCACTGCTGTTTTAAGTGTGTATCCACCGCCAAATCAGTGTCTCTGCCTTAGGATTTTATCTTCCGATGTCATTCGCTATCTGCATCTGCCGATGACGTCATCCATCTTCCAGCTGACGTCATTTCCTTCTGCCGATTGTGTTTAACACCAGTATCTGCCGATTTTCACTGTTCCTTCATGTTTTAAACTACATCTTCCGCCCAGTTTTATTAACACCTTCCGTCTGACGTCAGCTACATCTTCCTCCTGATGTCAGCTATTTTGTCGTATTCAGTTCACCGGTGAGTAGTGCAAATTCTGTCTGTTTTACAACGCTCATACTGATGACGTCATCATTCATCTTCCGATGATGTCATCGCATCCACCGATACTATCTGCTGCTCTCATCTTCCGGCCACGTCATCTGCCGATGCCTTCCGCCAATTTGTTTATTTTTATTTTTCATTCCTTCTGCTCCTCTTCTGTTATTTACTTTATATTCCGACTTTTGTTCATTGTCTTTCCTGTTTTCATCTCAATACAGAGAGTGTTCTCCTCCTCTATTTTCCTGTTTTATTCTGTTAATCATTTCTGAAATCCAGCCAACTGTACCCCGTTCGTTATAACTTCAGAGAACTCTCTCTCTCTCTCTCTCCCTCTGTGAAGTTTTAAAGTTTTATAAATGTTCTGTTTACTGTTTCTTCTGTAATGTTCCGACGGTTCTGTTCTGTTTCAAAAAAAAATAATAGTCTCTGTTTCCCGTCATCTGTTCCGGAGTGATGGCTCCGATCCCGGGCTCCGATCGGGGTTCCGGTTCCGGGCTGTCACAATAGTCAAGCAGGGGCATAGAATCATAAAAGCTCCCCCTTAATACTCACACCAGTAAATCAACGAACAGAACACTATTAATGATATGCACCATATTCCAGCAATCAATAACAATCATTACTCCCCCTTTGTGCCATAAAAGGACAAAAAAGAGAAAAGATTCATCATAGCATATAAAGAAGCCATCAGCGCAAGACAATAATCAGCAGCACATGTAAAACATCCAGCAGCAAAATAAACAGTATCCAGCAGTTAAAAAAGTATTCAAACATATCATTTAATCAGTGACAAACCCGGATGCTGGAAATAGCTCATCGTGAATAACATGAGTTTCTGTTGCTGCAGTCATGACATCCGAAGTTTTCAACTGCCATAGGACCCATTAAATCCATATGTAATAATTCAAGAATACGTTTAGTTGCTGGTGTCTGAGACATTTGGTGTGACACTTTAGTTTCCAGTCCCAATTTGAAATAAAAGCCTAGCCATTTTCTTGTTGATGCCGGAGGCATGAGAGGACGGTAGCCAGTTTCTAATCGCTATTTTGTTTAAAATAGCAAATTTTGCTGAGAGCTGAGAAGCAGGAAAATCTTTAGCACGTGGCCAGATTGATCTAACATTTCCTGTAACACTGGAGATTATCTCATCAAAATCTGGCGAGAAAGCTTCAGAGTTAGTCCAGAAACTTCCAGAATTCCATAAATATATCGTAGCTCCCATATTTTCAGAAATTCCGTCAAATCTTCATAAATATTATGGAAATAAACCATAATTCCATACAGAAATTGAGAAATAAACTCAATGTTTCACATAAGAGAACGAAATCTTCATAGAAAATCACATGTTTCGTGCGGGACGATGAAGACCAAGAATAGCAAAGGAATAGCCTAATACAAGTGGCCCTTTTTTTTATTTTAATCACATGTTTCGTGCGGGACGATGAAGACCAAGAATAGCAAAGGAATAGCCTAATACAAGTGGCCCTTTTTTTTATTTTTTTTTATTTTTTTTATTTTACGAATACAAAAAAATAAAAACACAAACTCACAAGTACTTTCTTCAGAGAATGCAAAGGCCCAGAGCTGACCTTAGTTCGCATGTAGACAGTGATGAAATGAGATAGCAATTATCAGAAGACCTTATTCCTTCGATGATGCATTTATTTGTATGATCCGAGACAACACATTTGTTGCGAGTGAAATGAACCTTCAGATCTTGATCACACAACTGACTTATGCTGATAAGATTTGCTTTCAAACCTTTTACAAGAAGAACATTTTCCAGAGGAGGCAGTCCTGGAATGTCTAGTGTTCCCTTTCCAACGACATTTTCTGTGACGCCGTTTCCAAATGTTACTTTTTCCAGACTTTCTGATGTGATATTCTTTAAGAATCTTACTTCACTTGTCATATGTCTAGAACATCCACTGTCAAAGTACCATGCATCAACAGATGTTGCCTTTAGAGAAGTATGAGCAACATTACGCTTACCAACGGTTTTCTTTATCCATTTCTGTTTGGGAGATCTGTATGAAGAGATATATCTAGCAGTACCTTTTCTCAAGTCATCAAGATAAGCAAAGCACCTAGGACGAATATGACCTTGACGAAAACAATAATGGCAAATTGGAATAAATTTGTTACCTTTATTCTTGGGAACATGAATATTGGACTTCATCTGATCACTATCTTTAGAGTTAGATTTCTGTTCAGTTTTGTTGATGGATATCGCAACTTTCTTCCCTTTATTTTCAGCATCGATTTGTGACACTTTTTGAGACATTGAGCATTCTCCTTTGTAACCAATCCCAGAGGTATCATCACATGATCTATTGGCCATTAGAATATCATCAAGAATAGAGGAACCTGAGTTTAGCATTCTGACATTCTTCTTCATGTGATTCAGTTCATTTGACAACCGCTCTATCTCATTTTGGCTTGATTTCAGTTTATCTTCCAAATCAATAACACAATCTTGAAGACTTCCATTTTCATTTTTCAGACTTCCAATTTGTCTTCGAAGATGCTGATTTATTTCAACCAAGTCTGTCCATTTTTCATAAAGCTTCTTGTTTTCATTGATAAGATCTTCTTTTGTAATTTCTTCTGTATCATCATCGCTATTTTCAGATATACTTTCAGAGACATTTTGTGTGACGCTATCAAAACTTGTAGGTTTAGCGTTAGCAACCAGCGCCATATTTCGGTTTGAGATTTCATCTTCTTTTTCTGAATCACTCTCACTCCAGGTTGTGTTGAGAGAAGTCTTTTTCTTCTTCAAGGTATTTGCACATTCAGCCTGAATATGTCCAAAACCATCACATTCTCTACATTTAATTCCCCTGTTATTCAAGAATTTATCTGAAGGTTGATTTTCGTCTTTGAACTTCTTATAACTTGTAGAGTCATTCTTGGTGTTAGTGACATTTTGTCTGACACCACGATTATTTCTACCAAATTTCTTCAACATTCTGCTGAAATTTCTTGATAACACTGCTAAAGATTCTTCCAGATCATCTTCATTAAATTCTTCAAAATTCTGCATCTCTGCTTTTAAAGCCAAGTCTTTCACCTTCTTTGTTTCCACATTTACATCGAGATTCATCTCAAATGTTCGAAGAGAACCCATCAGCTCCTCTAATTTCATTTTGGTGATATCTTTTGCTTCTTCAATTGCAGTAACTTTATAAGCGAAACGTTGGGGCAGAGATCTTAGAGTTTTTCTCACAAGTTTCTCTTCAGAAATAGTTTCACCAAGAGCAAAAGCTTCGTTGGCAATGTCACAGAGTCTTGCATTAAATTCGGCAATGTTTTCATCATCATGCATCTTCAAGTTCTCAAATTTTGTTGTTAAAAACTGCATTTTTTATAGCTTTACTGCTGAAGTACCTTCATAAGTAGTCTGAAGAATATCCCAAGCCTTTTTAGCAGACTCACATGTAGAGATAAGTCTGAATTGAGTTGGATCAACACCATTAAATATAGCATTAAGAGCCTTTGAGTTACTATTTGCTAGAACATTTTCAGTGATGGACCAACTTTCTTCAGGTTTGATAGATGTGACTCCTTCTTTGCTTATAATCGTTGGTGGATCCCAACCTGTTAGAATAGATTTCCAGGCTTTTTCATCAACAGCCTTAATAAACGCTTTCATTCGAGCTTTCCAGTAAGCATAATTGTTTCCATTTAGCAAGGGTGGACGCATTGTTGAACCTCCTTCTTTCATAGAGTCCATCGTAGCAAAACCAAGATCAAGTCCCACGGATCTCGCCTAAGAAACAGAGACGATCCGCTCTGATACCAATTGAAAGATCAAGGTTAGTGACTCGATGTTATAAAGTGTTGTGACACTTTGTATGACACCGGTTATAAATACGATATAGGACAATATTAAAATGCGGAAATAAAGAACACCAGAGGTTGGTAACGCAGTTCGGCAAACAGCCTACATCTGCGGGGCCACGCCCAGATATGAAAACATTTCACGAGTTCAACCAAGGTTACAAGACACTCGGACTTAAAACAAAATAAGACTCCCTCTTATCTTTGATGCCGCCTCCGTCAACCTTCACTAGTGAAACTGTTTTGCGAGCTCCCCTCGACTTAAGAACAATCCCTCTTGGATTTAAATGCGACAAGCTCCCCTTGTCGATGATAAAGATGATAATCACAAGAACAAACTCCTATGACATTGTCTGTGACGCTTGACAATGTCTTAGGATATGATCACCCAGAACAGGCTTCAACAACCCAGTCTTTGACAAGACTGAATCAATTAATCACATACACCACACAGAAACGTGGGTGAAGAAATAAGGATGCCCAGATCAATAGAGAAATTCAGCACTCAAGAATAATGGCGTCAACACCCACAACATAAAAAGAAAAGACTTTTATATCAAGTGCAAGAGCAGATCTGTTTCTCTCACCAATATCTTCTCGAAACAGACTTTTCATTCAAAAGATCTTATCCCATAAAGTCAGCATAAAGATCTAAATAACTCTGCCTGGTAAGGTTGCCGCAGAGACACTTTCAATGACACTTTCGTAAAGTATCCCAAATAATTAGGGATATGAACCATGTTTGTTACGATTCCTTTTCCAGCAAATCACATTTGAATTGACAAAATATTCTGCCAAATATTATCTCCAAAATAGAAGGATAGAATAATATATATTCTAAAAGAATATAATTTCCAAAACAAATAACTTACCAAGAATGATAGTTTGCCAAAAATATAATGCCAACACACAGTTGCATTAACAGGCTTCAACATTCCTGATTTTATCAGTTAAGAGTTCTCTCTCTCTCTCTCGTTTGTAGCAATGTGGCTAAAATGATACCATTCCAGGTCAAGAAATTGGCTCGAATCTCTTATTGCCCTACTTAAGGCCCGAGCTCAATGGAAGAAGACTTCTTGACGGAGCGAATTTCGCCTCTGCCGGAATCGGGATCCTCAACGACACTAGAATTCAGTTCGTAAGTTCAAATTCTTTCTCCATTAATGTCACTGAGAACAAAAGAGCTCAAAACTTTGTGCGTTTTGCAGATAAACATTATCCGAATGTTTAGGCAACTCGAGCTCTTTCAAGACTACCAAAGAAGGTTGAGTGGTCTCATTAGACCTCAAGGCGCTAAGCCACTCGTCAATGGGGCTCTCGTCCTCATCACCGTCGGCGGTAACGATTTCGTCAACAACTATTACTTGGTACCTTACTCGGCTAGGTCACGCCAATACTCTCTCCTCGATTACGTCAAGTTTCTCATGTCGGAGTATCGAAAACTTTTACTCGTAAGTTTCTCATAAACTGTGTTAAGGGTGTTTCAATTTTTCGATAAATTATGGAATGTGTGAATTGAAATCAGAAACTTTATGACTTGGGAGCGAGAAGAGTTCTCGTGACCGGGACAGGACCACTCGGCTGTGTTCCGGCCGAACTAGCCATGCGAAGCCTTAGCGGGCAGTGCTCGCCCGAGCTCCAACGAGCCGCCTCCTTGTACAACCCTCAACTCCTTCAAATGATCAGAGGAATCAATGGACAACTCGGCTCGGACATTTTCATCGCAGCCAACACACAACAAATGAACAATGATTTCATCTCCAATCCCCGCGCATTCGGTACGTATTGTGTCACATTGTTTTGCACATTGATTATCAATTGTTTTGTACATGCCAATCAATAATTGCAAATTTTTTTCAATTATTTTATATGATCGAGTAGGATTTGTCACGTCGAAAATAGCGTGTTGCGGCCAGGAACCATACAACGGGCTTGGACTTTGCACTTCGGCGTCGAACCTATGTTCGAACCGAGACATCTATGCCTTCTGGGACCCGTTCCATCCGTCAGAGAGGGCCAATCGGATCATAGTGCAACGGATTTTGTCTAGCTTGACAACCTACATGTATCCTATGAACCTCACCACCATTCTTGCTTTGGATTCAAGGACCTAACTATGCTGCCTTTTGAATGGATTAATAATAAACAACACATTTGAACAAAAGATGAATTTAGATTGTGTTTTTTATTATGTTATTTTGAAAATTTATTATTTACTATCTTGGTCCATGTTTTTATGTCGTTCCTAAGTTCAAACAATATGAAAACTCGGGATTTTATTGTAACATTATGTAAGTATATCAATGCGTATTATACCGTTATGAAACCCATATTATATGTCGTAAAACTACAAGGAACTAAAACTAGCAACGTCTTTGTTTTCTTCAATAATTACATTTTTCGTTTGACCATCCATATAAGCATAAAAATGATTGTTGGACGTTTCTAAATTTTCAGTTATTTGGTAATTGATTATAATGTTTTTCTGCTTATGATCATTCTTTTATTTTTTGTATTTTCTTTGATAAATTATCAACAATCCAAAAAGTTTAATCTCGTGGTTAGATAATAATTTAATGATGTATACATTTCTTAATTTTCTTTCTCACAAGCCAATTTCTTTTTATGGGTTATTACATGTGAATTTTTTTAAATGAAGTCAATATTTTTTACTATGCTAAGATTGGAACTAAGGATTTTCAGATACCATGATAAATTATCAACAATTTTAAAAGTTTAATCTTATAAGTTGAGAATAATTCTATCATTTATACGCTCATTAATATTATTAAATAAAAATTGAAAAATTCAAGTAGTTCCGTAATGAAATCTAAAAACGTTCAAAGAAAATTAGAAAATAAATAGGGTCCATACAGTAAGACTGCAATATCGAGCTTATCAACACTGTTCCTATGCTCCCACTACAAATCATTTTGTTATTTGATTATGTCGGATTATGGTCTTTTCAAAATATAATTCAAATCTCGAAATTATAACAATTATCAATTTTATCGATGTGTCCGCGGTTGCTAAAAGCAAACAAAAATTTACTATTAAGCAGGGATCGTGATGTTACAAATTTGGTTTTGAAAGTAGGAAACTTTGTACTTTAAAACCTTATATGCTCTCACGCCCACACACACACAACGATGTATAGAGAGAGAGCTGAAATGGGACATCATAAATACAAGTAAACACTATTTTATTTCATTTCTGAATCATAATGATTCACTTATTTAACATATTAAAACATATTAATAATCAAGTGTCATGACACAACATTGCACAACCCTAAATATTATCGTACCAGAACTGCTTTTGAAGGTAAGCGATAGTGTTCGTATCGACTTGGAACGCGTTTGTGAGAACATCTTGAGAAATGGGAGGAGTGGATCCAAACACTGCATTAGCAATTGTAATGACTCCTGGATTTTGGCTACTGAGCGCCGTGAAGGCAACTGCATTTGTATGTCCAATGTTGAATTGAAAATGAATGAGTCCCACAGGAAAAACAAACACATCGCCTTTGTTTAGAACTTTGGTGAAGAGTTTATTTTGACCTACGGCGGGGTTGGATGTGACGAATCCAACGAGAAGAGTGCCTTTGTGACGCCCCGAGTTATCCGAACCCGGTTCGTTACACACGACTAAGAAATTTCAATCTGTAATTTAAAACTTCGTTCAACACTTAACATTTGACATACGTTAAAATTCAAAACTTTTAAAACTTGCAGCGGAAATAATTCTAAACAACGATGAAGTTAAACGAAACTATAAATCATGGTTTGAAATGTTAAGAGACAATCGGCAATATTGGAGTTAAAGTTTAAAACTGAGGAATACAAGGAAAATCGCGGAAGTCAAACACTTCTGCCGATGGATAAGTCAACGGAAGAGGCTATAGCATGCTCTTACCGATGACGTCACTCGGCATCTGCCGATAGCGTGTACAACAAGGATTTCTCTCGGCATCTGCCGATGACATGCACAACAAAGACTTTTCTCGGCATCTGCCGATGACGTGTACAAACAAAGATTTCTCTCGGCATCTGCCGATGACATGCACAACAAAGACTTTTCTCGGCATCCGCCGATGACGTGTACAAACAAAGATTTCTCTCGGCATCTGCCGATGACATGCACAACAAAGGCTTTTGCCGGTCACTAAACGACAAAATACATCTAACATCTTCCGGTAAGTTTAAAACATAACTTCTGCCGGTCACTAAACGACAAAATACATCTAACATCTTCCGGTAAGTTTAAAACATAACTTCTGCCGGTCACTAAACGACAAAATACATCTAACATCTTCCGGTAAGTTAAAACATAACTCATACACCCCTTCATCTGCCGATGAAGTCAACATAACTTATCTGTCGATGAAGTCAACATATTCATTACTGATAGATTTTCCATCTTTCGATCGATAACACAAAATACATCTAACATCTTCCGGTAAGTTAAAACATAACTTCTGCCGGTCACTAAACGACAAAATACATCTAACATCTTCCGGTAAGTTAAAACATAACTTCTGCCGGTCACTAAACGACAAAATACATCTAACATCTTCCGGTAAGTTAAAACATAACTTCTGCCGGTCACTAAACGACAAAATACATCTAACATCTTCCGGTAAGTTAAAACATAACTTCTGCCGGTCACTAAACGACAAAATACATCTAACATCTTCCGGTAAGTTAAAACATAACTTCTGCCGGTCACTAAACGACAAAATACATCTAACATCTTCCGGTAAGTTAAAACATAACTTCTGCCGGTCACTAAACGACAAAATACATCTAACATCTTCCGGTAAGTTAAAACATAACTTCTGCCGGTCACTAAACGACAAAATACATCTAACATCTTCCGGTAAGTTAAAACATAACTTCTGCCGGTCACTAAACGACAAAATACATCTAACATCTTTCTGTAAACACACTTCTGTGACTTCTTCACCTACATCACAAAAACTCATCTCTTAGCCTAATGCTAAGCAAGTAAAGCAATGAATGAAATGAATCGATTGAAACCAAAATTTCCCTAAACATGCAATTTCTACTTTCTCATCTCAGTGCATTCCAAATTTGTTCTCTGATCTGATCCCTCTGTTACGATGGGAAAGTGGATCAATCGTTCCCAAAGCCTAAGCATCCTCTGATCTCAATTAAGGGGCGGATTAGTTCCCCTTAACAGTTAACTGGTCTGATCCCTCTGTACGATGGGAAAGTGGATCAATCGTCCCTCAGAGCATACATCCTCTGATCTCAATTAGGGGGGATTAGTTCCCTTAACAGTTTGTTCTGTTTCGTTCTGCTCACACATGCCATATCATTTATGTAAAATACATTTTCGTAGTCTTTCAAAAATGCATATAAATACTTTTCGTAGTCTTTCAAAAACATGATGCCTGACAACTGGAAATAACATTCAAACATGCATTAACACCTACTGTTTTGTGATGTAGGCCCGAAGGCACAAACAACTTTACTTACCTGGATTCCTGGCGGGTGCTCGGTTAGGAGCTGCTTCGGGATTTTACTCACCTAGAACATAAACAGGACATTAAGCCAATCTGTACTAAACCTCATTCTAAAGCATTCAGAAAACCTAAGGGGATAGTTGGAAGTTTTGATCGCTAAGCATTCCTGATTCTATGATAAACCGAAACTACTCACATTTATGGTAAATCACCAAAATACGTATCTAAACTCTATCATTCAATCATCCTTAGCTACTAAGTCAGAAAATCAAGGTAGAAACTCACCTAGATCGGAGTATGGAAAATCGGGGAAAGGAGTCGCCTGGAAAGTCTGCTAGTTTGAGCTGAAAGCCGAGGGGGGGGGGGGGGGGGAAATAAGGAAACAGTGGCGGCTACACACAAACCCTTTCCTTAAATACGTTATCCACTTCAAAAATTGACAATTACTCTTATACCCTCACTTAATTACTCATTAACCTAATTGATTTTACCCCTAATTTCGTTCTATAAAATTCACACTTAGAAGATTAATAGGTTATTTTGATTCTAATAAACCGGGTGTTACAGCCTTCGGTCACGACTAGGATTTCAGAGGCCCGAGGGTGGGTGTGTGGAGGGTTTTGACCTTTTGGAGCATAGTCGATACGAACAAGGGATATTCCGAGCGTGTTGAGTCCTGGTAAGTTGTTGACGTTCACCGGAGTGACTTTCGAGCCGACTGGATTAGTTATGTTACCGGGCTTGTCGAGGCCGAAAAAGAAGAAGTCATTTGGGGTCACCTCATTCGGATTTTTGCAAAATTTTCCGTTCACAAACACTACAAAAAAAAAATAAATAAGATCAGACTCGTATTATGAATGATAAATTACACTCTGACTCAATAATTTAGTGACTTGTGAACAACATTTTCGAAAATAAGCACATGCATAAACATAATCTATTATTCTTGGCCATCTCGAAGTGATTGGTTAACTATATTTAGGCGAATTGATAGAGAAAAAAGGAAAAGTGGAAAGCTAATTATGAAACTGTCGAACCTGCAGAGCTGGTATCGTTAATGGCTACACAGAAGTCTTGAAGAGAACTAGGGTCTGAAGCTGAAGTAGTGAAGGAGAAAGCTAAAGCCAGTAAGGCAAAAGCTGGAAGAAGATGAATGATCTTCGCCATTGTTGAACAAGCTATGTGGTTGATGAACTCTGAATACTTGTTTTTTGTTCGAGGGATGAGGAGTCTTGCTATGCACATATCCCTATTTGTAGATTTCATTGGTGCTGAATATTGAACAAGTCTCTCTCTCTCTCCTCTTACTCTCTCTCTCTCCTCTTGGTGTCTCTCTCTTTAGTCTATTTCTATCTCTCTCTTACTTTCTCTATTAGTCTAGAACTCTCTCTCTCCCCTGCTCTAACTTTCTATCTCTTACCAAAGCACAAGAAATGTTAAGTTTTGGATGAAAGTTTCATAAGTCAACGCATACTCCTACTCCTATGGCATTCACATTATGGGGTTGGTTTATTTTTATTTTTATCATACTTAATCCGAAGAATACAATATTTTCAATTTTGGAGCAAAATCTTCTCAGTTTTATTTTTGAATTTCATCTTAAAACGTGTTTTACTGCGTTGAGAAGAGAGTTCTACCTATGAGATTGTGCAACTTCCTTAATACAAGTCACGCCACCACAATTACACGATTTTCGGATATTTTTGTCTTCACATGATAGACTGTCTCAGCACTTATTCTGCAAGTAAATATTTTATTTTCGAAAGGGTAATTTGAAGAATATCATTTTTTGGAACTTAGAATCTTCTATTCTAATGTCACGATAAATTAAGGACAATATTTAATCTTCTAAACAACGTTATTTTCTGGGTAAGGTTCGGGTCAATGCAATTCAAGAATTGTGTTCTTTGATGTTCATCAACTACCCACATATTTTATTCCTCTAAGAATCATGCTGTAAACTATTATTATTTTGATAAGTTTGATCAAGTCAAACCTCTTGGAATATTATGTTTAGATGAATTGATCAAACATGTTGGCTCTAAAATATTAGGATTTCATCATTTTGAATAAAGTAGAGTTCATTCAAAACTTTTTTCCTAGTTTCTCAATCTATCTCTCATCGTAATAATTTTGAATTAAGAATACGTGACAGCGTAACTTGTTATCGTATGATAATTTCACACGAAATTAATTGAAAATAAAATAGATTAAACTTTTAATTTAGAAAGTCTTTTTTAATTATTTTATCCACAAAAAAAATTATTAGAATTGAGATTGAACGAAGTTTTATTAATGAAGAAAGAATAATAAAATAAAATAGACTTTTTCTTCTCAAAGTTTTCTTTTAAATTCTCAAACAACTTCGAAGAACTGGTATTGCAAAATAAATAAATAAATAGTCGTTAAGATCAACCACCAAAGACTCGATCAGTCGTCTAAACAATTCATCCTCCAATAACAACAGAAGAGAAGTTTGTAGAATTCGATCAAATTTGAGAGACTAAGTCCCACAATCTAGTTCTGAAACAAGGACTTTCAACATCACCGAAATCTCCTCCATAGCCTTCTCGTCTGACGTCGTGAAAACGCTCAACCTGTCTGAGTTTCACTCAAAAAGATGAACTTTCGTAGGATTTTGCATGCACATACCAAACACAATAAACCCGGAAATGATTTCGAAATCAAGCTTTCTCGATTTGCCATCTCAATCCACCACATGGGAATCAATCACTACGAGAGATGATAATACTTCTAATCCCTTCTACCTCATCATCCTTCACAAATACATACAAAATCGATGAGGCCCCGAGATTACAGTCATTTCAGATCAATTTAATCCATAATGCCAGGCTTCGAACAATCGATCAATTTAGAGAAGTGGAGTTCCAGACGTACTTACATTAAGCTTGGTTAATCTTCTCATGCTTAACAACAGCCTCAAGTCGAGCTTCTCGTTCAAGCACGAAACATCGACTACCAATTTTCGTATGTCGTTTAAATAAATCTGCAAGTTAAATTTGATTATTATAAATTTAAATACTTGTGAAAACCCAAATGAAAGAAAAATGTATGATGAAATTGAAATGAAAACTCTCTAAACTAATTGGTTAATCATTGTGTTCCACAACGATACATCGAATGTCGTTTAAATGAGTTATTTAATTCGATATAAAGTTAATACTCATGATATACCGAAACTGTGAAAATCGAACATGAATATCAAAAGAAAAACAAAGATTGAGCGTTCAGATTTCACAAAAACACTATCTGAATTGAAAACATTACGAGTACACAAAAGAAATTCACTATAAAAATCAACGCATAAAAAAGTACACTATTGCAACTCAAGCATAATATATGTAATAAGTAGTATACTGAGACCCTAAGACGTGTTCATATGCAAATTATTCGTTAAGACCTATCGATTTGATCCCGATGTTACCACCACATACTTCATAATTTTTTTCCACAGTCTTTGTCGCACCCCGAGCTTTTCAGCCAAACAAAATGAAATCCAAGTCACCAAACATGAACAAGAAAAATAAAAGTTTATGCAAATCGTTCGTATTTTTGTTCTAAGTTTAATCAAACGGCAGGACTCTGCCATACAACAAAATTGTTAACAAAAATTACTAAAAAAGCAGATTAAGAATTCATCAACTTGCCTTGCCAAGTTGACGTCTTCCAGATCCTGCGACTTCCCAACATTTACAAGATATCGCGTTGTCTAGTTTTTCAGCATCTAATAACTATAAGTTATATTAAAAAACAGCAAAATTATGAATGTTAAAAAAAATATTCAAAAGATTAGAGAAATACAAGCATGGCAAGGCAGAAAATATTCCTATTAAAAATGATTTCTTATCCTGAGAAATAAATCCACTCTCGGACGAACATTTTCTGGAAATGTTATCATTATACGAACGAGAAAGATCAGCATGGAAGATTCTCCTCAATTTTCTCATATCATATTCTTCGATCGAAGCCTTCCGAGTAATATCTTCATCGATCCTACATTACACCAATCATTATCATCATCGAAAGACAAATTAACAGTTCTAACAATAAAAGAGAATTTGATTTTGATTCAAACATAAGCAATAATCATTTAAATCATTCATACGAACAGCGGAAGTTAACTCACCCTCGAAAATGAACCTTTCCAAGCCGCGCAACCAATTTTGACTTTATTTTGACAAGATCATTGATCTCAGTTGAATTTTTCACGTTTTCGAAAGCAGAAAGTAGATCGTGAAGTATGTTTTCAGCAAGGAACAATAGAGTTTTGCTGAGTCAAATTGAATATATAAAGTAACTAAAAAATTTGGCAAACCAGTCACAATAAAATCAGGTCATTAAACTCTAACACAATCAAACTAACGTAAGCCAAAAAGACATCACCAAATAAATGTGTTTAGACGATCGATTACTTTCGGTTTGCCGATCTTTCACTAGAGCAAGTAAGTGTTCGATAGGAATTTGCGTATTTGGCTTGAGCATCACATAAGATGGGATTTGACCATCACCAGTTAAACCAATAGGGAACCATCTATGAATAGAGTATCAGCATAGGGAAGTCTTGTACTACTCCTGTACATACCAGGCCCTATCTTCTTTTTTAATTCAAGACCAAGAGATTCCGGTTTTGGCGATGGCCTATTCTCATCTCTCGAAGACCGTTTAAAGGGAGGGATATACGACATTATTCAAAGAGCGATCAAACGAACAACTACCCTGAAACAGAAAAAAAAAATATATATATATATATATATATATATATATCCGAGAAGTGATGAGTTCATATTTGAGCAACTAATCAAGACTTCAATCGTAAATTTCTTTCAACATCGTCACTCGAAACGATCAACCTTCTTTTGAAATCATTAGCCCGAAGAGCAATCAAATGGCAACTACCCTGAAGCAAAGATAACTGCATCCAAAGAGTGAAGATTTCAAGCAACTAATTGAAAATTCAATTTTAAATAATCTTTGAATTATTGTTAAAAATGGACTGTAACCATTACTTGAATAGCGATCAAACAAGCCACTACCCTGAAACAGAAAAAAAAAATATATATATATATATATATATATATCGAGAAGTGATGAGTCTATTGAGCAACTAATCAAGACTTCAATCGTAAATTCTTTCAACATCGTCACTCGAACATCGATCAAACGATGCAACTACTTTGTCCTTTTGAATAGCATAGCCGAAGAGCAATCAAATGAGCAACTACCCTGAATCAAAGATAAATGCATCCAAAGAGTGAAGATTTCAAGCAACTAATTGAAAATTCAATTTTAAATAATCTTTGAATTATTGTTAAAATGGACTGTAAACCATTACTTGAATAGCGATCAAACAAGCCACTACCCTGAAACCAATAAATACAAAAGAAGTGTTGATTTCATATTGGAGCAACTAACAGAAACTTCAATCGTAAGCATCATTCAATCGTTAGAATTGTTAATGCTACTGTGTGTTGGCATTATATTTTTGACAAACTATTACTTTTGGTAAGTTATCCTTTTGGAAATTATATTCTTTTGGAATATATATTATTCTATCCTTCTATTTTGGAGAACATATTTGGCAGAATATTTCATCAATTCAAATGTGATTTGTTGAAAAAGGAATCGTAACAAACTTGGATCATGTTCCTAATTATTTGGGATACTTTCCTAAAGTGTCATTGAAAGTGTCTCTGCGGCAAATTTGTTAGGCAGAGTTTTTCGGATCCTTAGGCTGATTTCATGGGATATGATCTTTTGAATGTATAGACTGTTTCGAGAAGATATTGGTGAGAGAAACAGTTCTGCACCTTGCGTTTGATATAAAAGTCTTTTCTTTTTACGTTAAAAGGAGCCGACGCCATTATTCTTGTGTGTTGAATTTCTATATTCATCTGGGCGTCTTTATTTCTTCACCCACGTTTCTGTGTGGTGTATGTGATTATTGATTCGGTCTTGTCAAAGACTGGTTTGTTGAAGCCTGTTCTGGGTGATCATATCCTAAGACATTGTCAAGCGTCACAGACAGTGTCATAGGAGTTTTTATTCTTGTGATTGTCATCTTTATCGTGGGCAAGGGGAGTTTGCCATACACGGATTCCAGGAGGAGTCATCTTTGACAAGGGGAGCTTGTCGCGTTTAAGTTGAGGGGAGCTCGCAAAACAGTTTCACCAGTGAAGGTTGGAGGAGGCGGCATCAAAGATAAGAGGGAGTCTTATTTTGTTTTAGTCTGAGTGTCTTGTAACCTTGTTTGAACTCGTGAAATGTTTTCATATATGGGCGTGGCCCCGCAGATGTAGGCTGATTGCCGAACTGCGTTACCAACCTCCTGTGTCTTTAATTTTTGCATTTTAATATTGTCTTATATCGTATTTATAACCGGTGTCACACGAAGTGTTACAACACTTTATAACATCGAGTCACTAACCTTGATTTTTCAATTGGTATCAGAGCGGATCGTCTCTGTTTCTTAGGCGAGATCCGTGGGATTTGATCTTGGTTTTTGCTACGATGAACTCTATGAAAGAAGGAGGTTCAACAATGCGGCCACCCTTGCTAAATGGAAACAATTATGCTTACTGGAAAGCTCGAATGAAAGCTTTTATTAAGGCTGTTGATGAAAAAGCCTGGAAATCTATTCTAACAGGATGGAACCCACCAACGACTATAAGCGAAGCCGGAGTCACATCTATCAAACCTGAAGAAAGCTGGTCCGTCACTGAAGATACTCTAGCAAATAGTAACTCTAAGGCCCTTAATGCTATTTTTAATGGTGTTAATCCAAATCAATTCAGACTTATTTCTACATGTGAGTCTGCTAAAAAGGCTTGGAATATTCTTCAGACTACTTATGAAGGTACTTCAGCAGTAAAGCTATCAAAAATGCAGTTTTTAACAACAAAATTTGAGAGCTTGAAGATGCATGATGATGAAAACATTGCCGAGTTTAATGCAAGACTCTGTGACATTGCTAATGAAGCCTTTGCTATTGGTGAAACTATTTCTGAAGAGAAACTTGTGAGAAAAACTCTAAGATCTATGCCCCAATGTTTTGCTTATAAAGTTACTGCAATTGAAGAAGCAAAAGACATCACCAAAATGAAATTAGAGGAGCTGATGGGTTCTCTTAGAACATTTGAGATGAATCTCGATGTAAATATGGAAACCAAGAAGATGAAAGGCGTGGCTTTAAAAGCAGAGATGCAGAATTCTAAAGACTGTAATGAAGATGATCTGGAAGAATCTTTAGCATTAATATCAAGAAATTTCAGCAGAGTATTGAAGAAATTTGGTAGAAATAATCGTGGTGTCAGACAAAATGTCACTAACACCAAGAATGACTCTACAAGTTATAAGAAGTCCAAGGACGAAAATCAACCTTCAGATAAATTCTTGAATAACGGGGGAATTAAATGTAGAGAATGTGATGGTTTTGGACATATTCAGGCTGAATGTGCAAACACCTTGAAGAAGAAAAAAACCACTCTCAACATAACCTGGAGTGAGAGTGATTCAGACAAAGAAGATGAAATCTCAAACCAAAATTTGGCCCTTGTTGCTAAAGCTAAACCTACAAGTTTTGATAGCATCACTCAAAATGTCTCTGAAAGTATATCTGAAAATAGCGATGATGATACGGAAGAAGTTACAAAAGAAGATCTTATAGATGAATATAATAAGCTTTATGAAAAATGGACAGACTTGGTTGAAATAAATCAACATCTTCGAAGACAGATTGGAAGTTTGAAAAATGAAAATGGAAGTCTTCAAGAATGTGTTACTGATTTGGAAGTTCAACTGAAATCAAGCCAGAATGAGATAGAGCGGTTGTCAAATGATCTGAATCACATGAAGAAGAATGTACGAATGCTAAAATCAGGTTCCTCTATTCTTGATGATATTCTAATGTCCAGAAGATCATGTGATGATACCTCTGGGATTGGTTATAAAGGAGAATGCTCAATGTCACCGAAAGTGTCAAAAAACGATGCTGAAAATTAAGGGAAGAAAGTTGCGATATCCATCAACAAAACTGAACAGACATCAAACTCTAAAGACAGTTATCAGATGAAGTCCAATCTTCATATCCCCAAAGTTAAAGATAACAAATTTATTCCAATTTGCCATTATTGTTTTCGTCAAGGTCATATTCGTCCTAGGTGCTTTGCTTATCTTAATGACTTGAGAAAAGGTACTGCTGGATATATTTCTTCATACAGATTTCCCAAACAGAAATGGATAAAGAAAACCGTTGTAAAGTGTAATGTTGCTCATACTTCTCTAAAGGCAACATCTGTTGATGCATGGTTCTTTGACAGTGGATGTTCTAGACATATGACAGGTGAAGAAAGATTTTTAAAGAATATTACATCATGAGGTTTGGGAAAAGTAACATTTGGAAACGGCGTCACAGAAAATGTCATTGGAAAGGGAACATTAGATGTTCCGGGACTACCCTGTCTGAAAAATGTTCTGCTTGTAAAAGGTTTGAAAGCGAATCTGATCAGCATCAGTCAGTTATGTGATCAAGATCTGAAGGTGCATTTCACTCGCAACAAATGTGTTGTCTCATATCATACAAATAAATGCATCATCGAAGGAATAAGGTCTTCTGATAATTGCTATCTCATTTCATCATCATCTACATGTGCTCGATCAAGCATGGAAGACACTATATTATGGCATCGCAAGTTCGGTCATGTAAATCTCAGGATACTAAAACAAATTATCTCAAAAGGAGCAGTACGAGGAGTTCCCATGATAAATGTTGATGAAGATAGAGTTTGTGGTCCATGTCAAATTGGGAAGCAAACTAAAGAGTCACATCAAATATCTCAGACACCAGCAACTAAACGTGTTCTTGAATTATTACATATGGATTTAATGGGTCCTATGGCAGTTGAAAGCTTCGGAGGAAAACGATATGCATATGTGGTTGTTGATGATTTTTCAAGATACACTTGGATAGAATTTCTTAGAGAGAAATCTGACACGTTTAGTGCTTTCAAAGCCCTATATTTTCGGCTTCAGCGAGAGAAAGATTGCATCATTGTGAAGATTGTTTGAATTCGAAGTGACCATGGAAGAGAATTTGAGAACTCTGTGTTTGAAAATTTCTGCAATCAACTTGGAATTTCTCATGAATTCTCTGCACCAAAAACTCCTCAGCAGAACGGGTCGTTGAGCGGAAAAATCGAACTATAGCTGAAATGTCACGCGTAATGTTACACAAAAAAAATGTTCCACAGAAATTTTGGGCTGAAGCTATGAACACAGCCTGCTACACTATCAATCGAGTTTTTCTACGTGGAGGAACGATAATGACTCCTTATGAATTGTGGAAAGGTAAAACTTCAAATCTTAGTTATTTTCATCCTTTTGGGAGTACGTGTTTTGTTCTTAATGACAGGGAGCATAGAGGGAAGATGGACCCCAAGAGTGATGAAGGTATATTTTTGGGATATGCTACAAATAGTCGTGCCTATCGGGTATACAACAAAAGGACTCGACATGTAATTGAATCTGCAAATGTTCGTGTCGATGATTCCCTGACTTTAGTTGATATTTCTATAGATGATTTATATCATAACTCCACCGAAGACAATTCTGATGTTTCAGATACTGTCTCAAAAAATGTCACTGAAAATGTCACTGACCAGCCTGCATCAATCACTATGGGGGATGAAGTTAATCCTGATAACAGACAACCATCAATACGAGTTCAAAAGAATCATTCTGCAGATGACGTTATTGGAGGTCTGGATGATGGAATTCGAACCAGAGACAAGCCTAGAGTAAATTATCGGGACATGATCCACATGGCATGCTTCACTTCAACGTTTGAGCCAAAAAATGTCACCGAAGCTCTTCTTGATGAACATTGGATTAATGCTATGTAAGAGGAACTAGGGCAATTCACTAGAAATCAGGTATGAGACTTAGTTCCTTGCCCTCCCGATACAAATGTTATTGGAACAAAATGGATCTACAAGAACAAAAGTGATAAGCATGGAAACATTATTCGCAACAAAGCTCGATTGGTTGCTCAAGGTTATTTGCAAATTGAAGGAGTTGATTTTGATGAAACTTTTGCTCCGGTTGCTCGTCTCGAATCCATTAGACTTTTATTGGCCATTGCCTGTGTTATGCGCTTCAAACTTTATCAGATGGATGTTAAAAGTGTTTTCCTCAATGGTCATCTCAATGAGGAAGTTTATGCTGCTCAACCAAAGGGTGGTTTTGAAGACCCTCATTATCCCCATTATGTGTACAAGTTGAAGAAAGCGCTATATGGTCTTAAACAAGACCCACGCGCGTGGTATGAACGTCTTACGGTGTATCTATTGTCAAAGGGATATGAGCGAGGGGGAGTAGATAAAACCCTTTTCATTCGCCACAATAAAGGTCAATTTTTACTTGCTCAAATTTATGTTGACGACATCGTTTTTGGTTCAGTGTCACAGAAAATGGTAGATGAATTTATTGACCAAATGAAGGGAGAATTTGAAATGAGTATGGTAGGCGATCTCAACTATTTCCTTGGACTCCAGATTCAACAAAAACAAGAAGGTATTTTTATTACTCAAAGCAAATATGCCAAGAATCTGTTGAAGAAATTTAATTTAGAAAAAGGTCGTCCAAGAAGAACTCCGATTGGAACAAATGAAAAACTATCTAAAGATGATAAAGGAATTTCTATTGACAGCCGTATATACAGAAGTATGATTGACAGTCTTTTATATCTTACAGCTAGCAGACCTGATATTTGCTATAGCGTTGGTCTATGCGCTCGTTTTCAAGCAAATCCTAAAGCGTCACACCTAGCATCAGTGAAACGCATTCTAAAATATATCTGCGGAACAACCGATTATGGGATCTGGTATTCTTTTGACACTAACGCAAATCTTGTAGGATATTGTGATGCTGATTGGGCTGGAAGTGCAGATGATAGAAAAAGTACATCAGGTGGATGTTTTTACTTGGGAAATAATTTAGTTTCATGGTTTAGCAAGAAACAAAATTCGATATCTCTTTCAACTGCCGAGGCGGAATACATTGCAGCTGGTACTAGTTGTACCCAGCTTCTCTGGATGAAGCAAATGCTGAAAGATTATGGTGTTACACAGAATGTCATGACACTTTATTGTGATAATATGAGTGCGATCAATATTTCGAAGAATCTGGTTCAGCATTCTTGAACAAAACATATTGATATCAGACATCACTTCATTCGATCACTAGTTGAAGACAAAACTATTATCTTGGAGCATATGACAACAGAAAAACAAATAGCAGATGTCTTTACAAAAGCATTAGATAGCTTGAGATTTGAAGAACTAAGGTCAGCTCTGGGCCTTTGCATTCTCTGAAGAAAGTACTTGTGAGTTTTATTTATTTTGCATTCTTAAATTTTTTTTTAAAAAATGTCACTTGTATTATGTGATTTCTTTGCTATTTTTGAGTTCTTGGTCTTCAACGTCCTGCATGACACATGTGATTTTCTATGAAGATTTCGTTCTCTTGTGTGAAAAATTAAGTTTATTTCTCAATTTGAGAAAGGATTTATAGTTTATTTCCATAAAATTTATGAATCTTTGGTGGAATTTATGAAAATATGGGAGATCAGATATATTTATGGGATTTTGGAGGTATTCTCCAAATCGGTTGGACTTTAATTGTGGATATATCTTTGGGTTTATTTCCCAAACCACAATAGTATATTTCTTTGAAGTGAGTTTCTTAGGGTTATTTCCCTCAATTGGTGAAAACCCATTCCACCATCTTACTGCTTCGTGTTTTTCAAATTCGCGCTGAGTGTTTCCCTGCCTTCGTGCTCTCTGTTCTTCTCAAGCGTCTGATTACTCTCATTTATGGCAAAAATAGTGGATTATAGTGATGGATCGTTTGATAGTGAGCATCTGTCTCACAAAGGGTTTCATGGAACAGGTACAAAATCAGTTCTTTCTGAAGAGTTCTTTCTGAATGTCGTTGAGGCAGTACCTATTAGTCAGTACAATCCTGCCGGCGAAGGGTACAGTAAAAGAGAGGATCCTCTTACACATTTGAAAGTTTCTTTTGGTCCTCCAAGGGTTTGCTCAAAGGTAGTATTACCCTCCAAAAGAAAAGTCTCACCTTCTTTAATTGATCAAGAATCTTCTGACAAAGAGTGGGACAGTAATGTTGACATCCACTCTTTATCTTCTGGAGAAGAGGATAGTTCGAAAGCTTCTGAGAAGAAAGTGTCCCCTCGGAGAAAATCTGCAAGATTGATGGATCATCCTTCTAGAAAAACTGTTCTTAAACCAAGTGCTAAAAGTAAAAGGAAATTAAAAGGAAAAGCTCCAATGTCCTTGCCTGCCAGTTCCAGACCCAAAGCAAGGTCACGCAAAGTGTCTCACAAAAAATCCAGTAAGTCTTCTAAATCTTCTGAGGAATCTGATGTTTTTAGAACACCTTTCAATGCTAGTCTTTGGAGTATTGTTTCAAGGAAAAATCTCTGGAGTGAACGAAATATACATATGGTGGATTTTAAGAATTGCAGGGATCTTGTGAATCTCTTAATTAGTCAAGGCCTAGGAAGGACTTTCAAAGGCTTAAAATCTTTCTCTGAGCAAATAGTTCATGAATTTTACTGCAACCTGACTCCATCTATTATTGACAAGGACATTCTGACTATGGTCACGTGTTTTTGAGAGGTTCTTTATTTGAATTCAGTCCATCCACTATAAACACCTATCTTGGCAGTTTTTAGACTGACTCTGAAGCTTTTTCGTCTGATTTTGACAAGATAATCTCAAGTGTTACAGGAAGTGTTAGACAAATCTGGCCACGTGCAAAAGATTTCCTTGCCTCTCAGCTCACTACAAAATTTGTTATTCTACATAAAATTGCAATCAGAAATTGGCTACCATCCTCACATGCCACTGGAATCAACAAGAAAATGGCTAGGGTGCTATTTCAAGTTGGTACTGGAATTCAATTCGACATTGGACAGTTTTTCTTTGATCAAATTCTGAAACATATCAATGGAAAACATGAAAGGTCTGCCTTACCCTTTCCTTGTTTAATTTTTGGCATCCTATCCTCTCAACAGATTTCTCTAAGTGTTTCTGATAGTCTAACAATGGATCGAGAGGAAATACAAATTAGTTATAAATTTCGCAGAGGTGGCCATGTTGATGACTTACACAATGTTGCTGATTCTGAAGACGTTATTGAGAATAGTATTATTTCTCGTACTATTAAGATAATTAGGGGTGAATTGCAGGACATAGAAAATAGAAAGAAGGTTTTGTCTGATTTGCTGGATGAACTTGTTCAACATTCAGCTGTTAAAAACTCTTCAAATCCAACGGATCAAGGTCATGAATCGGCGAAATCATCCTCTGGCTCCACATCCTCTGAACATGTTTTACCAAATGTCTCTGAAGAACATCCTGCTACCCTTGATCAATCTGGTTAGATGTTTGTTTGTAATTTCTATGAGACTTCTTTCAGTATTTTTCTCTTGCTGGATGCTATGCACCTGTTTGACTTTATGGCTTGCTTGACAATGGTTGTTCCCGTTTGTCTTTTTATGGCAAAAAGGGGGAGTATTTTTAGAGATTGATTGCTTTTATGATGCTGTGGTTGTCTATTATTTTGGGCTATTATTTGAAATGATATTATATTATGAGGATTGTTTCCAGAACTTCTCATTCAGGGGAGTTTCGAATTCTCTCCTTCAGGGGGAGTTATGTTGTGCCAAAAATGCCAAAGGGGGAGATTGTTAATGCTACTGTGTGTTGGCATTATATTTTTGACAAACTATTACTTTTGGTAAGTTATCCTTTTGAAAATTATATTCTTTTGAAATATATATTATTATATCCTTCTATTTTGGAGAACATATTTGGCAGAATATTTCGTCAATTCAAATGTGATTTGTTAAAAAAGGAATCGTAACAAACTTGGATCATGTTCCTAATTATTTGGGATACTTTCCTAAAGTGTCATTGGAAGTGTCTCTGCGGAAAATTTGTTAGGCAGAGTTTTTCGGATCCTTAGGCTGATTTCATGGGATATGATCTTTTGAATATATAGACTGTTTCGAGAAGATATTGGTGAGAGAAACAGTTCTGCACCTTGCGTTTGATATAAAAGTCTTTTCTTTTTACGTTAAAAGGAGCCGACGCCATTATTCTTGTGTGTTGAATTTCTATATTCATCTGGGCGTCTTTATTTTTTCACCCACGTTTCTGTGTGGTGTATGTGATTATTGATTCGGTCTTGTCAAAGACTGGTTTGTTGATGTCTGTTCTGGGTGATCATATCTTAAGACATTGTCAAGCGTCACAGACAGTGTCATAGGAGTTTATTCTTGTGATTGTCATCTTTATCGTGGGCAAGGGGAGCTTGTCATACACGGATTCCGGGAGGAGTCATCTTCGACAAGGGGAGCATGTCGCATTTAAGTCGAGGGGAGCTCGCAAAACAGTTTCACCAGTGAAGGTTGGAGGAGGCGGCATCAAAGATAAGAGGGAGTCTTATTTTGTTTTAGTCCGAGTGTCTTGTAACCTTGTTTGAACTCGTGAAATGTTTTCATATCTGGGCGTGGCCCCGCAGATGTAGGTTGACTGCCGAACTGCGCTACCAACCTCCTGTGTCTTTAATTTTCGCATTTTAATATTGTCCTATATCATATTTATAACCGGTGTCACACGAAGTGTTACAACACTTTATAACATCGAGTCACTAACCTTGATCTTTCAAGAATGGAGGAATAAAAACCATTACTCGAATATCGATCAAGAATCCAATTTATTCATATTTCGATTGAAGTTAAATCACTGATAACTCAGAATAAAAATCAGGAAAAGAAAAACACAAAAAAGATTCTTTTCCGGATCTCATTTCGATCAACATTCAAGCAGATTAAAATATGGAGTAAAGAATAACACACAAAAGGCGGCACGTTATCGTTTTTATCCTCCACTTTCTCGAGAACCAAAACAAGCGACAAGAACTATGAAAGGAAAATACAAAGAAAGTAAAGAAATTAATGAATGAATATTTGATTACAAAATCCGTTCGTCGTTTTCCCGAGAAAAAAACAGACCAAGCAACCAAAAACAACTAGCAGAACTCGAGATCATTTCAACTAGCACATAACAATCAACACAACTTACGAATAGAATTCTTAATCTGACTGAACCAGCACGAACGACAAGACCCATGAAAGAAAATGCAGAAAAATCAATATCTGTTTCTCCACCTTCCCCTGCAGTCTTCCCGAGAAACAAACGATTAAGATTATCAAAGCTACCAACAGCACTAATGACCCAAGAAAGAAAATACGGAAAAAGGACTAAAATTAGACGATGATTTGATTACAGACGCTGTCTGCTGTCTTTCTCTGTCTGCTACTGGATCAAATCCTTCAATGGCAGATACCCATATCTACTATATATATATAATGCTCTAAAAAGGCAAATGGGAAAGTGTGGTCATCGAATATAACAAGTTTATTTCAATTAACGAAGAATTAGTGAAAATTTAGCACGGAATTTTCAGTTTAGACACTAAATTAAGAACAGTTAATTATTTAGAACCAATCCCAGCTCTGTTAAACAATTGATCAAATCTTGAGGGTATTTTGAATAATTTAATTAGTAGTTCCATTAGTTTTAATAGAATTTTTTTGATAATTAAGAGTAATTAGTTAACTATTAAAGAAATAAAAAAATAGAGTAAACCAGAGTCCAACGGAGGGAGAGACAGAGAGAGCCTTTCTGACTGGTTTCCCTCCATTTTCGTCTGTTTGTAGTTAAGGTCTTTGATGATTCTTTCGTAGAGCTTGATCCTTCTGGTTTGGACCCAAATGAAGAAGAGAAAGTCGTCGGCGTCGGGGACGAACCCATCTGCCATGGCGAAAGAGACGATGAAGTTGAAGAAGGAGTTGCAGAAAATAGTGGATGTGATTGTCGAGGAAGACGATTGCGGAAAGGATAAAGCTGGGAAAGCCATTAAAACTCTTTCTGCCTTGAAGGAGTTGAAATTCAGGAAACTGACGTCGTTCTATTCGAAAGGGAAAGGAGTGGCTGTTCCTGAAGAATTTTTGTGCCCTATTTCAGGAGAGCTCATGATAAACCCTGTTGCAGTGGCGAGTGGTGAGGTTAGAATTCCATCGCTGCTCTTTCTTCAAATCCATGCGATTGTTTTTGTCGGCCACATTTTTCAAGAATTTCTGAAATTCAACTTATTCTTTTGGGTCGAATCTTTGCATCAGTTGAACTTTGGCTCGATTGAGATTCTTACAGGCTTCAATCTGAAATGGGTTTTGAATAATATGATGAATTTCTTTAAGAATCATCATACCTGAATATTACTGTTCTTTCTTCAAATTGCAGAAAAGTTCTCCGTTCTTTTTCCTCAGATTTGCTTTTCTTTTGTTTTTCCGAAATTCAAATGTTCATCCTTCAACTCATGATCTTTCATTGATCCTTTTACGTCTGGAATTATGTTCTTGCTCCTTTTTATCTCCATCGTAATCAAGAAACAGTGCATTTTCAGTATTCTGATTGTTCTCTTAAATCTTCGTCAATCCTTACCTCCTGGTTTCGAGTTAGTGATCTGATATCTTTATCTGTTATCCTTTTGCAGTCTGAATTTTTCTTTTTCTTTTTCTTTCTGTTCTTGTTGCCTCTAGATTAAACTGGAAAATCGAAGTATTCCCCACTGTAATTTTGTCTGAAATGATGTTTTTGATCTTTCAGACTTATGATGAACAGTTCATTCAGAAGTGGTTTCGTGAAGTGAGCGGGACATGCCCAAAAACCAAGAAGTTTCTTTATAACACAACCCTCACTCCTAATCGATTGGTCCAAAAAATAATCAAACAATGGTGTAGAGAAAACAAAATGGAGCTTCCGAATCCCGATCCCGATCCCGATCCCGATCCCATTCCCGTTCCCGACCAGGACGACAACGAAGAAGAAACGGTACGATCTGCTGATAGAACTGGTTTGGATGAATTGCTCGATGAAATGTCATCATCGTCTCTGTCAATTCAAAAACGAGCTGCAAGAGATCTTAGGGAAATAACGTCGTATTTTCCGGATTTTCGAGAACTTTTCTCATCCGACGATATTTTTCGAATGCTTAATCCACTGTTATCCGGAAGTGCTGATGTCGATCCGGTTATTCGCGAGGATTTGGTCTCGACGATTTACAACATCTCAATTGATCCGGGAGATAAGAAAATCGTCGGGGAGTGTCCAGCCGTACTTCCGATTCTGAATGCGTCGTTGTTGTGCGGGACGGTCGATGGTAAAAGCAATTCAGCTGCCGCTCTCGGGCTTCTGGCCGAACTTCAATCGAACAAGGTTCTGATCGGAAAATCTGGAGCTCTGAAAAACCTAATTAGTCTTTTCAATGAAGTGGATGAATCAGCCATTGGTGATTTTTCCGAAACCATATCAGTTCTTTGCGAGAACCTCAAAAACAGAGCGAATGCGGTGAAAGAAGGATTGATTTGGGTCGTTTTGGAGAAGATAATGCGCAGAGTTTGCGTAGATGAGCTGCTTCTGATGCTGGCGATGCAATTCGTCGACGATCAGAAGGCTGTCGAAGAAATGGCGAAGCTAGGGGCAGTGCCAATGTGTTTCGATTTGATCAGAGACTCGTCTTGGAGTGTCAGCGCAAAAGAGAATTGCCTATGGATCATTATTTCGGTTTGTTCGAAAAAAGAATCGCAATGGAAATGTGTGGAGGAGGAGGAGGAGACGTACGGTACGCTCTCGGAGCTCGTGCGAAATGGACCTTCGGCGATGATGAAAACGGCGACTGCATGTTTTCTTGAGTCGAAACCTGGTTCTTCAACCATGGCTCAGAAGTTCCCGAGTAAAGAAGGATGTTCGACGGCATTTTTGGAGAAATGAATACAGATTTCCTAAGTTTGAACTCTTCTTCTTTTCTCTCTGTAAATTTGCTTGTTCCTTCTTCTTCAAGATATGCTCCTCGTGTAGATGCTAGAAGAGAGAGAGAGAGAGAGAGAGAGGCAGTCACTCATTCACTCTAGGGACGAGCGTGGTCGTCGGGCCTGTTCGGGACCGGAATCGAGACTGGACCTGACGGCCAATTTTGATTCCAACTTTAGAGTCACAAAACCAGGACCGCGAGGAATTTGGACAGAACCGAGGACCAACTCGGTTCTGACCGTGTATTCTTTTTTTAATTCGAAAAAGTTGATAATAAATCAGAAAAAAATGAATCGATTTATACAAAAAAATTGCCAATAACTAAAAAATAATACATTCAGCTCATTATCTATTCACTAACAACCAAATAACACGACAAAATATTAAAAAAAAAAAAAAACTAATCTATACCAAGGACCAGTTCGGTTCCAGCTCTTAGAGATTTTTCAATTGAGGACCATGAACCAGATTGTCAACCAGGGGTTTTGGGGTGTCGGAACCGTTCCTAAACCGTACCATTTGCAAAATCGGCCTTAACTGGTCGATCCGATTTGGTCCCGTCTAGGCCGGTTTTGCCCACCCTTAATTCACTTCACTTGAAATTAGATGCATCAAATAATTATTGGTATAATAAATTATAAATAATTAATTTATCTAGATTAATTACATTTTAATTGTATTAATTATTTGTTAATACGTGAATAATTATATTTAAAAAAATAAATATAACAATATTCTTTTTTTAATCGTTCTAAGAGCGGTGTAGTCAGCGCTATGGGTGATCATGGTCCGGTTCGGTTCAGTTTTTGGAGAGACTAGGACCGGACCACTAAAATTCGATTTTCAAATTTTTATAACAATAAGTTCAAAAAATTTTCCAGAACCGAACTAGAAATCTTGTCTCAATTCTGGTCTGGTTTTGGTCCTCCCGATTTTGTTCTTTTTTTTTTTTTTTGTCTCATTTATAATACTTGGCTGCAAATTACTACTAAAAAAATTTTCTTTTTTGTACAGCAAAACCAGATAGATGTAAAATATTTAAGCCATAGCCACAACAAAAAAAAAAAATAAAGTACTAGAATGATACAATATAGTTAAATAAAAATTGAAGTAGAAAACAATCAAACATACACTAATTAAATTAGATGTTCTCACTATTTACTAATTTTAATTGGTTCGCTATATTCAGCTGCTGATGTAAAGTTTGCAAAATATAAGTTCTAATGTAAGTATATAATACATAGTAATTACTAAAAAAAAATAGAGAAAAATTTAAAACACACATTTTTCAAACTCATCCACCACACCATTGAAGTTTTCTAAATCATGTATTTCCTCGCAAATCCAACTTTGACTAAAAATAAGCTTCTCGGCCGTCTTTGGTGATAAAGAACTGTAAAAATAATCAAGTACACGTCCACCACTACTGAAAGATGACTCCGAAGGAACTGTGGAAATAGGAATAACCAATACATCTTTTGCAATTTTACTTAATATTGGATATTTCAATGAATTCAATTTCAACCATGCTAAAATATCTTGATTGTCTGAAAAAATTTTCAATTCTTCAAATAAATATTGATCAACTTTCGTCTTCTTACTTGAAGCATCTCGCTCACTGTGACGGTTACAAAATTTTTGAAATAGCTTATTGTGGTCAAAACTAGTACTTTGTCCTGTGGAAGAAGATGTCGCAACACTAGTTCTACAATAATCCTGTGACATTTCAAGCCCCAATTCTGTTTTGTATTGAAGATATAATCTGTTAATCACTATTCGTAAGTGACTCACCAAATCTATTGTTTTATTATTGTCAACTAGCATCGTCTTTTTAAGACAATGTTCGAAAGACTATATCTTATATCTCGGATTTAAGACAACTGCAACGTACATCAAGAAATTAATATTCTCACAATTTTTCCCATAACTTGTAATTTTCTTGCATTCCAATAGCCATTTTCCTCAATGTTAGATTGTCACACTCAGCGTACTCCATGATAACCAATTTCAAATTGTATACTTCGCTAAAATAAATATTTGATGTCACATGTGAAGAGCATGAAAGAGTCACAATCGTATTATAAATTTTTTTAAAAAACTTAACAAGTTCTAATATTTGCCCAATCTACTGTACTGGGAGGTGTTTCCCCACTCAAATCACCAATATAATTACTATCAGTGTCCATTAACTTGTCAAAAGTTTTTTTAAATTTTTCAGTGCTCGCTAACATTAAATATGTAGAATTCTATTTTGTAGACACATAAAGAGAAACACTACTTTTGCATGCAATTTTAATATTATCAACACAATTCTTAAAATTTTGTAACCTTGAAAGTGAAGATCGAACATACTTAATAGCTCTACATACTCTAGCAATAGCCTCTAGATGATCTTTCAATCCATCACATACAATCAAGTTCAATATGTGTGCAAAAAATCTCATATGCATGTATTCTCCATTCAAAACCAAATTATTTCACTTTCGAACACTTTTGATCAAATATGAAATTGCAATATCATTCGAAGAATCATTGTCAACCGTGACAGTCAACACATTTTCAATTTCCCATTCAAACAAACATCTTTCTAATTCTCTACCAATTGTCTCACCTTTATGATTCAAAATTGTAACGGTTTGAACCTTTATTGTTCGAATTCTTCTGTTTAAAAATATGTAATCCAGTATATTTATGCTTAATGAATGTATAAATATACGTTGGAGAAGTTGAATTTACGAAAGGATACGTTTAAAAATAATAATAAATAAATAAATACGTTGTAAAAGTTGTATGAAATAAATTGTGTAAAGTCTTTGGTTGAATTTAACGATTTAAATAATTGGGATTATATTAAAGTTGATTAAGATTAAGAAATTGATTAAGCTAGGGTTATTGTTAAATAATTAAAGTTAGGAGGGAAACTAGTAATTTGGTTGGATAAGGTTGGTTTAAATGGTAAATCACCACGCTTCATTTTTTGGAATGGGGGTATGTAGCTGCTTCTTGTGGCTTCTACGTGAGGGAATAGAGAAAGAGAAGAAATATTAGAGAGAGAAGAGAGAAAGTGGCAGAGAGCTGGAGAGAAAGAAAAACGAGAGAAAACCGTGGGGGAAAAGAAGTAAAAGGGAAGGAAAATAGGGAGATCCGACAATTTTTTCTTTAGAATAAATTGTTCAGCTTGTTACGAGGAGCGTTTTGGCGTAAAAATAGATAAGTTCGGTGGAGATTTTGTTTGAAGTGAAAGAACTGACATACGGTAAATATCTCTAACGATTATAATAGTTAGATTAGACATTCTTGCCTTGATAAGTGGTGATAGATTTTATTTCTAATTGGATCTGGGATATGTTTATAGATTTCAATGATTGAATGAAATTGATAGTTGGAGGTGGTAATTTGGTAACATTTTGACCTAAAAGGTGATTCTAAAGTGTCAAAAATAGCTTATTTCGATTTTTATTGAAATGTTTAAATTATAATATATTGAAACGACATATTTCATTACATTGAACTCATTGATTTGGGTGAGTGTGAGTTTTAAACATGCATAGCATCGCTTTATAACAATTTTAATGCATGCATTTAGGAAGGAGAGAGAAGGAAGGCGGTGGTAACATAAGAACCCACTGAGCTGGTCTCGCCTCTTCGTGTGTGATAGTATGACTATGAAATATTGGGAGATTAATTGTATGTTCTTCTTGCGTTGAAAGTCCCTAAACCACACGGGGGAAGCAATGTGTGAATCCTATAGCCCTACCGGTGAAAACCCAGGAATGTGTAGGTGTGTGATTGCACTTTTTACATATCAAATTGAATATGAAAGCTGTTTTGGAAACCTTGAATTAAATTATGGTTTTAAATAATGCATTTTCTTAATTATTGCATTTAATTATTGGAAATGGTTTCAAACCACGATTGGATGGATTTTAAATGTTTCAAATTTGAACATACATGCATTTTTATATAAATGACATAAATTTCAATCAAAACAAATTAATTTAAATTTATTTACAAAATAATAATCAATAATAGGTGGATGATGGATGATGTGCTCCTGGTTAGTGTATTAGAGTCTAAGTTAGCTATTCTAGCCCTTAGACTTATTTGTTGGGCCAATAGCTCATTATGCGTATATTTACATTTTTCAGATAACGAGATTGTTCACCGTGATGAGAAAGTTAAGACAACCTAAAGGACTTGAAGGAATGAGGCATAGATTGTAACCATCGAGGTAGATGGTCACTTTTGGGTTGAGACTGAGTTAGGTGGTTTTGAATTGTATAGAATCTTTTGTACATGTCACATGTAGTGATCTATATTTATTTTCTTAGCTTCTGCTAGAAAACTCTGATAAAATGATAGAAATTGTTAAAATAGAATGTTTAAACTGCATGGATGATGGATATTGCAATTGTTTACATATCTAATTGAGAATACGGAACTGTTATTGGATATATCTTATCTTAAGATTTCAGGTACGTATTGGACGGTTTAGACAAAAATGCAAACGTATCCATGCAAATTGAAAACTCGAAATTATTTATTAGTATTACTTCCCACATCAAGAATCTTATTCGTCGGGGCTCGTCAGGTCAGGTCCTGACAGAAATCAAGCAAAAATTTAAAATCTTCTTATGCATGGTCTAATCACTATCAATGTAATGACCAGTTAAAACTATATAATTTAAATTCTGAATAGAAGTCCATGTATTTGTAGTCAAACATATTCGTTGTGATGTTCTTCTAAAGTACTCTTTTAATTTCATCTTTTTTTTTCATAAAAACTCAAAATATCACGAGTAACAATAAATCTAGAAAGTATAGAAAACTTCGGTTGTAGATGTTGGGAATATGCTCTAAAACTACCTCTTTCAACAAACTTCAAAGACAATTCCTCAATAATTACCATCTTCGCAAGTAGTTCTCGACAAGAGCAACACTAAAACACGAAAGTTGTTGTATCTTATTATTCATATTCTGAAAGCTCAAAGTCTTTTGTTTCACATATAAATTTGCCACTAATTTTGCACAAATACATGTGTTTTTTCAAGTTTGATGTCTCATTTTTCAGTGTATCACATGCATATATTTTTCCACAGTGATTGTCAGGACCTAAGTCCACCAACCGGACCCCGATGGGATAAAGGATTCTCAAAGTGGGAAGAAGTCAAACGTCGAAGGGATGTTCTCATTGGCACTCACCTCTCACATACATTTGGTATCCTAAATTAGAATGCTCCGTTTAAAAATCATTTCATCCATTGCATGAAAAAAACAACACACATTTTATACATTGAAAATTTACATGAAAATCAGGGTACTAATATGGAAGCTACTACAAAAGTAGGTCAATACATGTGACCTTTCAAAAAACTTTTTACAAAGGAAGGCCAAACATCCCACCCAAACAAAAAGACCATCTACCTTGATTGTTCACCTATGCCTCTTTCCAAACTTTATATTGTCTTTTTTTTTTCCCTCCCGGTGAACGTTCTCGATATCTGAAAAATATGAATTATCCAGAGCTTTTTGTCCAGTAAATAAATTAACACATAGAATAACTAATCCAAACTCTATTAACACCATATAAAACCAATCTCCAACTTCCACTACAATGATTATTTGAAAATCATATAAATAATGTTCGTTTGAAAGCCATGCAAATGCTATAAAATTAAGTATTTTCGAAATCAATCTTTTGAAATCCCTGAATCATTGTTTGAAATCATTTTCATCAAATAAATTCAATGCAAATAGAATGAACTTTGCATAACTAAAACTATTTTTTCAAGAAAACTCCAATTCATCTTTTAACAACTAAATATTTTTGTTAAAATGCAACACACTCTAATCCCAATATGTATGACCATCACACAATCCTACACGTTTTCAGGCTTTCTCCGGTAGGGCTATAGGACCCTAGGCATTGCTTCCTCTCGAGTATTTATAAAATGTGTTAAGGACACATCGCACATGAATAGACAAGTCCAACAATTGGGTTCATCTGTTACCAAGATTGTCAACTTCCATTTTTCCTTAAATGCATGTTTTAACACATTTTATAAAGACAATGTCATGCATGTTTAAAACCATGCAACTCACCCATAAAAATCATTTTGAAAACCAGTATATCACATTGATTAAAACAATATTTTCAAAACATTCATTTTTAACATCACAATACAATTTGAAAATATCATTTTCCATAAAACACCATTCATTTTCCATCAAAACAACATTCATTTAATCACTTCATTCGACAATCAAAGTTCGAAGCCTAACCAGAACCAATGACAATTTAAATCTATCTCCACCTAAATAATGCAACAAAAGTTAATTTAGGTATTATAAATGTAAGATTTACTTACCTATTGAAGGTTCCTCCTTTCCCATGAAATTTTCAACTTAAAGAACTTATTTTTAGTCTTTTAGAATTGCCTCCCCAAATTGAGCAACTTTTCTTTAAGGAGCAAGTCCAAACTCCAACTTTTTCTCCCACTTTCTTCTTCTCATTTTCTTTCTTCTTCTCCTTTTCTTTCTTCACCCCTCTCTGGTTTTTCACAAAATATGGCTAATCTTCAGCCCTTAAACAAGTTTCTAGAGAGATCTAAGGGCAAAATTACTCTTTTGTCCAATTTATCCATTAAAATATATTATTTTACCTTTATTTGCATGGTTTCTTACAAAAATATCATGCTTAATTATCTTTTAATCATGCTTAGGTTAGACTAACTCATTTAGATTTAGTTCTAAGCTAAATCACCAAGATTAACTTAATTAATCATAATTAGTTAATCTTAATTACTCACTAATTACACCTTAAAGACATTATTAGTCACTAATCCTGGAGTGACAGTTGTCAACACCTCATTGGTTGTCCAATTAATTGCATGACAACATACTCTAAGATGTTATAAACATTTTTTCTTCAATAAACTTTTCCAAATTCCCTCTTTAAGATGTAGTTTAGGCAATTTACCAAAACAGTACAGTTTTAAACGTAGACTGCATCCATCAAATGTAAAAGTAAATAACTTTTATTACATACATCCAAATTATTTCATTCTAAAGCCATTCTTTTTCTCATGTCTAGTTTTAGACTGTAAAATTTAATAATAATCCAATAATCACAGCAAAAGTTATTAAACTTACAATCAAGTCTGTTCCTAGAAAATAGTTTCATTCATAGCATTCTCAAGGATTTTGTACAATTTCTTCAATACAACTTCCATAACTTATATTCATATATCATCCATAATAAATATCCACAATACATTATTAACAATAGAATATTGAAGTTTCAAACCATTACAGTGATTACATTTAGCTCTAGAATTTTTATCATCGTCATCGTTAACAATATTAAAATAATTCTAAACATCAAATTTTTTTGTCCTTTCCCTTCGAACACTAACAGTAAAACTAGTTATAGGAGGAAACATTACATTTTGATTTCCATTCGTATTTTCTGTTTCCATCCTATAAAATACAACAATTTATCAAACCAAGTAGCCAAATTCAAAAATCTAACAAACATCTAATAATCCTAACGAAAATGACACTAAAAATGCAACAAACAAGTTGACAAACAACTAAGACAATGAACTAGAATAACACAACAAACAGATTGATAACACAACAAAAAAATTGCTCAAATTATCACAATACATGCCGCATGATAAACATTCAGTTAAGACATTCTAAACAGAGCCAAACATAATAGAGGGTCGGCACTCTCTCGGTGAAGCCGAAGGAGTGCCCCAAAGGCCAAAACAGAAGCAAATTTGACGCAAAAATAATAGAAAATTAAGCGCAGAATATGGATGTAACACCCGACAAGTTTGCCCAGGTGATTTCCTTAACTATTTTAACGGTCATGTTTATTTTGATCCTTTCGATTTGGAATTTATGCCAAGGCTTAATTATTGTGCATGTGTCATAAATTAGGTTGGATGGCAGGAATTGTAATTAAGGATGGTTGGATTAAGTATATAAAGAAAATGGAAACTCTTAAACCTCACTGTAGCCGACATTTCTCTCCTCGGCGATTTTCTTCTCCTGAGCTCCTTTCCTCTCAGCCAGCGACTGCCCCGACCACGACTGATTTTTCAGTCTTCACTCCGACAATCCACGCCCTAGGTAAGATTCAGATAATGTAGTTACGGGTTATCTATTTAAGCTCTGTTTTCAGCTGAACCTGCGATTTCGAATTCTTCAATGGCTAAGTCAGTATAGTAACATTTCTTATCTACATTTGGTAATGGCATTTTCGAACTGAATCTGGACTTTAGAATAACCAACGGGGAATAGTTTTAGATTGAATCTGGTTATTTTGATTCTGGAAATTTAGACTACGCACACAGAGTGCTCGGCTAATGGGCTGATATATATATATATATATATATATTATGTACATATATATATGTACATACATACATATATGTACATATATAGATGTATGTATGTACATACATACATGTATGTACATACATATATGTACATACATGTATGTATGTACATACACATATATGTATGTACATACACACATATATGTACATACATACATGTATGTACATACATACATGTATGTACATATATATATGTACATACATACATATATATATATATATACACGTTAGATTCTATGGTGACTTTTGATTAGGACTTTTAGGATGTTGTTTTAACTCTACAATGTGAAATGTTTTAGGTGAAGAAGTCTGAAGAGAAGTATTCAAAGTTGCTAAGGAAACCAGGTAAGTGAATATATAGGTTTACCCGGCCAATAGGGCCCTACATCTCAAGGGTACTAGTTAGAAGCTGTTTCGATGTTTAAAGGTTTTCTGAGTTATTGTCTGTTGGTTATGTTACTCGAACTGTTAGGATGAATCTAGTTAGACGTATGATCTATACGGTAGAATGATGAACCGAGAGTACCCCTACTCATGCATCATGAATGTTTCTTAAGCATATGAAAATGTTTTAAATGCATGTTTTCTCTCATGATTAAGATATGAATATGAAACCTATGCAACATGGATTAAGAGGGGGTTGGGGGTGGTTCGGCGTATGTCACTGTCCAAAAGAGGGACCATGAATACGACTCGCAAGGGACTATGTACACTCTCACTGTCGAACCCCCTTTACCGGCACAAATCCTCCCTTGATCCATATAATGTAAATGACAACTATGAATGATGAATATGAATTATGATTATGAATGATGATTATGAATGATGAATATGAACGAAGAAAATGAACATGTATATGAATAAGAACAAGAAAAGATTCCTGAGCATATGTTTTTTTTAAACTGTGCATTTATGCATACATGTTGGTATTGCATTCCTTACTAAGTATTAGGCTTATAGTTTAAACCTTATGATGTAGGTGACGAGATATCAGGTGAGGATTTCAAAATTGATGAAAATGTCTAAGCTCGGTTGCTGGAAGGTGTTCAAGGAACAATTATGTGGCTGGATGGCAAACAAGACCCCTGGTTAATGCTCTTATGATTTTAGTGATGATTATGAATATGGAAGTCTAAGTAGGGTGAAATTTTTCTAAAACACCAAGTTTTTGAAATTGTCTGGTTTAATTGCTGAGTCTGAGGATGACTATAAGTATGTAGAATGATTTATTTTACTTTAATTAAGTCTTCCGCTATGCAAACCCAGAATGAGTCTATGGTTTAGATCAGCGAAGGATTGTGTTAATCCTGTCGAGATTTGTGAAATTCAGGATGTTCTCTATAGGTAGATGTTAAGGGTGCTTGTCCACCGATAGGTGTTTTCTAACGATAGAAGTCGTTGATAAGTTAAGAGTTCCCATCCGCCGGTGTTAAGAATCGGATGATGCAAGTCACCCGGCTGACGTCACCGGATGATGTCTCTTTGCATTCACCGGATGATGTCTTATTTAGTGAATCACGTGGGGAGCATATGTCGTATCGGTAGACGTAGCGTGTTTTATCACCGGGCAATGTGAATATTTTCTTGTCGTTTAGTGATCGGGTGATGTGGGATTTGAAGTGTGCTTCATCACCGGGCGATGTGAGTATTTTTCTTTGTCGTCTAGTGGACGGGCGATATAGTGTAATTCAAATACCGGGTGATGTGCTTGTCGTTTAGTGACCGGATGATGTATTAATTGTTCACGTGAGACGCTCATGTTCACCGGTAGATGTCTACTACTGGGCGACATTAAGCGAGTCACGCGATGTGCACGTGACGATCGGAGGATGCATATTCTACCGGTAGATGTCCGAAGTGCACGTCTTCCTGTAGATGCATGCAAATTCATGCAGCCCGGGACGATGAAGTCGAGTGACTTGAGGGCACTTCTCCTCTACCCGATTACATTATGGATTCAATGTCGAAGTCTACTCGCTCCACTCTGTGACTAGTATACCGATAATCTTACGATGAAGACGAGGTTTGAAGATAATAGTTTGTCGGGTTTAGAAAGGTCTTGGGTACTGTTTGATGTAAAAGAAAAAAAAAAGGGGGGGAATGTGGGCGACATAAGGAGAGAGTAAACTCAATATGAATCACAGAAAGTCAATTAGCATAAATGTTTTATGAATATGATGTATAAGTCTCGGCCCTATAGCGGGGTCGTTACAATGGAGAACGAAACGAAACAATAGAAAAGTAAGCGCAGAACCAAACCTGTGGTTTAATGATGCTCAGATGACGACAAAACAATAGAAGAACGAAAGTTGATAGCTGGTCCAAGAGGCAACAACAATGACTTCGGCGAGAGAAGGCGAGAATAACCAAACCTGTGGTTTGATGATGCTCAGATGATGACGAAACCATAGAAGAATGAAAGTTGGAAGCTGGTCTGAGAGGCAAGCAACAACAACTACTTTAGCGAGAGACGGCGAGGGTGACTGGGCGAGAGACGGCGAGACGCCAGTTTGTAAAGTGCGATTTGCGAACAAGGAAGATTAGACTTCGAAGTTTTAGAGTTACTTAACTTAATGGTCTGGGTCGGTTTTTTGGTGTTTTGTCATTAAAACCGAGAACCGAATCGGCAATTTCGGTTCTGAAAAAAAGAACCGAATATTGTTTAGGTTTTGCTGAAAATTGACCAGAATCGGATCAAATAAGTCAGTTCTGGTCCGATTATTCAGTTCGGGCCGGTTCTGCTCACCCCTAGTCGGCGCTCTGCTTGAAAATACTATTTTGACAAGTAAAATATTGGGTTGTCAACTCAGTTTGGGGTCCAAGGTTGATGGACAGGATCCGGTGGACCTTAATAAATCGGGGCGACATGAAATCATATAGGGTCCATGTTAAAAATTTTAACAATTTGAATGGGCAAATATAGTTGGGCATAATTGAAGTAGATTGTAAAAATAAATGATAATAACAAAAAAGCCAACTTAATTCGTAAAAATAAATGACAAATTAGTAAATTAATACAAATAAATATTACTATTTATATTTTTTATTATTGATGCTAAATTTTTAGCTTCCTCTAACAAAATTTTTGATTCTACGTAGAATATTGTTTTATTGAGATTTTATATGTTTCATTTTCATAAAGTTTGGAAGAATTTGTTCACGATTAAAAGTTCAAAAATGTAAGTGTTTTTTTTAAGTATTATTTATTTGAAATCTAAAATGTCAAGATGTGAAGAGGTAATTTATTTTGTTTTTTTTTTTAATTTCTTTTCATCAATAATTATGACCACGTCATCTACTTCTCGACGAAGATTGAAGTGGGCCAAACAATAATTAATAATTACCCACTACCAATTAATTAAAATATTTTATCTTTTTATTATTTTTAAAAGGTGAGGATAATTTAGAGATGCGTACCATGAGATGAGATGATAAAACATTCTATTAATTATTTCCCTTGACAAATTAACTAATAATTTTAATTACTTAATTTCAATTCAAAAATTCAATACATAATAAATTTATTGAGATATAAATAGTTAATGTAATCTCAATTATTTTCTTTAATTAAATATTAAATAACTCTGTTTTTAATTTCTTATTATTTTCTATTAAAATAATCATTAACAATTTATAATTATACTAATTATTATTTGACTCTTCAACGAATATTTTAAAATGTCTAATAAGAGAGTAAACGACACCCCTACCCACTTATAATTTGCTGTCAATGAATAAAAAAATTTTCAGATCACCATGTTTAATGATCTTTTTCATCTAATCTCATTCGTTAAATGCTACATAGAGTCCACTATAACGACTTGGGTATTTGGTGACGTTGACAGTGACACTCCTTTGTAGGTTTACTCGCTGTGTTCGAGAGACGAGGATTGATGGATAAACAAATAAAAGAAGAGGCTTTAATTTAGGTATTAATATCTCAATTAGTTTTGGTAATTATGAGAACAGTGTTTCCTAATATCGTACGAGGGAGTTGTGTAATTTCTGTGAAAGCTGACATTTTTTTGTTTGAATTCCGAGAAAATGTTTGTCTCTAAAAACAAAATTTAAAAAAAAACCCTAAAGTAAGGGTTGATTTTAAAAAAACCCTTAAAATATATTGTTCATCGGAAAAAACCTTAAAGTATTGAAAATGCGTAATTTCAACCTCGCAGGATGGGTGGAGAGGCCGTCCTCAAATATCGAGTACGGTCGGTCCAGCTGGACCGACCGTACTAGCCTCACATTGCAATTTTTTGCAAAAAAAATATTGTAATACAACCGGTTCAGCTGGAGTGATCGTACTCGACTGTTAGGAGGACGACTGGTCCTTGGACCAGCCGTCCTCAATGGAAAAAACCCGTGACAAAAGTCACGGGTTTTGTCATTTAGGGGCAAGTACGGCCGGTCCAATCGGACCAGTCATACTCAGAGAGGAACAACCTGTGACAATAGCACGGGTTCCGTCCTCTAGTGGTGCGAGTATGGCCGGTCCGATCGACTCCCCTATTTAAAGTTGTAACGACCCCTTTTCCCAGCAAGATATTGTCCGCTCTGGGGATTGAGTCGTAGCCTAATATTCTCCCCTTACGACTTTGTTTGGCGATGACTTTTCACTCGGTCACCCAACCTGGTACTACTCTTGCCGAAGCACTTTTAACTTCGAAGTTCTTATAGGATCCGTTGTTAATTGTGCTCCAAAACGCGTCTTACTATCTTGGGAGGGTCTCTTTACATATGTTTCATTTCCACATACTTCCCCAAGCGATGTGGAATTGTGACGACCCCACTTTCAATGACCGAACCCTCCGGCCCAAGTCCAACCCGGGATCCGCAGAGTTTTAACCCAGCACGTCATCCTTCGGCCCCAACCGGGCTGCAAAGGAAGCCTCTGAGGATTCGCGGAACACTGGGTGGTTCCACCTCATACGTGTCGAGTCGGGTCATCACAAAAGCCGCACCAGGCTTTGAAAAAAATCACACAATTCCCTCCCCACCTCTCTCAATTCTCTCCCTCATTTCCTATTTTGACGATATTTCTCCGTATTCACCTATCATGTACAAAGGTTTTTTTTTTATCATTTTAATTTGTGTTTATTTATTTAAATATTTCTAATACTATTTAAATATTTCTAAGATGGATTCTGATTCAAGTAGATCGATTGATTTAGACGAGAGATCAACTGGTGATGCCGAAATGGATTAGGATTTGGACAACACGCCTGCATATGGTGATGTACGAGCATTCGATAACCCACTGGCAAATGAAGAAATATTCGTCTATTCGACCTCCAAAATGCTGGACGATGAACTTCGAACACCGATCGGCTCAGATGACGAGGTGGTGGAAAGCATACCGGTAAGAGAACAAATCTCAATGAGATTTAATAAGGGTAAAAAATATGGTTCTTTACAGGAACTTAAAGACGAGATAGACAAATATTCTTTGGAAAATGGTTATGGTATTAAATTCACTAAAAGTGAAAGGAGTCGACTAACGGTTGAGTGTGGAGATGGATATGGGTGGCGACTGCATGCTTCGTTGATGCAAAATAAGCGAACATTTCAAATAAAGAGCTTGATTGACTCTCACTACTATTCGAGGCAAGTTGAAAATCGACCACTTAACCATTACCTAGACAGGTTCAAAAGTTACCCTACCTGGGACATCCCATCTATTATCGAGACAGTGAGGAATGACTTCACCGTCGACATTTCACCCAGTCTTGCCACAAGAGCAAGAAGCATAGCTCGAACCCTCAACAAAGGGAAGTGCGACGAAAAGTACGGGCAACTGTGGTCGTACCTAGCCGAAATATTCAGATCAAATCCGAGCAGCACAGTGAAAATTGATGGAAACCCAGTGGGCCGTAATCAATTGGAATTTCAAAGATTCTATATGTGCATGGCTGCTTGCAAGACTGGGTTGCTGGAGTGCGGGAGACCCGTTATCTGCTTGGATGGTTGTCTTCTAAAGGGGTCGTGTGCCGGCCAACTACTCACAGCCGTCAGCATCGATGGAAATGATAGAATCTACCCCGTTGTTGTTGCCAACGTCGAGTCTGAGTGTGCGGACTTATGGACATGGTTTTTGCATATATTAAAGCAAGACATCAACACTGAATCAGGCCACGGTTGGACACTTATTTCAGATCGACAAAAGGTATGATGCATTTCTATATGTTATTTCAAAATTTGGTGGCGTTAGGGGTTTAATATTGTTTTATTGATGCTATTATTCGTGAAAATATCAGGGGTTACAGAGAGCTATTCGAGATCAATTCTCACATGTTAAACACCGCTTCTGCCTGCGACATATGTATGCGAATTTCAAAAACCATTTTTGGGGCAAAGCATACAGAGATGCGATGTGGAATGCGGCTAGAGCACCCACGGAGGCCCATTTCGAGCATAAAATTGTAGGATCGAGATTTGTCTAAGAGGGGGGTGAATTAGACTTTTTAAAACTTAATTTACTAATCTAGATAATTTCTCTCGTGATTTGAAATTAAATGCAAACAGCAGATAAACAAATAAAGTAGAGAGTGAGAGAAATTAACACAAGAGTTTTTACGTGGTTCGGCTCAACCCAGCCTACATCCACGCTTCAAGGTTCACCCCTTGAAGATCCTTAACCTTCTCCTCGAGAATAAACATATCGGAATTCCGGGCTCCGATCAACTGCCTTTTACAGATCTGGATTGAACTTGACGGGCGTCAATCCACTGCCTTATACAGATTTTGAGTTTGTAAAATTGAAAGCTCAGACTACACTCTCACAAGATTAAATCTCAAGTTAAATCGAGAGGTGTAGAAGAGATACAGAGTATAATCAAATTCGCAGATTAGGGCTCAAGAATAAAATTCGCAAAAGTCTTTTCTTCGTGTTCTAACATTGGCTTAAATACTCTGTCTTCAAATCGGCTCTTGACTTCAATGCTCCTTATCCAATAATGGAAACTTTGTTACCGTTGGAGCAGCTTTCGTACAAGTGCAGGTAGCCGTTGCTTTCTGAAAGCGCAAATCGCTCGACGCCATTAATGTTTTGGACTTTAAGCTTCTGGACGAGGTACACTGTAGCTTTCGCGGTATATTTAAAATCTGGCATAAGACAATGTTGTTTTGGTCTTGAACCGCCATCGGTGGATGCAACTTCAGAATGTTGAACCGACATAGGATGATGAAGTTTTTTAAACGCTGAACCGGTGTCGGATGATGTAGTATTAAAAAGTTGAACCGGCATCGGATGATGAAGCTTATATCTCATCCGCCTTTGTCGTCTAGCGAGCGGTGGAGTATTCCTTTGAAGTCATCCGCCTTGTCGTCTAGTGACCGGATGAGCTTTTCTTTTGAAGTCATCCGCCTTGTCGTCTAGTGACCGGATGAGCTTTTCTTTTGAAGTCATCCGCCTTGTCGTCTAGTGACCGGATGAGCTTTTCTTTTGAAGTCATCCGCCTTGTCGTTTTGTGACCGGATGAGTTCTTCTCTTTAACCCTGTTAAAAACTATACAGCCCTGCATTCTTAACCAAATTCATTAAACAACTAAAATACCCTTTTCAAGGGTATTTCCAATAGATTAAACTCAGATGCATAAATCATTATTCTTATTTAATAAACATAATCAAATTATATATTTAACATCCAAATACATCATCAAAAACTTAGTTAGACTTAAACACTAATTAAGTCAACAGAAATGTGGAAACTACACCGACTATGTCCAGAAGCCCACGAATGGCTTCGAGCAGAAGAGTCGAAATATTGGGCTAGTTATGCCTTCTCTCCAAATCCCAAGTGCGATCTGGGATTGAATAATTTGTGCGAGTCATTCAATGCACTTCTTTTGCCAATCAGGGACAAACTGATCCTGACCATGTTCGAGATTATCCGAACGCGCTTGATGACTCGCATCGTGAAGAAATATGAGAAGCTGGTTGATTCAAACGACATCCTGTGTCCCAAAATAAGAACAAAGCTTGATAAGCTAAAGAGTGCATCTGGAAATTGGCATGCAACGTTTGCAGGAGCTACATGATTTCAAGTTCGCAATGGATACAAACGATTCGAGGTGGACATGACTTTGGGTGTGTGCAACTACACTAGGTGGGAGCGTACAGGAATCCTGTGTGTCCATTTCATTTCTTACATGTACTGGATGAGAGTCGTGCCGGAAGACTACGTGAATGCATGCTATTACACAAGAAGATACCTGCAGATGTACTCACATTATATTAGTCCCATCAGCGGCCAAATAATGTGGCTGCGCGTAGAAGGTATGAACGAAATCCTCCCACCAAAAAGACAGCGTCAACCTGGTAGACCGAAGAAGACAAGAGTGCGAGATGCTGAAGAGCCGTCAAGCTCGAGAATCAGTAAGAGGAACTCAACCATGCGTTGTGGTATATGTCGACAGCAGGGGCATAATACTTGCACTTGTCCTAATCGGGGATCAACTTCAGGCGCTACTTCGCATGACACATTCATTGGCTTTAACATATTTGACGGGTGATAACTCTTAAATTAAAGTTATTTTATACCACTTTTAATTGATATAACTTGTATGATTTGAGTGAATGTAAAGAGAAAATTATGGAATTGACTATAATTGCTGCAGGATGTCGCAAAATCAGAATATTAACTGAATTTAATGTATTTAACATAGATTATCGAAAAAACAAACAGATTTTTATCACTGATTTGAATTTTATATTTACAGAGTTATTATCGGGAAGATTGAATTAAAAAGATGAAGATTAAGGAGAGAGAAAAAATAATTGAAGGAGATGATGGTTACCAAAAATAAAGGAATCTAATCAAGGAACCATGGCTGGAATATTTTGAGAAGATAATAGAGAGAAAGGAGGCCAATCAGATGACAGAAACGGTAGATAAAATCGGATGACAGAGCAGCAATCGGATGACAATCGACAAATAGAAGAAGGGATGAAAGAAAACGAATAACAAAACAGCAATCGGATGACAGAGCAGCATAAAATACAATTGGATGACAGAACAGTAAACGGATGACAGAACAGTAAACGGATGACAGAACAGCAATCGGATGACAGAACAACATAGACAAAGCAACGGACGACTTAGAAGAGTGGATGACAAAAGAGAGCAAATCAAAAAGATATTATGATAATTATAAGTCGTTGATCAAGGGAATCAGCGGATTAAAAAGAGAAAAGAAATGAACAGACTGGAGAGAGAAAAGAAGGATGACACACAGAATGAGGAGAAGAAGCAATTATAAAAAAGAGGATTCTTATTATTTTAGGGAGAGCTCTGGATCGGGAGCAAGAGGAATCGACGACATTTTTTTTTGGCTTTCTTCTTCTTCTCTTTCCTGTTTATGTTTATGAATATTTTTTCTTTTGGTTTTTATTTTATGATGCCTAGTAGCTAAACTTTTCTACTTGGTTAGGACGATAGTATTTGTTACTTATTTTGCTACGATCTCGGTTTGCTAATGCATTTTGCTTTGAACAATCTTTCATGATATTACTTGTCTAATTCAATTCATATCGATAGATAGATTGATGTTTCATATTTATATTATATCGACGGGTAAATAAAAATGTTAAGATGCACAAATGATTAATTGGATTAATTTGTTGCAAAGTAGTTAACGTTAATTCAATTGGCATTAAGAATAGGGATTATAGAAATTCAATGTTAGTTACCTTTCTTCAAAGTTGAGAGAAATTCTAAATTGGATTTACATAGGCAATTCGAACGAAATCTATAAATATTTTTATTCTTGTTGTTCATGGATAATGTTGCAGCACTCTAAAGCATCAGTAGTAAAATACAAGTGACGAAGAAATCGCTTCTAGCCAAGACTCTCATCATTCGATTCTCTCCAATTTAAATTGCTATCCTTCATTGTTTCAGCATTCAGACTTTATTTATTTTTATTTTTTAAATATGATTTTAATATTTTCACTGAATTTTTATAGTAATTTAAACATAGTTAAAAATATCCTCATGAAATCGATATTTTATATACTACTTGATTGCGAAACGTGCACTTGCGTAAAGTGTAAAAATCCACTAACAACGGGACGCAGGAATCTTCGACACGCGGCCGTGGCAGGAATTTGTAAATTTTTTTAATATACCATGTATTAATTTTTTTTATTCATTCTTTAATTATTCATTTATTCTATAAGTATTAATTCTTTTAAATAAGGGTTTCTTTTTAATTTATTCAAGTATTTAAATTATTTATTTCTAAAATGTGATTGAAATTGTGTATTTACGAAATTGTAAAACATATATAATTTCATATTTAATTATAATTAAAGTACATCAAATTTACATACAACAACTAAGCAGACTACGCAGGAGGGGCATCATCGTCAAAGTCTGTGGCGTTGTTCGTCATCCAAGTCTGGAACCTCTTGTTTATCTCTTTATAAGACTCATTGAGATAATCATGTGCCTGCGTCACCTCTCTCTGAGAAGCGATCACCCCACGCTGTCCTACGACGAGTTCATCCACTCTTCCTATGAGTTGCTGGATGTCTCGTTTCTGGCTTTGCTGTGATTCCAGCACTTGCTGCAGATACTAATGGTGTGTCTGCTGCATCTCATACATCTGCTGATGTTGCTGGTGGTGTGTTTGCTGCATCTCATATATCTGCTGCTGTTGTTGGTACTGTTGTTGGTGCATATCATACAACTACTGTTGATGCGTCTGTTGCATCTGATATAGCTGTTGCAGATACTTCCTCGTATCTCAGCCGCTTCTCTCATCCTCTTGGGGGCGTTTGGCGGCAATGTAGTATCATCCATCGGCACTGCCCGAGAGGTGGATGCCCCCTGATTTCTCTTCAGCACTCATTCGCCATCAACTTCGACGATGCCCATCTGTATCAACTGGGTCATGTCAAATACGTCAGTTGTTCTACGAGGGATTATCTGCTCTCCAAGCGGTAGTTGAATCCCAGCTCGCAGGATGAGCTTCAGAATCAGTGCCCCTTATGAGAGATTTGTCTTGGGTGCCCGCCCGATCTCACGCATGTGATTTAAAATCAAGAAACCAGGGTCAAAAGGCTTCCCGTTGCACAGCTTCTCCATGACATAGAGGTCCATACAGCTTACATGATTTCGATGGCCCTCTCGCGGTAGAAGGGTGTGAGCGAGCAAGTTTCGGAGAACCCGACCTCTAACATTCAACTCGTTCGCTCGAGGCTTCACGAACGCCCCAATGGTCGAATTGCAATGAATTTGCCGTAGAAACTTTACTCCATCGGGCAATGTAAAAAAAGGGCAGTCTCGAGAAGCATGGTAATATCACTCCGCTCCTTCTATGTCAAACCCTAGGACTGCATTCACTTGCTCTGCCCGTATCATAAAATCAAACCCAATAATGTACTTCCTAAAACCAGTTAAAACTTCATCTATCCCGGACGCTCTCAGGTTCGCGTAGAACAAGCGAACTGTTCACTCGCATGTATTGCCTATCAATTCATTGATCCCACTTAGGCCGATGTTCTCTAACATCTTTTTTATGTCCAACGACTCCCAACCTCTAAAGTCTACATGCATGCAATAGTTTATTGAACGTTTTCGCATGTCCTCCTCAAACTTTCTCTGGCAAGCTTGACTCAAAAATTCCATGGCAAGATCTTGTTAAGTTCACATACAACATTAATAAAATACAAAAGTTAAAACGTGGAGAGTACTGATCAGGATAATTCCTAGGAAAGACTGTACTGGACAATCTCTTTAGACAGAATTACCTTTCCAAGTAAGTTCCCAGGAAAGGCTGGAGGGGTCACAAACGGTCCCACTTAAAATTCAGTCTCCTAGACAGAACTCACTTACATAGTACAATTACACCACTTAATTCGCGGTAGGATAAACAATAACAGATGCAATTCAATTATTTACAGTATAATATATAAATATCTGGTAAATGATAAAATCGAAAAAAATTTCGTACCTGGCAGGCGAACACATAGAAATATCGCCGGAGCAAGAAAATAGTCGTCGGCAATCGAGAAAATAGTATTAGAAATATTTAAATAAATTAAAATATTCATTCGTTCAGAATTTTGATAGAAACTTTTAAAATAAAAATACAATGAATAAACAATACATTTAATCTCGGTTTAACACTTTGTATATGAATTTTTTTAAAATATCTAAAGTAAATGATAAAAAAACCTTCGTACCTGGTAGTAGGTGAACACGAAGAAATATCGTTGAAATAGGAAACGAGAGAGAGAGTTGAGAGAATGGAGAGAATTGTAGTGTGATTTTTCAAAGAGGAGGCCGCGGTTTAAATAGGGGAGTCGAGTACGGCCGGTCCGACTGGAACGGCCGTACTCAATGGGAAAAAACTCGTGACAAAAGTCACGGGTTCCGTCCTCTAGTGGGGCGATTGGACCGGCCAAACTCGCCCCTAAATGACAAAACCATGACTTTTGTCACGGGTTTTGCCCATTAAGGACGGCTGGTCAAGGACCAGCCGTCCTCCTAACGGTCGAGTACGGCTGGTACAGCTGGACCGGTCGTATTACAACTTTTTTTTTGCAAAAAATTACAATATGCGGTCAGTACGGCTGGTCCAGCTGGACCGGCCGTACTCGATATTTGAGGACGGCCTCCCCATCCTCCTGCGAGGTTAAAATTACGTATTTTCAATACTTTAAGGTTTTTCTTGATGTACAGTGTATTTTGATTATTTTTTTAAAACTAACCCATACTTTAGGGTTTCTAAAAAAAAACAAAAGGGCCAATAAAGTTGAAAGAATACTCATCTTCGTAGTTGATTCCTCTGTTTTCTTGTCACCATCATTCACTGAAGCCAGCCATAGCTTTTTTGCGTCTTATAAGAACCATGGAGGGGGGTTTTGATTTCTCCATTGAAGAACCAGTGAAACCCAGTTCACTTTTTTTTGCTAAAACTTGATTTTATTTCTGGGTTTTGAAATTTGTTCTTCTTTTGCTTCATTTTCTGTGTATCGACTGTGTACGTCTTCTTTCTTGCTTAAGCTCTGTTTTGTTATGATCCGTGAAATATTGGTCGAATATGTTGATTCTCGTTTTCATTGATCCTAATCGCTTCACGGCTCTGTTTAACCTTTGTTATCTTGCCTTTTTCGTCTTCATTTTTGTTGCAGAGTTTTTGAAGTTTCTTCTTTATAGCTGGAGTGAAACGAAGAGTTTGTAAGTCTCTCTTCATTTTGCTTTCGTTGTTCGTAATCTCTGTGAGTGTTGACTGTTTTTCGTTTCATCAGAACTCTGAGCTGTTCTTCGTTGACATGGCTGAAATGTTTCTTGCTCTTTTCCTGTATAATTTGATCTTTTACCGCTCTCTCTCTCTCTCTCTCTCTAAATGTGCTTGTGCTATGTTCGTATGGTCTGATAAGCTTCAAATAGACAAAGATATATTATAAAAATCTAGGTTAATTTATACACTGATCTTTCCCTGTTCCTAGTAATCCCATATAACTACAACTTAAAAAACTTTGGCTAATCTAAGGAATGAAAATCTTGCCCTTTTGTTTGCAACTCCATTGATGACCATCTATGAAAATCACAGTCAAAACAGGTCCTGAATCGTCTGGGATATACTTTCCCCAATACCAATGTGCCTTCCAAACCTTGTTCATTTCCTCTATTGGCACGGCCTTAGTTTCGGGCACGAAAAAGTGGACGAAAACTGTCATGATAACTATAAATCCGGCAAAGAAAAGGAATAGACCAAACTTCAATTGACAAAGCATGGGGAGAAAAACTTGAGCTATGAAAAAAGTGAAGAACATGTTTACTTATACATTCATTGTCTGCCCTGCTGATCTAATCTCGAGAGGACAAATCTCGCTCCGTACTAGCCAGCCTAAAGGACCATGACCATGCGAAGGCTGCTACATATAAGCATATTAGAATCAGTAGAAAATCAGCCTGGCTTTCTAACATTAATCCTTTTCCATCTGCCCCCAATGCTGCTCCGATCATGATCGCCACTCCAATCTAGAACACAGTTTATTTGTGCTGGTTGAGTCGATTAAAAGTGTTAATACTAGTTTTGCTGAATGATCTGTTTGGTCTTTCATTTGATAGTTGAATTGATCGTTTAGTCCTGTTGGTGCTTAGTGGTTTGATTCTTTGGAGTGTTTGGTTCTCGAGAAAGTGCAGAGAAAAATTGAAAAACTATCGTTTGTGCCCTATCATGTCGATTATCAAGACACAATATCCAGGTTCACTTCCTTGTTTACTCCATATTTTAATGTGCTTGCAAATTCAATGAAATGAAAATTGAAAGTAGAATTGTTGTGCTTTTTTTTTTTTTTATAATTTTATCCTATTTTTTCTTGTGCAACGATCAGTAACTTAAACTCTATTGAAATATGGAAAGATAGGATTCTGTGTAGGAATAAGATGTTCTTTGTATTTGCATTTGAAGTTCTGATTGGTTGTTGAAGCATCTTTTTTATCCTTTTTCAGGGTAGTTTCTTGTTTGATCGCTTGCTGAGCCATGGCTTATATCCCTCGATTTAAACGGTCTTCGAAAGATAATGATAGGCCGTCCCCAAAACCAGAATCTCTTCACCTTGAATTAAACGAGAAGATGAAGATAAGGCCAGCTGTGAGTAGCAGTATGAAAATTGTCTATGCCCATGGATCTATATCTAGATGGTTCCCTATCGGTTTAACCGGCAACAGTCAGTTTCCATCTTATGTCAAACTTGAGCCGTCTAACATGCAAAATACTGAAGAAAACTTGCTTGTTCTAACAAACAATAGGCGAATTGAAGGTAATCTTCCAAATTTCTTGAACCAACTTCATTTTGTGGTATCTTTCTGGCTGATGCTAGTTTGATCGAACTGTATGTAGGAAATACCGAACAGGATTTACCAGAGAGGCCTTGGGATTTGATTGCAGAAAACATACTTCCTGATTTTAAAAATGCAAAGAAATTGATGGACAGTGATGATCTTGTCAAAATAAAGCTCGTCGCAAGGCCTGGGAAAGTTCATTTTCGTGGGTGAGTTGACTTTTGCTCTTTTTCTTTTCTTTTTTGTTTTGTTTAATTAACAGAAATCTTATGCCTCAAGTTTGCTGAAGTTCGTATAACTTATTTAGACGTTGGAGCCCTATGGTCAGACATGATATTGCCAGCAACTCTCCAATTGATGAATCTGAACTAAGAAAATTGAGGAGAAGTTTTCAAGGTATTGTTTCTCGTTCGTATAACGATAATATCGCACGAAAATTTGCGTCCAAGAGGGAATTTGTTTTTGGGGAGAAGAATTCGTATTTAGTACAGGTATTTGTTTGGATCACCTTGCTTGTTGTTCTCCCATCTTTTGAATTGCTTATCTCATCGTCTTCAATGTTATTGCCGATTTCTTATCTTTCAGTTGTCCGATGCCAAAAATCCAAACAACACTATATCTTGTAAATGTCGGGAAGTAGCAGGATCTAGAAGCCTCCAACTTGGCAAGGCAAGTTAAAAAAAAAATGAAAAATTTGCTTTACTTTGCGGCGGATCAGACGAATTCTTAATCCATTTTAAGCGATTTGTTGTTAAAAATTTCATGGTAAGGTAGAAAGGAAGCTGCTTGATTAAATGGTATAAAAAATACGAGTGGTTTGTATAAGGTCGCATTATATTTCAAAGTTATAATTTGAGTTCATTTTTAATCAAAAGCTTCAGTTCTTTATGTTGGTTTTCGTTTGAGATTTATTTTGTAATTTTGTTGATATGGTATTTCATGAGTATTAACTTGATATTGCATAATGATCGGTTTAATCTGCAGATCCGTTTAAACGACATTCGACACAGGGTCATTGATATTTCGTGCCTGAACAAGATCCAGGACTTGAGGCTGTTGTTAAGCAGCAGGAGAAGGTTAACCAATGTTACTGTGAGTGCATTTTGTAACTCCATGGCTCTAAATTAGTAGATCATTCTAAGCTTAACATTATCAATGAAATCGATCCGATCCAAACCCGACTGAAATCTCTAAACTCCACTGCTTTTGTTTGTGTTGTGAAGGATGAGGAGGAAGAAGGGATTAGAGGAATTATCAGCGCTGCAGTGATTGATTCAGATGTGAAGGGTGGACTGAAATGGCCGATTGGGAAGGCTTCTTTTCGAAATCGTTTCCATGTTTATTCGGTTTGGAACGTGTCTGCCAAAACTTACGAAAATTCGTCTTTTCAAGTGAAACTCAGAAGCGTAGAGCGATTTCATTTTACGACTTCGGTTGGGGAGTCGCAGGAGGAGATTTCGGTGAAGTTAAAAGGTCTTCTTTCTGAGTTACTGGTTAGTGCAGTTTTGCTGGAAATTATCATTTACTCTATTTGGTATTAACTACGTGAAAAAGTCCAAAAGAACTCTTAAACTATAAGATCAGGAACAATCTGACTCTTAAACTATGTTTGGGTATAAATCAATATTTAAACTATCTTCATGGGACAAACCAACACTTGTCGTCACGTTCTGTTAAATTCACTCGTGATTACTCGTGTTCTGAGTGCAAATGACTGCTTTAAAGTGAGGGTAACTATCGTGGTTGACCTCGTTTGAGCTGCGGTCACTCTTGCTTATAGAGGTTTTAATTTTTATTTTTACGTGCGGTCGCCTGCAGTTAATCCATTGGCGATCATATATTAGTGAGGTTGTCCTCAAAAATAACGAAACGACAATGGTTGATTTGTTCTCTTAAAATAGTTTTATGGTTGATTTGTACCTAAACATAATTTAAGAGTTAGCTTGTTTCTGAACCTATAATTTGAGGGTTTTTTTGGACTTCATACTATATAAATCTAAATCTACAGAGTATATATAGTTCTAGATTGTTTCTCTCTCGATTGAATTTTCAATTTTCTTGTTTATTTTTTCAGATCGAGAATTCAGAAACTGATGAGATTTTGAAGAGTCTTAAAGCAAACCTTGAGTTCATATGGGAAAACTTCTTCTGCCCTGAATTGTTTTCAATCTGATCATGTACGGCCTAATGACTCTCTCTCTCTCTCTCTCTCTCTCTCTCTCAAGACTTCAAGATTTTGTGATTGGAAGACCCACATCATGATTCCAATGCTTACTTGTTTTAAATCCATCTTTACATTAGAAGATTTTGCTCATTTGCACTGGATTCGTAGACATATAATTCGTTACGATGAACGAATTTGCATAGACCACTTGACTATTTTGAAGATGTTCCAAAATGAGTTACTTTGATTTGTATATGATATTTTTCTTAGATTAGTAAAAGTGCCCCAAAAGTCAAAAGCAGAAGTAAATTTGACGCAAAAATAATAGAAAATGAAGCGCAAAATATGAAGAACAAAACGAAATAATAGAAAAGTAAGTGTAGAACCAAACCTATGGTTCGATGATATGCTCAGATGATGACGAAACGATAGAAAAACGAAAGTTAGAAGTTGGTCTGAGAGGTAATAGCAACGACTTCGACAAGAATAATCAAACTTGTGGTTTGATGATTGCTCAGGTGACGACAAAACGATAGAAGAACGAAAGTTAGAAGCTGGTCCGAGAGGTAATAGCAGCGATTTCGACAAGAATAAGCAAACTTGTGGTTTGATAATTGCTCTGATGACGAAATGATAGAAGAACGAAAGTTAAAAGCTGGTTCAAGAGGCAAACAACAACAATGACTTCAGCGAAAGACGACGAGAGCGACTGGGCGAGAGACGGCGAGATGCTAGTTTGCAAAGTGCGATTTGCGAACAGAGAAGATCATACTTCAAAGTTTTAGGATTACTTAACTTAATGGTTTGGGTCGGTTTTACGGTGTTTTGTCATTACGACAACATAATATTGTTTTATTGAGATTTTATATGTTTCGTTTTTCTAAAGTTTGGAAGATATTCATATGCTCTTGATTAGGTAACTGAGATTTATTTGTTGACAATTAAAAGTTAAAAAATATAAGTCTTTTTTTTTTTAAGTATTATTTGATTGTAATCTCAAAAGTCGAGATGTAAAAGGTTATTTTTTTTAATTTCTTTTCATCAATAATTATGGCCACGTCATCTACTTCTCAATTAAGATTGAAGTGGGCCAAACAATTAATTAAAATATTTTATCTTTTTATTACTTTTAAAAGGTGAGGATAATTTAGAGATGCATATGTCATCGCGTTGATGTCTAAAACACTCTATTAATTATTTCCCTTGAGAAATTAAATAATAATTTTAATTACTTTATTTCAATTCAAAAACTCAATACATAATAAATTTATTGAGATATAAATAATTAATGTAATCTCAATTTATTTCCTTTAATTAAATATTGAATAACATTACGTTTAATTTTTTATTATTCTTTAATTAAATATTAATTAACATGTCAAATAATAATTAGTATAATTAATATAATAAATTAATAATTTATTACATTAATTACATTAATTATTATTTAACACTTTAGCGAATATTTTAAGAGTGTATAATAGAAGAGTAAACGATACCCTATTCACTAATATAATTTGATGTCAATCAATGAAAAACTTTTTACATACGAACTCTTTTTAACGTCACTTCGTTCGTTAAATGCTCGCTCGTTAAACACAAAATCTGCTCTAACGTCATCTGCATTTGGTGACACTCATTTGTAGGCTGATTGGCTGCTGAGTGTCACATGGTTACTTTCTATTGCCTCCAAAATAGGACCATGATCTTATTTGATTAAACAAATAAAAGAAGTGGCTTTAATTTAAGTATTAATATCTAAATTAATTTTGGTAATTGTGAGAACAGTGTTTCCTCTAAAACAATATTTGATCGTACGAGGGAGTATCGTAATTTCTGAGAAAGGTGACATTTTTTGTTTGATTTCCGAGAAAATGTTCGTCTCTGGACAGAAAAAAGAAAAAAGAAAAAATGGCCAATAAAGTTGAAATAACTGTTAAACCCAGTTCACTTCTTTTGCCTCACTTTCGGTGTATCGACTGTGTATGTCTTCTTCTTTCTTGCTTAAGCTCTGTTTTGTTATGATCCGTGAAATATTGGTCGAATCTGTTGATTCTCTCCTTTTCATTGATCCTAATCGCTTCACGGCTCTGTTTAACTTTAGTTATCTTGCCTTTTTCGTCTTCAGTTTTGTTGCAGAGTTTTTGAAGTTTCTTGTTTATAGCTGGAGTGAACGAAGAGTCTGCAACTCTCATCATTTTGCTTTCGTGGTTCGTAATCTCTGTAAGTGTTACCTGTTTTTCGTTTCATCAGAACTCTGAGCTGTTCTTCCTTGACATGGCTGAAATGTTTCTTTCTCTTTTCCTGAATAATTTGATCTTTTAGTGCTCTCTCTCTCTGTCTCTAAATGTGTTTGTGCTATGTTCGTATGGTCTGAGAAGCTTCAATTAGACAAAGATATATTACAAAAATCTTGGTTAAACCAAAAGATATTAAAAATTTTGCGACTTTAGTGCCATTTATTATTGTGAATAAAGCTATTTCGTCACGTGAAAAATTGACTGATATTTGATGATAAAGGCGGATTTTAAATGATTATAACCTTTTCATGATTCTATCTCAGAAGGTAACAGAGAACGTCGCAGCTGAGTTGCAGCAGCTCAACAATCACTCCTAGTGAAGGAGGGACCATGATCTGCCCCACATCACTGGCACCGATTGTATCGTCCTACAACCATCGCATTCGTCCGATCTTGGATGCAGTCGACAAGCTCAGAAACTTGATGATCATGAAAGAAGGCATACAACTCCCTACCATTGTCGTCGTGGGCGATCAATCATCTGGCAAGTCTAGTGTGCTCGAGTCCTTGGCCGGGATCAACCTCCCGAGAGGTCAAGGTATTTGCACTAGAGTACCTTTGGTTATGCGGCTCCAAAACCACTCGGCAGAAGAACCTCAAATTTACTTGGAGTACAGCGGAAAAACCGTGGATACTGAAGAGGAGTATATTTCAGACGACATTAATACGGCCACTTTCGAGATTGCCGGTAGTGGTAAAGGAATATCCAAAACCCCATTGACCTTGGTTGTGAAAAAGAAAGGTGTTCCTGATTTAACAATGGTGGATCTCCCTGGAATTACTAGAGTTGCAGTCAAAGACCAGCCTAAAGACATATATGACCAAATAAAGGACATAATCATGGAGTATATAACACCAGAAGAGAGCATTATACTGAATGTTTTATCAGCAACTGTTGATTTTCCTACTTGCGAATCTATCGGGTTGTCTCAGAGTGTCGACAAAACAGGCCTAAGGACACTGGCTGTGGTGACTAAATCTGATTCGGCACCTGAAGGACTGCTTGAGAAGGTAAGTGCTGACGATGTTAACATCGGACTTGGATATGTCTGCGTGAGAAATCGAATCGGGAATGAATCATTTGAAGAAGCGCAAAAGGAAGAAGCTGCTCTCTTCAGAAACCATCTACTTTTATCCAAGATTGATAAATCTATAGTTGGTATTCCAAATTTGGCAAAAAGATTGGTGCAATTACAGGCCACAAGTATATCGAGATGTATGCCGGATATCATCAAACAGATCAATGAAAAGCTGATGGTCTATGCTTCCGAGCTCAACAAAATGCCGAATAAACTATCTTCAGTTGCGGAAGCCATGACCACTTTTATGCAGATAATTGCACAAGCAAAAGAGTCTCTTAAGAAAATATTTCTTAGAGGAGAATATGAAGAATACCCTGATGACGAGAAAATGCACTGCACGGCTCGTCTAGTTGCTATGATCGACCAGTACTCTAGTGAACTCCATAAACACGCAGAAAGTGATCTGACAAAGAACTTTCTCAAGGAGGAGATAAAGGTTTTAGAGGAAGCAAGAGGAATTGGTTTGCCGAATTTTCTACCTCCGACTGCTTTCCTTTCGATCCTGCACAAAAAGGTAAATGCAATCTCCGGAGTCCCGTTTGAGTTTGTTGAAAATGTGTGGGATTATATACAGGGAGTGTTCCTTTCCGTTTTGATGCGACACTCTGAGCACTATCACCAACTTCAAGTACCCATTAAAAGAGCAGGGAAACAGCTTGCAGAGAGAATGAAAGAAGAGTCAATTGATTGGATAAAAGAGGTTGTGGAAATGGAGAAGATGACAGATTACACTTGTGATCCTCAATATATGGCAGGATGGAACAAACTCATGTTGTCCCAAGACGGGTTTAGGAGAGAGGTCTTAAGAGATGCACGGAAAAAACTCGTGTTGTACCGAGGCGGGTTTAGGAGAGAGGTCTTAAGTGATGCACTATTCAGACCAAAGAGCGTAGATATTGAAGGGGTCGGAAATGTTGAAATTGGAGATTTATGGAAACACCTAGATGTTCTGAATCAAGCCTATGACTTGAAAATGAGAATGATAGCATATTGGAAGATAGTTCTAACGAGATTGGTGGATTGCACAGCTCTCCATCTGCAGTTAAGCCTTCAAAGGCTGGTGAACAAGGAGATGGAGAAGGAAACCATTAGTGAGTTTATGAGTCCTGCAGGAGGTGGAATTGAAAAGATGCTGGAAGAATCACCTTCTCTGGCTGTGAAGAGAGAGAAGCTGAAAAGTAGTATCAAGCTGCTCAGGGAGTCTAAGGAGGTGGTGAGTGGCATCATAGAATCTGTTTCTTGCTATGCTGAAGATTGATTTACCAACTTTATATATGTAGATATCTGTTTTTGGACACTAAAAGCTATGAATATGTGCTTGTTAGGATTAGACGCCCTAATCCACCTGTAACGAACGATTCAGAAAACGAAAAAGAAAATACGAGAAAATAATGGACACCGAATTTACTTGGAAACCCTAGAAAGGGAAAAAACCACGGGCAGAGGAGAGAATCACTAATATCAAAATTCGGTACAATGAGTTTTGCGACTCAAGCATCAATATATAGAGAAAAACGTAAAACCCTAATATTGATAACGGGCCCAACCCGGCCCACTAGAATTCGGGTCACACCAAATTCTAACAAACTCCACCTTGACACGAATTCCACAAGAGAGATCCAACGGGCTACTCGGCCCAACAAAACCGAATCCAGAACACTGAACTCTGACAATCTCCACCTTCAACGAAATTCCAGCAAGGAAACAAATCTGCAAAACTCCATTAAAAAGCTCCTCTACCATACAGGCCCCAGATGGGCCAACTCAGCATCCGATACCGATCAAGTTTAAGCCCCGCTTAAACTTGAGAGATCTACTTGAGAAGAAATCACATCTCCTCCTCCTTGGTATCACTGAACTATCAGAGTTGCTGCAACGAACTCCATCTGAATATGTCGAAGACTCCACACAGGAATCGTTACCCTCAAACACATTCAATGCATAACTCACATCATATCGTCCCGAAGTTTTAACCTTCCGCATTTTTCTGCCTTTGACGATACCACTCTGACGTGAAACTGAACCTGATGACTGAACATCTGTAATAGGCTGACTTACCGGCTCTGATGTACCCTCAGATCCCAACCTGAACTTCACCCGAGAACCTGACTTCTTCCGAGTCTTCTCAACCTTTCTCTTAGAAGGTGAATTCACAAAATTTGCAGCCTTATTACCCATCACATTGACTATGGAACCCGCGATCTTCGCATGCATCACATATAATGAGGAGCATTTTTCTCCTCTCGCCACAATCAATGAACCTCTGGTAAGCTTCCATTTTCCATTACGAAAAGTGTTGCCAAACCCTTCGTCGTCGAGCTTTCCAGTCGAGACCAAATTCTTGCGGATATCCGGGATGTGCTTCACACCTCTCAAAACCAAGGTGTTGCCGATGTTGGTCTCCAAACACACATCTCCCATACCAATGGCTTTTGCAACGTCACCATTTCCCATCCTCACACTTCCATAATCACCCGAAGTGTAGGACGTAAAGAAATCTCTCCGCGAAGTGGCATGTATTGAAGCGCCACTATCAATCACCCAACTCGTATCTTGACAATCAGAATTTACAACATCCTCGTTGTACACACTGAAGGACTCCTCGGTGGCTGTGTCTGCCTCCTCGTCTATGTCACCATCTTCGAACATCTTTTCCTTTCCTTTGGCAACCAGATTCTCCCGAAGAAACTTGTGACAAAATCTCTTTATGTGTCCTTTCTTGCCACAATGATAACACTCAAAGTTGGCGTGTTTTCCGGACTTCCTCTGACTTCGATTTCTATTGCCCGGACCTTTTCTTTGATTTCTGCCCTTATTTTCAACGTTCAGAGCTGAACCTATCGATGTTACACCAGAATCAATCTTACGAACCTCCTCGGCAAGAATACGATCCCTCACATCGGTGAATACCAGCTTAGCACTTCCAACTGAGTTACTAACTGCAGCTCTCATAGGCTCCCAACTATTCGGTAGAGACGCCAACAAAATTAGGGCACGAACCTCATCTTCAAAATCAATTTCCACAGATAGCAATTGATTGACAATCGTATTGAACTCATTCAGATGCGCTGCGACAGAAGTACCATCAATCATCTTCAGATTAAAAAGCTTCTTCATAAGAAATACCTTATTATTCGCAGATGGTTTCTCGTACATATCAGACAGAGACTTCATCAGACTCGCAGTGGTCTTCTCCTTCGCCACGTTGTGAGCAACGCTTTGAGTCAGTGTCAATCTGACGACTCCCAAAACTTTTCTGTCAAGGCGATTCCATTCAACGTCGTCCATCTTTTTTGGTTTTGCACTCAATGGAAGTTCAAGATCTTTCCCGTATAAATAATCTTCAATTTGCATTCTCCAGAACGCAAAATCTGTCCCATCGAATTTTTCAATACTGAATCCTGTGCTATCCTCACCTGTCATTGTTATCAATAATCAATGCCCAAAACTTGATATTTTCAGATCAATTATTCAACCCTAATAATCAATCTCAAATATTTCCCCCAAAATCAGAGTTTTCCAAATATTGAAATTCAACAAAATTTTCAATTTTGAAACTCTTCCTTCGCCTTCACAGTTCACCCAATATCATATATCGCCAACAGAATTCCACGTAAACAGAAATTCCAAATAAATTCTGAACCAACAACAACCGCCAATAAAAACTGATATTTCCAATTCTTACTCAGCCCAATGATCAATTTCTCAATACTGATATTTTAATCCCAAAATATCACAAATTTGGAGACTACGCTGGAGCAACGCAAACAGGAAACTTTCTTCTCCTCCTCGGCAGCGGTGGCAACTCGACCCTTCTTGGTCGATTGTCGGAGTCTCTTCTTTGATCGGCGGCGTTCGGCAATTTCCAATCGGAGCGACGGCGGCGATTCTGCTCGGGCGGTTTGCAGAACGGCGGCGACACGGTCGGCAGACGGCGCACGCTTCGCGTGGGCAGCTTCGCGGCTCGGGAATCAGGCGGGTTGCTCGGGTCTGCGTCGGCGGTTTCTGTTCGGCGCTCGGAGGTCGACGACGGCGCGGTCTGGCGCGGTCGGGGGCGGCGGCGATGCTCGAGGTCCTTCGCGCGGCTTCTCTGTTCTTCGCAGTGAAGAACAACAACGAAAAAAGAATTTCCTTTTCTTTCTTGTTTCTCTCTTATTCAATTTCCAATTTTTCCTTTTTTTTTTTTTTTTTTTTTATTTCCTACAATTTCCTTTGTTTTGATTCTTCACGTCTGAACACCACAAACCATAAAACAAAACAAAAACTTTTTTCTTTTTCTTTTGCAAAATTCCACCGAATTTACAAACCTCAAATCGATCGATACCCTTCGAAAAATCAAACCCTGATTTCCGAAAACCACTTCAACCTCGAAGCTCTGATACCAGTTGTTAGGATTAGACGCCCTAATCCACCTGTAACGAACGATTCAGAAAAACGAAAAAGAAAATACGAGAAAATAATGGACACCGAATTTACTTGGAAACCCTAGAAAGGGAAAAAACCACGGGCAGAGGAGAGAATCACTAATATCAAAATTCGGTACAATGAGTTTTGCGACTCAAGCATCAATATATAGAGAAAAACGTAAAACCCTAATATTGATAACGGGCCCAACCCGGCCCACTAGAATTCGGGTCACACCAAATTCTAACAGTGCTTTCCTAAGAACTCGTGGGAATATTTAGGTTTTGTTATAAAATAAGCGATAAATAACTCGAAAAATAAATCACAGATTTTACGTGGAAAAATCCTTTACGGGAAAAAACCACAGGAAAAGAGAGAAATCACTATGATCGAAAATTGGTACAAAAGTATTTGGGAATTTCGACTAACAATCTAACTCCGAAAAAAATCCTAAAAACAAAATATATAGGTGATGAAATGGGTCGGCAAAACGGGTCGCGAGTCGAGTCCAAAAATCCGTATGGCGGGGGTTCTGCCCCCACACCCCCAAAACAAGAAAGGACAAATGTTGTGGTTGAGGGATTGGGCCGATTGACACTTTTGTGCCTAGCCAAAAGGAATTCGGGTCACCGAACTCTAACATGTTTTTTAGGGACAATCTCTTCACTTTGTGATCATTTACCTCTTAGTATTGATTATCATGTTGTTTTGTGTAGGAGAACCATGTATATTGTCTTTGTACTTTCTTCTTATTTTTAATTTACTTCCGGTTCTTCCAAATCTTCTGATTTTTCACAATACTATTCACTCGGTAGTACTTCCCTCAATATTTATGTCTGTCAGAACCCTCCACCGGGGAGTCCTAACTGTTGGTTTTTATGATTCTTACGTATGACGGAATTTACTATTATTCATAATAATAGTGATATGCGTTATTCTGTGACTTTAAAATTATTTTAAAATCACCAAAAAATCATAAATTGAATCGTTAGTATAAAAAAAATTATTTTTGAGAACTTTGTTTTTTTTTTCAAAATGTAAACAATTTACATTGAGAAAAATTATTGGATTTAGATTGTGGAATAATAAAAGAAAATATCTCTTGGAGAAACGCTTTTACTCAGGTACTCCCGTATAATCTTAACAGCCTTAACTCAGGATCAAGTGTTTTTCTCGAAAGACTTTGAAACCGTCGAGTCTTTTCTGAAGATCTTTACACTTAAATTTCCTGACGTATGGACGTCTGACTTACGATAACAACACACTCTTATATTTGTGAAGAGACATATTCTCAACATATGAGACGTGTCTCTTCGATCTTGGAAAATATTTTTCTAAAATCGAATACGGAAATGTCACACATTTTCTCTAGGGATTAGATATATATCTCTTATTTTTCATTGACTGTTCTCTTCTCCCTCGTCCCTGTCAAATCTTATTTGACAATTTTATAAATATGTTTTAAAAATAATTTTTCAGATTTATTTTAATAAAATTTAATTTTTTAAAAATAAATCTTATCTAATCAAATCTAGTAAATTTGATTAGTACTTGATTTATCTAATGAATCAATTTATGAACTAATCATATAATCTAAAAACAGTTTTTAGAATATATTTATGAAAACAACTTTTCAATATAATCTTATTTTATGAGATTCTTCAGATCTACTTTTAAATAATAAACAAACTATAAGTCAATTGTAAATCAAATCTAATATGATGATTTTTTATATATACTTTTATTCAAATTTCAAAAATCTGATTTGTTAGTTTGTTAAATAACTAACTTCAATTTAAATTTGAAGATCAAATCTCATATGATGAGATTTTTCAAATCTAATTCAAATCTTTTAAAACAATTTCTTCTAATGAGATATTTTATTTTGAATTCAAAATATAAAAATTATTTATATATTTTTAATCACAATATATTCATTTGAGTGTCTATAAATGATTAATCATTTATATATTTATTTTTGTAATATGGAAATTAAATAATGATATAAGATAACAGAGAGACCGATGGACCTATAGTCCTAAGCTCTAATAATATTTGTTGATTAATATAAACTCTTTATATTAAATAACACAATTATTAACTCTAAAGTAATTTCATTAAATACCTAGAGTTACACTTTTAAAACTATAAAGTATATTTATTCAAAGTAATGTCCATTGCTATAGTCATTACATATGTATTAATCCTCCATTAAAACTCGTAACAGAGCTAGGTATAAATGTAACACCCGGTTATTAGAATTAAAATGACCTATTAATCTTCTAAGTGTGAATTTTATAGAATAAAATTAGGGGTAAAATCAATTAGGTTAATGAGTAACTAAGTGAGGGCATAAGGGTAATTGTCAATTTATGTTATGGATATCATATTTAAGGAAAGGTTGAATGAGGTATAGCCGTCATACTCATTTCACTCTCGGTTTTCAGCTCAACCCAGCAGAGCTCTCTAGGCGATTTCCTCACTGATTCCTCCAACCAAGGTGAGCTTTGATTCGATTAATCGCTGATTTTAGTACCTAGGTAGCTTAAGGATCCCAATGTATGCATTTTTATAATGTTGCGAGTGAGAGATTCTGCTCGAGGATTAGAGCAGAATCGGGAATGTTAGATAAATAGAAATGTCAAACCAACTCCTTAGATTTCTGAATAGCTTAGATTAAGGTTTAACATTCTGTTTATGAATATAGGTGAACAAACCCTCAAAGTAGCTCTTAGCCGAGCATTTGCTAGGAATCCAGGTAAGTAAAGTTTGCTTGTGCCTTCGGGCCTACATCACAGAACATTAGGATATTGGTGTGTTTGAATGTTTTCCTGTTTCATGCATCATATATTTGAAAGTATACGAAAATGAGTTTACATGTTTTGATATAGTGAGGAAGTGAACATTCTGAAGTGATTTATGTGAAATATTTTCTGTTAAGGGAATTAATCCAACCCTTAATGAGCCAGGGATCATACTTTGGGAAAACTGATCCAACTCCCAATTTCGAAGTGGATCTGAACATTGATCAGTATATATATTCACTGTTAGGAGAATTAATCCAACTCCTAATGAGACAGGGATGTTCATACTTTGGGAGAAGTGATTCAACTCCCAATTTAGAGAGGAATCCGATTATAACGACGAATATGTAACAGAGATGAGAAAAGTAGAAACTGCATATTAGGATATTGTGTTTTCAGCTTTTCATTCATTATTGCTTTACTTGCTTAGCCTTAGGCTAATAGATGAGTTTTGTGATGTAGGTGTTGAGAATTCATCAGGTGAATTTTCTGAGTTTGCAGACGGATAGATGAGATTGGAGGAGCACCTTCATGCCACTGATTTCAGCATTTGGTGAGGCGGTTTAACTGGTGTCTGTTGAAGGGAAGGTTCAGTGAACTAAGTTTCAGTTGAGTGTTGGTTGAGTCTCTTTTCCTAACGACAGAAGTAGTTCTGATTGTTTAATGTTTTGGATACATTTTGAGGTTTTCGATAATCGCATTCTGATTAATTTTAACATTTGCTTTTACTGAATTTTGAAAATATAAGGATTTGGATAGTTTAAAGCGTTTCTAGTACCATGTGTAAGTATTCCCGGGTAGTCAGAGTTGTTCTTGTTTAAGATGAATTTGTGATTAGTAAATGTCGTGTGTTTTGTCAATCGGAAGTGTGAATCTATCGGTATGGGGTGGAGTGATTGAGAGTTTTGTCTATCGGAAGATGAAAGTCTATCGGTAGATGTCTTATGGAGTCACGTGAAAAGCACGTGTCGGCAGATGTAGTTTATTCGATCGGAAGATGTAGTGTGTATTTTAATTCTATCGGAAAGAGTCATAATGTCGTTATCGGAAGATGATGTGTGTTTGTCTGTTGATAGATGAAATTGCACTGACTTCATCGGCAGATGAAGTTATGTTGACTTCACCGGCAGATGAAGTCATGTTGACTTCACCGGCAGATGAAGTCATGTTGACGTCATCGGCAGATGAAGTCGAGAGAGAAGCGGTGTAGACGTTATCGGCAGAGGGTGTTGCATTGTTTGTACACGTCATCGGTAGATGAAGCCTACCGAGTGATGTCTTTTATTTTTATTCCTTCCGGCTGACGTCATCGGCAGGAGCTTTCGGTTTTCTATTTTTGCTTCTTTCGTTGACTTTGTCGTCGGCAGGTGACTTCAACATTTCCGTTAATCACCCCAACGATGTTTTCTACAGTCTGTCCAACTTCATTGTTGTTTTAAATGATTTTCCGCTGCAAAGTTTTCAAATGTTTGAATGTTTGGAAAATGTCAAATTGTGAATATTGAATGAAGTTTTAAATTTACCCGAATTTTCTGAGTCATGATAGAGTGAGGTGTAGCGAACCGGGTTCAGATAACTCGGGGCGTTACAATAAAATCCATTAACCTCTCATATTACATTTTTATCGTTGACTATTGTTAAGTCTTGAAAAAGACTTATTATACACTCATTTGGATGTGCAAATGATAGGAAAAATGTACTGAAAAGAATGCTGAAACGACGTTTTAAAACAATATTGGAGCAATGCCACAGCATTGTAGTAGCACTGCTGCATTTTCCAGGAAATACGGTTTCCATGCCTTTAGTTGTATAAAATTTGACAGATATGTTCATTGAATTTTTGTTTGGCATTTTATTTATTTGATTCATAGGATTTTGGGCAAAATAAAGCCACATCTAGCCGTTGATTGAAAGAGAAGATCTTTGGCAAGATTTTTTTTAGCAAATTCAAATATAGAAAGATCAGGAAAGATTGCTTAAAAACCATCTGATCCGATTAGGGCTGACGTGGCACACATGTGGCAGCAAGCTAGGAGATCAATTAAAAAAAAAAGGAAAAATTTGAAAAAGAAAATGAGGAAGAATCATCAACAAAAGGGGATCTGACGCTGAAAGAAAAGGGTTTTTTTTTTTTTGGGAGGAAGAAGACAAAATATCACGTAACCGGGGGCGGCAATTCTGAACGACTTCAGCTCTTCTTCTTCTTCTCTATCTCTCTCTCTGAACAAAAATATTATTATTTCTTTGTGTTATTGTATGAATTCTCTGAATCTCATGATTTGTTTTTTTTGCACAATTATGAACTAACTTTCAATTGATTTGATTAGAGAGTACTGAGTTATTGATTTTCGAAGGGTTATTCTCTTTTTATTGTTGATTAATTTGGCATGTGCTGATTGTTTACTTTATGTTATGCTTGTCCATAATATAGAGTCTAGGACGCCATGTTTACGTCAATAAGTGGTTGTTAGGACGTGTGCCAAGTTACCTGGGGGATTATTGTGCGTGACAGACAATAGTCTGAGTGTTTTGTCATGTTCACTCAAACCCTTGTGACACGTTGAGAGTTGGGCTGATTTTAGTTGTTTCATCATGTTGGCTTTTCTTGAATTGTAAAAGCAATAGGAAAAACGACTAAATTACGTGACGTCATCTCCGTAATTAATTAGAAATTTTAGTCAATCAAAAGTAACTTGAGTTAACCCATAGGAAATTAATAGCAAGGGAAATCGAAACCGAATCATATTTTCAATTTGTGTTCTCGTAATTCTTTGTGCTAGCTTGTTTTAATTTTCTTCGTTGAATATTTTGTTTAGGTCAATTTGAGTCATCCAATCATCTTTTAATTCCATTTTAATTATTTGTTGATATTCCATAAATTAGTAGAATATAAGAGTTTCTATCTCCGTGGGATCGACATTTTTATATACTACTTGGTAACGATAACGTGCACTTGCGTAGTGTGCTTTTCGCACAACAAGTTTTTGGCGCCGTTGCCGGGGATAGAGATTTTTATTTCTTATTATTTTGTGGAATTTTTCTTTATTTCTATTCTGAATTTTTTTTATTATTTATTTCAGGTACCAAGTGATTTATGTTAAGAAACGAAGAGAACGATCTAGTCCCCTACGACCCCAAAATTGAAAGGACTTTTAGAGATAGACGTCGACAACAAAATCAGCAAGCGAATATGAATCAAAACGAGGGTCAAGGAGGAGAACAAAACGTGGCCAATGAACAAGAGAGACCGATCCGTGATTATGCAGTTCCAAATCTTGATAATTTAAATCCAGGAATAATCCGACCCGCACGCCCTGCTGTACGGTGCGAGTTGAAACCTATGATGTTCCAAATGCTTCAAACGATAGGACAATTCAGCGGGATGGCTACGGAGGATCCGAACGCTCATCTAAGGGATTTTCGGCAATTATGTGATACATTCGAAGACAATGAAGCAACGCGGGAGATGCTGAAATTTAAGCTTTTTCCATTCTCTCTTCGGGATCGGGCAAAAACGTGGCTAAATTCGTTACCTCCAAATTCAATTGATTCTTGGCAAGCTCTAGCACAAAGGTTTCTTACTAAGTACTTCCCGCCAGCGAAGAATGCCAAAATGAGGGGTGATATCATGAGCTTCCATCAACAGGATATTGAGTCCCTATATGAAGCTTGGGAGCGATACAAGGAGCTTATTCGACAGTGTCCAAACCATGGAGTCTCGGCGTGGGTTCAATTGGAAACTTTTTATAACGGTTTAAATGGACAAACAAGGGCCATTCTTGATGCATCAGCGGGCGGAGCATTTTTATCGAAGAGATATACTGAAGCTTATGATTTATTGGAGACCATTGCATCCAATAATTACCAGTGGCCTTCCGAGAGAGCGGCTGTAGCAAAGGAAAACACCAGGAGTTTTGGAACTTGACCCAATGACAGCAATCTCCGCTCAATTATCCACTCTTACCAGCGCAATTAAAGCGATGGCCAATCCAGCAAAGCAACAACCGCAGCAAGTATTAAGTCTGTCTTGCGTATATTGTGGAGATGAACATTCATTCGAGCACTGCCCACAAAACCCGGAAGCTGTGAATTTCGTGGGTTTCAATCGAAACAATAACACTTTTAATCCCGATGGAAGCAACCGAACCAATGGAATTCTCAGCCAAGGAATTTTAATTCTGGTTTTCAGCAAAATCAACAAGGATTTCAGCAGCAGCAAAGCTACGCACAAGCTGGAACTTCTTCACAAATCAAACCACTTCAAGCTGAATCGTCCTCCTTGGAGCAGAAAGTGAATAATTATATAGACAGAAATGATGCAATGATGCAAAACCTAATGACGATGATTCAAAACCAGGCGACGTCCAATAGAAATTTGGAAACACTGATCCAAAATCAAGCTGCTTCTCATAGGAATCTGGAAACACAAATGGGTCAAATGGCACAAGTTTTAAGCAACAGATTTCCTGGAACATTGCCAAGCAACACTGAACTACCGAAGAGGGATGGAAAAGAGCAATGTAATTCCATTCAATTACGCAATGGAAGAAATGTGGAGACAGTTCCTGAACCTGAGAAAGAACCCGAGCTGGTTGAGGTTGAGATAGAACAGGAAAAACCCGTGGAAAACAGTGCAGAAAAAGAAAAAAAATCAAACTGCCAGGAACGATGTTGAAACTGTGCTGCAACATCGATCAAAAAGTTACCCAGAAAATGATGTTGCCAGAAACGATGCTGGAACATTGCAGCAGCATCGTTTACAAATTGACGTTAACGAGAGGCCACCTCCACCTTTTCCGCAAAGACTTCAAAAACACCAGCAAGAGCAGAAATTTAAGAAATTCCTTGACGTTTTAAAACAGCTCCATATCAATATCCCGCTGGTAGAAGCTTTGGAACAAATGCCCAGCTATGCGAAATTCATGAAAGATATACTTTCAAGGAAACGGAAGATGGGTGAATTTGAGACTGTTGCCATGACGGAAGAATGCAGTTATATTCTTCAAAATAAGCTGCCTCAGAAATTAAAAGACCCGGGGAGCTTCACAATTCCATGTTCGATAGGAAATCATTACATCGGGAAAGCTTTGTGTGATCTTGGTGCTAGCATTAATCTAATGCCGATGTCTATTTTCAAAAAGTTGAATATTGGAGAAGCGAGACCTACAACGTTGACTTTGCAATTAGCTGATCGATCTTTGGCTTATCCCGAGGGAAAAATCGAAGATGTCTTAGTGAAAGTCGATAAGTTTATATTCCCAGCCGACTTCATCATTCTTGATTGCGAGGCCGACAGAGAAGTTCCAATTATTCTGGGACGTCCATTCTTGGCTACTGGTAGGACGTTAATTGATGTACAGAAAGGGGAACTTACAATGCGAGTGAATGAACAGAAAATCACATTCAATGTATTAAAGGCTATGAAGTTTCCCGACGAGATTGAAGTTGAGGACTGCTATTCTATAGGAACGGACGAAATACACACTATGCAATACACATGTGAAAGCATCGAGGGAATTATGGGTAAAAACCAGCATCAGAACACAAAGTTTCATAAGCCATGGCCACGACAGTACGAGAACCTGGAGAGGGAAGTATCTGAATATAAGGCTTTGCAATCTTCGTTGATCAAACCACCAAAATTGGAGTTGAAACAGCTCCCTGCCCATTTAAAATATGCTTACCTAGGAGAAGCAAGTACGCTGCCAGTCATCATCTCCACAACCCTAACGCCAGAACAGGAAGCTGAATTATTGGAGGTCTTGGGAAGGTTCAGAAATGCTATTGCATGGACTATTGCTGATATTAAAGGGATCAGTCCCACTATCTGTATGCACAAGATACTTATGGAACCAGACTTTCATCCATCCATTGAACAACAGCGACGCTTGAATCCTGTAATGAAAGAGGTAGTCAAGAAAGAGGTGATTAAACTACTGGACGCAGGAATCATATACCCCATCGCCGACAGTTCCTGGGTAAGCCCAGTCCAATGCGTGAAGAAGAAAGGAGGAATGACTGTTATTCAGAACCAAAACAATGAGCTACTACCCACACGGATCATCAGTGGTTGGCGGGTGTGTATGGACTATCGCAAATTAAACAAAGCAACAAGGAAGGACCATTTTCCGCTGCCATTTCTCGATCAAATGGTCGATCGTCTAGCTGGGAAGAAATATTTCTGTTTCCTTGATGGGTACTCGGGCTACAATCAGATCTCTATTTTACCTGAGGACCAAGAGAAGACAACGTTCACCTATCCTTATGGAACGTTCGCCTTCAGACGCATGCCCTTCGGATTATGCAACGCTCCCGCTACTTTCCAGCGCTGCATGGTATCCATTTTCTCAGACATGATAGAAACTTTCTTGGAGATATTCATGGACGATTTCTCAGTCACCGGAGACTCATTCAAAAATTGCTTGACGAGTTTGGAAAAAGTGCTGCAGCGGTGTACCGAGACGGATTTGGTTTTGAACTGGGAAAAATGTCAGTTTATGGTTAAGGAAGGAGTTGTACTCGGACATCGAATATCTGAGCAAGGTATTGAAGTAGACAAGGCAAAAATCGAAGTGATAGAGAAATTACCGCCGCCGAAAAATGTCAAAGGGATTAGGAGTTTTTTAGGACATGCTGGGTTTTACAGGAGGTTCATAAAAGATTTCTCAAAAATTGCCAAGCCACTGTGTTCACTACTGGAAGAGAGCAGACCGTTCATTTTTGACGAGGCATGTCATCAAGCGTTTGAAACTTTGAAACAGAAACTCATCTCAGCCCCAATAATAGTTGCACCTGACTGGTCATTACCTTTTGAATTAATGTGTGATGCTAGTGATTTCGCCCTGGGAGCAGTGCTTGGACAACGAAAAGAGAAGATATTCTATGCCATATATTATGCCAGTAAAACACTAACTGGTGCACAGCTGAATTACACTACGACTGAAAAGGAACTTTTGGCCGTGGTGTTTGCATTTGAGAAGTTCAGGCAATATTTACTGGGAACAAGAGTAGTGGTTTACACAGACCACTCGGCCATCAAATACCTGATGACGAAAAAAGATGCTAAACCTAGATTAATACGTTGGGTACTTTTGTTGCAGGAGTTCGACTTAGAAATAAAGGATCAAAAGGGGAGGGAGAACCAAGTTGCTGACCATCTATCCAGGTTGGAGTTGGACGAAAAAGTGGACTTCACAGCACCTATTTCAGAAAGCTTCCCAGACGAACAGTTGCTGAGCATTAAGGAAATACCATGGTACGCTGACATCGTGAACTTCATTGTAAGTGCTATTATTCCATTCGATTTTAATTACCAGCAGAAGAAAAAGTTCCTAAAAGATGTTAGCCACTATTATTGGGATGACCCATATTTATTTAAGCTCTGCGCTGACCAAATATATAGAAGATGTGTTTCGGACAGTGAAATCCCAGCAGTGCTGCAGCACTGTCATTCAGCATCGTATGGTGGCCACTTCGGAGGAATCAGAACAGCATCAAAAGTCTTGCAATCAGGTTTGTTTTGGCCAACTTTATTTCGTGATGCTAATGAGTTTGTAAAATCTTGTGATAGGTGTCAACGAGTGGGGAATATTTCGAGAAAGCATGAGATGCCGCTAACGAACATACTCGAAGTCGAACTCTTCGATGTTTGGGGAATAGATTTCATGGGACCATTCCCTTCCTCATTCGGAAATCAATATATTTTGCTTGCTGTTGATTATGTCTCCAAGTGGGTAGAAGCAGTTGCCCTTCCTTCAAATGATGCTAAGGCTGTTACACGATTTCTCCATAGGAATATTTTCACGAGGTTTGGAACACCTCGTGCTATTATCAGCGACGGTGGAACCCATTTCTGCAACAAGCAATTCAAACAGCTGCTTGCTAAGTATGGAGTTCGTCACAAGGTAACTACTCCCTATCACCCGCAAGCTAATGGCCAAACAGAAGTATCAAATAGGGAGATTAAACGAATTCTAGAGAAGGTGGTCAACTCGGGAAGAAAAGATTGGGCTGAGAAATTACCAGACGCTCTATGGGCATACAGAACTGCGTACAAAACCCCCATTGGAACCTCACCCTTTCGTTTGGTTTTCGGAAAAGCTTGCCATTTACCATTGGAACTAGTGCATAAGACACAATGGGCAATTGCTAAGCTGAACATGGACTTGACAAATGCTGGAGAACAGAGATTGCTGCAACTAGATGAACTGGAGGAGTTTAGGCTTCACTCTTATGAAAATGCAACAATTTACAAGGAGAAGGTAAAGCGTTGGCATGATAAAAGCTTAAAGGAAAGAATTTTTGAAGTGGGTCAGCAAGTTCTTGTTTACAATTCACGGTTGAAACTGTTTCCTGGCAAGTTAAAGTCCAAATGGATGGGGCCTTTCAAAATCACGGCCATCAATGACTTCGGAGTCCTGGAATTGCTGAACGAGTCTACTGGAAAATACATTAAAATAAATGGGCATCGAGCAAAGCATTATCTGGGAGGAGTCATCACTAATGAAAAAGGGAGTTCCATCCCTCTGCCAGCAACAACGTGAGCAAGAAAGGCTTTGGGCTGTCTGTGGAGTAGATTTTAAGATCATGGCTGATCAGCCCAGAGCCCTGTATCCTTTTGCTAGTGTTTTCATTTGGGATTGAATTTATTTTCAGAACGTTGAACATAGCGATGCTACTGCAATGCTAGTAGCGTCGATCATGTTTGATAACTTTGGAAACTAAATTTGATTTATTTTAAAACATTAGTGGTAGTAATTAGTAATAATTTCTTTCCATTTTTCGTTAACTCTCTTATTTTTTTATTTTACCCTAATAATGATTTTTTTTTTTTTTTTATTTTTCCTTTCGTTTTTTTTTTAGAACCCATTCACGTCGTAGCTCTCCTTCCAGCCGAATATGAGCACCACCTTCCCATTGCCTGTCTTCCCTCAGAGTCTCACAAGCCATAGCCCTCCTGCCAAATCAACAGCTCCTGAATCTGATGAGGAAGTCTCTGAGGATGAATAGTCCATCCAGGGAAGTCCTACTCCTCCCTCTCATTCAATTTTTGTGCTAATATCTGTTTATTGACTATGAGGGCATAGTCAGTTCTTAAGTTTGGGGGGGTGTGATTATGAATTCTATTCTATGTGTGAGTAGGACTAATAATAGAAAGGATGGAAACTATAAGACAAGTTTGATTTCAATTTGCTTTTCTGGGTTTGCCAAGAATAATATTTGCTTAATATATGATTTTCCATGCTCATGATTAAGTTGTTGATCGGTCAATTAAGGTTAGGAATGAATCATCTTGAGGCAGCATATCCCTTTTGCACACTTTTTTTTTTTTTTTTTTTTTTTTTGGGTAGAATTGAGAAATTTTTGGAGAACCCTAGACTCAGAAAATTATGTTTCTAATTTAAGGTTGCATGTTTGAATCATACCTTCTTAATGCAAAGCAAGGAAAAATCTAGAGTTGAAGATCCATACACAAAATGATAAGTTTGGGGGGGTTATATTAAAAAAAAAAAAAAAAAAAAAAAAAAAAAAAAAAAATCGATTCAAAAAGAAAAACAATTTTGTGATTCCCTAGTTCACTTTCAATTCGAGTGAGCCTTTTGGATACTCGATGGGTGGAAAATAAATGAGGGACAGCGGGAGGAACTCCGTCACAAATTGTGGGTAATTTTCATGGAAGCATTGTTGAGTAACCGGAGGACTTCATTACAAGTGTTGTCACTCGCGTAAAAAGATGGTGCAACCAAGAGAAAAGTTTACGAAAAAAAAATATATATAATATATATATATAATATATATATATATATATATATATATATATATATATATCTCCCCTAATTCTTATGAAATACTTGCATTATGGATCCGAACCTTTAGAAATTTCTTGTTAGTAGAGAGAAATATGTTTTTGAACTTGTGATTTTAAATAGAGCATGATTGTGTAACTCTAGGGTGGTTTGAAAATGTTTTGATTCTAACCATGGCGCACACACAATTTAGAAGGATATGTGATCTTGAGATTGTTTAAACTCGACTTGAAATTGATTGGTCAATACTTTGTTATGTTTGTGGATTTGAGTATGTTAGATGATTTTGAAGATTGTTAAGATTTATTGATGTGTTGATTTTGGACATTACTCGAGGGCGAGCAATGAGCTAAGTTTGGGGGTGTGTTAAGTCTTGAAAAAGACTTATTATACACTCATTTGGATGTGCAAATGATAGGAAAAATGTACTGAAAAGAATGCTGAAACGACGTTTTAAAACAATATTGGAGCAATGCCACAGCATTGTAGTAGCACTGCTGCATTTTCCAGGAAATACGGTTTCCATGCCTTTAGTTGTATGAAATTTGACAGATATGTTCATTGAATTTTTGTTTGGCATTTTATTTATTTGATTCACAGGATTTTGGGCAAAATAAAGCCACATCTAGCCGTTGATTGAAAGAGAAGATCTTTGGCAAGATTTTTTTTAGCAAATTCAAATATAGAAAGATCAGGAAAGATTGCTTAAAAACCATCTGATCCGATTAGGGCTGACGTGGCACACATGTGGCAGCAAGCTAGGAGATCAATTAAAAAAAAAAGGAAAAATTTGAAAAAGAAAAGGAGGAAGAATCATCAACAAAAGGGGATCTGACGCTGAAAGAAAAGGGTTTTTTTTTTTTCTTTGGGAGGAAGAAGACAAAATATCACGTACCGGGGGCGGCAATTCTGAACGACTTCAGCTCTTCTTCTTCTTCTCTATCTCTCTCTCTGAACAAAAATATTATTATTTCTTTGTGTTATTGTATGAATTCTCTGAATCTCATGATTTGTTTTTTTTGCACAATTATGAACTAACTTTCAATTGATTTGATTAGAGAGTACTGAGTTATTGATTTTCGAAGGGTTATTCTCTTTTTATTGTTGATTAATTTGGCATGTGCTGATTGTTTACTTTATGTTATGCTTGTCCATAATATAGAGTCTAGGACGCCATGTTTACGTCAATAAGTGGTTGTTAGGACGTGTGCCAAGTTACCTGGGGGATTATTGTGCGTGACAGACAATAGTCCGAGTGTTTTGTCATGTTCACTCAAACCCTTGTGACACGTTGAGAGTTGGGCTGATTTTAGTTGTTTCATCATGTTGGCTTTTCTTGAATTGTAAAAGCAATAGGAAAAACGACTAAATTACGTGACGTCATCTCCGTAATTAATTAGAAATTCTAGTCAATCAAAAGTAACTTGAGTTAACCCATAGGAAATTAATAGCAAGGGAAATCGAAACCGAATCATATTTTCAATTTGTGTTCTCGTAATTCTTTGTGCTAGCTTGTTTTAATTTTCTTCATTGAATATTTTGTTTAGGTCAATTTGAGTCATCCAATCATCTTTTAATTCCATTTTAATTATTTGTTGATATTCCATAAATTAGTAGAATATAAGAGTTTCTATCTCCGTGGGATCGACATTTTTATATACTACTTGGTAACGATAACGTGCACTTGCGTAGTGTGCTTTTCGCACAACAACTATCATCAGTTCTTAATTGAATAATAAATTCATAACATTTATCAATTTGCGCGCTAATTATTCAATCTCTGAACTAACAAACATGGAATCTTGTATTATGGATTTCATTGTATCAATGTTAGTATTCTCAACGACTCATTTAATTTAGTCCTAAAATACAAGGTTTATGTAATACAACTTATACAAAACTGGACCGAGTAAATTAAAGAATAAATTAAAATGAAATAAGAGTCTACTAAATACAATGAATTAAGATCATACATATATGACCATCATTATGATAAAATTAATTGTTCTTCATTTAACGGATATTATAAGAACAATATAATTTCATCTGGTCCAGTCCTATATAATCATATTATATAAAATATAATCATTTTATGTCACTACATATATAGTTGGGATATGACTATACGTTCTCAACAAAGTAAACTATATTTATAACTTTATTAATTTGAAAATTCTATACTTCAAATATAAGTCATGGACTAATGTGATTATTTCTTTGTAAATTTAATCCCACATATATCAACATATATGTAAATTTAAAATTACATAAATAATCAATGATTTTTCTTTGAATTTATAAAGCATATCGAATAATTTAAACATAAAAATTAATCATAAAATTTATTTATTAATTACAGTAATAAAAATATTTATAATATTTGCTTGTTAGGCATATTATTCTCAACACTAACAGCGTGGACCATCCACGCTCTTCACATGGGTAATTGTGATAAATTAAGATATGACCTGAACTTTACAAATTCCTTTTGGAATCCGATCAATTCAATAAAGTTTTGGGTAAATATCAAAATTTTATGATACATTTCCACAAATGTTAATCCTTATCGAGTCCAAGTCGAGTCAAGTTTATGTGATTTCACTCTTAGATTTATTAATTTGAAGGACTTTGTCGTGCGAGACTTGAATATTCAATACAAAATCTCGATATTCCACTTTAGGTTTGACGGTCTTGATTAAATAGTATGGTAAAGTATTGTTAGATTATATGCTTTAACTTCAAGGTCTTTTTAGTAATTTACTTTACTTGTTTATTAACCCTAATTACACTTTTAGGTTGTATTACTTTTTATCAATTTCAATAGATCTTTGTCTTCTCTTTTTTCAATTTCAACATAGTATCAGAGCCATCCTATAAATTTGTTTGATGTTTTGAGAGACTGTTAATCCAGTCCATAGTTATCGTACATCGAATTGCGTTTCTCAGATTTGAAAAGGAAAAGAAGAGAGAAGAGGCAAAAAGGGATTTTTGGATTTTCAAAATTTTCAGGAGCAGCGAGACGAGAATTGCGATTACTCACGTTTCAACCGTTGGATCGTCTTGAAAATTTTCTAGGTTTACAACATATAGAGGTACATTCTAGATGGTGAAGATCGTCTTTTGTGTTTTCCAAGGCTGTTTGGTTAGGGAAAAACGAGACTGCAATTTGGGGTTTGGGATTTTCAGATTTTTGGATTTTTCATGAGCAGCAAGACAAGAATTGCGATGTCTCCAGTTTCATCCGTTGGATCGTCTTGAAAATTTGACAGCTAGTTTATACCATATAGAGGTACATTCTGAACGGTGAAGATTGTCTTTTGTGTTTTCTAAGGCTGTTCGGTTAGGGAAAAACAAGACTGCAATTTGGGGTTTAGGATTTTCAGATTTTTAGATTTTTCAAGAGTAGTGAGACGAGAATTGCGATTTCTCAAGTTTCCACCGTTGGATCATCTTGAAAATCTGACAGCTAGTTTACACCATATAGAGGTACATTCGGAACGGTGAAGATCGTCTTTTTGTGTTTTTTAAGGCTGTCCAGTTAGTGAAAAAGGGACTGCAATTTGAGTTTTGTTTTTGGGAATTTGATCTTTGTTTTTTTTTGGGAGAATGATTTGGTTTGTAATCGTGGCTAGTCGTAAAGATAATTCTCTTCAGTCCAACAACACAGTGACCACTCCGTCCATGGATTCATTGTTACTTGATCAATTTCAACAATTTCTCTCCTCTCAGCCTCATGCTATGTCAGCTTCTTCTTCTATAGGTTTGTCATCCTCTGGTACATCAGGTATATCTTCCTCATTGTGGATCTTAGATTCTGGAGCCTCTCATCATATGTCACCAGACTTGTCATCTTTTGTCTCTTTGTCTCATAATACGTCTTTATCTGTTGTGACTGCTGATCGTACTCCAATGCCATTAGTAGGTGTAGGTTCTGTTAATACATCTTGTTTGTCACTTCCTGATGTCTATTATATTCCTAATTTTATCATCAATCTTGTTTCTGTTAGTCAATTGTGTGAATCTGGCTATTTAATATCTTTTTCTTTATTCAATTGTTGTGTGCAGGACCCGTAATCTCATAAGGTGATTGAGACAGGCCGTAGGAAAGGGGGTCTTTATGTCTTGGATCAACTCCAACTACCTGATGTTGCTTATTCTAGTGTTGATTTGTCATCATTTCGTTTGAGTCGTTTGTCTTCTGATTTTTACCTATGGCATACTCGTTTAGGTTATGTTTCAGCGTCCCGATTACAATTCTTAGCTTCATCTGGAGCATTAAAAACTTTAAAAAGTCATGATATTTCTGATTGTAGTGGTTGCAAATTGGCAAAATTCTATGCGTTATCTTTCAACAAAATTCTATCTTTTTCTCGTGATCCTTTTGATCTTGTTCATTCTGATGTGTGGGGGCCTTCTCCTATTCCTACAAAAGGAGGCTTACGGTATTATGTATCTTTTATTAATGATTGCACTCGTTATACTTGAATTTATCTTATGAAACGCAGATCGGATTATCTTACTATTTTCAATGATTTTAAAGCTCTTGTCAAAACTCAGCATTCGGCTGTTATCAAGTGTTTTCGTTGTGATCTGAGAGGTGAGTACACTTCCAATGTTTTTTCCCGTTTACTTGCTTCTGAAAGTACTATTCATCAAATCTCGTGTCGAGAAACACCTCAACAAAATAGGGTTGCAGAGAGAAAACATAGACATCTTGTTGAGACAGCCCGCTCTTTTTTATTGTCTGCGGATGTTCCTAGTGTCTTTTGGGGAGAAACAGTCCTTACTGCCACTTATGTGATCAATAGGATACCAACTTCTCACAATTCAGGTTTGTCTCCATTTCAAAAATTATATGGTCGTGCTCCTGACTATTCCTCCTTACGTGTTTTTGGTTGTAGTTGTTTTGTTCTCCGACCACACATTGAACGTGATAAATTGTTCTCTCGATCTGCTTTATTTGTCTTTCTTGGTTATGGTGTTGGTCAAAAAGGATATCGTTGTTTTGATCTAGTCAACCAAAAGTTGTATGTCTCTTGTCATGTTGTGTTTCTTGAGCATATTCCTTTCTTCTCCATACCCTCTGCCCAGCATAATATCACTCATGCAGATCTTATACGCATTGATCCCTTCAGTCGACAATGACGAAGCCTCCCCCACCGCTATTTCTACTCCTACCAGCTCCACTGAATTTGACAACTTGATCCCTAGGACATCTGTGACTCCTCCCCCTCCTGCGACTGCTCCATCATCTCGAGAGATTGCGGACAATCCTATTTGTCAGTCTACTCATCCTCGTAAGTCAACTAAACTACCTGATTTTGCTTATTCTTGTTATTCCAGTTCTTTTGCTTATTTTGTTAAATCTATTTATCATCTGTATAAGCCTTTGTCCTATAAAGAAGTTGTTGGTAACCCTCTTTGGGAGAATGCTATGGTTGAGAAATTAACTGCTTTATATCTGACTCATACTTGGGATGTGGTACCGCTGCCACCTGAGAAACGCGCTATTGGATCTCGTTGGGTTTTTAAGATCAAAACGAAGTCTGATGGTTCTATCAAACGATACAAAGCTCGTCTTGTTGCTAAAGGTTACTCTCAAGAGTATGACATGGATTATGAGGAAACTTTTGCCCCTGTTGTTAAAATGACCACTGTTCGAATGATGATTGTTGTTGCCTCTGTTCGTCGATGGAAAATATATTAGATGGATGTCAAGAATGCATTCTTAAATGGTGATCTTAAAGAAGAAGTATATATGGTGCCTCCTCCTGGAATTGTTCACCGACCTGGCGAAGTTTGTAGACTTCGCAAAGCTCTCTATGGACTCAAACAAGCACCACGTGCTTGGTTTGAAAAGTTCTCTACGGTAATTACCTCGTTTGGTTTTCGTCCTAGCAATCATGATTCGGCTTTATTTGTCAGGTGTACGGGTGCAGGTCGTATACTTTTGTCTTTATATGTGGATGACATGATAATTATTGGTGATGATTATGATGGAATTGAAACTTTGAAATATGACTTAGCCCGTTGCTTTGCTATGAAAGACTTAGGTTTACTGTGCTACTTTCTAGGCATTGAAGTTACAACTTCTCCAAAAAGTTATCTATTGTCTCAGTCAAAGTATATAGCTGATCTATTTGAGCGTGCACGTCTCACTGACAACAAAGTAGTAGATACTCCACTTGAGACTTGTAACACCCGGCATTTTGCCCTTGTAATTGTTCCCCCGAACTATTTAGCAGGATGAATTTTTATATAAAAATCCGATGAATGTTTTAATGAATTGTCAACGTGTTTAATGGAAAAACCGGGTTGAGGAACTAAATAACAACTTTAGTCAAGAACCAATGGAAAGGGTAAATTGGGAAGAAATTAGGGTTGGTGGGAGGAGGCCACTGGATGAATGTCAAGTGGCAACTTGTTGAAGAAGCTATGTCTTCTTCCTCCTCTTCCTCTATTCTCTTCACTCTTACGTGAAGCTCCTCTCTATTTCTCTCTTCCAGGCGACCAACAGTGATTTTAAACTCAACTTTTCTTCCTGTTTTCTTCACTTTTCTCCACCTAAGGTAACCTTCTAAGCTAGTTAGTAAGTGTGAACAAGTTAAACATCAGTTTTCTTGAAGTTTAGGTTAATGTCCGATTTTGCGTGCTATAGGTTTGCAAAACACAGTAGACGTACGTGCAAGCTTTCTGCATTCTGGAAACAGGTAAGTTCATGCAATTCTGTTGGCCCTTAAGGCCTTACAACTTGGAGGTACTAGGTTTGGTTCGGGTAGTTAGGACTTTAGGTTATGTTTTAAGTTAAACCTGTCTCCTTTATATTATGTTCTCCCTGTTGCATTTATTCTGTTATTTATGAATGTCAAGTTGAGCATCACACTTATTCATGCATACACGTTTTCTGGAAAGTCATGTAAATATTTTTGAGCACTAGATTTTGAAGTAATGAAAGTTAAAACCTGTAATGTAATGTACGGTTAAGTGTGGACGAGGGCTGGCATCCTGTTATGTACTCCCGTTATGTCCTGTTGCGGCATGTACTCCTGTTGCGCCAGCTCCTCTTCCCACTTACACCTTCCTGTCCAGTGAAACGTAATGTAATGTTCATGTATTTGAAAATGTTCATGCATAGCATATGCACACTGCATTCCATGTTCTTACTGAGCTCTAGGCTCATAGATGAACTCTCTGTTGTAGGTACGGATACTCCAGATGAGGACCTTGTGCCTCAAAATGACGAGTTGATGTAGTTGGCGAATCGAGCTCATGGGGTTTGGTTGCTGCAGTCAGATAAACGTTATCCCTGTGAGAGTGTATTATTGAAGTATGTCAAGTCCTGTATAGCTTTTGAAATTTTCAAACCGATGTATAGAGTTTGCGTATATGTTTTAAAACTTCTGTTTTGGAGAATTTTTTTGAAACATATGTCAGGTTCTACTCAGCCTCTGTGATATTTAAACGTTGTATTGAACCTGTCAACGTATTTAAAATCCTCTGTATTCGATAGTTGTATTTATATATTTTGAAATATTCTGGAACTGCCTTGAGTTTTCTCTGTTAGTTTCTGCATGGATGGTATCTGGTTTTAGAGCTATCCGTGCAGTTTGTTTTTCTTGAACTTCTGTCATGTTCTCTAACTTCTGTCGTGTTTTCATGCGTGTTTTAAAACTATGTTTTGAATCGGGTTTTTAGTGAATTTTGAAGTTTTATGCCTTCTGTTGTTATGTCTTCTGTTTATATGTCATCCTGTTAAATGTTGTCAATTCAGTCATCCGCCCCAGTCATCCGCCCAAGTCATCCGCCCAAGTCATCCGCCCCAGTCATCCGCCCAAGTCATCCACCTCAGTCATCAATTCAGTCATCCACCCCAGTCATCAATTCAGTCATCCGCCCCAGTCATCCGCCCCAGTCATCAATTCAGTCATCCGCCCCAGTCATCCACCCCAATCATCCACCTCACATCATCCACCTTACATCTTCCTCTCTACGTTTTCCACTCCTGTCATCCATTCTACGTCTTCCATTTTACGTCTTCAATTTTATGTCCTCTATTTTAAATGTTTAAGTTTTTAAAAGTTTTAAAAAAAAAATACGTCACGTTTGAAATGTCCGGAGTGAGGCTCCCCGGCACCGATCGGGTCGGGGGGGGGGGGGGGGGGGGGGGGGTCGTTACAAGACTAATGCTCGGTACTCTCCATCAGATGGTTCTCCTTTGCCAGATCCTAGTCTCTACCGTACGGTTGTGGGAAGCTTAGTTTACATTACTGTTACTCGTCATGATATTGCATATGCTGTGCACGTGGTTAGTCAATTTGTCACTACACCGACTACAGTTCATTGGGTTGCTGTTCTTCGCATTCTCCGATATCTTCGGGGAACTCAGTTTCAGAGTCTCTTATTCTCCTCTTCTTCCTTGTTAGAGTTGCGTGCATACTCTGATGCTGATTGGGCTGGAGATCCTACGGAACGTAGGTCGATTTCTGGCTTTTGTATTTTTCTTGGAGATTCTCTTATCTCTTGGAAGAGTAAGAAGCAAGATGTTATCTCTAGGTCTTCCACAGAAGCTGAGCATCGTGCCATGGCTACCACCACTTGTGAGATTGTTTGGCTACGTTGGTTACTTGGAGATATGGGTATTGTTCTTCGTCAACCTACTGCTCTTCATTGTGATAATCAGAGTGCCATCCACATTGCACGTAATTCAGTTTTTCATGAGAGAACGAAACATATTGAGATTGATTGTCATCTCACTCGTCATCATCTACAACTTGGCACTATCACGCTGCCTTTCGTTCCTTCCTCGCTGCAGATGGCTGATATGTTTACCAAGGCTCATTTTGCTTCGCGCTTTCGTTTCTTATCTGACAAACTCTCAATACTTCTAGCTGTAGTATCGTGAGTTTGAGAGGGGATGCTAGATTATATGTATTAGCTTCAAGGTCTTTTTAGTAATTTACTTTACTTGTTTATTAACCCTAGTTATATAACATTTTTAGGTTGTATTACTTTTTATCAATTTCAATAGATCTTTATCTTCTCTTTTTTCAATTTCAACAAGTATAAACTAAACTTCAAATTTTAAAATTTAGTTGATTTTAAACTCATTTTTTTTAAACAAAATAACATTGAACTTTTGATTTAATTCAACTTAAATCTTAAATATTTTTTTGAATAAAATTATTATCGAATTTTACACCTTAAACAAATTAGATAGACCGTGTCATTAAAATTAAATCATGATCAATTTTTTTTGCTCTGATCAGAACCAAATCGAATCGATATATATAAGTGTATACACAAACTTTAATTTTAAAATTGGAAAAGAAAAAAATCAAGTCTAAACTAACTAAAACAGACTCAATTACATCATTTGCTTAATTTAAGTAAATAAATTTATGTAATTAGGACACTAGTCTAATTAGATTATGAAGATAATAACAAAGAAACTAACTTAATTTGTAAAAATAAATGACAAATTAGTAAACTAATACAAATAAATATTATTATTTTTTATTTTTAACTTTGTCTAACAAAATTTTTTATTCTACGTATAATATTATTTCATTGAGATTTTATATGTTTCGTTATCCTCAAGTTTGGAAGTAATTGATACGCTCTTGATTGCGATTAGTTGAGGACCGAGATTTATTTGTTCCAATAAAAGTTCAAAAATATAATTGTTTTTTTGAAGTATTATTTGTTTGTAATCTCAAAGTCAGATGTAAAAAAATGTAATTTATTTTGTTTTGTTTTTAATTTATTTTCATCAATAATTATGACCACGTCATCTACTTCTCAATTAAGTTTGAAGTGGGCCAAACAATTAATTAAAATATTTTATCTTTTATTATTTTTAAAAGGTGAGGATAATTTAGAGATGCATATGTCATCGCGATGATGTCTAAACACTCTATTAATTATTTCCCTTGAGAATTAAATAATAGTTTTAATTACTTTATTTCAATTCAAAAATTCAATACATAATAAATTTATTGAGATATAATAATTAATATAATCTCAATTATTTCCTTTAATTGAAATATTAAATAACAATACATTTAATCTCTTAAAATATTCGTTATGGTCAAATAATTATTAGTAATAAATTAATTATTAATAATTTATTATATTAATTACACTTTAATTGCACCAATTATTATTTGATATTTTAGCGAATATTTTAAAAGTGTATAATAGAAGAGTAACGACATCCCTACTCACTGATATAATTTGATGTCATTAATGAAAATTTTTTTACATACAAACAGGTATTGGATAACCACTCAACGTGAGCCATCGCGGAAACCATACAATGGACTTACCAAGCCAGGAGGTATTGGATAACCACTCAACGTGAGCCATCGCGGAAACCATACAATGGACTTACCAAGCCAGGAGGTATTGGATAACCACTCAACGTGAGCCATCGCGGAAACCATACAATGGACTTACCAAGCCAGGAGGTATTGGATAACCACTCAACGTGAGCCATCGCGGAAACCATACAATGGACTTACCAAGCCAGGAGGTATTGGATAACACTCAACGTGAGCCATCGCGGAAACCATACAATGGACTTACCAAGCCAGGAGGTATTGGATAACACTCAACGTGAGCCATCGCGGAAACCATACAATGGACTTACCAAGCCAGGAGGTATTGGATAACACTCAACGTGAGCCATCGCGGAAACCATACAATGGACTTACCAAGCCAGGAGGTATTGGATAACCACTCAACGTGAGCCATCGCGGAAACCATACAATGTTCTTCTTTTGCTTTACTTTCTGTGTATCGACTGTGGTATGTCTTCTTCTTTCTTGCTTAAGCTCTGTTTTGTTATGATCCGTGAAATATTGGTCGAATCTGTTGATTCTCAATTCTCCTCGTTTTTCATTGATGCCTAATCGCTTCACGGCTCTGTTTATGTTTAACTTTTGTTATCTTCAGTTTTGTTGCAGAGTTTTTGAGTCATAACCGGAGAGGGAGCCTAACAGAACGCCAGGTTAAACGATCAACCTCGGAGAGGTCCACCGTCTAACCTAGAGGCTAAATGCGGAAGTTTAGGCACTAATCCAGGACCTCCTCGAAGCAACAACGTAAGATAGTACAACATCAGTAGAAATACAAGATAAGTGAAAAAATAATTACTGCCAAAATAAGGTACAATCTCGAATGTTCACTTACCTAGATATAAAACATCGCGGAAACCATACAATGGACTTACCAAGCCAGGAGGTATTGGATAACCACTCAACGTGAGCCATCGCGGAAACCATACAATGGACTTACCAAGCCAGGAGGTATTGGATAACCACTCAACGTGAGCCATCGCGGAAACCATACAATGGACTTACCAAGCCAGGAGGTATTGGATAACCACTCAACGTGAGCCATCGCGGAAACCATACAATGGACTTACCAAGCCAGGAGGTATTGGATAACCACTCAACGTGAGCCATCGCGGAAACCATACAATGGACTTACCAAGCCAGGAGGTATTGGATAACCACTCAACGTGAGCCATCGCGGAAACCATACAATGGACTTACCAAGCCAGGAGGTATTGGATAACCACTCAACGTGAGCCATCGCGGAAACCATACAATGGACTTACCAAGCCAGGAGGTATTGGATAACCACTCAACGTGAGCCATCGCGGAAACCATACAATGGACTTACCAAGCCAGGAGGTATTGGATAACCACTCACTGTGAGCCATCGCGGAAACCGCACAATGGGCTTACCAAAGCAGGGGGAATTGGATAACCACTCAACGTGAGCCATCGCGGAAACCATACAATGGACTTACCAAGCCAGGAGGTATTGGATAACCACTCAACGTGAGCCATCGCGGAAACCATACAATGGACTTACCAAGCCAGGAGGTATTGGATAACCACTCACTGTGAGCCATCGCGGAAACCGCACAATGGACTTACTAGACCAGGAGGGCGAACCTTCCACTTATTAGCAGGGGGTGTACACTTCACCTATTAGCAGGGGGTGAACCCTTCACCTATTCGCAGGGGGTGAACCTTCACCTATTAGCAGGGGGTGAACCTTCACCTATTAGCAGGGGGTGAACCTTCACCTATTAGCAGGGGGTGAACCCTTCACCTATTCGCAGGGGGTGAACCTTCACCTATTAGCAGGGGGTGAACCTTCACCTATTAGCAGGGGGTGAACCTTCACCTATTAGCAGGGGGTGAACCCTTCACCTATTCGCAGGGGGTGAACCTTCACCTATTAGCAGGGGGTGAACCTTCACCTATTAGCAGGGGGTGAACCTTCACCTATTAGCAGGGGGTGAACCCTTCACCTATTCGCAGGGGGTGAACCTTCACCTATTAGCAGGGGGTGAACCCTTCACCTATTAGCAGGGGGTGAACCTTCACCTATTAGCAGGGGGTGAACCCTTCACCTATTCGCAGGGGGTGAACCTTCACCTATTAGCAGGGGGTGTACCCTTCACCTATTAGCAGGGGGTGAACCTTCACCTATTAGCAGGGGGTGAACCCTTCACCTATTCGCAGGGGGTGAACCTTCACCTATTAGCAGGGGGTGAACCTTCACCTATTAGCAGGGGGTGAACCTTCACCTATTAGCAGGGGGTGAACCCTTCACCTATTCGCAGGGGGTGAACCTTCACCTATTAGCAGGGGGTGAACCCTTCACCTATTAGCAGGGGGTGAACCTTCACCTATTAGCAGGGGGTGAACCCTTCACCTATTCGCAGGGGGTGAACCTTCACCTATTAGCAGGGGGTGTACCCTTCACCTATTAGCAGGGGGTGAACCTTCACCTATTAGCAGGGGGTGAACCCTTCACCTATTCGCAGGGGGTGAACCTTCACCTATTAGCAGGGGGTGTACCCTTCACCTATTAGCAGGGGGTGAACCTTCACCTATTAGCAGGGGGTGAACCCTTCACCTATTCGCAGGGGGTGAACCTTCACCTATTAGCAGGGGGTGAACCCTTCACCTATTAGCAGGGGGTGAACCTTCACCTATTAGCAGGGGGTGAACCCTTCACCTATTCGCAGGGGGTGAACCTTCACCTATTAGCAGGGGGTGAACCCTTCACCTATTAGCAGGGGGTGAACCTTCACCTATTAGCAGGGGGTGAACCCTTCACCTATTCGCAGGGGGTGAACCTTCACCTATTAGCAGGGGGTGAACCCTTCACCTATTAGCAGGGGGTGAACCTTCACCTATTCGCAGGGGGTGAACCTTCACCTATTAGCAGGGGGTGAACCCTTCACTATTAGCAGGGGGTGAACCCTTCACTATTAGCAGGGGGTGAACCCTTCACTATTAGCAGGGGGTGAACCCTTCACCTATTCGCAGGGGGTGAACCCTTCACCTATTAGCAGGGGGTGAACCCTTCACCTATTCGCAGGGGGTGAACCCTTCACCTATTAGCAGGGGGTGTACCCTTCACCTATTCGCAGGGGGTGTACCCTTCACCTATTAGCAGGGGGTGAACCCTTCACCTATTCGCAGGGGGTGAACCCTTCACCTATTAGCAGGGGGTGTACCCTTCACCTATTCGCAGGGGGTGAACCCTTCACCTATTCGCAGGGGGTGAACCCTTCACCTATTAGCAGGGGGTGAACCCTTCACCTATTCGCAGGGGGTGTACCCTTCACCTATTCGCAGGGGGTGAACCCTTCACCTATTAGCAGGGGGTGAACCCTTCACCTATTCGCAGGGGGTGTACCCTTCACCTATTCGCAGGGGGTGTACCCTTCACCTATTAGCAGGGGGTGTACCCTTCACCTATTAGCAGGGGGTGAACCCTTCGAAACACACCATCACAGAAAGGCAGCGATAACACCAGACAGGGCCTCATAGGGAGAAGAGAAAAGGTCAACCACCAGGAGGGACGAACCACTCAGCCCTGGGCCACCGGGACACACGCGCTAGAGCACACCAGGAGGGACAAACCACTCAACCCTGGGCCCAAGGGGTCCACACAGTGGACTTACAATACCGGGGGTAGCAACGAACAGACTCTGGCCAGGTCGGGTAACTGGGCGAGCATACTCCGAGCCCATTCCGCCTATTATAAGGGGGCGTACCCTACATTCCGCCTATTATAAGGGGGCGTACCCTACATTACGCCTATTATAAGGGGGCGTACCCTATCCAAACAAGCGTGGGGAGTACCACATCAACTGGGCAAAACCCCCTGATACTCCTAGCATAAGGGCCCAGTTAAGAGTGCCAGACGGTTACCTCCAGTATCAAACTCCAAATAGCACAGCTGAAAACCAATGCATGAACAATATCAAATGCATGTATAAAACTATCTGTATGCCAATCAGGATAAATATAATGACAAATCCCAAAGATAGCCTGTCGGCAAAGGCAAGTAAAAACATGACATCTAGAACCCAGTAGGCAGTATGAATCAGTAAAAAAATATGTTTATATGTAAGATTAGGTAATAGGTATAATATCCCATACCTCGGAGGCGAGTCCTCCTATCCTCAATAAACTGTGGCTCCTCAGGAATTACCTCGAACTGAGCAAAAATTCACTGAATCTGTGATTCAACACAAGAAAAGGAACCCCGTTAAGGTCCAAATGGGGTCTAGAAACGATAGAGAATGCGAACCGGGGCGAAAACGGTTCGGGTTGACTTTTGGTCAAATAGTCAAAGTCAAAGTCAAAGTCAACAGTCAAAGTCAACGGTCAACGTCAACGGTCAAAGTCAACGGTCAAAGTCAACGGTCAAAGTTTGACTTGACTAACTGGACCGGACCGGTTGGTTCGGTTCGGATTAGGTCGGACCGGTTCGGGTTGGATTGAACCCAAATTGATTGGGTCGGGTCTGGTTCGGGTCGGCTGACTCGGTTCGGGTCGAACCTAATCGAGTTGGGCCAGCAACTGGGTTGACCCGACCTGATGGGCTGGGTCAGACTCGGCCCGATTGGCCCAAGTCAAACCCGGCCCAGAGGACCATGGGTCTGGGTCCAGCGTGGCCCGAATTCGGATCGGGCTGGGCCAAACCCAATCGGGCCCAACTCGGCCCTGGGCCTGAGTCAACTCGGCCCAAAGCCCGAGTATACTCAGCCCACGGTCGAGTTGACTCGATCGTCGGCCACCGAACGCCGACGAAGCTCCGGCGACCCTCCGGCGACGAACCCGCGGCGAAAAAAATCGAATATCTAACTTGTTTTTCACTGAAAATCGCTCCCAACACATTCGTCGACTCCAATCTAGTCGATTCCTACCAAAAACACCAAGAATCGAACCCAAAATTTCAGATCTAACGAAAACCTAAAACCCGAAACTTCTCCGGCGAAAACCGGGAGAAAGAGGGCTTACCTCCGAAAACTCTTTTCGCAAACGTTGATCTGCGCTTCGAGACGAACGTTTTGACACCAAAATCTCGACGAACGGAGGTGGATCAGCGTCGGCGACTCTCCTCCCTCTCGCGGCTCTCTTTCCCTTTCCCTCTCTCTCTCTCTCTCTCTCTCTCGGCAGAGAGAGAACAATAAGGTTTTTAATAAAACCTTATTGTTTTAACTTTTTATTTTATATTCTTTTATTTAATTTACAATAAAATCATTTAACGTTCGGTTCCTTGATTTCAAATCTTACCGAAAATTAGCCGAAATTGATCTCAAATTTACACTAAAATATTCGCGAAAAATTTATTCAATTTTTACTAACACTAAAATTTGGCGAGTATTACAGTTTTTGAAGTTTCTTCTTTATAGCTGGAGTGAAACTAAGAGTCTGTAACTCTCTCTTCATTTTTGCTTTCGTGGTTCGTAATCTCTGTAAGTGTTAACTGTTCTTCGTTTCATCAGAACTCTGCGCTGTTCTTCGTTGACATGGCTGAAATGTTTCTTGCTCGTGTCCTGTATAATTTGATCTTTTAACGCTCTCTCTCTCTCCCTCTAAATGTGTTTGTGCTATGTTCGTATGGTCTGATAAGCTTCAATTAGACAAAGATATATTACAAGACTCTAGGTTAATTTATACACTGATCTTTCCCTGTTCCTAGTAATCCCATAAAACTGCAACTTAAAAAACTTTGGCTAATCTAAGGAATGAAAATCTTGCCCTTTTGTTTACAACTCCATTGATGGTCATTTATGAAGATCACAGTCAAAACAGGTCCTGAATCGTCTGGGATATACTTTCCCCCCCAATACCAATGTGCCTTCCAAACCTTGTTCATTTCCTCGATCGGCACGTCCTTAGTTTCGGGCACAAAAAAGTGGACGAAAACTGTCATGATAACTATAAACCCGGGGAAGAAAAGGAATAGACCAAACTTCATTTGACAAAGCATGGGGAGAAAAGCTTGAGCTATGAAAAAAGTGAAGAACGTGTTTACTGATACATTCATTGCTTGCCCTGCTGATCTGGTCTCAAGAGGACAAATCTAGCTCGGTACTAGCCAGCCTAAAGGACCCCATGACCATGCGAAGGCTGCTACATATAAGCATAATAGAATCAGTAGAAAATCGGCCTGGCTTTCTGACATCAATCCTTTTCCATCTGCCCCCAATGCTGCTCCGATCTTGATCGCCACTCCAATCTAGAACACAGTTTATTTGTGCTGGTTGAGTCAATTAAAAGTGTTGATCCTAGTTTTGCTGAATGATCTGTTTGGTCTTTCATTGCTAGTTGAATTGATCGTTTAGTCCTATTGGTGCTTAGTAGTTTGATTGTTTGATTTTTGAGAAAGTGCAGAGAAAAATAAAAAAACTATCTTTTGTGTCATATCATGTCGATTATCAAGATGCAAAATCCAGATTCACTTCCTTGTTTATTCCATATTTTAATGTGCTTGCAAATTCAATGAAATGAAAACTGTAAATAGAATTGTAGTGCTTTTTTTTCTAATTTTATCCTGTTTTTTCTTGTGCAACGATAAGTAACTTAAACTCTATTGAAATATGGAAAGATAGGATTCTGTGTAGGAATCGAATGTTCTTTGTATTTACATTTGAAGTTCTGATTGATTGTTGAATCATCTTTTTTATCCTTTTTCTGGGTAGTTTTTTGTTTGATCGCTTGCCGAGCAATGGCTTATATCCCTCCATTTAAACGGTCTTCGAAAGATAATGATAGGCCATCCCCAAAACCAGAATCTCTTCCCCTTGAATTAAACAAGAAGATGAAGATAAGGCCAGCTGTGAGTAGCAGTATGAAAATTGTCTATGCCGATGGATATATATCTAGATGGTTCCCTATCGGTTTAACCGGCGACAATCAGTTTCCATCTTATGTCAAACTTGAGTCGTCCAACATGCAAACTACTAAAGAAAACTTTCTTGTTCTGACAAACAATAGGCAAATAGAAGGTAATCTTCCAAATTTCTTGAACCAACTTCATTTTGTGGTATCTTTCTGGCTGATGCTAGTTTGATCGAACTGTACGTAGGAAATACTGAACAGGATTTACCAGAGAGGCCTTGGGATTTGATTGCAGAAAACATACTTCCTGATTTTAAAAATGCGAAGAAATTGATGGACAGTGATGATCTTGTCAAAATAAAGCTCGTCGCAAGTACCGGAAAAGTTCATTTTCGTGGGTGAGTTGACTTTTGCTCTTTTTCTTTTCTTTTTGTTTTGTTTAGTTAACAGAAATTTTATGCCTCAAGTTTGCTAAAGTTCGTATAAATTATTTAAACGTGGGAGCTCTATGGTCAGCCATGATATTGCCAGCAACTCTCCAATCGATGAATCTGAATTAAGAGAATCTTGGAGTCATTTTCAAGCTACTGTTTCTCGTTCTTATAACGATAATATTGCTCGAAAATTTGCATCCAAAAGCGAATTTGTTTGTGGGGAGAAGAATTCTTTTTTAGTACAGGTATTTGTTTTGATCGCCTTGCTTTTGGTTCTCCCATCTTTTGAATTGCTTATCTCATCGTCTTCAATGTTATTGTCGATTTTTTATCTTTCAGTTGTCTGATGCCAAAAATCCAAACAACTCTATATCTTGTAAATGTCGGGAAGTAGCAGGATCTAGAAGCCTCCAACTTGGCAAGGCAAGAAAACGAAAACTTGTTTTACTTTGCTGGTGACTAGACGAATTCTTTATCCATTTTAAGCAATTTGTTGTTAAAAATTTCATGGTAGGTAGAAAGGAAGCTATTTGATTAAACGGTATAAAAATACGAGTGGTTTGTATAAGGTGACATTATATAAAAATTCAAAGTCATAATTTGAGTTCATTTTTAATCAAAAGATTCCGTTCTTTATGTTGGTTTTTGGTTGAGATTCATTTTGTAATTTTGTTGATATGGTATTTCATGAGTATTGACTTGATATTGCACAATGATCGGTTTAATCTGCAGATCCGTTTAAACGACATTCGACTCATGCTCATTGATATTTCGTGCCTGAACAAGATCCGGGACTTGAGGCTGTTGTTAAGCAGCAGGAGAAGGTTAACCAATGTTACTGTAAGTGCATTTTGTAACTCCATGGCTCTAAATTGGTATATTAGTGTAAGCTTAACATTATTGATGAAATTGATCCGATCCAAACCCGACTGAAATCTCTAAACTCCACTGCTTTTGTTTGTGTTGTGAAGGATGAGGAGGAAGAAGGGATTAGAGGAATTATCAGCGCTGCAGTGATTGATTCAGATGTGAAGGGTGGACTGAGATGGCCGATCGGGAAGGCTTCTTTTGGAAATCGTTTCCATGTTTATTCGGTTTGGAACGTGTCTGCCAAAACTTACGAAAATTCGTCTTTTCGAGTGAAACTCAGAAGCGTAGAGCGATTTCGTTTTACAATGTCGGTTGGGTGGTCGCAGGAGGAGATTTCGGTGAAGTTAAAAGGCCTTGTTTCTGAACTACTGGTTAGTGCAGTTTTGCTGGAAATTTATCAATTACTTGAAAATAAGCTGACCCTAAATTATATTTGAGTATAAATCAACATTTAAACTATTTTCATGGAACAAACAAATTCTTGTTGTCACGTGCTGTTAAATTCACTCGCGGTCACCCGCATTCTAAGTGCGGACAACCGCTTTAAAGTGAGGGCAACTAACGTGGTTGATCTCGTTTGAGTCGTTGTCACCCTTGCTTACAGAGGTTTTAATTTTTGTTTTTACGTGCAGTCGTCCGCTCTTAATTCGTTGGCAGTCATATATATTAGTGAGGTTGACCTCAAAAATAACGGAACGTAACGATAAATGTTAGTTTGTTCTCTAAAAATAGTTTAATGGTTGATTTGTACCCAAACATAGTTTGAGGGTTGCCCATTAACTTTATAAATCTACAGAGTATATATAGTTCTAGATTGTCTCTCTCTCTCTCACTCTGATTGGATTGAATTTTCTATTTTCTTGTTTCTTTTTTCAGATTGAGAATTCAGAAACTGATGAGATTTTGAAGAGTCTTAAAGCAAACCTTGAGTTCATATGGGAAAACTTCTTCGGCCCTGAATTGTTTTCAATCTGATCATGTACGGCCTCTCTCTCGACAACAATATTTAGTGATTTGAAGACCCACATCATGATTCCAATCCTTGCTTGCTTTAAATCCATCTTTTACATTAGAAGATTTTGCTCTTTCGCACCGGATTCGTAGACGTATAATTCGTTATGATGAACGAATTGGTATAGACCGCTTGACTTTTTTGAAGATATTACAAAATGAATTACTTTGATTTGTATATGATATTTTTCTTAGATTAGAAGGAGGTATTATGCGATAAAATGAGAAAAAAAAGAAGGAAAAAAGAAATTATAGAAAAACACTTGAAAATGCAACAATGGAGGCATGTACGTCAGAGTCATGGTTTCCACACAAATGGCTTATCCACAATGAAGGCGAGAAGCTTCGATAGTCCATACTTCGCCATTTCTCTTCTATCTTCTTCTTTTGTTGTCGTTGTTGATCTTCTTCTTCTTCTTCTTCATTTTGGTTTTCTTCTTCTTTTCATTCTTGCCATGAAAAGCCCCTGCTCCTGCTCGACTCCTACCTCTTCAACTTCCTTCCCTGCTTGCACTTCGTCTTCTTCTCCTAGGTCTGTCGAATTCTTGTCTTATTTTATGAAGCGACTCCTCGTTCTGTTTCCGCAGTGTTTTGCGAAGAATTTCTGAATTGGGTCATTCCCTTTTTCTTTGCATTGGATGACTTATTTATCGTCCACTTTTCTTTATGTCTTTGCAGTCCATTTTATTTCTGGGATCGTCTCTTCATCGTGTTTCTGCAATGTTTGGGAAGAAAATGTATATTTCTTCATGATTTGGAGAGAAAATTTTGTCCCGCTATCATACTAGATTGCGGCGAAAAATTTTAGGGCCCGGCATTTTTCTATTATAATGATTTCATAACTTCTTTCTGGGTTTGAATTCATGAAAAACCATTTAATATTTCTAACTGCTATGCTTGCTTGAATTCGTGCCGACATTTATCTCTGCATTGTCTTGTCAGTCTGCCATTCTGCTTTCTGCATTGTTTGGAAACAAAATCGTCTAAATTATCCTGAATTGTATAGAAAATCATTCCTTCTTTTTTATCGGATTCCTCCATATTTCTTAGTAACTATTTTCTCTGGGTTTGATTTCAGGAAAACTATCTAATTTGATATGGAATGAGATTAAACACTTCAAATTGCTTGCTAATATCGGTTTGAGTGACCGTATGTGATCGATAAATAAAACAATAAATAAACTAGTAGTGAAGATGTCTAATGAATCGCATTGTCACCTCTCTATGGCAAGTTTATATGATTGTAGCTTAAAAATAGTTCTAAAATTGCCTATTATATGGTGGGGATTTTACAGAGTTTTTTGCTTACCAGGAACTGGAAGAAGGATCTTCGTCAACAAGGAATACTTGTGGTGAAAGTTTATTCCGACTTTAAAATTTCAAGCTCCTTTCAATTTGTGAGATCTTCAAGAAATGTTAGCGTTTTGAGGTTTAGAAATCCAGCAATTCGCTCAGAGAAGTCGGAGAGAACTTCATCGTATTGCACGAGTACAAGTAGACCTCAAGTACCTCCCTCAACGTGCTTGCTTAAGTTTCCATTTTTGTATCTGCATTGTGATTCTGATCACTTTGATTTGAAGGTGAAAGAATTGATCGAGTTTCTAGTCAGAAAATCATCGAGTTTTGTTGTAGAATGGAGTCAGTTAAACTTGATGAAGCTATTTGCTTTCTTGGCATTTACTTTCATGGTCATTCCATCATCCGAAGCTGTTGATGCTCTCAAAACTTGTACATGCTTGTTGAAAGAATGCAGGTACTCTCTCTCTCTCTCTCCCCCTCTTTCTCTCTCATATCTGAGTAGAAGGAAATCATTACCAGAAATCAAATTTATAGTTTGGATTTTGTTGACCAACAATGGAGAAAAGATATTGAACTGAATGAACTAGATATAGTCCACTGAATTTGAAATCAATGTCCTAGATTTAGGCATTCATTGACAGTGCATAAAAATAGACAAGGATAGGATTCATCCACAACATGTTGTGAATCGTTCCGCAGGATACTAAGTCGTAGTTTTTAAGGTCTTGTTCGAGAATTGGCAAATAGAAGAATAAGACAGAACGGGAAATAATACAGGCAAACATATTTTCAAAATCTTATTTTCTGTAAGAGTACTTTTTTCAAAAAATAGTCAAGGAAATAAATATGTTTTTGACCGGTATAGTTTAGCGTTAGCGTAAAAAATAGATGAAATGACCGTTTAAAAGCCAAATTGAAACTATAAGATCTGATACGAAACAAATAAATCGAAACCAACCCCTGAATTTATTCATGTGGTAGAGTCTCACCTTGGACCCTTTTTTTGACAGGATAGAACTTGCCAAGTGTATTGCAAACCCTTTATGTGCTGCAAATGTCGCTTGTCTTCAAACTTGCAACAATCGACCCGACGAGACCGAATGCCAAGTACGTCTAATTTTTCTCCCATCGCTCTGAATTCGTTCTATTCCTACCTATATTTCAATAGTTATAATTCTTCCAAATGATTTACTTCCTCAGATCAAGTGTGGAGACCTGTTTGAAAACAAAGTTGTTGATGAATTTAACGAATGTGCAGTCTCACGCAAAAAATGTGTCCCTAGAAAATCAGACGTGGGAGAATTTCCGGTCCCCGACCCTTCTGTTCTTGTCAAGAGCTTTAAGATTTCAGATTTCAATGGAAAATGGTACATAACGAGCGGCTTAAATCCTGTATTCGATGTATTTGATTGTCAACTGCACGAATTTCACGTCGAGTCAGATAAACTCATTGGTAATATAACGTGGAGAATAAAAACTCCGGACGGTGGTTTTTTCACTCGATCGACAATTCAGAGATTCGTGCAAGATCCGAACCAGCCTGGAGTTCTCTACAATCACGATAACGAATATCTGCACTATCAGGATGACTGGTAAAATCCTCAACCTTATTTGCCTTTCATTCAGCTTGATTTGTTCTTCTATATGAGATTTGTTTATGTTTTTCTTACAGTCTTTTTTAAAATGTCCCAAGGTTTTTCTTTTTGGTGAATATATTTTTCGTATGGTGTATTTTAATAATATCGAGCATAAAATAGATGGACGAAACATTGCATGGATCAATTAACAGTCGTAATGAAAATGAGAAATTTAGTAAATTTTCACTACAACGCACATGTATGGCTATTCTAAGAATTCTTTTCATCAAGTGAAATTATATTTTTACCGAGGTTTCTTGGGCAATTTTCAGTAAAAAAACACGAATTTTGCTTCTTCTTTTTTACCTCTTCTTTGTGTGCATGTTTTTCTATATCTATATATTTTTATTACCATTTCAAAATAAAAAACACAATTAGATAGCATATTTGGTATCTGCACTGGACCTATTTATATAAAAGGTAATTATTAGGTTTATCTTCTAATTCTACACTTGAATTTTATCTCCCGAAGAGGTGTTTACGTGTCATTTATTAATTGATGTAATAATTAATGACAGGTATATTCTATCAAGCAAGGTGGAGCAAAAAACGGATGACTACATCTTCGTATACTACCGAGGAAGAAACGACGCATGGGACGGCTACGGCGGGGCCGTCGTTTACACAAGAAGTGCAGTCTTGCCCGAAAACATCATACCCGAACTGGAACGATCGGCCAAAAACGTAGGCCGGGATTTCTCAAAGTTCATCAGAACAGACAACACGTGCGGGCCGGAGCCTCCGTTGGTGGAGAGGTTGGAGAAGAAATTGGAAGATGGAGAGAGAGTGGTGATAAAGGAAGTGGAAGAGATAGAAGAAGAGGTGGAGAAGACAGAGATGACATTGTTGGAGAGATTAGCTGAGGGGCTCAAGAAGTTGAAGAAAGATGAAGATTACTTCTTGAGAGAGCTTTCAAAGGAGGAGATGGATTTGTTGAATGAGCTGAAAATGGAGGCTAGTGAAGTGGAAAGCCTGTTTGGAAAGACACTGCCTCTTAGAAAGCTGAGGTAGAAGATTTTCATTTTTAGATAAAATACTTTATTTATTTATGTATCTTTTTTATTTTTAATTAAAAAGAAGTGGGGCTATCAAGAAAAAGAAGTATGACAATGAACTTGCTTAGATTTTGCCAAAGGTGGTGAGTCATAAAGATAAAGTGGAGGTAAAACAAAATTTTTTAAAAATAAAAATAATAATTAATCTAAAACTATGGAAACTACATTAAAAAAAAAAGAAGATATCTAGGTTGGTTTGGCTAATGGGTCGCATGTGACATTTCGTGTTAATTTAAAATGTCAAATTTAATTTCTATATAGTTAATCGTTACAAAAGGATAGCTAAATTGATAATTTATAATAATACGTATATATTTTAATTTTATGTTATAATCTTATCATCTGATGCAACATTAAATAATTTTTTTTAAAAAAAATAAAAGCTATATTAAATAGAAGAAAACAACGTAGTAATGTTATATTTTGTGAGTATCTGATGCTACTGCTTCTTTGAGTCGAGATTGGCTCGAATTTGTTATTGAGTTTTATACCAACACGTCTTATTAATTTACCAAGAATAACGTGTAAGAGTGTAAGATTAGAGCGAATGTGGTGTTATCTAAAATAATAATTCAAAAGGCAAGAAAATATTTTTTTAAAATAAGAATAAATTTTTAATAAATTTAGAAAATGACTTATAAAAAATAGTTTTTTAACCAAAAGATTAGTCTATTACATAAGCATAATACTACATTTACTCTATATTCTACTTGTTGACGTGTCAAATAATGATTGCTGCAATCAATACAATAAATTAATTATTTATAATTTATTACATTAATTGAATTAATTATTGTTTGACACATCAGCAATTATGTTTAGAAAGTAGAATAAGAGAGTAAACGTAACACTATTCGTTATATAATTTAATTTGTAAAATTGCTAAAAAAAAAATCTAAATTTAGAAATGACTTGTGATTTTTTTTAAATTATTAAATTCTAAATTTTTTAAAGAAAGAACCTGGTTCTATCCTTTATGGCTCACCCTTCCACCATAGGAAGACCTTTTCCCCTTAGCTTTTAAAAATAGGATTCCTACACATCCAAATAAATATTCAATTTTACATCTATTTTATTAAAACTCCTAAAAAATCATAAAATATTAATTATTATAATTTTATTAGAAAATATTTTATAAGGTAATTATCAATTTTAACCCTGTACTATGCACTTTATTTCAGTTAGTCCTATGTACTAAAAAAATCGGCAAATCAAGCATTGTACTTTGATTCTGTTATCAGTTTTGATCTTTCCGTCAACAATTTCGTTAGACCCTCATTTAAACAATTACCAAATGATATTAGATTCACTTGTAATTTTTACCACATGTTTACTACTTAATGAAAATAAAATCTGAAAATTTTCGTGATTTTTTAACCTATGTAGGATTTATTGGAATTTTATTTTAGTAATTTATAAAAACATTATAATAAATCATAAAAATTTTAGAAAATCACGAAAATGTTTATGTTATCTACCCATGATATAGTACATGGTTAAAATCGATAATTACCTTATTTTATATTTAAAATTTTTGAAGGAGGACTCAATTAAAATATCGAAGTAATATAATGTAAACATTCCAAGTTAAAGACAAATTAAGCTTTCAATTGTCATCTTAGTTGCATCGTTAATCTTTTATATTATTTTAAAATTAAGCATAAAATATTATGCGCTCTGTCATCTTTCTCTTCTTTTCTCTTTCTACGTGCTCTTAATCTCGATGCATTTAACGATGATACCTGAGAGAACAACTTTTCTTTACCTGGAAGATTTCTATCTTCACCTCTTCGTTAACTACATAGATCGTTTCTTGTTGACCAAGCTTGATCAGATATGAAAATACGAGCGTGTATTTTAATCTAGTATTTTTCTCTCTCGAAAGTCTTTATCGTGACATCTAATTTGTTTTTTTCAAACAAGTTAGATTATACACTAATATCTTTCTATTTTATTATTTTACTTAGTATTGATAATATCTTTTAAATAAAGTATATTTCATGAGTAATTATAAATTTACCATCTAATTTTACATTATTGAGTTTTATATCATGACTTGACGTTCAACAATTAATTAATTAATATATTATTTTAATTATTTATAATTTATATTAATTATAACATCGACTAATGAGAGCCACATAATCTGAAAAAATTTACAGTGTAAAATGAGAAAATTATCGATAATTATTATTATAAATTTTAGAGAATTTAAAATTTTTGTAAACTAATTGGATATTATTGATGACGTCATAGTCCAAATATATATTTTTTAATAAATAAATATTTAATTTCTAAGAAATATTCATAAAAACCAGACTTAACAGTTAAGACTTCCTCCCTCGTTCGAGTCGTTCCCACTCTCTTCAACTATAAATACTCCCCCATTGTTCGGCTTAACCGTTGAAAAGTTGGCAAGGGCGAATCTCGTGACGTTCGAACAATGAGACCGATCGATTTGGAGTCGGCGACGGTGACCCGCAGAGGAGACATCGGAGGAGGCGGAATCGATCTATCTGCTCTGCCTGAAGGTTGCATTGCGCATATACTCTCCTTCACCTCACCGCCTGATGTTTGCCGCCTTTCTCTTGTTTCTTCCGTCTTCTGGTCCGCAGCGAAGTCAGATGCCGTTTGGGAGAGCTTCATTCCGGTTGAGTACCAATCTCCTCTTCCGGCGTCTTTTTCGTCGAAGAAAGATCTCTATCTCCATCTTTGCGAAAATCCTATTCTCATTGACGGAGGAACTAAGGTAAATTCACGCACATCGTTATCAGTGCCGCTATTTTTCATTTTTTTCATGCTTTTCTCTGTCTTGATATTGTTTTTTTCACTCGTTCGGTGCCGACTGAGTTGATTAATTCGGGATCGATATGATGCAACTTGCTTGAATACGACATGAATTGGAAGTGTATGGATTATTTTTTTCCCTCTTTTTTTTTTTTTTTTGGATTTTTGCTGTGGGTATATGGATAATATCATTCGACCCTACCGTGGGCTTAAATAAGATACCAATAGAAAAAAGTGAAGATATTACTATCTATCGTGGATCGAACGATTCGTCTTTATTAATTCAAAATGTGAATACTGGTAAAAATTGGAGCCCTTGAATACTGATTTTGTTTTTAATTCTTGTAAAAAGTTATAGCACATGACTAGCAAGAAATTTTTTTATTTAAAAAAAAACAATATTAGCTGCGATGGTCAAGTCGTTCATTGTTCGATTATCTCTTTTTGCCGTGATTAGCCTGGAAAGGCAATATATGTGTAATGAAAGTGTGGATGTTTAGAATAGTTTGATGAATTGATTGAATATGGGTACTCTGTGTAAGCATAATGTAATTCTTTTGCGGACAGATTTAGGTGTCTATGTTTGTTTGTTTATTTTATATTATTATATTTGTTGTTAACATTTTAACGCAATCGTCGTGTCTGTATCATTTTGTATTGATTCATTTGCACGTCTTCTTGGGATTTTGCTGGTTGTTGCTGTTCTTTAGGGATCCTTCTGTTTGTTTTTTTTCTTCTGAGAAAAATAGTTAAAACTAATTGTGTCTTTGACATGTACTAGAGCTTTTCACTGGACAAGAACAGTGGGAAAAAATGTTACATGCTGTCTGCAAGAGACCTCTTCATTGTCTGGGGTGATACCCCTAGGTACTGGAAATGGACTTCTCCTCCTGAAACCAGGTACCTCTTCTTCCCCCTTCACATTCCCTCGAAACTTTTCTCATGTATTATTTGAATGATTGCTTGGTTTTCGTATTCGTTGGATCAAACAGGTTCACAGAACTGGCTGAGCTTATCAGCGTGTGTTGGCTGGAAATCCGTGGCAAGATCAACACTGGCATTTTATCCCCAATCACATTATACGCAGCTTATCTAGTCTTCAAGCTAACCACAGCAGCTTATGGATTTGAAGACCAACCTGTAGATGTTGCTGTTGGGCTTGTAGGAGCTGAGAGTGATACAAAATCTGTGTATCTGGATACAGAGAGAGAATGGGGACCTAGATACCAGATTATGCCTAGGCGATTAACTCGCCCTAGGATGCGTAGCCACATTTTGCGGGTGCGTGAATCAAGGCTGAGTGAGAGGTTCGAGGGAGGTCAGTTCCCTATGGAGAGAGCAGATGGATGGCTGGAGATTGAGCTAGGTGAGTTCTTCCACAAAAAGGATGACAATGAATTGGAAATGAGTGTTCAAGAGATCAAAAGTGGAGCCTGGAAAGGTGGCCTCATCATACAAGGAATTGAAATCAGACCCAAAATTGGCAAATAATTGAAGATTATGATGACAACAATTTTTGATCATCTCTAATCTATCATTAGCTTCCTCCTGGTCTTCCTCTTAGATTCGTAGAATTTCTTTGCTGTGAGAAATTTGTGGTGTTATCATGCTGCTTCTATTAATTTATCTGCAATTAAATTTTAAACTTTGTTAGAAACTTCATTTTGAATCACTGTTGAAAGGTTGGAAGTTGTCTTCCATAGAAGATTAATTTCATGTATTGTGATGTATTTTTGTCTGTGTTTTTTTTTTTATTACAAAGGTCGACATTCGTGTTCTTTCTCATTCGTTTCTACGGTTCATTGACTTAATCCACATTAATTTCAAATTTCTAACTTAGAATCTAATTATTGCGATCACTTTTGTTAATTTACCTGATGTAAATAATGAGTAATACTACATTTGGGACAAACATTGTACCCATCAATATTTGGGACGTCAATGAGATTAGAAAATACCGTAACATTGTTAGATATCCAAGAAAATAAAAATGACAATTTTCTATAAATGCTTTCATTACTACTTTCCAAAATTAGGTGGTGAAGTCATTTTTGGTAATTTGCCTTTTTTATTTTACAACAATTTCTAGACAATTATCCATAGCCTCCATATTTTACGAGTTTGCATCCATCTTTAGCCGATACTTAGCATCTCGCAAAATGTTCGTTTTCTTGTCAGTTTCGAATCTCCTTAATATGTACGTAATTCACAAAAATATTGAACAACATCAACCGTCTCGAAAAGTCAAACTCAAATGTCAACTAAATCATAGCATAAGAATATGTTAGTTGAGAAGACATTTTTTCTTATGAAAGAAGAGAATTAGGGGAGAAAGCTTAGTCGCATTAACTTCCCAAGATATAATTAAAATAAACTATACGAAAAATTGTCAATGTCTATTCCCATTATATCCTATAGTTTATTTTATTTTTTTTAATATCTTTTATTTTAATTTCATTAGTAACCAATCTACTATTCTAGCTTTAATTGTCACGTTTTTTCTGTACATAAATTGTTATTTTCCAAAAAAAATATTATAGTTAATAAAATATTTTGCTTTTTTATCAAACAAACACTCAATTAGTTATATTTGAAAAAAAATATAACTATATTTTAAAATAAATTTCACTTAAGAAATTCAAAATGTTTACCTAATAATTTATTTGTTTAAAATTAAATAATCATAATTAAATCTATAATTTATTTGGACTATTTTTCACGTTGTTTCATTGCAAAATCTATATTTTGGTTAAAATATATTTTTGATGCTCATATGTAACACCCAGCATTTTTGCCATGTAAATATTCCTTAAATTATTCAACGAGATTATTGGGAATATTTATGCAATGTGTGTTTTTAATAATTGCTAATGTTTCCAATCGAATATGTGTGATTCATAAAATCAATTTGTGGAAACTAAATAGGTTAAAAACCAATGGCAAAGTAAATGGGGAAGAATTTAAGGTTGGTGGGAGGAAACCAATAGTTGAGTGACACGTAGCAGCTTGTTAAAGAAGCTAAGTTCTTTCTCCTACGTGAAACCCTCACTTCTCATCTGTTTCTTTCCACTACTCTCTGTTCTTCTTGTCCAGGCGATTGTGACAAAGTATCAACACTTTGTTTTCTCCTGTTTCTTTTGTTCCCTTCAGCAAAAAGGTAAGCGTCTACTCATGCTAACAAATTTGGACAAGTAAAAGTATGAGTTTGCTGAAGTTTTAGATTAAGTTATTTTGGAGAAAACTCTCGGTATTTGTATGGAAACACATTCGTTGTTTTCTACAAGTCTGAATGGGGTGGCATAATCTTCCAAATTATTAGTTAACATTTGCAGCATTGTTTATTTCTCTACGTGCATGTTACAGATCTGTGCATTTCCGAGACTTTCCAGCTAACTGCATCGCGGATAATAGGTAAGTTCATATCTGTAGGTTGGCCCTTAAGGCCCTACATCACAGAGGTACTAGGTTTTCTGTTCTGTCGGGTTGTTTTGGGTAGAAGAGTTAGAGTTATGTTCTGAAATGTCTGGCTTTGATTTACTTTCTGTTGTCTGCCAGTTTAAGTTCAAGCATCGTTCATGCATACACGTTTTCTCTAAAAGACATGCAAATGTTTTCTGTACATGGTTTGAAGCTAAACAAGATAAAATCTGACTGAAATGTACTGGTTAAGTGCGGGACGGGGACTGGCCCCCAGATCTGTTTCTGTTCTGTTCTGTATTACTGTTTGTGCCTGATAGTGCACCCACTGTTTGCCAGTTCCCCTATAAGCCCCACTTATACCCCTCTGCCACTGAAACGTAATGTTCTGTACTGTCACTGTATTTCTGAAAGTTCATGCATAGCATATGCATCTGGAGGATCCATACCTACAACAGGGAGTTCAACTATGAGCCTAAAGCTCAGTAAGAACATGAAATGCATTAATGCATATGCTGTGCATGAATATTTTCAAATACATGAACATTACATTACATTACGTTTCACTGGACAAGAAGGTATAAGTGGGAGGAAGAGCTGGCGCAACAGGAGTACATGCCACATCAGGACATAACAGGAGTACATGACAGGATGCCAGTCCTCGTCCACACTTAACCATACATTACTTCACATTTTAATTTTTCATAACTTCAAATTTGGTACTGAAAAATATTTACACGGTTTTCCAGAAAACGTGTATGCATGAACAGATACGATGCTTAAACTTAACATATACAGGCGACAGGATAAAAGCAAACATGAAACAGAACAAGTTTTACTCAACACATAACCTACGACCTAACTACCCGAACCAAAACCTAGTATCTCCGTGTTGTAGGGCCTTAAGGGCCAAACCTATGCGTATGAACTTACCTGTTGTTCGAAGTGCTGCAAGCTTGAACGCACGATCACAGTGGTTCACGAACCTAAAGCATGCAAAAACGGACATTAACCTTAAACTTCACAAAACTAGCAAATAATATAGTTAAACTTGTTAACTATCGACAAGGGTTACCTCCTGCTAGAGAAAATGGAGAAAACAGGAAAAGAAAAAAAAGAGTTTAGGATCGTTGCTGGTCGCCTAGAAGAGAGAAAACAGAGAAGAGAAGAAGAAAATGCAAAATATTTTTCGTAGAGGGGAAGAGAAAGGAAGAAGAAGGTATAGCTTCTTCCACAAGCTTGCCAAGTGTTAATCATCCATTGGCTTCCTCCCACCAACCATAATTGGCTTCCCATTTTGCCCCTCCATTTGTTTCTAACCAACTTGTTAATTGGTTTGTCAATTCGTTCTTCCTCCGTAATTCACTTTTCCACTCAAAACATACATTGTATTTATTAATATCAAATTAATGTCACACAATGATTCGGGGAATAATTACATAGGCAAAATGCCGGGTGTTACATCCCACCCACCTTAACAGAATTTTGTCCCAAAAATTTGCTTAGGCGAAGAGGTCCGGATATTGGGCCTTAATGTCCTGCAGTCTTTCCCAAGTGGCTTCCTCCACGTTATGATTGCGCCACAAAACTTTCACCAATGGGACCACCTTGTTGCGAAGCACTTTGAGTGAAGTATCTAAAATATGTATGGGCCTTTCTTCATATGTCAGCCTCGGCATGATATCAAAGTCCACATGTTCCACGATCTGAGCTGGATCTCGTACACATTTTCTCAGCATCGAAACATGAAAAATGTTGTGAACTCCTTCCATCGACGCTGGCAGCTGTAGTCTATAAGCCATGCTTCCCACACGCTTCAAGATGGGAAAAGGTCCAATGAACCGTGGGCTGAGCTTTCCTTTCTTACCGAATCTCATCACTCCTTTGAAAGGAGACATTTTCAAGAATACTTCATCGCCTTCAGGGAACTCCAAGTCTCTCTGTCTCTGGTCCGCGTAACTTTTCTGTCGACTCTGAGCAGTATTGATTCGCTGTTTGATAGTAGCAATCACTTCAGACATTTGCTGTAATAACTCGGGGCCGACAAATCTGGATTCTCCAACTTCATCCCAACATAATGGAGATCTGCATTTTCTGCCATAAAGAGCTTCATATGGAGCTATACCGATCGTAGCCTGGTAGCTATTGTTATATGCGAACTCCACTAACGGCAAATATCTACTCCAAGGAGCATGGAATTCCAATACGCACGACCTTAACATATCTTCCAGTATTTGAATCGTCCTCTCGGATTGTCCTTCCGTCTGTGGATGAAATGTCGTGCTGAAATCTAACTTGGTGCCCAATGAGCTTTGCAAGCTTTTCCAAAACCTGGAAGTGAATCTAGGATCCCGGTCTGAGACGATCGACACCGGAATACCATGCAGCTTGACAATCTCACTAATGTATAGCTCTGCATACTGGTCCATTGAGAATGTCGTCTTCACAAGTAGAAAATGGGCCGACTTCGTCAATCTGTCTATTATGACCCATATGCTATTATGGCCCTTAGTCGTCCTCAGTAGGCCAACAACGAAGTCCATAGTGATATTCTCCCACTTCCATTCAAGGATCGGAAGAGGCTGAAGCGTTCCACCTGGTCGTTGATGTTCAGCTTTGACTTGTTGACATATCATGCAAGACTCCACATACTTGGCTACTTCGTTCTTCATATTTGGCCACCAGAAGTGAAGTTTCAAATCCTGATACATCTTCGTGCTTCCAGGATGCACAGAGAAAGAAGACGAGTGAGCTTCCGATAAAATGTCCCCTCGCAGCTCTTCGTCTCTCGGAACATACCACCTATCTTTGAACTTCAGAATACCATCTCCCAAATAACTGAAATCGGAAGAGGCCATAGGTAACTTGCTTACTATATCGGTCATTTCCTTTAAATTGGTCTTCTGGGCTTCTTTAATTCGGTCCAGGATGGTGGGCCGCAGTGTCAAGTCCGCTAGCATGGCCGATAGCCCAGAAACTATCTTCATATCGAACTTCTGAATCTCTGTCCTCAAAGGCATTGATACGGCCGACATGGCTGGTTGCATAGTAGCTGGCATCCTGCTCAATGCATCGGCTACAACGTTAGCTTTTCCCGGGTGGTATTTAATCTCAACATCATAATCTTTCACAAATTCTAACCACCGTCTTTGTCTCATGTTTAACTCTTTCTGGGTATATATGTACTTCAAGCTTTTGTGATCCAAAAACACCTCACATGATTGCCCATACAAGTGGTGTCTCCATACTTCCAGTGTAAAGACAACTGCCGCTAACTCAAGGTCGTGAGTAGGGTAGTTTTGCTCGTGGTTCTTCAATTTTCTGGACGCGTATGCCACCACCTTTCCCTCCTGCATTAATACGCATCTCAAACCAATCTTTGATGCGTCGCAATATACACTGAATTTGTCGTCTTTGATCGGCAATACTAACAAAGGAGCAGTGGTTAATTTCTGTTTGAGCGTCTGAAAACTCACTTCGCACGCTTCAGACCACTTGAACTTGACATCTTTCCTCGTTAAGCTGGTCATGGGCTTTGCTATCACAGAAAATCTCTTAATAAATTTTCTGTAGTAACCAGCTAGCCCGATAAAACTTCGCACCTCGCTGGCATTCCTCGGCCTTGGCCATTCTTTCACAGCCTGTATCTTGGCCGGATCCACCGATTCTCCTTCCGCAGACACCATGGCCTAGGAAATTAATCCTGCTCAACCAGAACTCACATTTTGACAGCTTGGCGTATAATTGGTGTTGTCTCAGAGTTGATAGCACAATCGCTAAGTGCTCTTCATGCTCCACCTCATTCCGAGAATAAACCAGGATGTCGTCGATGAAGACGATCACGAACTTGTCCAGGAAATCCTGGAATATCCTGTTCAATAGGTCCATAAATGCCGCCGGAGCATTAGTCAATCCAAAAGACATCACTAAGAACTCATAGTGTCCGTATCGGGTCCTGAATGCGGTCTTTGGAATATCATCAACTCTGACCTTCAACGGGTAATAACCGGAACGCAAATCAATCTTTGAGAATACCCGAGCCCTTTGTAACTGGTCAAATAAATTGTCGATCATCGGCAACGGGTACTTATTCTTGATGGTCAATTTGTTCAGCTCACGGTAATCAATGCACATGCGTAGGGACCCATCCTTCTTCTTAACAAATAGGACTGCAGCACCCCACGGAGAGAAGCTATGGCGCACAAAGCCCTTGTCCACCAATTCCTTTAGCTGTGCCTTTAACTCCCTCAGCTCTATTGGCGCCATACGGTACGGATTCCTCGATACCGGTTCAGCACCAGGATATACATCAATTTTGAACTCGATCTCACGATCGGGCGGCAATCCCGGTAAGTCATCTAAGAAAACCTCTGAGAAGTTTCGAACCACCGGGATACTTTGAAGTTCCACCACACCTTTCCTCTGAACATCTACTATGTGGGCAAGAAATCTGACACATCCTGACCTCATCAGCTGTTGAGCTTTCAAGGAGGATATAACATGCATATTGTGTTTCTTTGGTATTGTCTGATAGGAGAATTCTACCTCGTTCGGGCGCTTAAAAGACACGAGCCCAGACCTGCAGTTAATGGTGGCGTGATGTCGAAATAGCCAGTCCATCCCCAGAATTACTTCGTATCCTTTCATATCGATGATGATAAGATTGACATACAATTTCTGGTCTCCAACTGACACTATATCACTATACACTGCCTGCTCGGAGTGCATAAACTCTCCGGACGGTAGCATGACACTGTAGGGTTGATCTGACGGCACAATACATAAGTTCTCCCTTCCCACAAAGTCTATTGCCACAAACGAATGTGTGGCCCCTGTATCTAACAAGGTATATGCAGGTGCACCACAAATCAATATAGTACCTGTGATCGCTGTGTGTTGGGCGTCATCGTCTTCCTTTATCATTGCAAAAACCCTCGGCACGGCACGAATCGGCCTCGTGTCAGGCATCGGACAATCCCAGACTTGATGGCCCTCCTTGTCGCATCGGAAGCATCGGCCAGTAAAGAGCCTGCATTCCCCCGTATGGTTCCTCTGACAACGCGGGCATATAGGAAGCTGAGGAGCTCCCATTGGTCTTTTCCCTCTGTCTTGATAAACAGCAATCTCATTGGACCTCTTAACGCCCCTGTTCTGTTGCTGCCGTTGTGGTTGCCCAACCTGACCCCTTTGTTGTTGCTGTTGAGGGGCATCATGTAGGATTCTCTTTGATGTATCTCTATATCTCTGAGACTTCGCCTCTAAGGCTTCCAACTGACAAGTCTTGGCCACTACCTTTTCATACAGGGCCTCGTCAAATCCCCCGGTTGTAATCCCCCGTAAGAGGTCTAGCTTCAAACCCTGAATAAATTGGTGTACATTGTTCTCGTCGGTGGCCACTAGACGAGGTGCATAACGAGATAGTGACTCGAACTTCTGAACATATTCGGCCACTGATCCAAATTGACGCAGTCGAGAGAACTCAATCATCTTTTCTTTCCTCACACTGCGGTCGAAATACTTCTCATAGAATAGCTTCTTGAACCCTTCCCAGCTCAATGCCACTGTAGTTGATTGTATGGCGTCTCACCAAAATCCAGCACTTTTGATGAGATGAAATGAGGCACATATCACCTTTTTATTTTCCTCCACTTCTGCATAGTTGAACATACATTCGATCTACCGGATCCATTCTTCGGCGTTAGTAGGATCTGTTGATAATCCATCGAACATAGGCGGTTGAAGTCGCCAGAATCTTTCTCCACTAGTGTCACGTGGAGCATTTGCACGGTTGTTGTTCCCATTATCAGCCATCATGCGCTCCATCATTCGAGACTGAACGCCGACCAACTTGGTTAAACGGTCAAAGGCGTCGCCCCTATCATTTGGCTCACCTTGGTGTCCTCTCACCATTTCTATGTAAATCCTATAAACAGAATAACTAAATTTAGTAAACAAAACTTTTACGGGAACTTAAACACTTACAGTTGGTGGAGCGATCTCACGTGGTGGGTTGCGCAGTCAGACAGTTTACAGAATCGCTTTTAAAACCCGGTTTTGCTCTGATACCATAATTGTGACGACCCCCGACCCGATCGGGGTCGAGGAGCCTCACTCGGGACATTTTAAAAACGTGACATTTTTTTTTGAACTTTTAAAACTTTACGCAGAGAATAAACCTTCTCTGGAAATAACGGCAGAAAACATGAAGTCGTATATAAAAAAAAAATGAGAAACTTAAACTGGAAGACATACTGTGGAAGGCTACAGTGGATGACAGAAGCCGTGGACATTCAGAAACTGTGGACAACAGAAGTGCAGTGTGTAACACCCGACATTTCGGCCAGGTGATTTTCTGACCATTTTCATTGTCACCCTCTTATTTAACCTTTATGATTTAAATTTAATGTTAAGATAAAATTATTACAAGTTGAGTAAAACTAGGTTGGGTGGCAGTTCTGTAATTAAAATTTATGGGTTAGGTATAAATAGGAAATGGAAACCTAAAACCTCATTTATTACCACTGTAGCCGACATTCCCTCTCGGCGATTCCTTCTCTCCCAAGCTTTTACTCTCGGCTATCAGAACCTCCCCTTGCCGACGGCTGGTTTCAGCCTGCTTTTCTCTGCAATCTGCACCCGAGGTATGAAATGGACAATGTAGTCATTTATTAGTGATTAAAGCTCTGCTTTCAACTCGGCATTTGAGTTCGGATTTCTAGCAGTGGCCGAGTAGTTTTAGACTCTTTTAAGTCTGAGGGTAGAAATGCCATCCCAAATCGATTCTGAACATTTTAAAGTAACCAACTCGGATTTAATCAATGGTAAAACCTGTCCACCTAGTTTCGGATTTCAGACTGCAGTGTGTCAAACAGTGGAATCGGAATGACTTTAGCTGTTAGATTCTAGGATGACTTTCGAGTAGAACTTTTAGGACTTTATTTTAACTACTGTAATGTGGAATGTTTTAGGTGAAGAAGTTGAAGAGAAAGTGATTCAAGTTGCTAAGGAATCCAGGTAAGTGAATGTACTAAGTTTCCGGCCAATAGGGCCCTACATCAAAGGATTATGTTAGATTTAGTGAACGTTGTCAGCTATAAGTTCGATGAAATGTCGATGGATATGATTCTGGTATTCTGATATACTCCCCTGTCTTAGTTCGATGATTAAGAGCATTTATGTTATGCATCATGTTTTACTTCTCAAGCATATGAAAATGTTTTGAAATATGTTTTCCCATGAATAAGATAAGAAGATAAAACTTATGCAACGTGGTTAAGTGAGGGTTGGGGGTGGTTCGGCGCATGTCACAGTCCGCAGTAGGACATATGAATACGACCCGCAGTAGGGACCATGATCAAACTCACTGTCGAACCCCCTTTACCAGCACAAATCCTCTCTTAATCCACATAATGTAATGAAGAATACGAATGATGAATATGAGCATGTCCATGAATGATGATTATGATCAATGAATACGAGATACGATTATGAATGATGATTAAGACTAAGTACACGAAAAGAAAAGACTCATGAGCATGTTTTTCTTCAAGTTATGCATTCATGAACTCATAATAGTTTGCATTCCTTACTAAGCCTTAGGCTTACAGTTACACCTTATGATGTAGGTGAAGAAATATCAGGTGAGGATTTCAAGATTGATGAAAGTGTCTGAGTTCGGTTGCTGGAAGTGATCAGGGTGGAAAATCTGTGGCTGGATGGCGAACATGACTCTCTGGTTTAAGCTTTTAAGATTTTAATAATGTTTATGAACAAGGAAGTCTAAGTATGATGAGTTACTTTCGAATATTGAGTTTTAAGTCTGTCTAATATGAGTACTGAGTCTGAAAATATTTATGAAGATATAGAATGAGTTATTTTACCTAAGTCTTCCGCTGTGTGAGTTTGAATGAATTTATGGTTTATTCCGATGAGTTTTGGCCATTAAGATTTAAGTACGAGGTCTACGTTTATCTAGATAGAAGTCTGAGAAAACCAGGATGTCTTCCGCTGAGGAATATTGGAGGGAATGAGTTTGTCTTCCGGCTGACGTCATCGGAAGAGGAAAAGTATTTGTCTTCGGCTGACGTCATCGGTAGAAGAAATGTGATGGAAGTCGGGAGAGTTGTCTTCCGGCTGACCGTCATCGGAAGAGGAAAAGTATTTGTCTTCCGGCTGACGTCATCGGTAGAAGAATTGTGATGGAAGTCGGGTAGGTTTGTCTTCCGACTGACGTCACCGGTAGAGGAAGTGAGTTCTTTGTCGTTTACTGACCGGTAGAGGAAGTGAGTTTTAATTGATCACACGGGTTGCACGTGACTGTCGGCAGATGCAAATATGTGTGCCTGCCGATAGATGTTTAATGAATCATGTGGGATGCACGTGCTGACCGGCAGATCAACTAGAAACTCGTCGTTTAGTGATCGGCAGGAGTGAGAGTTATAATGGATATATTCAGTGAATTGAATGAGATGTTTTAAGTTATGTTAAGTCAAAAAAAAATATAGATGAATAAATATGTGGACTATTATGATCAAGTTACGTCACGAGTTTAGTAACAAACCGAGTTTAAGGATTCGGGGCGTTACACAGTGGCTGTGGACGAAAGAAGTGCAATGGCTGTGGACGACAGAAGTGCAGTGGCTGTGGACAACAGAAGTGCAGTGGCTGTGGACAACAGAAGTGCAGTGGCTGTGGACGACTGTTTTAAAGGCATAATGGACAACTGTTTCACAGAAGGCGTGGATGACTGTTTTAAAGGCAGAATGGACAACTGTTTCATAGAAGGCGTGGACGACTGTTTTAAAGGCAAAATGGACAACTGTTTTACAGAAGGCGTGGACGACTGTTTTAAAGGTAAAATGGACAACTGTTTTCAAAGGGCAGAATGGACGACTGTTTTAACAGGAGGACATAAAAACAGAAGGCATGAAAACAGAAGACATAAAAGCTTCAAATCTCCAAAACCCGATTCAAAAACGAAGTTTTAAAACATACTTGACAACATGACAGAGATTCAATAAAAACAAACTGCATGGATAGCTCTAAATCTCGAGACCATCCATGCACAACCTAAAATGAAAAGATTCCAAACAGTTCCAGAATGTTTTAAAATATTTATACAACTGTCAATTACAGAGGTTTAAAAACTTGAACACCAAAACCTATACATTACAAAAATCCCAACAGAATTCCCAACAGAGTTTTAAAATGAAAACACCAAAATTCCAACAGAGTTTCCAGACATGAACTTCACTTTAAAACTTAAACCTCGGGACAGAAATATGTCTGACTGCAGCAACCAAACCCCATGAGCTCAATCCGCCAACTTCCCCAACTCATTAGCTTGAGGCACAAAGTCCTCATCTGGAGGATCCATACCTACAACAAGGAGTTCAACTATGAGCCTAAAGCTCAGTAAGAACATGAAATGCATTGATGCATATGCTGTGCATGAACATTTTCAAATACATGAACATTACATTACATTACGTTTCACTGGACAGGAAGGTATAAGTGGGAGGAAGAGTTGGCGCAACAGGAGTACATGCCACATCAGGATATAACAGGAGTACATGACAGGATGTCAGTCCTCGTCCACACTTAACCATACATTACTTCACATTTTAATTTTTCATAACTTCAAATCTGGTATTGAAAAATATTTACACAGTTTTCCAGAAAACGTGTATGCATGAACAAATACGATGCTTAAACTTAACATATACAGGCGACAAGATAAAAGCAAACATGAAACAGAACAAGTTTTACTCAACACATAACCTACGACCTAACTACCCGAACCAAAACCTAGTATCTCTGTGTTGTAGGGCCTTAAGGGCCAAACCTATGCGTATGAACTTACCTGTTGTTCGAAGTGCTGCAAGCTTGAACGCACGATCACAGTGGTTCACAAACCTAAAGCATGCAAAAACGGACATTAACCCTAAACTTCACAAAACTAGCAAATAATATAGTTAAACTTGTTAACTATCGACAAGGGTTACCTCCTACTAGAGAAAATAGAATAAATAGGAAAAGAAAAAAAAGAGTTTAGGATCGTTGCTGGTCGCCTGGAAGAGAGAAAACAGAGAAAAGAGAAGAAAATGCAAAGTGTTTTTTGTAGAGGGGAAGAGAAAGGAAGAAGAAGGTATGGCTTCTTCCACAAGCTTGCCAAATGTTAATCATCAATTGGCTTCCTCCCACCAACTTTAATTGGCTTCCCATATTGCCCCTCCATTTGTTTCTAACCAACTTGTTAATTGGTTTGTCAATTCGTTCTTCCTCTGTAATTCACTTTTTCACTAAAAACATACATTGTATTAATATCAAATTAATGCCACACAATGATTCGGGGAATAATTACATAGGCAAAATGCCGGGTGTTACATATAAACTAGATTAAAACAACTAATAAATAAAAAAACACAATATATATATGTGCGTGCGTGCATGTGATGAATTTAACAAATAAATTTATTGTAAGATCTAAACTGATGACAACTAAAAATATAGGCTGGGTTGGTTAGAAAGTAGTTAAAGGTAAAATGAGTAATGCTACGTTTATTTATTCTCTTTTTCTATTATGTTAAAATACTTGTTGACGTGACAAACAATGATTACATTAACTGTATCAATAATTATTTGACACGTCAATAAATATTTAAAAAAAATACAATAATAGAGAAACATAACATTATTCGACGTATAATAAATAAATTACTCTTTTTAAATACAAGAAAATAAACTCTAAAGTAAATTTTACTCTTGTACTTTTAACATCAGGATTATTTTTCAAAATTTGTAAATATAGTAACTTTGGTTTTGGAAATGTTGTTTATGCACTTTGATAAATGTTCCCCGATGGCCCTATATGTTTTGATTCTACTGCCTCACTCCGCGCTCTCTCTCTCTCTACGCCCGCAGCTCCGCCGCACTACACGCTCGCCATCCCTATTTTATTATCTCCGGCCTCTCTATATCTCTCGAGATTTCTGCGAATTCCTCCATGATTGATTTACGCACCTTCGATTTCGCATTTTGCAGCTATTTGTTTTTTGAGACTTCGTAATCTTACTCTTGACCTTCTTTTTTAGCGGCCTTTTTCTATTTCTGTTATTCCTATTATCAATTTTCAGATTGTGCTCTCTGACTCGTTGATTTTGAAACTGCCTCTAGAATTATTTGGTTTTGTCTAAATTCTGAGGAGTTCAGGATTGTAAAAGTTTATTTCGCAGAAAGAGAGTGCTGCATTTTTTGTTCTCTGTTCTACGGCTGAGTTGATTGGTAAGTTTATCGTTTTGTGAGTTTTAAGCTGTTGGATCTTTTGAATTGGCGAGAAAGGAAAGATTTTATATTTTTGTTTAAATTCTGAGAGAATGAAAAGTGTCACTATTACTAATTTTGTAAGAGCAGAATGCTTTTCCTTAGCCTATGGAATACGGGATTTCTGTCAATGAAGGATCCTGTTATTTTGTTTTCCTTTCTTATTGTTGTTCGTTTTTGGGTGGCATTAGCATTTATGGCTGAATCTTGAACTTTGTTTAGAGATGGTGGAAGCTAGGATGCCCCCCAAAGTTGGTTTCATGGGAAGGAAAGAGGCTCCATTAGCTTGGAAATGGGTTTAGGATTGAAACTGATGGAGATGTTCTTGTCTATGGGTAATCTGTTTAAGCTTTAATATTTGATTTTTTTTTCGTGTTTGTGGAATTGTACCGTGTAATATGTATTTACGGAGTAAATATTTTATATTGATTGGCATTGATAAATTGGCTGCAATGTTTCAAGGGAGAGGGTGAGAGTCAAAATATGGGAAAGGTATAAGTGGCTTGGGTTTAATCCCCATATGAAGTAATCTTACATATATGTGCGTGCCCTACTAATCTTCATCTTGAATCTTGTAAGGCCCCTTTCTATTTTGGCTGACACATATGAATTTATAAGTTTTCATAGTGCACCATTTAACAAGTTGGATCTACTTCCTGAATCTTATAAATGAATACTTCATAGGGTTCAATGACAAGCGGAACTTTTAAATTCACAAATTAGCAAATGTAATGTTTATCGTAGAGTATAGACAACTAGTGTTTTCTGACTGAAACAAATAGTCAAACTTATTTTCGTTGCAAGTGCCAAGAGGAATTACAATAATAAATCTGGTTAGGGAAGGGGAAAACATATCAGATTTTTGTATTCATTTGTAATCTGTACCCATTACACAAACAAGGAAGCAAGCTTATTTTTTGAAGTTTATGTCATTCTGGAGGCAATGTATGAATGATGTGTGATAGACTATCTATACACCTTTCCTATGTTCATTACTTTGAGCTAGTAATTTTATACTGAGTTGATTTCGCGTTTCTGTATTTTTTTTCTTGAAAAATGCTCTCATTTCTTTTTTTATCATCTCAAATTACTTCAAAGCCAATAGACATAATTCTTCTCTGAGAGTTACTTCTTTTTTTTTTTCTTTTGTTTCAGCATGCAACATATAGTTAGTTTGAGCTGACTCTTTGGAGCTGGGTGGAGTAACTAAATTTTCAGAACCATATGAAGATCTTGTTCTTCAATGAGTAGATGGCTGACCATTCCTTGACTGTAATACCTGATGCATCTCTTGCTTTCGCGGATCAGGCGCTAGTCATTGGCCAAGAGTTTCCAGATGTAGAGACTTGCAGAAGAACTTTGAAAGATATTGCTATAGCTCTGCATTTTGACCTACGGATTGTTAAATCAGATCGTAGCCGATTCATTGCCAAGTGCTCCAAAGAAGGTTGTCCATGGCGTGTACATGTAGCAAAATGTCCTGGAGTTCCAACATTTACAATTCGAACACTTCATGGTGAGCATACTTGTGAAGGAGTTCAAAATCTTCATCACCAGCAAGCATCTGTAGGATGGGTTGCTAGATCTGTGGCAGCACGCGTTCGGGATAACCCACAATATAAACCTAAAGAAATTTTGCAAGATATCCGTGACCAGCATGGAGTTGCTGTATCTTACATGCAAGCTTGGCGAGGGAAAGAGCGAAGTATGGCTGCACTTCATGGAACTTTTGAAGAAGGTTATTGCCTTCTTCCCTCTTATTGTGAGCAAGTAAGGAAAACTAATCCAGGAAGCATTGCCTCTGTTTTTACTACTGGACAAGAAAATTGTTTCCAACGATTGTTTATTTCTTATCGATCTTCGATATATGGGTTCATAAATGCTTGTAGGCCTCTTCTAGAACTTGACAGAGCTCATCTTAAAGGGAAATACTTGGGGACGATACTTTGTGCTGCAGCTGTGGATGCAGACAATTCATTGTTTCCACTTGCTATTGCAATTGTTGACGTAGAGAGTGATGAAAATTGGATGTGGTTCATGTCAGAATTGCGAAAGCTTCTTGGAGTAAACACTGATAATATGCCCAGACTTACCATACTCTCTGAAAGAGCAAGAAGCATAGTAGATGCAGTGGAAACTCATTTTCCTAGTGCTTTTCACTGTTTTTGTCTGCGTTATGTCAGTGAAAACTTCCGCGATACCTTTAAAAACACGAAGTTAGTTAGCATCTTTTGGAATGCTGTTTATGCGCTTACAACAGTTGAGTTTGAAAGCAAGATTGCTGAAATGGTGGAGATTTCTCAAGAGGTTATGCAATGGTTTCAAGATTTTCCTCCCCAATTATGGGCCGTTGCTTACTTTGAGGGCGTGCGGTTTGGCCATTTTACATTAGGGATCACAGAATTCTTATATAATTGGGCCCTAGAGTGTCATGAGCTCCCTGTTGTACAAATGATGGAGTACGTTCGCAATCAGATGACATCTTGGTTGGAAGATCGCCGTGATTTGGGCATGAGGTGGAGCTCCATTCTTGTACCATCTGCAGAAAAGAGAATTTTAGAGGCAGTTGCGGATTCTCGTTGTTATCAAGTACTTCGTGCAAATGAAGTTGAGTTTGAAATTGTATCAAGTGAGCGAACAAATATTGTAGATATTCGCTGTCGTGTCTGCTCATGTCGCCGGTGGCAGCTATATGGCTTGCCTTGTGCTCATGCAGCTGCAGCATTAATATCTTGCAGCCAGAATCCTCATGTATTTGCCGAGCCGTGTTTCACAGTGGTAAGTTACAGAGAGACTTACTCACAACCAATATATCCCATTCCGGATAAGAGGTTATGGAAAGAACCAGGTGAGGGAGATGAGGGTGGAAGGGGGAATATTGACATAAATATACGCCCACCAAAAACTCGTCGACCTCCCGGCAGACCCAAAAAGAAGGTTCTTCGCATGGAGAATTTGAAGCGCCCAAAGAGAGTTGTACAATGTGGGCGATGTCATATGTTGGGACATTCTCAAAAAAAGTGCACGATGCCAGTTTGACGCTAAGTATCTTGTTAATTATCTTTGTTTCCTGAGTTCCTTTATTTTTAACTGAAGAGAAATAGTTGTAATGATTGTATTTTGAATGCACGTTTAACTGTTTAGTCGCGGAGGAATAAGGATTCAGTTTCTTCTTAGTTTAGTCATCTTTTTGCCTCGGGCATGCTGTGGCTTAGTGTTTGTATTTTCTATATTTAATCTGTCAAATGTGAAGTCTCTTCTGATTTACTTTTCGGCCTGAAATTTGATTTGATGTGTTTGATATTGTGATGATTGGTAACATTGAACTTGAGCACAGATGTCGTCATTTGAATCAGAATTGTAATCAAGGGTGGTGCTAATGGAAGAAGGATAGCAGAGAGGATGGGTTTTGATCTTCTTAACTTAACCTCACTAGGTTTGTGCTGGATTTATTAGATTCTTGATCATTTTTTAATGTGTTTTCCAGATGAATTTCAGGTGATTCTGCAAATTGCTGATCCAAGAGGACAAGATTTTCGTTGTGCTCAACAAGAGTTTCTTTCGTGGAGTTTAGCTGGATATCTCTGGAGAGTGTTTGTAGCAAGATGGCTGTAAGATTTCTCAACTCTCAATTTAAGACACTGCTTTATTGCAGTTAGCTATTCCCTTTCGGATCCTCATTTCTCGAAAATTTTCGATGGAAAAAAAAAAAAAATTTACTGCCTTACTCTGTAACTTTATCTGTGCTACCTTATACAAAAATGCTAGCGATATTTAGAAGAATAATGTCATGTTTATACATTTTTTATCGTTTTCTCTTACTTCTTGACGTGTCAAATATCGTGCATTTGATGACTTATTATATATATAAATATATTTCTAATTTATTACATTAATTATATCAATCTATATTGCCATATTGGAAAGTAAAAATGAGAAAATATGAATAGAGAGTATATGTAAGAAACTATAGGTAGCTTAGCTTTTTCAACTTCCGGTGACTGTCCCAGTATTTCCTTCTTGATCCAGATTCTTCTTTTTTCTGACTTTGAGCCTCTCTCCGACCTCAGTTTTTTTTTTACTTTTGATCCTCACCTCAGGTTTAGCTGTTTACAGAGTTGTTAAACATAAAAGATAACTCGATAAAAGGTTTCCACAAGGTAAAATATTCGTGTAAAAAAATTTTGAACACTAATATCAAAATCATATACGTATAATTTTTTTATAATTAATATAATAAGATATTATACTAAATATTTAATTATAAAAAGATGTATTTTAATAAAATCCAATGGAAGGAAGGAATATATATATATATATATATATATATATATATATATATATATATATATATTTGTATTTAAGAATTTTAGAGAAGTTTCATTGAACCCATTATAATTTTCTTTTCTTTCTTCTTTTTCAGCCACGAGAACACCTATTCCTTTCTTTTGAAATTCGATCAATTCAATAAAGTTTTGGGTAAATATCAAAATTTTATGATACATTTCCACAAATGTTAATCCTTACCAAGTCCAAGTCGAGTCAAGTTTATGTGATTTCACTCTTAGATTTATTAATTTGAAGGACTTTTTCGGGTGAGACTTGAATATTCAATACAAAATCTCGATGTTGCACTTTTGGTTTTACAAGGTCTTGATTAAATAGTTGGGTAAAGTTCAAACTAAACTTCAAATTTTGAAAATTAGTTGATTTTAAACTCTTTTTTTTTTTTAAAAAAACAAAATAACATTGAACTTTTGAGTTAGTTCAACTTAAATTCTAAACATTTTTTTGAATAAAATGAATATTGAATTTTACAACTTAAACAAATTAGACTGTCTTTAAAATTAAACCATGATCAGTTTTGCTCTTATCAGAACCAAACTGAATCTATGTAAAAGTGTATACATAAACTTTAATTTTAAAATTAAAAAAGAAACAAATAGAGTATAAACCAACTAAAACAGACTCAATTCCATCATTTGCTTAATTTAAGTAAATAAATTGATGTAATTAAGACACTAGTCTAATTATATTATGAAGATAATAACAAAGAAACTAATTTAATTTGTAAAAATGAATGACAAATTAGTAAATTAATACAAATTAATATTATTATTTATTATGTTTAGCTTCGTCTAACAAAATCTTTGATTATACGTAGAATATTGTTTCATTGAGATTTTTTATATTTCGTTTTCCTCAAGTTTGGAAGAAATTGATACGCTCTTGATTGCGATTAGTCAAGGAAAGAGATTATTGTCTGAGAATTGACTTCCGAGATTTTTAGGTAACTGAGATTTATTTGTTCATGATAAAAAATTTGAAAATACGAGTGTTTATTTTTTATTTTTTGAAGTATTATTTGTTTCTAATCTCAAAAGTGAAGACGTGAAATGTAATTTATTTTATTTTTTTCTTTTCATCAATAATTATGACCACGTCATCTACTTCTCAATTAAGATTATCCACTGACAGAGAACAAAGAAAAGAGAAAAGGTACGAAGGAAATTGATAGAAATGTATTGTCTTTTTCTTAATTAAAATGAGGTTTGTACAGAGGCTTTTATAAGCATGAGGCTAAGAAATCCTAACAAACAATGCAACAGAATTTATAACAACTTTTGTAAATTCTGATTTAGTGATATGGCTCAACATTCCCCCGTAAACGCACGGGTCAAGAAAGAACTGTGAATTTGGTGCGAAGCTCTTGAAAACAAGCAACAACCAGCGACTTCGTCAAACAGTCAGCAATCTGATCTGTAGAGGATGCGTAGGCAAGACTCAAAGATCCATTGGCTATCTTTTCACGAACAAAATGATGATCAATTTCTACATGCTTCGATCGAACATGAAGAACATGATTCGATGCAAGGCTGAGAGTACTAATGTTGTCACAGTATATCAGCGGAGGCGAGTCCGCAGGAAGGCGCAGCTCGGTGAGCAAGGATTGGATCCACAATAACTCAGCAGCTCCATTCGCAAGTGCATTATATTCAGACTCAGTACTTGATCGGGAGACAACGTGTTGTTTTGATGACGACCAAGAAATTAAATTGTGACCAATAAAGACACAGTATGCGCTTGAGCTACGACGATCATTAGGGCACGAAACCCAATCAACGTTAGTGTAGCAATAGAGTGTGTGGTCTGAGTTGTGTTGAAGGAAGAGATCCAAGTGAGCAGTACCTAATAAGCATCGAAGAACGAGCTTGATAGCTTTCATATGGAGATCAGTAGGTGCGTGCATAAATTGATATAATTTATTGACAACAAAGGACATACCCGGCCTTGTGATAATGCAATACTGAAGTGCTCCAAGTATACTGCGATACTCGGTTACATTAGATAAAGGTGTACCATCATGAATAGATAGTGGCGTCAGAGCAAGAGAAGTAGGCTGAGGCTTAGAGTCAAGCAGTCCTCTTTTTGTTACGAGATCGCAAATGTATTTTGTTTGACTCAGATGTAAACCAGTGGAGTGACCGTGAACTTCAACACCAAAGAAGAAACGTAACAGGCCAAGATCTTTAATGGCAAAGAGCTGAGACAGATGTGTAAGCAAGTCATGATTCAGTGTGGAGGATGAGCCGGTCACTATAATGTCGTCCATATACACTAATACCACGAGAATGTGCGAGGAGGAATGATATATAAACATCGATGTGTCAGCCTTGGAACCCGTAAAACCCCAATTGAAAAGTGTCACACTAAGTTTTAAAAAACCAAGTGCGGGGAGATAGCTTAAGACCGTAGAGAGAACGATGCAGTTTGCATACATGGTCAGGCTGAGTAGAATCAATGAAGCCTTGAGGTTGTCGCATATAGACATCTTCCTAAAGATCGCTGTGAATGAAAGCATTTTAAACATCTAATTGCTTGATGAGCCACTGTCGAGACATTGCTAGGCTGAGGATAAGTTTGTTTGTTGTTGGTTTGATGACAGGACTAAATGTCTCGTGAAAATCAAGATCCGGGGCTTGTTAGAACCCTTTGGCAACAAGACGTGCCTTGAAGCAATCAATCGATCCATTTGGACGAAGTTTGATCCTATAAACACATTTTAAACCAATAATTTGACAATCACTGGGTTGCGGAACAAGCGACCAAGTACCCTGAGACTGAAGGGCATTGATCTCTGTTTGCATAGCTACACGCCACTCATCGTGTTTACCAGTTTTGCTGTAGGAGGAGGTTCACAGAGAGTATTTTCTGTAATAACGGTTTGAAGATGTCGGACTTAGACCTTGTGACCATAGGATTGACCATAGGATGAGCACTCACAGTTGTAGGTTTTGGAAAGCTCACAGGTTGGTCATACAAAGGGGAAGGAACAAAGAAAAGTGGTTGGTCATACAAAGGGGAAGGAACAAAGGAAAGTGAGTCAGGGGAGACTGAGGATGTGTGTGGAGATATGACAGGTTGAGTAGTAGAAGACGAGTGAGGTTGAGTAGTGCGTGTAAAAGGAAGAGACGTAATGACAGGAACCAAATCATTTGTGACAGTGGACAGAGAGATGTGGTGAAATGGGAAAAATTGTTCATTGAAGACGATATGACGCGAAACATAGAGGCAACCAGTAGTGGAATGAAGGCAAAGATATCTTTTATGGTGGCTGCTATACCCGAGAAAGACACAGGGACGTGATCAAAATTCTAATTTGTGGGTGTTATGAGGACGAAGAAATGAGAAACATTGACACCCAAAGATACGGAGACATGTATAAGAAGGATTTTTGTTGTATAGTTTCTGAAATGGGTACTGATTTAACAAGACTTTTGATGGAAGGCGGTTAATTAGATATACTGCAGTACCGAATGCAAAAGGCCAGTATTGTAAGAACATAGAAGCATGAGCTAGTAGCTCAAGTGGTACTCCTCATTCGTAGCTCAGGTACTAGTCCCTGAGGTCTTAGGTTCGAGTGGGGGAAGGCAAAAACCCTCTGCAGGGAGAGGGAAGATCGTGAGTACATGTGGACGACCCTGCGAGGACACACGTGGCAGCAGACCATCGGTGGGAACTGTACGGCTTGGGCCTGCGAGAACGGGGTCCAGGTCGTTACAAACTGGAGTGCAGACTCGATAGAGTATTGTAGCTATTATTATTATTCTTGTCATTATTATTTGGGTATTATTGTAATTACTCACGGGAGTATTTATACTCCTTTTTCATCAATAGTAATCTTCATCTTTATGATCCTTACCTTCATGGTATCAGAGTATACCTAGGGCACAATTTCTTTTTCTTCTTCAATCGCCGCCCGTCGTCATCCCAGCCGTCGCCGAACACACCATCTTCTTCTTGCGTTTTCGGTCGCCGACCACTCGCGCGACAATGAACGCATATCTTCTTCTTGCGTTCTCGGCCGCCGATCACTCTCGCGACAACGAACACACGTTTTTCCTCTTGCATTTCTGGCCTCCGACCACTCGCGGTTTTGGTTATCTCACCCTTCTACTCACGTTGTTCTCTCGATCCCGGCCATCTGTATGTCTACCTTGACTGTTGCTGCTGTATCATCGCAGCCGCACCCACTCTCCACCTGCCCTCGTGGCCATCAATGTTCATTCGCAACTTCCTCTGAAACTGAACTCCAAGAATTATGTTGCGTGGAGAATCCAGTTTCATTCACTTTTCCATGGCTATAATCTATTTGGCTATCTCGATGACTAGGTTCTTTGCCCACCTCTGACGATCACAATGCTCGACTCCACAACGACCATGCCAAACCCTGCCTACCTTCATTGGTTTCGTCAGGATCAATTGATTCTCAATGAAAAAAGTTTGCTCGCTTCATGCATCTCTTATCCCATCTGTATCTGCTTCGAAAACGGCTTCAAAGGCTTGGGCTGCTCTTTTCAAGGCTTATGCGTCACCGTCTTGAGGTCGCATACAGCAATACCACCACCAATTAAATCATCCAAAACTCGACAATCGATCCATCACCGAGTATATGCAAGAGATTAAGGCCAATATTGATGTGCTCGCCATGATGAATGTCTCAGTTGATTTTGATGAGTTATCTATTCAAATCCTTGATGGGCTTGACAATTGTTATCAGGGTTTTGTTAATGCAATTCAAGCTCGTGAAAATCCGATCGGGTTCGATGAATTACTCGAGAAGTTGCTCAACCTTGAGGCTTCATTGCACTCTGTGCATCCGCCTGCAGCTGATGTGCATGCCCCTGCCACTGCAATGGTGGCATCGATCCGATTCAACAACCTAGCCAGATCTCGTGGTGGCAACCGCTCCAAACAAGTGCCCCCGCTTGCGGGTTCACCATCACCTAGTTCTCTGTGGGTGCCAAGTCCCTGCCTAGGACAACAATGGACGTCGCCGTTTGCACCGACCACCGGTCGCGGTGGCTATCTTGGTAAATGTCAGATTTATCGTCAACAGGGTCATTCGGCCACACAATGTTTGCTCTATATCGCACCGACAACGTTAAGTCGGTTCACTCCGCGTGCTCACACTACCTCATTTACGTCCCCCTATGCTCCGTCTGATGAATGGATTCTGGACTCTGGTGCCTTTCACCGTATTACCACCGACCTTGTTAACCTGTCGTTTCACTCCCCATATACAGCTGCTGACAACCTGGTCATTGGCGATGGCTCCAGCCTAGCAATTACTCACACTGGTTCCCTCTCTTTACCCACCTCCTCGTCCTCTCTATCTCTAACTAATGTTCTTTTTGTGCCGTCTATTACCCGTAACCTAATTTCTGCTTCTGCTTTATGTGCGACTAATAGTGTCACTGTTCTTTTCTTTGACTTTATGTTTCAGGTGCAGGATCGTCGTACGGGGACCATCCTAATTCTAGGGACGTGTAAAGATGACATTGACGCAGTGTGCTCCATCTAGGTCTAGTTTTTCTATTTTAGCATCATCTGTTATGTCAAATGTCTTGGTCTCCACTTGGCATTGTCGCCTTGGGCACCCGGCCATTCTTATTTTTCGTCGAATGTTATCGAGTCTTGGGTTGTCTTTTTTTTTTTTTTACGAACTCTAGCAACTTTTTTCATTCAATTCTTGTCACATTCATGAGAGCCATAAATTGTTTTTTCATCAGTCTACTATCACTTCTATTGCTCCTTTAGATGTAGTTTTCTTTGATCTTTGGACTTGTCCAATTACCTCATTTGATGGCATGAAATATTATGTTATTTTTGTCGATCACTTCACTAAATATGTATGATTCTATTCGTTAGCCCGTAAATCCAATGTTCACAAAACCTTCCAAAAGTTCAAAAGTCTTGTTGAAAACTACTTTTCTCGCAAAGATTAAGACTCTTTTTACAAAAAATGGTGGCGAATTTATTGCCTTACGTGTAATATCCGGCTTGTACGGAATTGTATATTATAATATATATTGGTATTTTTGTAAATATGTCAAATCAAATCCGTTTTACGAAAAAAAAGCGTCATTATGATCCTAATAATTAATAGGAATTTTAAAAAATTTACAGGATTTTTTGGAGTAATAACGCTATATTCCGAGTAATTACGTTTCTCGTAATGTAATGGATGTTTTAGTAAAAATAGTAAACGAGGTCCAAATTGCAAACGGACAGTTTTAATAGAGCCCTGGTGATATATTGGATTTATTGGTGAAATAAGAAAATTTGGAGAAACCAAATCGTTAGACAATTAACGTAACGAAAAACGAAACAAATAGAAAACAAAGGAAGAGCAAAACGGTAATTTGCCAAGTCAATTTTAAATTTAAAATAACAAACTTCTTTCTTCTCCACCATTTCTCCCTGCTCTTCACGATCGCCAGAGAGTGCGATTTCTCTCTTCTCCCTCACGCAATCCATTCCGACCTCTGATTCGTGCTCCGTTCGTTTCGTTTTCTTCACGTTTTCTCCTCCAATCGATACTCTAGGTATGAATCTACGATCTTAGAGTATTTATTTTAATTTTTAAGGAGTTTAAACAATTAGGGTTTCGTTTAGGTTTTGTTAAAAATCGAGATTTATTGTTGTAGATTACGAATGTATAGGGCGTAATGAACGTTATTGGACGAAGTTAAATCGATTTTTGAAAAATGTTGAAATTGGAGAATTTTCGGGTTTTAGGAAAACTCATTAATTGTAATATTAAACTATCGAGCGTTAATCGTTGTTTAAATACTTCGATTAGTTAGGTTAAGATTTTAAGAAAATTCCTTAGTTAAGGTTTTGGTTAAATTTGGACGTTTAGAAGTTTAAACTCGTTTTAACGGTAAACGTTGTGAATTGCTGTTGTGAAAAATATTTCGCAAGTATACGAGTCGCAACAAGTAATAAAGTGATAAATAGAGTGTCGAACCCACGAGGACTTGTAATTAATAATCGAAATAACTACTCTTAATTCTAAAATTGAACACCCGTTTTATAATTTCAAAAGTTGAATTTGAATTAAACAACTAAGACAATTAAAGTAAACTAATTGTAAAATATCAAAGCAAATAAAATGGGATTAAATCAAATTGATAAAAGCCTAGGTACTACGATTTCACCAAGACAATGTTTATTTCAGTCCTTCGCAATTATATTCATAAATATTCTTCCTATGTTGATGATCGATTTCACTAAATTCTATCACAATCTCTCTCGAGCATTGCGTAGTTTATCTGATTAATGGGTTATCACTTCTCAGTCTCAAATCCTACATTAATCAAATACAAATAAATCAAGAAATCACAGTGATCACACAAATACCGTAACTATCTCTAGCCTACGTATATTCATGACATTAATTTCAGTGCTCGGATATTTATCACCTCTCGGTCTCAAAACATCCCAAACATCAGGTAAAGATTGGCCAGAAATTTACAGGCTTTAAGAATAGAAATTAAATGTGCCAACAATATTAGAAGAAATAATCATAAAATATAATTAAACGAAGAAATTGAAAACAAACATCGTCCGGCTACATCGTAGCCCCTAGTAGAAAAGTTAGTTCATGCTAATATGAAAATAAACTAAAATAATAATAATGAAATTAATGGTTTTCATAAATAAAAGTTAAAAAAAATAATAATAAAATTATTCTGAATATTAAAACTTCTCTTTGCCACTGTTCTCCAAATCGCAGAAGACTCTCTTTTGCCAAAATCGCTGAATAATGGATCGTTGCTCGCCCTCTTCGCCGAATCGCGCTCGCCTTCAATCTCCTGCTCGCTGAATCGTCGACTCTGCCGACTGCCGCGCTTGCTAATCTTCGCTCCCAATCGCTGCTCTGTAAATAGCCGCCAGAGAAAGCCCTGAAAATCGCTCCCCAAATTGCTGAACGGCGAAGCTCATAAAATCGTAGCCTCTGCTGCTGTTTCTTGCTCTCAAAGTCGCCGCGCAGAATCGCTCTTAAGGCCGAATCCCGAATGCCTCTCGTTATTTCTTTCCAAAAACTTTCTGCTGCCTTTTGTCTTTTTTTTATTTATTTCTTCATCTCTCCTCAAATCAATGGCTTGATTCGTTCCTGCTTCAGGTAAACGGTGGAGATTAAATTAATTGATCTTTCCAAATTTGAAGATCTTTCCAACTTTGTAGATTGATAGGCGATCTCTTTTATTTGCTGGCTGGCATGTAGATATCGATCCAAATTTGTAAATATTTCCTGTTTTAATTAAATTTTCTGCGCACTAACACAAAATACATCAAATTCGTTCAAACACTTCAGATAAACTTATCAAATCAAGTGTAAAAAGTATAAATAAGTGTGTAAAATACACACTTATCACACCCCCAAACTTGAATGAAAGCTTGTCCTCAAGCGAACAAAATATAACTCAGTTAACACAGAGATCATCTCGATCAAATATAAAATGCTCAATGTAATATAATGGTAAAACAATCTGAATCCAGGCTTTTGGGTAAATCATCTCAGCTTGAAAAATTCATACTAAACCACCAAGTTAAATACTTTGCAAGAGAAATAATTCATATTAGCACATTGAAAATAATTTACATAGAAATCTTCGTGTGTGTGCGCGTTCATTCTTATCTTCCTCTAATTGTCGGTTCAACTAATGTAGCTACAGGTAAGGGATACATTCTCATTTCACTCGGGATCGCTCCAGTCACTCTAATCGTTCATCAGCTTTGTCCACTATCCAACTAATAGCAAATATCCATAAACCAAAATAAAAGTTAATAGGTCTTCACAAGCTTGTAATGAAAGGCGATGTTAAAAAGGTAGGAATTTTAGGGATACAAACGTATAGTCAGAGCACATCCCATCCTTATTTCCCCCACTCACTAGTTTCTTCTCAGTAATCACTCACTCATTGAACTTGTTCAAACTTTTCTTTGATCTCTCACCCCCAAACTTACTTCACTCAATATCACCAACTTTAACTCCTTTGCCATTGTTACAACACAATATCAATACAAACCTAATAATTGCATAAAATAAAATAAGATTGAAAGCTGAATTGTTCAAACTTGCTTTTTTTTTTTTTTCAATTGACACATAACATAAATACAACGAATTAGTGCTGCAAAAAGAAACAAATGACAAAGGAGTTGCTATTGAATTTCACTAGCTTTTCTTTTTTTTTTTTTTTTTCAACTCTCCCCTAATTAGATCAATATCCCTGTGCTCATTTAATAGGGCAGGAAAAAAATATATATAAGGCTGGTCTGAGTTCAGGTGACAACTGAATGGTAAATAATAGGCTCAAAAGGGTAACTGTGGGTGTCATTAAATGACACAACAAGCTAGGCTCAGAAAGCTCAAACGGTTCAAAGATGCCCTAAATCATTCTTTTGTTTCAGAAAAATGTCAATTCACATTCGAGGATAATGAGCAAAACCAAGAAAGATTTGTCTTCACAGTATTCTCATTCTCACACATTTGACTGGAGTTACACTCCCTTACCCTGTTTATTCTCTTTCACTCCCTCACTGTGTCTGGGTTTCACTCTTAGTAGACTACACAAATAAATCACCAACAAATAGAATCAAACAAGAATAAAACGTGTTCAGATTTTTGAAGATAACTATGTAAGCTCAAATCAATGCAAACTAAAACAAATCACTCTTTTACTCAGCATTTCGCAAGGAATTAAAGCATGAATCAATCATTTAAATCATCATCGACACCTCAACCAAGATTTCAGATTGCAATACCAAAATATATTAAAGTGCTAAGATACGCTAAAATCACCCCCAAACTTAAAATAGACATTGTCCTCAATGTAAAAAAAATATAGGGTAAAAGTCGCGTATCTCAGAATGTCTTGAGCTGGTCGTGGAGTTTCGGTCGAAGAAGTAACCGAGAAGAAGAGCTTCTTTTTTTTTTTTTATTAACTAAATAAAATAAAATAACATGATAAAATGATAAAAAGAATTAAAGATAACTGAATCGGACCCTATTTAAAAGAAGAAAAATAAATAAAATAAAAGAAGAAAAATAAATAATAAAAAATAAATAAATAAATAAAAATAAAATAAAATAAGAAACTAAAGAAAACTAAAAATAACAGTAAGAGAAAAAATAAAATAAAATAAAATAAAATAAATAAAATAAAAATAAAAATAAAATAAATAAAGAAATTATTAATGAATAAATAAAATGATAAAAGAAATAAAATGACTTAATCGGAACCTAATAAAAAATAAAAATAAAAGAAGTGAAATAAAGTAAAAAGAAAAAAATAAAATGAAATAAGAAACTAAAACATAAAAACAAATGAAAATACAATGAAAACGAAAACGAAAAAAAAAAAAAAAGGAAAACGAAACTACAACTAAGTAAAACGAAAATGAAAATAACAAAAACAAAAATAAACTGAAATAAAAATAAAGAAAAATGAATAAAGGAAAATAAATAACTAATGGGTTACCTCCCACCGAGTGCGTGTTTTAACGTCATCAGCTTGACGATATGCTGCGTCATGTTGGGTCGAAATATATAATGGAATTTGCATTTGTAACTGTACCGTCCCAATATGGTAACCCTTGTTGCTCATTTACCAACTTATCATTCGCCAGAATCTTTTTGTAGTCAGGTGGTTTCTTAATAGGTGGTATGACCCATAATGTCGATTCCCCCAGATTTTCAACGTATTGCATCTTATTCAGCTCAAGAGAGTCGCTTAGTTGATGTGAGGCTTCCATTGTAACAGTGTTAGGGAGTTCCACCTGAAATATGTCAGCGTTAGATATTGGGTACTTCATTGACTTATATACCTTGAATGTCACCTCTTCGTCCTGTACTTGCAATTTGAGCTCCCCCTTTCTAAGATCAATGACAGCACCACCTGTAGCTAAGAATGGTCGCCCTAATATAATCGGCACATTTTGATCTTCTTCCATATCAAGCACAATAAAATCGACAGGGAATATAAATTTGTCGACCTTTACGATCACATCTTCAATGATTCCCCTCGGATGTTTAATAGAACGATCGGCCATCAATAATGTAACCTCGGTCGGCTTTGCTTCGCCTAAATTGAGTTTCCGGAATATAGACAAAGGCATCAAATTAATGCTCGCCCCAAAATCGCATAGTGCCCTGGTAGACACAGAACTGCCAATCTCGCATGGTACCGTAAAACTCCCTGGATCTTTTAATTTTTGAGGTAGCTTTTTCTGAATAATAGCACTGCATTCTTCTGTAAGAGCTATAAAACCACACTCATCTATTTTGCGCTTGTGGGAAAGAATATCTTTCAAAAATTTAGCATAACGTGGCATTTGTTCCAAAGCTTCGGCAAACGGAATATTAATGTGGAGCTTCTTGAAGACTTCAAGGAATTGAGAGAATTGCTTGTCAAGCTTCACATTTTTCAATCTTTGTGGAAATGGCACTGGAGGTGGTTGATGAGCTGGGTGTGATTTTTGAACTGCATCTGTATTAGACTCCTCATTAACAACTTTTGACACATTTTTCTCTTTTTGCACTGGTTCAACTACTGTGCCCTTTCGAGTGGTAATTGCATTACAATGCTCTATCGGATTTACTTCGGTGTTACTTGGTAGTGAGCCTTGGGGCCTGCTATTAATAATGCTTGCGAATTGACCAAGCTGATTTTCAAGACTGCGAATTTGGGCAGATTGATTTTGCATTGTAGTCCGAGTCTCGGTCATAAATTGCAAAAGGGCCGTTTCTAGATCACTTTTCTTTTCAACTTGCTGAAATGGTCCGGGTTGAGATGCTTGAGTTGGCTGCATAGCGTTCTGAGAATTTTTCCATGAAAAATTTGGGTGTTGTCTCCATCCAGGATTATAAGTATTAGAATTGGGATTGCCCTGACGGTTAAAATTGCCCATATAGTTAGCTTGCTCTGTGGGCGCTTTTGACATGTGATTTCCCTCTTGACATTCTTCACTCAAATGTGGCCCGCGAGACCACTGACAATTAACTTTCGATGAATTCCCAACACTTGCTGCCATATAAGATTCCTGTATTTGCTTAGTTAATGAGGCAACTTGTAGAGTTAGAGCTTTCATAGCCTCGAGTTCTGGAGTACCCGATGTGCGCCTTATAATCGATCGCTCCACTGGACACTGGTCATTGTTAAGTGCTAATTCCTCTAATAATTCATAAGCGGCGTCTTCCGTTTTTCTCATTAAAGCTCCACCTGCTGCTGCATTAACCAGAGTCTTAGTAGAAGCTGATAATCCCATATAAAAAGTCTGAATATGCATCCACATCGGCAAACCATGATTGGGACACTTTCTCAACATCTCCTTAAAACGAGCCCATGCCTCATATAATGTCTCCCCATCGAACTGAGTAAAATTGATTATATCATTGCGAAGTCTAGCTGTCTTCTCGAATGGAAAGAACTTGGAAAGGAATTTCTGGCATAAATCTTCCCAAGTAGTAATAGAATTAGCGGGCAAAGAGTTAAGCCAGTTCTTCGCACGATCTCGTAATGAAAATGGAAATAGCCGTAGTCTCAATGCATCATCCCCCACATTGTGAAATTTGAATGTGTCGCATACCTCTAAGAAATTTGCAATATGATCCTTGGGGTCTTCTGAAGGTAATCCACTGAATTGAGATTGTTGAATCATATGCAGGGTGCCCGACTTAATTTCAAAATTAGCATTGATGGTCGGTCTGTGAATAGCGGAATGCACTCCAGATACAGTTGGTATAACATAATCCAGTAAGGTCCGGGTCTCAACATTCACAAGTGGATGATTGTCAATAACGAGTGGAGGATTGTCAATATTCTCTGCTCTGTTATCCCCCATAATGACACGCGCTGGTTGAATAAGTTCTATTCTCTTTTTACGATTGCGTCGACACGTACGTTCGATCTCAAGATTCAGCGGGAGAAGATTATTGTTTCCCTCTTTACGCATGCACCTGAAAATATCACGAAAAGAAAGAAATGAAAGAAATAGAATTCAAAATAAAACTAAAAATAATTAATTCGATATTAATAATTAAGTCCCCGGCAACGGCGCCAAAAATTTGTTGTGAAAAATATTTCGTAAGTGTACGAGTCGCAACAAGTAATAAAGTGATAAATAGAGTGTCGAACCCACAAGGACTTGTAATTAATAATCGAAATAACTACTCTTAATTCTAAAATTGAACACCCGTTTTATAATTTCGAAAGTTGAATTTGAATTAAACAACTAAGACAATTAAAGTAAACTAATTGTAAAATATCAAAGCAAATAAAATGGGATTAAATCAAATTGATAAAAGCCTAGGTACTACGATTTCACCAAGACAATGTTTATTTCAGTCCTTCGCAATTATATTCATAAATATTCTTCCTATGTTGATGATCGATTTCACTAAATTCTATCACAATATCTCTCGAGCATTGCGTAGTTTATCTGATTAATGAGTTATCACTTCTCAGTCTCAAATCCTACATTAATCAAATACAAATAAATCAAGAAATCACAGTGATCACACAAATACCGTAACTATCTCTAGCCTACGTATATTCATGACATTACTTTCAGTGCTCGGATATTTATCTGTAACGCCCCGAATTATCTGAACTCAGTTCGTTACTCTATACTCAAAACTGGCTAAAAATTTTGGTAATACATTTTTAAAACTTGCAGCGGAAATCTTTTAAACATCGGAGTTGAGCATGACAAAAGAAAACATCATTGAAATATTCGTAAATAATTAACAAAGAGTCGGCCAAGAGAAATAAAGGTTTAAAATACAGAATTCTTGAGAAGTCGCTGTAGACCAAAAGTATCTGCCGACAACTAGTCAACAGGAGAAGCAGAACAGAAAACAGATGCTTCTGCCGATGACGTCACTGAGTCAAACCCATCTGCCGACGACTAGTCAACAGGAGAACCAGAACAGAAAACAGAAGTTCCTACCGATGACATCACCAGGAGAAATTTTAAAACCAAAAGACATCATTCGACTCCTGCCGATGACGTCACCCAGGGGAAATGTAAACCAAAGACATCACTCGGTGATTTCCATCTACCGATCACAAAACGACAGACTATAACTCCCCATCTACCGATAAACATCACCTGCCGATAGAATAGAATAAAACGAAACTATAACTCTACTCCTACCGATAGATATTTCCTACCGATAGGATAGAATCTTTCCCAACCAACAGAACTCTCAATCATTCTTCTCTACACCAGAACAACTTCAATCATTTAAACTCACACACTTCTCTGAAATCCAGGAATACAGGGAAAACTCAAGAACACTCAAATTTTAGTAAAAATCAACATCAAAACCATCTCTGTCATAAAACTTCTAAACGTGAAAACCAGAAAATAGTTCACAGCACTTACTCCCAATTTACTAACAATTAAACTATCAGAAATTTCATAATTTAAAGAAAACATCTCAATCTACTAGACCATTGTTATTGAAATCCTCAATCAATTGAAATGAGACAGCCACCAGTTAAACAGCCCCATCAGTCGCCAATTCGAAGCCTGGATGCATTCCTTCAACATCTCCTAAGTCTCAACATGTTCAGAGAACACACCTGCTAACTCTTCTTCACCTACATCACAAAACTCATCTATTAGCCTAATGCTAAGTAAGTAAAGCAAAAATGTATGAAAAGCTGAAAACACAATATCCTAATATGCAGTTTCTAATTTCTCATCTCTGTTGTCATATCGTTCATACACTGTTCTGATCCCCAGGTTCCCTTGGGAGTGAGATCAAGTCTCCCAATGTAATAAATCCACTACATCAATTAAGGGGTGGATTAGTTCCCTTAACAGCCAATGAATGATTCCTCTGTTCCCTTGGGAGTGGAATCAAGTCTCCCAATGTCATAAATCCACTTCATCGATTAAGGGGTGGATTAGTTCCCTTAACAATCAATACATTCAATCTGTCTTACCTTACCATAACATAGCATAAAATTCATTTTCGTATTCTTTCAAAACATGATGCATAACAAACAGAAATACTTAAACATGCATAAGTCTACTGTTTTGTGATGTAGGCCCGAAGGCACAAACAATACTTTACTTACCTGGCTTTCTGGGAAATCACTCGGTTTCAACTACTTTGGAAGTCCTGTTCACCTATTATCATAAGCAGAATACTGATTAGACCATTACTAACCTTATTCTATATCATTCAGAAACCGAATGAGCTAGTTTGGAAATTCTGGATACCATCCACTCTCAGCTCAACACTAAACTCGAACTTAACTCACTCACAGCATTGCCAAAATATGCACATTGCACTCTCCCTGCTAGTCACTAAAATCTCAAAAGAGCGAGGGGAAAACTTACCTAGTCTGAAGGATATTGGGAAGGAAATCGCCTGGAGAGCTCTACAGAGTTGAGCTGAAAATCGAGAGTGAAATGAGGGAATGGTGGCGGCTAAAACCTCACTAACTTTTCCTTAAATACGTTATCCACAATATTAAACCACAATTACCATCTTGCCCTTGACTAGTTATTTAATAACCTAATCAACATTTCACAGATTTTCAACCATAAAATTATGTTCTACCGTTTGATAACTTATTTTGATTTAACTGAAACCGGGTGCTACATTATCACCTCTCGGTCTCAAAACATCCCAAACATCAGGTAAAGATTGGCCAGAAATTTACAGGCTTTAAGAATAGAAATTAAATGTGCCAACAATATTGGAAGAAATAATCATAAAATATAATTAAACGAAGAAATTCAAAACAAACATCGTCCGGCTACATCGTAGCCCCTAGTAGAAAAGTTAGTTCATGCTAATATGAAAATAAACTAAAATAATAATAATGAAATTAATGGTTTTCATAAATAAAAGTTAAAAAAAAAAAAGAAATAAAATTATTCTGAATATTAAAACTTTTCTTTGCCACTGTTCTCCAAATCGCAGAAGACTCTCTTTTGCCAAAATCGCTGAATAATGGATCGTTGCTCGCCCTCTTCGCCGAATCGTTCTCTGCCGAATCGCGCTCGCCTTCAATCTCCTGCTCGCTGAATCGTCGACTCTGCCGCGCTTGCTAATCTTCGCTCCCAATCGCTGCTCTGTAAATAGCCGCCAGAGAAAGCCCTGAAAATCGCTCCCCAAATTGCTGAACGGCGAAGCTCATAAAATCGTAGCCTCTGCTGTTGTTTCTTGCTCTCAAAGTCGCCGCGCAGAATCGCTCTTAAGGCCGAATCCCGAATGCCTCTGGTTATTTCTTTCCAAAAACGTTCTGCTGCCTTTTGTCTTTTTTTTATTTATTTCTTCATCTCTCCTCAAATCAATGGCCTGATTCGTTCCTTCTTCAGGTAAACGGCGGAGATTAAATTAATTGATCTTTCCAAATTTGAAGATCTTTCCAACTTTGTAGATTGATAGGCGATCTCTTTTATTTGCTGGCTGGCATGTAGATATCGATCCAAATTTGTAAATATTTCCTGTTTTAATTAAATTTTCTGCGCACTAACACAAAATACATCAAATTCGTTCAAACACTTCAGATAAACTTATCAAATCAAGTGTAAAAAGTATAAATAAGTGTGTAAAATACACACTTATCAATTGCTTAGGTGAACAACGCTCGTGGATAGAGCTTGAGCTGCTTTGGACACGAGGTAAGTTCTCGTGATCATCTCTGGCCGATTGGCCTACACCGTACGTCGAAGTCGTCTCGAGGAGTTTTGGAGATGCGTATGTCTATTTACTTTGGTTGGGTAGACAGGTTAAGTAGTTTTATAGGTTATAGGCTATGCATTTATAGTCTTGATGGTATATATGTGATTGTTTACTTTATGTCATATTGAACTTGTAACGCCCCGAGTTCTCTGAACCGGGTTCGTCACACAAAACCCGTACATGACTAAAAACTTCATGCATATTTTTAAATTTGCAGCGGAATTAATTTAAATAACTTAGAGTTGAACAAAACCATAAAATGTTTTTGGATAATCGGATAAAATGTTCGAGATAATCGACCAAAAGAAATAAAGGTTTAAATCACAAAAAAAAAACGCTGTTAAATCTCTAAAGTCAACCACGTCTGCCGGTGGAAAATCAACGAAAGAAGCAGTCACGGTAACTAGAAGACTCCTGCCGATGACGTGGACCTGAAGACTTGGAACTGAGACATTTCTCGGCGGGCTGTACCTACCGATGACGTCAACACAACTTCATCTGCCGATGACGTCAACACAACTTCATCTGCCGATGAAGTCAACATGACTTCATCTGCCGATAAAGTCAACACGTCTGCACATACAACTCCACCTGCCGATGAAGTCAACATGACTTCATCTGCCGATAAAAAAAATCAGGCTACACCTTCCGATGCCTTTACTGAAGACATCTTCCGATAGAAATAAAACTTCATCTTCCGATGAAAACAACACTACGTCTACCAAAGAAAATAAAACTACACCTTCCGGTAGACAAAACTCACGGTTCCATCTGATAGAAAACAGAACAATATTTCAACTTCTCACATTCTATACCAGAACAACACAACTGCGGTAAAGACTTGTCTATTCTGTTGAAACCATTCAGAAAACAATTTAAAACTTCATGTTACTCAACTCCAGTAAAAATCCGGTATTAAAACCATCAGAATACCACTATCAGAAAAGAAAACTCAATATGCATCCAAAACATTGAAGTCTCTACTGTTATAAAAATTCAATCTATTTAATTCGAACATTTGCCACTAAACCTTCATTCATGTAGACATCAGTTAAACTGCCCCATCAGATTGCCAAACCGATGCCTGGATGTGCTCCCCAACCACGTCTACTCGATTATGCTCTCAGGGAAAATCACCTGCGGTATCCTCAACACCTACATCACAAAACTCATCTATTAGCCTAATGCTAAGTAAGTAAAGCAGTAAATAAAGGAAAATACTGAAACACAAATTCCTAAATATGCAATTTCTACTTTCTCAACTCAGTTGCTCATTCAACGTTTCTGTTCTGATCCCCCTGTGAAATTGGGAGTTGGATCAACTCTCCCAAAGTATACTCATCCACTGACTCATTAAGGGGTGGATTAATTCCCTTAACAGTAAATTCTGATTCACATCCTCCGATCTTCCTGTAGGATTGGGAAGTGGATCACTTTCCCCAAAACCTCAATCCACTGGCTCATTAAGGGTTGGATTAATTCCCTTAACAGCAAATCTGCTTCTCGGACTGTTTCAATCTGTTCATTCCTTGCCGATTCAAAATCATGTAATTCATTTCGTACATTTCAAAATATGATGCATGACAACTGGAAATAAACACATAAACATGCATAAATCCTACTGTTTTGTGATGTAGGCCCGAAGGCACAAACAAACTCTACTTACCTGGTCTCCTTGCAATCACTCGGTCTCAACTACCTCGGAAGCCTTGCTCACCTATTATCATAAGCAGCATATTGATTAGGTCACCATTAATCTTATTCTATGTCACTCAGAAACCTAAGAGGTTCAGTTGGAAGCTCTAGTCATCGAACATTCTCGGCTCAATACTAAAATCAAACTCGACTCACTCTCATCATAAACCAGAATACATACATTGTACTCTCTCTGCTATCTAGATACTAAAATCTTCAAGAAACGGAAAGAAAGCTTACCTAGATTGAGAAATGAGGATCGGGGAGGAGAATCGCCTGGAGCTCCGCGGGGTTTGAGCTGAATACCGAGAAAGGAGAAATGAGGGTACAGTGGCGGCTAACCTCAATAAATCTTTCCTTAAATACGTTATCCATTCTTAAAGGTTAATTACTCTTTTGTCCTTGCATAGTTGTTAGTTAACCTAATCATCATAAATGGTTAATTAAATTCGGTTCAATAGAACCGGGTGCTACAGAACTGTTCACCGCATCACGTGTTTTAAAGAAAAGCATGAAAATGAATTTCTGCACGGTATTTTAAAGTTAATGCATAGAACAACAGCCGTAAGACATACAGTTATAGGCGCAAGATATACAGTTTACAGGCCGCAAGGCATATAGTTTACAGGTCACGCGAGGTGGGGCTCAGGCACGGCTGTACGTGTTGTAAGCGTGCACCCCCTCCTCTAGCTGGAAAGAGTAAGTCCGCCCGCTGGATGAGCTCTCTCCGGTTAGGGGGATAGGATCTCGGTGACACCTACAGTGCATATAAAGTAAAGAAAATAACGCATGGTTTACGAACTCACACGCATAGCATGCATTTACATTTATGAGTCTTGCTGAGATTTTTATCTCATAGATGTCTGTATGGTGTAGGTGATTACGAGGAGACAGGTGAGGACGAGATCCCTCCATCTGAGGAGTGCGCAGTTGACGGAGGATGGCCTGCGTGGTGTGTTGCACAGTCGACGCTTACCTGACCCGTGGGGACGTATGTATAGATTTTGGGGTTTTTGGGATGATTTTGATTGATAATTGTATAGACATTTTAGGATGTTTGGATCTGTTAGTGGATAGGTTTGATGTTGGAAATGTTTGGAAACTATTTGATAACTGTTTGGGTGATTTCAAAAACAGGTGGATTTGTTTAGGTTTTAAACATATCCACGCAGTTCGTTTTCATGGAAAATGTACTTAGTTTTAAAATGTATTTCGAGTCGTTTATTGGGTGAACGGTGACATGTAAAAGAATGAGGATTTGAGTGAGATTTTATTTGATGATATTGTGTTTGTAAGTTGTATTGTGTAGTTGTAGTTGGCGTAGGAGAAAATGAAAGAAAGAATGAAGGGGGAAAGAAGGAGGAAAGAAAAAGCACGAAAGTGGAAGGGAGGCAGAGAGGGTGGCGATTGATCGCCTGAGGAGGGGATCAATCGCCCCTCTCAAATCGCCACTCCTGGAATTCCAGGGAGTGTGGCGATCAATCGCCACAAACTGTGGCGATTGCTCGCCACAGGCGATTGATCGCTATGATCAATCGCCTTGCTTTCCCTTTTTGCCCTCCCCTGTATGTTTTTAATTGTTTATTTTTTAATTGTTTTAATTTCAATGTTTTAGTACTTGTTTTAAACGACTTACAATTCCGATTTCGATTCTGATTTCGATTTCGTTTAGGTTCCGCTTAGAGTTTATTAAAGTATTGTGAAAATATATATATATATAGTACGGAAATTGGGTACAGTATTAGGGTCGTGACATTACGTGACTGTCTGTCCACCTCTGGCATCATTCATCTCACTACACCTCCTCATACACCAAACACAATGGTTATTCCGAACGGAGACATAGGCACCTTGTCGAAACCGGTAACACACTTCTTTACCAAGCGTCGATTTCAGCTACCTTCTGGCCATTCGCTATGTTGCTGCCGTGTATCTTATCAGTCGTATGCCTAAACAAAATCTTCAGCTCATGTCGTCTTTTGAGAAACTCTTTTAGAGCCCCCCAAATCTCAATAATTGTTGCATCTTTGTTATCCCTGGTTGTGTACGTACATGAATCATAAATTAGATCCGAAGTGCATTGCATGTGTTTTCCTTGGGTACTCTCTCAACTCAAAGTACTTTCCTCTGTTTAGATCAGTCAACTAACCGTGTCTTTGTATTGCGTCATGTTTGCTTTGTTAAGTCAATTTTTCCATTCTCTAAGCACACTAGAGTCTCGCCGTCCACACGACCCCAACTTCCGACATTGGTTCCTCTCAACAATCCTCCACCGGTGCCCATCACCCTTTCCGCTCACCACTTGCAGGACCTTCCCCTACCAAAGGATCCCACCCTCATGTTGTTTCTTCACCTCCTGCAGGTTCTTCACCTCCAGCAGGGCAAATTGGTTATGTGGGATCTGCAGATTCCATCCCACCTCTCACTACCCGAACTCACTCAATGCTCCCAAATAACATTGCTAAACTCAACTCCAAGTACACCCTCATTACCTCTATCACCACACCTACTGAACCACTCAGTGTTACCCAAGCCTTGCGTGTTCCAAAGTGGCAGGAAAACCATGGTGATGAACACACTGCCTTACTTCAAATGGCACATTGGACCTTGTCCCTGCTGATCCAGTGGAAAATATTATTGCAAACAAATGAGTGTTCCGTATTAAACGCAAGCCCGATGGATCGATTGACGAGAACAGAGTATTTGGTTCGTGTATGATCGGTTCTACTGAAAAAAATAGCAAATGTAGGTTCTTTTAGAGGAGAACTAAAATTGCCGGTTCGGTTCTCGATTTTGGTGACCAAAATCCATGAAACTGACCAGGACCGATAGTAACCCTAAAACCATAAAAGAAACGTCTGAGTCGCCGAACGCTTCGCAGTTTGCTCGACCTCGACGCCCGCTCTCCTTGTTTTCTTCTTTCTCCTTCGCTCACGTCTCTCGCCTTGCACTGTCTCTCGCACCAGTCGCCCTCATCGTATCTCGTCGGGTCTCGCCAAGTTTGCCAGTGGCCCTTGCCGTATCTCACCGTATCTCACCGAGTCTCGTCGTTTTTTGCAACTCGCACTTCATCTGAGCATCATGAAACGATTCAACCCCACAGGTTTGGTTCTGATCTCACTTTCTATTAATCTTCATATGTACGTTTAATTTCTATTATTTTGCGTCAATTGATTCGTTTGGGCATTTGGGGCACTCTCTCGGTTCACCGAGAGAGTGCCGACCTTGTATGGTTTTGCTGTTCTTTTTTTGGACTGTGATTCAAATTTTGTTGTTCTATTTGTATGGGATGGGAGATTTATTCTAGTTTGTTTTTCGGTTATTTTTTTTTGCTTTTTTCTTGTGGGTATGGCTTAGAATATTTTTAGTGCAGCAAAAAAAAAAAAAAAAAACTAGGGACGACTAGAACCGGACTAGAACCGAGACCAAAATTGAGTCCGGTTCTGGGAAAAATTTTATGCTTATTGTCGTAAAAATTTAAAAACATAATTTAGTGGTCCGGTCCTAATCTCTCCAAAAACTGGAACGAACCAAACCACGATCACCCCTATGATTGACAGGTACAAAGCTTGACTTAATCGCAAAAGGTTTTCACTAGCAACAGGGAATTGACTTCTTGGAAACCTTTAGTTCCGTTGTCAAGCCCACTACTGTCCGCATGGTCCTCAGTCGTGCGTTGCAGCACATTGGGCTTTACCGCAACTCGATGTGAACAATGATTTTTCTTGACTGCACTCGTCAACGGCGGAGATTAAATATAATTGATCTTTCCAAATTTGAAGATCTTTCCAACTTTGTAGATGATAGGCGATCTCTTTTATTTGCTGGCTGGCATGTAGATATCGATCCAAATTTGTAAATATTTCCTGTTTTAATTAATTTTCTGCGCACTAACACAAAATACATCAAATTCGTTCAAACACTTCAGATAAACTTATCAAATCAAGTGTAAAAAGTATAAATAAGTGTGTAAAATACACACTTATCAATTGCTTAGGTGAACAACGCTCGTGGATAGAGCTTGAGCTGCTTTGGACACGAGGTAAGTTCTCGTGATCATCTCTGGCCGATTGGCCTACACCGTACGTCGAAGTCGTCTCGAGGAGTTTTGGAGATGCGTATGTTCTATTTACTTTGGTTGGGTAGACAGGTTAAGTAGTTTTATAGGTTATAGGCTATGCATTTTATAGTCCTTGATGGTATATATGTGATTGTTACTTTATGTCATATTGAACTTGTAACGCCCCGAGTTCTCTGAACCGGGTTCGTCACACAACAACCCGTACATGACTAAAAACTTCATGCATATTTTTAAATTTGCAGCGGAATTAATTTAAATAACTTAGAGTTGAACAAAACCATAAAATGTTTTTGGATAATCGGATAAAATGTTCGAGGATAATCGACCAAAAGAAATAAAGGTTTAAATCACAAAAAAAAACGCTGTTAAATCTCTAAAGTCAACCACGTCTGCCGGTGGAAAATCAACGAAAGAAGCAGTCACGGTAACTAGAAGACTCCTGCCGATGACGTGGACCTGAAGACTTGGAACTGAGACATTTCTCGGCGGGCTGTACCTACCGATGACGTCAACACAACTTCATCTGCCGATGACGTCAACACACTTCATCTGCCGATGAAGTCAACATGACTTCATCTGCCGATAAAGTCAACACGTCTGCCACATACAACTCCACCTGCCGATGAAGTCAACATGACTTCATCTGCCGATAAAAAAATCAGGCTACACCTTCCGATGCCTTTACTGAAGACATCTTCCGATAGAAATAAAACTTCATCTTCCGATGAAAACAACACTACGTCTACCAAAGAAAATAAAACTACACCTTCCGGTAGACAAACTCACGGTTCCATCTGATAGAAACAGAACAATATTTCAACTTCTCACATTCTATACCAGAACAACACAACTGCGGTAAAGACTTGTCTATTCTGTTGAAACCATTCAGAAAACAATTTAAAACTTCATGTTACTCAACTCCAGTAAAAATCCGTATTAAAACCATCAGAATACCACTATCAGAAAAGAAAACTCAATATGCATCAAAACATGAAGTCTCTACTGTTATAAAAATTCAATCTATTTAATTCGAACATTTGCCACTAAACCTTCATTCATGTAGACATCAGTTAAACTGCCCCATCAGATTGCCAAACCGATGCCTGGATGTGCTCCCCAACCACGTCTACTCGATTATGCTCCAGGGAAAATCACCTGCGGTATCCTCACACCTACATCACAAAACTCATCTATTAGCCTAATGCTAAGTAAGTAAAGCAGTAAATAAGGAAAATACTGAAACACAATTCCTAAATATGCAATTTCTACTTTCTCAACTCAGTTGCTCATTCAACGTTTCTGTTCTGATCCCCTGTGAAATTGGGAGTTGGATCAACTCTCCCAAAGTATACTCAATCCACTGACTCATTAAGGGGTGGATTAATTCCCTTAACAGTAAATTCTGATTCACATCCTCCGATCTTCCTGTAGGATTGGGAAGTGGATCACTTTCCCCAAAACCTCAATCCACTGGCTCATTAAGGGTTGGATTAATTCCCTTAACAGCAAATCTGCTTCTCGTACTGTTTCAATCTGTTCATTCCTTGCCGATTCAAAATCATGTAAATTCATTTTCGTACATTTCAAAATATGATGCATGACAACTGGAAATAAACACATAAACATGCATAAATCCTACTGTTTTGTGATGTAGGCCCGAAGGCACAAACAAACTCTACTTACCTGGTCTCCTTGCAATCACTCGGTCTCAACTACCTCGGAAGCCTTGCTCACCTATTATCATAAGCAGCATATTGATTAGGTCACCATTAATCTTATTCTATGTCACTCAGAAACCTAAGAGGTTCAGTTGGAAGCTCTAGTCATCGAACATTCTCGGCTCAATACTAAAATCAAACTCGACTCACTCTCATCATAAACCAGAATACATACATTGTACTCTCTCTGCTATCTAGATACTAAAATCTTCAAGAAACGGAAAGAAAGCTTACCTAGATTGAGAAATGAGGATCGGGGAGGAGAATCGCCTGGAGCTCCGCGGGGTTTGAGCTGAATACCGAGAAAGGAGAAATGAGGGTACAGTGGCGGCTAACCTCAATAAATCTTTCCTTAAATACGTTATCCATTCTTAAAAGGTTAATTACTCTTTTGTCCTTGCATAGTTGTTAGTTAACCTAATCATCATAAATGGTTAATTAAATTCGGTTCAATAGAACCGGGTGCTACAGAACTGTTCACGCATCACGTGTTTTAAAGAAAAGCATGAAAATGAATTTCTGCACGGTATTTTAAAGTTAATGCATAGAACAACAGCCGTAAGACATACAGTTTATAGGCCGCAAGATATACAGTTTACAGGCCGCAAGGCATATAGTTTACAGGTCACGCGAGGTGGGGCTCAGGCACGGCTGTACGTGTTGTAAGCGTGCACCCCCTCCTCTAGCTGGAAAGAGTAGTCCGCCCGCTGGATGAGCTCTCTCCGGTTAGGGGGATAGGATCTCGGTGACACCTACAGTGCATATAAAGTAAAGAAAATAACGCATGGTTTACGAACTCACACGCATAGCATGCATTTACATTTATGAGTCTTGCTGAGATTTTTATCTCATAGATGTCTGTATGGTGTAGGTGATTACGAGGAGACAGGTGAGGACGAGATCCCTCCATCTGAGGAGTGACGCAGTTGACGGAGGATGGCCTGCGGTGGTGTGTTGCACAGTCGACGCTTACCTGACCCGTGGGGACGTATGTATAGATTTTGGGGTTTTTGGGATGATTTTGATTGATAATTGTATAGACATTTTAGGATGTTTGGATCTGTTAGTGGATAGGTTTGATGTTTGAAATGTTTGGAAACTAATTTGATAACTGTTTGGGTGATTTCAAAAACAGGTGGATTTGTTTAGGTTTTAAACATATCCACGCAGTTCGTTTTCATGAAAATGTACTTAGTTTTAAAATGTATTTCGAGTCGTTTATTGGGTGAACGGTGACATGTAAAAAGAATGAGGATTTGAGTGAGATTTTATTTGATGATATTGTGTTTGTTAAGTTGTATTTGTGTAGTTGTAGTTGGCGTAGGAGAAAATGAAAGAAAGAATGAAGGGGGAAAGAAGGAGGAAAGAAAAAGCACGAAAGTGGAAGGGAGGCAGAGAGGGTGGCGATTGATCGCCTGAGGAGGGGATCAATCGCCCCTCTCAAATCGCCACTCCCTGGAATTCCAGGGAGTGTGGCGATCAATCGCCACAAACTGTGGCGATTGCTCGCCACAGGCGATTGATCGCTATGATCAATCGCCTTGCTTTCCCTTTTTGCCCTCCCCTGTATGTTTTTAATTTGTTTATTTTTTAATTGTTTTTAATTTCAATTGTTTTAGTACTTGTTTTAAACGACTTACAATTCCGATTTCGATTCTGATTTCGATTTCGGTTTAGGTTCCGCTTAGAGTTTATTTAAAGTATTGTGAAAATATATATATATATATAGTACGGAAATTGGGTACAGTATTAGGGTCGTGACATTACGTGACTGTCTGTCCACCTCTGGCATCATTCATCTCACTACACCTCCTCATACACCCAAACACAATGGTTATTCCGAACGTAGACATAGGCACCTTGTCGAAACCGGTAACACACTTCTTTACCAAGCGTCGATTTCAGCTACCTTCTGGCCATTCGCTTATGTTGCTGCCGTGTATCTTATCAGTCGTATGCCTAAACAAAATCTTCAGCTCATGTCGTCTTTTGAGAAACTCTTTTAGAGCCCCCCAAATCTCAATAATTGTTGCATCTTTGTTATCCCTGGTTGTGTACGTACATGAATCATAAATTAGATCCGAAGTGCATTGCATGTGTTTTCCTTGGGTACTCTCTCACTCAAAGTACTTTCCTCTGTTTAGATCAGTCAACTAACCGTGTCTTTGTATTGCGTCATGTTTGCTTTGTTAAGTCAATTTTTCCATTCTCTAAGCACACTAGAGTCTCGCCGTCCACACGACCCCAACTTCCGACATTGGTTCCTCTCAACAATCCTCCACCGGTGCCCATCACCCTTTCCGCTCACCACTTGCAGGACCTTCCCCTACCAAAGGATCCCACCCTCATGTTGTTTCTTCACCTCCTGCAGGTTCTTCACCTCCAGCAGGGCAAATTGGTTATGTGGGATCTGCAGATTCCATCCCACCTCTCACTACCCGAACTCACTCAATGCTCCCAAAATAACATTGCTAAACTCAACTCCAAGTACACCCTCATTACCTCTATCACCACACCTACTGAACCACTCAGTGTTACCCAAGCCTTGCGTGTTCCAAAGTGGCAGAAAACCATGGTTGATGAACACACTGCCTTACTTCAAAATGGCACATTGGACCTTGTCCCTGCTGATCCAGTGGAAAATATTATTGCAAACAAATGAGTGTTCCGTATTAAACGCAAGCCCGATGGATCGATTGACGAGAACAGAGTTATTTGGTTCGGTTATGATCGGTTCTACTGAAAAAAATAGCAAATGTTAGTTCTTTTAGAGGAGAACTAAAATTGCCGGTTCGGTTCTCGATTTTGGTGACCAAAATCCATGAAACTGACCCAGACCGATAGTAACCCTAAAACCATAAAAGAAACGTCTGAGTCGCCGAACGCTTCGCAGTTTGCTCGACCTCGACGCCCGCTCTCCTTGTTTCTTCTTTCTCCTTCGCTCACGTCTCTCGCCTTGCACTGTCTCTCGCACCAGTCGCCCTCATCGTATCTCGTCGGGTCTCGCCAAGTTTGCCAGTGGCCCTTGCCGTATCTCACCGTATCTCACCGAGTCTCGTCGTTTTTTGCAACTCGCACTTCATCTGAGCATCATGAAACGATTCAACACCACAGGTTTGGTTCTGATCTCACTTTTCTATTAATCTTCATATTGTACGTTTAATTTCTATTATTTTTGCGTCAATTGATTCTGTTTGGGCATTTGGGGCACTCTCTCGGTTTCACCGAGAGAGTGCCGACCTTGTATGGTTTTGCTGTTCTTTTTTTGGACTGTGATTCAAATTTTGTTGTTCTATTTGTATGGGATGGGAGATTTATTCTAGTTTGTTTTTCGGTTATTTTTTTTTGCTTTTTTCTTGTGGGTATGGCTTAGAAATATTTTTAGTGCAGCAAAAAAAAAAAAAAAAACTAGGGACGACTAGAACCGGACTAGAACCGAGACCAAAATTTGAGTCCGGTTCTGGGAAAAATTTTATGCTTATTGTCGTAAAAATTTAAAAACATAATTTAGTGGTCCGGTCCTAATCTCTCCAAAAACTGGAACGAACCAAACCACGATCACCCCTATGATTGACAGGTACAAAGCTTGACTTATCGCAAAAGGTTTTCACTAGCAACAGGGAATTGACTTCTTGGAAACCTTTAGTTCCGTTGTCAAGCCCACTACTGTCCGCATGGTCCTCAGTCTTGCTTTGCAGCGACATTGGGCTTTACAGCAACTCGATGTGAACAATGATTTTCTGAATGGCACTCGTCAAGAGGAGGTTTACATGAAGCAACCACAAGGTATGTGTGATACGAGATATCTTGATCAAGTGTGTCGACTTCGCAAAGCCATCTACAGCCTCAAATAGGCTCCTCGTGTCTGGCATGATGATTTGCGATCATTCTTAATGACCCTTGGCTTCACTACGTCGCGCGCAGATACCTCACTTTTTTTCATCTGTCGCCCAAAGGTCACTATTTATTTCCTTGTGTATGTTGATGATCTGATCATTACTGGTGGCGACCATGCTATTGTCTCACTGATCATGCAACAACTTTATTCCACTTTCTCTACAAAAGACCTTGGTGATTTATCATTTTTCTGTAGTGTTGAGGTTCTACACACGTCAACGTGATTGTTTCTATCTCAGCGACAGTATGTTGTTGACTTGCTTGGTAAACACAACATGCTTTCGTCAAAATCAGTGTCTACCCTGTTAGTAGTTGGTGTTAGTGATTTTCTACACCCTAACGCAAGTGCATGTGTCGCTAACAAAGTAATAAAGTAAGTAAAAGTCGATCCCACGAAGATATTTTTAATCAAAGTAATTTTTCCTATAAAATTCTATAAAAATGAAAATGAAAATATTGAAAATAGATGAGTGACAATGAATAATAAAATAAAATTACTCATAATTAATAAAGACTCAATTTGAAATGAATTAGAGAGATAAATATAGTAAAAGCCTTGGTTAGGGTTGATTTTCTCATTACATACATTTTACTACTGATGCTACGAGAATGCTACAGCATTGATCACAGAACAGTAAGAACTAATAATTTTTCTAGGGTTCTGTCGAATTGCCTAGTTAAATTCGTTTCATAATTTTTTTTCAGCTTTAAAAAGACAAAAACTTAATCTGAATTTTTATGTAAACCTATTCTTAACGCCAAATGAATTAATATTAGCTACTTTGCAACAATTTTAATTTATTTAATTACTCATATATCTTCAATTCCTATTTACCTATCGATACAATAGAAACATGTAAAATCAAATTTGTCTATCGACACAATTCGAATTATGCAATCAAAATCATGAGAAATCGTTCAGTGAAAAATACGCAACATTCATAGATCAAAGTAAAAACATCTAATGAGTATTTTCTCTCATAACCAAGATAAAAACTTTAGCCTAAAATCATAATAATAAAACTAAAAATAATAATATTCATAAATAAAATAAAAAGTAGAAGAGAAGAAAGAGAGTTTGGTAAACGTCTCTGCCGCAGACTAATAATCTCCTTTTCCAAAAAATTCTTCTAGTCCTCTTCGTCTGGTTCTCCGTTTTTTTTTTGTTTTCTTCTCCGTGTCAAGTATATTATTCTTCTCTCTCCCCTAGATCTCTTCTGTTGTGCGTGTAAAATCTATTTCCTTGTTTTTAGCCTTTTTTCTCTCTCATTTGATTCCGATTGATTCTTTAGCCAAATTCTCCTCATTTTCCATAATTTCGTCCTTTATTTTTGGTAAACATAATCTCCTTTGGTGATTTATCTTCTCTCTCTTCATGATCTTCATCCTTTTAATTTGTTTTTTTTATTAAGACACCGATCTTTCCTTTTTTATTTTCCTACTAATAAATCTGCATACAAAATTTGAATTAGTGATAAAAATCTGTTTTTTTCGAGAATATGTATGAAAAACGTTAAATTCAACTAATCTCTTGATACTGCAGCAATTTCAATAAATTTCACTAATTTCTTTTTACATTCACTCAAATCATACAAGTTCTATCAATTAAAAAAAGTATAAAATAACTATAATTTAAGAGTTATCAGTTGGCACCTTCCTATCGGTACATGATGGATCACCTCCGACCGATGCTACTCTCTATCGTCAGTTTGTTGGTGGGCTACAACACCTTCACATCACGTTGCCTGACATCGTCTTCGCTGTGAATAAGTTGTCACAATTTATGCATTCTCCAACTACTACACACTGGGGAGCGGTGAAACGCCTGCTCCGGTATTTAAATGGTTCACGAGATCTTGGCATCAATCTCCGTGGCCGTACCCTGCCATCTCTTCATGCATATTCTGATGCCGACTGGGTGGTAATCCAGATGACCTGACATCAACTGGTGCCTATGTTATATTCCTTGGCAAAAATTTGATTGCTTGGAGCTCCACGAAACAACGCACTGTTGGTCGCTCTTCCACCGAGGCTGAGTATCGTGCTATTGCCTCTATCGCTGCAGAACTGGAGTGGGTCAAGTCTTTGCTCAAGGAACATGATGTCTCTCTTTCCACTCCGCCAGTTCTATACTCTGATAATCTTGGTGCAACCTATCTTTGTGCGAATCAAGTGTTTCACTCCAGGATGAAGCACCTTACTATGGATTATCACTTTGTTCGTGACTTGGTTCAGCACCAGCATCTTCGTGTTGCCTGTATCTCAGGGAATGACCAACTTGTTGATGCACTCACGAAACTGTTTTCGCGTCTTCGTCTTCTCAGCTTATGCTCCAATATTGGTGTCTCTGATGGATCACCATCTTGAGAGGGCATATTAGAGCTATTATTATTATTCTTGTCATTATTATTTTGGTATTATTATAATTACTCACATGAGTATTTGTACTCCTTTTTCACCAATAGTAATATTCATCTTTACGATCATTCCCTTCATAGAGATGGTTGTTAAGGATTCCCCGTGGGAGAATTTTGTTAGAGAGCTAGTCCTTGGCCATGAAAAAATAAGGGTGAAATTCAACGTAAGCTTTGTTTATCAAGACACAGTTGTGAGACATTGAGAAGATTTTTTTGAAGAGAGGGAGAATGGTAAATATTACGTAAATTTAAGGAGGAGTAATAAGTGGGAAGTGTTATATGACTAATATGAGAGATAGTAGAAATCTTACCATTATCGACTGTGATATGAGCATCACCTGAGTACGGGGTGGCCGAGTCAAGTATATTCAGATCTGGAGTGAAATGATGAGATGTGTCAGAGTCCATGTACCAGGAAGGATCCGGTGTTGTGGCTAGTTGGTTATATGGGGAGGGAAGAACTGCAGAGAAGTGACGGGGTGGGTTGGAGATGGGTTGATATTGGAGGTTAGATCAGTGGTAGAAAATGTTGGCGCTATGTCCGGGTTTAAGGCAAATTTGATATCGAGGTCGAAATTGTGGTCGGTTTTGGGAAAAAGAGGGTAAAGGTGGGCAGTATGAAGGGGTAGGGAGTAGAGCAGGAGGTGAGAAAGGTGGGCGAGAGCCACATGGTCTGTTGGGTATAAAGGAAGAGTGAGGTCGAGCTAGGGAAGGGAATTTAAGTTTGGGTTTGTTACCAAAGATTTTGTGTAGTTGGCTTGAAGGGAGCTTAGTGAAGCAGCGGCAATCTGGCATTATAGCCGAGAATCATAACTTAAGAGCAAGTTGTGGAGTTCTTCAATGGAGGGCCAATCAGTACGAGTGGAAATGAAGGTGACGAAAGGGTTATATTCAGCCCCTAAGCCATTCCAAAAATAGAGAAACTAGTCCTTGTAGCTGACTGGTTCACCTATCGTAGCCAATGTGTTGCAGAGACTCTGAAATTTCTGAACATAGGTTATAGCAGTGAGGCCATCTGGGTTGATGGTTTCCGGATGAAGATCATCGCTTTTGGGAGAGCAAGGGAGAGATCCAATGAGGATATCCTCAAGGCTATAATGATTCAAACTTTTATTATTGTGTCGGTTTGAATTTTTATTTACATTTTTTTTCGGTCAATGATGTAAGAGTGAATGTTTATATATGTGAACAATATGTGATTGTAAATGTAAATATATAAATGTTACGTGATGATTAAGTTGAATAAATGATACGTTTAAAGGTGAAAGTTTAACGTTTAATATATATATATATGATTTTAGATTAATAATTTTTATTAATTAAAATAAATTAGATTAAAATTAATCTAATTGGTATTAAATAAAAGGTAATGGTGATTAAGGATTAATTAAAATTGGTTAAGTGGTAAATAATTAATGATGAGAGGGCAATTTGGTCTTTTATTGGATAAAGATTTGGTTTAATGGTAATTTAAACCATTAAACACTATGCTAAAAGGAGGAAAAGTGGCATTCATCTGATGAGCTTTTTTTATCGTGAAAAATAGGGGAGAGAAAGAGGAGAAAACGAGAGAAACCCACGAGGGAGAATAGGGAAAATGGAAAGGAAAAAGTGAGTTTCGTCGATCCGTATTTTAGGATAAATTGTTCAGCTCGTTGAGAGGAACGTTTTGACATAGAAATCGATAATTTCAATAGAAATTTCAGGAAAAAATGGAGGAACCGACATATAGTAAATATTTCTAACGATTAGAATAGTTAGATCAGACTTTATTACCTTGATAGGTGGAGATAAATTTTATTTCCACTTGAATCTGGATAGGTTTAGATATTTTGGTGGATTTGGTTGAGATAGATATGTTGAAGTGTCTAACTTGATGTCGTTTTTAATGATTAAATGAATTGAATGTTGTTTTTACAAAAAATTGAACAGTGAATGGTATATTTTTTATTTTTAAAGAAATATTGAAACGAAAGAATTTTGAAAACGTTTATTTACGTTGAATTGAGCCTTGATTTTAAATGTCAATTGCATTGAATTGAGCATATTGAATTTTAAATATCAAATTCATGGTTGAGTGCGTGTTTTGTACATGCATAACATTGCTTTATAAATATTTTTAAAGTATGCATTTAGGAAGGAGGGAGAAGGAATGACGTGGTAACACAAGAAACCATTGGTCTGGTCTCGCCTCTTCGTGTGTGATAAATATGACTATGGAAATATTGTAAGATTAACTTTATGTCCTCCTGGGTTTGAAAGTCCTTAAAACCTAGCGAGGCAGCAAAGTGTAGGGTCCTACAGTGTAACACCCGGCATTTTTTCCCTTGTAATTATTTCCCCGGATTATTTAGCGGGATGAATTTTTATTTAAAATTTGATGTATGTTTTAATGAATTGTCGGAGAGTTTAACGGAGAAACCAGGTTGAAGAATTTATTTAACAAATTTAGTCATGAACCAATGGGAGGGTAAATTGGGAAGGAATTAAGGTTGGTGGGAAGGAATTAATGAGCTATTGACACCTAGCAACTTGTTGAAGAAGCCATACTCTTTTCTCTCCCATCCTACGTGAAACCCTCACTTTCTCTTCTCTGCTCTTTCCATTTCCTTCTATGTTTCCTCTCTTTCTGGCGATTCAAACCTTTCTAAAAGACTTCATCTCTCCTCTTTTCTTCTATTTCCTTCAGCAAAGGTAAACATCTACTTATGCTAATGAAGTTGGACAAGTTAAAATGTGAGTTTTGTTGAAGTTTAGGGTTAAGACATTTCGGAGAGAACTCACTGTTCTTGGATGAAAACATGTTGGATTGTTTTCTAAAAGTCTGAATGGAGTCAGGAGTGTATGTAGTTAAAATTTGCAGCTTGTTTATTTTCTGAATGAGCATGTACAGGTTCGTGCATTACCGAGACGATCAGATTATCAACTCTGCAGCAAACAGGTAAGTTCATATCCGTAGGTTGGCCCTTAAGGCCCTACATCACGGAGGTACTAGGAATTTCTTCTGTCGGGTGTTTTCGGGTAGAAAGTTAGAGTTAAGTTCTGAGTTATTTGTTTTCTCTCTAGATTCTGTTGTATTATTCTGTTAACTGCTGTTTCAAGTTATGCACTGTGAAAGTTCATGCATACACGTTTTCACTGAAAGTTCATGCAAAACCGATTTCTGTACACTGTTTGAAACTAAACAAGATAAAATCTGACTGAAATGTACTGGTTAGGTGTGGGACGGGGACTGGCCCTCTGGTTTTATCCCTCCCTGAGAATTTGAAAATTTGTCCCTAGCAAGGACCCTCTGGTTTTATCCCTCCCTGGGATTCTGAAAACTGCTGTGCCTGATAGTGCACCTTCTGTTGCCAGTTCCCCTATAAGCCCCACTTATACCCCTCTGCCACTGAAACGTAAAGTTCTGTTCTATCACTGTATTCTGAAAACTGCATGCATAGCATTTTGCATCACCGCATCTGTATTATGTCCTTACTGAGTTTTAGACTCATAGGTGAACTCTCTGATGTAGGTACTGAACCCAAAAATGAGGACTTTGTGCCTCAGTCTGATCATTAGGTGGTTGGTGGTTCGAGCTCTCGGGGTGGTTGCTGCAGCCAGACATGTTTCTGTTCAGAGGTTTAAGTTTTTGAAAGTGAAAATTATGTCTGTGAATTCTACTTAGATTCTGGTGTTTTGATTTTAAAAACTCCGTTAGGAATTCTGGAAATGTAGGTCAAGTTCTGCTTAACTTCTGAAATTTTAAAATAATGCACAAACCCTGTATTGGTGTATTCTGAAATAGTTTTAAAAATATTTGGAATGTAGGTTCAGTTCTGTATGTTCAGTTCGGTATTGCTGTTTAAAAAAAAACCGCTGTATTTGACAGTTGAATTACATTCTAAAGTATTCTGGAATTGTTTGGAATATTTTCTGTTGGCATGTGCATGGATGGTTTCTGGTTTTAGAGCTATCCATGCAACTTGATTTTCTTAAGTTTCTGCCGTGGTTTACTGTTATGTTTGAAAAATCATATTTTGAATCGGTTTTGAAGGTTTGAAACGTTTATGTTTTTATGCTCTCTGTTTGTTTGTCTTCTTGTTAAAAGTTGTCAAATTCTGCTTTTAAAACTATGTCTTCCGATTGCATTCTCCACTACTTTAAAATTTCATCCACCGGTTACTGTTCATTTTTGCCTACATCCACCGGTTACTGTTCATTTTTGCCTACATCCACCGGTCACTGTTCATTTTTGCCTATATCCACCGATCGTCACTGTTCATTTTTGCCTACATCCACCGGTTACTGTTCATTTTTGCCTACATCCACCGGTTACTGTTCATTTTTGCCTACATCCACGGTCACTGTTCATTTTTGCCTACATCCACCGGTCACTGTTCATTTTTGCCTACATCCACCGTTGCTTGTTTCTCTTTAAAATTTCATCCACCGATTGCACTGTTTCATTTCTCCTTGCTTCCAGTCTTCCTGCTCTCCTTCTGCCATTCATTCTGTAGTCTAGTTTTTAACTGTTTCTTTTTCTCTGTTTTGATTTCAAATCCCGAAATGTTTTCCTTCTCTATAAAACTTTTAAGGGTATGTTTTAAAAGTCTCGTCTGTTCCGTTTGTTTAAAAAAAATATATATATGTCTTCCAGCCTTCACTCCCAGAGAAAGTTTATACTCCCTGTTAAGGTTTTAAAGGTACAAACGTTAAAAAAAAAAATAGTCACCGTTTTCTGATATCTGTCCCGGAGTGACGGCTTGGTTCTCAGACTCCGATTAGGGTTCTGGAATTCGGGTTGTCACATACAGCCTTACCGGTGAGAGTCCAGGAACTTGTAAGGTGGTGTGATAGTCATATGTGTCGATTAGAGTGCATTGCATTTTTAACATATCGCTTTGAATGTTAAAAGGTTGTATTTAGAATTTGAATGAAAAATAGGGTTTTAAATCTTGTATTTTATTTTAAATTGCATTAGATGTAATTAAATATTGAAATTCGGTTGAAACTTGGTTGAGGGATTTTTAAATTGTTCAAATTTTGAACTTACATGCATTTTATATAAATGATATGAATTTCAAATCAAAAATATATTTGATTTAAGTTGATTTCAAAATAATCAAATGTTAGGTGGATGATGACGTATGAGCCTGGATAGATTATGGGATAGGTATTCTAGTCGCTAGATTTATTTGCTGGGCCAATGACTCATTATGTGGATATTCATATTATTCAGATAGCGATGACGTTCACCAAGACGAAGAAACCAAAGCAATGTAAAATGTGCAATGAGGCATAAGTTTGGGTTGTGGAAAGTCACTTGTCGTTACTTATGTCTATTTATATTTTATTTACGCTTCCGTTTGGGTATTCTGATAGACTGATATAAAAAATTTGATGATGGTGTAAATGTAAACGTTTCAATATATGAAATGTGTTTTGTGTTATGATTGATTAGATGTTATTGGAGATATCCTAATTTAGGATGCCACGTAGGCAATGTTTGATGTATATGTGTTGTGGAAATTAGTTCGCAAGTGTACGAGTCGCAACAAATAATACAGTGATAACTAGAGTGTCGAACCCACGAGGACTTGTAATTAATAATCAAAATAATTAATCTTAATTCTAAATTGAACACACGTTTTATGATTTCAAGGATTTGAATTAAAATAAACAATTAAAATAATTAAAATAAATTAATGTAAAATAGCAAAACAGATAAAATAAGATTAAATCAAATTGATAAAAGTCTAGGTACTACACCAAGACAATATTTATTTCCGTCCTTCGCAAGTATATTCATAAATATTCTTCCTATGTTGATGATTGATTTCGCTAAATTCTACTACAATCTCTCTCGAACATTGCGTAGTTTATCTGATTAATGAGTTATCACTTCTCAGTCTTAAATCCTACATTAATCAAATACAATTCAATCAAGAAATCATAGTGATCACATCAATACCATAACTATCTCTAGCCTACGTATATTCATGACATTAATTTCAGTGCTCGGATATTTATCACCTCTCGGTCTCAAAACATCCCAAACATCAAGTAAAGATTGGCCAGAAAATTACAGGCTTTAAGAACAGAAATTAAATGTGCCAACAATATTGGAAGAAATATTCATAAAATATAATTAAACGAAGAACATAAAATAATCATCGTCTGGCTACATCGTAGCCCTAGAATAAAAAGTTAGTTCATGCTAAAATGAAAATAAATAACAATAAAGTATTGCATAATTAAATAGTAGCAATAAAAGAGAGAAATATATTATGAAAATAGCCTGATCGCCCCTTCTGCTTCTGTGAAAATCGCCTAATGCTTCTCTGTCAAGGCTAGCCGAATCGTGATCTATGCTGCGTTGCGAAAATCGCCTCCAGAAAATGCCCTCAATCGCTGAATCCGCTGAATCAGAATCCTTCTCTGCCGCGCTCTCAAAATCACAGAATACTCTGCTCGACAGAATCGCCAAATCCTCTTTCCTTCAGATTTGCCAACTTCGCTGAATGCTTCCTGCCAAAATCTCCGACTGCTGAATGCCTCAAGGCTCTGCTTCTTTAGGTTTTTTAATCTTTTCTTTTTACTCGATCAATGGTAGAGATTAAGCCTTTCCTTCGATTAATGGTTCTGATTAATATAGTCAACTTTCCAAATTTGCACCCCTTATAATTTGTATTGTCTTCAGCCGATCAATCGCTGGATATTGTGGCGATCGATCGCCTCTTCTCTTGTTTTGATTTTTACTCGTTTCAGCCGATCGATCGCAGGAAGGAGCGATCGATTGGCACCTTCTCTGTATATTTTCGCCAACTTTTCATTGTTTTTCTGCCGTTTGTGTTCTCTGCTTTTCTTTTTATCTATTTTCACTTCTTTCTTTTCTTCCCCAGCTTCTCTTTTCTTTCTTCTAGCCTGTTTTAGATGATTTGTCTGCACACTTACAAAATACATCAAATTCCTTCGTATACTTGAGAAAAACTTAACTACTCAAGTGTAAAAAGTATAAATAAGTGTGTAAAATACACACTTATCAATATGTCGTTTAGAAGTTCCTAATTAGGAAATGTGCATTTTGAGTACGTCGTTCGAGGTCGCATTCCCACCTCGGGAATCCAAAGCGTCAGGATCCACTCTGCTCGGGTCCTGACAGTATGGTATCATAACTATACATCATAGTTCTAACTTATTGGGGGAGTTAGTAACTATGTTTAGAATATCTCTTGTATTGTCTTGGTGGTGAACGTTTATCTTATTAATATGTGATTTATTTGTAAATGGACATAGAAGGATCTACAAGTGGGAATGAGAATCGTGATGATGAGATTGCGGAGATGCGGAGTGTAACGAATCCCTTCATCCAAGTAAGATATTGTCCGCTTTGGGTCCCCCATACAACCCTCACGGATTTGTTTTGGCGAAAACTTCTCAGTCGGTCACCCAACATGGTACTGCTCTCACCGGAGCACTCTTAACTATGGAGTTCTTATGGGATCCGATGCCGATTGTTCTCCAAAACACATCTTTCTATCTTGGGAGGGTTCCTTTACATATGTTTCATTTCCATCTTCTTTCCAAACGATGTGAGATTGTGCCCGACCCCTTATTTTGGGTCGCCACAATCACCATTCCTTTTGGGGCCCAACGTCTTCGTTGGCCACGTCTATTTCCCCCCAAGCGATGACGTATGATAAGCCTCTCTCGGCCTTCACAATAGATTGATAGTCCCCTTTCGGGGCACATCTCAGGTTAGGTACAAGCTCTGATACCATTTGTAACTAACAACTTCATCCTAATAAGATATTGTCCGCTTTGAGTTGCCCATACAGCCCTCACAAATTTTATTTTGCAAGGACTTTCCAAGCGGTCACTCAACTTGGTACTGCTCTCACCGGAGCACTCTTAACTTCAGAGTTCTTATGGGATCCGATGCCAATTGTGCTCCAAAACACGTCTTACTATTTTGGGAAGGTTCCTTTACATATGTTTCATTTCTATCTTCTCTCCAAGCTGTAACGACCCCTCATCGCAAGATATTGTCCGCTCTGGGGATCAGGCCGCAGCCCAATATCCTCCCCTCACGGCTTTGTTTGGCGAGAACTTCCCGGAAGGTCACCCAACCTGGAATTGCTCTCGCCGAAGCACTTTTAACTTCGGAGTTCTTATGGGATCCGTTGCCAATCGTGCTCCAAAACGCGTCTTACTATCTTGAGAGGGTCTCTTTACATATGTTTCATTTCCATATACTTCCCCAAGCGATGTGGGATTGTGACGACCCCCTCTTTACGACCTGTCACCTTCCGGCTTGCCCGCGCGGACGTACCGCCATCCGGGTTCCGGTTCGTGCAGCCATCGTACCATACGTACACATCCGGGTCATCACACAAGCGATGTGGGATTGCACCGACCTCTTATTTCAGGTCGTCACACGGAGAGCTATAATAGCTCTAACGGATATCGTGACTAGGAATGTTGCTCAACAGAGCAATGAAAGAGTTGAGAATATGGACTCGATTGAGATGAAGTTGTTAAACAGGTTTCAGAAGGCTAAACCTCCAATATTTCACGGAAAAGAGTAATCCAGACATGGTTGAGGCAAATTAAGAAGAAGTTCAAAATAGTGGGAGTTCTGAATGAGTTCAAGGTTAAGTTCATCATAAATCAATTAGATGAAAAGACGGGTGAGTGGTCAGATCAGACTAAGGTATCCCTAGGTGACCAGTGTAGTTGGGAACAGTTTGAGAACGTATTTTTGGAGAAATTCTTTCCTAAATATGTTTGACAAGTCAAACCTAAAGAATTCTCAGAGTTGACCTAAAAAGATATGAATGTTTTAGATTATTAAACCAAATTTGAGGATTTGTCAAAATATTGAGGGCAGTTCATTCCTAATGAAGCTGCTAAAGCTCAAAGATTTGAGCAAGGTCTTAGATGAGGTATTTTTAACAGACTCATAACTTTAAAACTCGAATCGTATTCGGATATGGTTAAGAGAGCTTTGCTTATCGAGAAAGCACTTGAGGCGAATGAAGATGAATGTGAAGTAGAAAATGAGATTTGAGAAAAGTATTCTCAAATTTTATTTTGAGAACTGGGTTAGAAAGAAATTTCGGGACGAAATTTTCTTAACGGGTGGAAAATGTAATGGTTCGAACCTTTATTACTGTATCGAGTTGAATTTTTAATTACATTTTTTTCGATCAATGATGTAAGAGTGAATGTTTATATACTTGAACAATATGTAATTGTGAATATATATATATAAATGTTATGTGATGATGAGTTGAATAAAGAATACGTTTAGAGGTGAAAGTTTAACGTTTAAAATATATATATATATATTATATTAATAATTTTTATTAATTAAAATAAATTAGACTAAAATTAATCTAATTAGGATGAGATTAAAGTTAACGGTGATTAAGGATTAATTAAAATTAGTTAAGTGGTAAATAATTAATGATGAGAGGGCAATTTGGTCTTTTATTGGATAAAGAAATCCGCGAGGGAGAAAAAGAAAAAGGGAAAAGAAAAAGTGAGTTTTGTCGATCCGCCCTTTAGGATAAATTGGTCAGCTCGTTGAGATGAACGTTTTGACGTAAAAATCGATAACTTTAGTGGGATTTTGGAAAAAAGTGGAGGAACCAACATACAGTAAATATTTCTAACGATTAGAATAGTTAGATCAGACTTTATTACCTTGATAGGTAGAGATAGATATTATTTCTGCTTGGATCTGGATAGGTTTAGATATTTTGGTGGATTTGGTTGAGATGGATGTGTTGAAGTGTCTAAATTGATGTCGTTTTTAATGATTAAATGAATCGAATGTTGTTTTTACGAAAAATTGAACAGTGAATGGTATATTTTTTATTTTTAAAGAAATATTGAAACGAAAGAATTTTAAAAACGTTTATTTACCTTGAATTGGGCATTGATTTTAAATGTCAATTGCATTGAATTGAGCATATTGAATTTTAAATATCAAATTCATGGGTGAGTGCGTATTTTGTACATGCATAGCATTGCTTTATAAATATTTTTAAAATATACATTTAGGAAGGAGAGAGAAGGAATGACGTGGTAACACAAGAAACCATCGGTCTGGTCTCGCCTCTTCGTGTGGGATAAATATGACGATGAAAATATTGAGAGATTAACTTTATGTCCTCATTGGGTTGAAAATTCCTAAAATCTCACGAGGCAGCAACGTGTAGGGTTCTACAGCCTTACCGGTGAAAGTCCAGAAACTTGTAGGATTGTGTGATGGTCATATGCGTCGATTAGAGTGAATTACATTTTTAACATATCAATTTGAATGTTATAAGACTGTATTTAGAGTTTGAATGAAAAAAGAGAGCTTTTAAATCTTGGATGTTATTGGAGATAACATAATTCAGAATGTCACGTAGGCAATGTTTGATGTATATGTCGTTTAGAAGTTCCCAATTAAGGAATGTGCATTTTGAGTACGCCATTTGAGGTCGCACTCCCATCTCGAGAATTCAAATTGTCGGGATTCGCTCAGGTCGGGTCCTGACAAAGGCCATTGACAATGACCACGTTTAGATCTGGTTTTTTCAAATATGAATGTTTGAAAGATCAAGTTTAACTATCAAGGACTGATTTACCAAGGGAAGATGAGAGAGAAAAGATAGAGGAAAAGAAGAAGAGAGTGAGTCTGTAGTACCCTGTGAGGAAGCCATAGGTGAGAGACGGTACAAGAGGAAGCTGTTTATGGCTCTCATATCGTGACAGAGAACAAAAATAAGAAAAAAGGTAAGAAGGAAATTGATAAAAATGAACCAATTAATTAAAATATTTTATTTTTTTATTATTTTTAAAAGGTGAGTATAATTTATAGATGCATATGTCATCGCGTTGATGTCATGACTCATGATAAAACATTCTATTAATTATTTCCCTTGAGAAATTAAATAATAATTTTAATTAAATTCAAAAATTTAAAAAAAAATAAATTTATTGAGATTTAAATAATTAATGTACTTATCAATTATTATTTTTAATTAAATATAATATAACACTACGTCTAATCTCTTATTATTTTTTATTAAAATAATAATTAATATAATAAATTAATTATTATAATTTATTATATTAATTATATCAGTTATTATTTGACACTTCAACATAAATTTTAAAAAATATTAATAGAAGAGTAAACGACATCCTTATCCATTGATATAATTTACTGTCAATCGAAAATTTTTTTACATACAAACTTTTTTTATGATTACTATGCTCAATAACATTTTTTCTATTAATTTTATTCGCTAAATGTTTACTCGTTAGATACAAAGTCCACTTTAACATCGTGAGCATTAGTGAGGTGGGCAGCGACACACCTTTGTAGGCTAACTAGATGTGTTCAAGACAAGAGTGCCGCATAGTTACTTTCTATTCCCTCCAAAATACGATCAGATGGTTTCTTATTTGGTTAAACAAATAAAAGAAGTGGCTTTAATTTAAGTATTAATTTCTCAATTAATTTTGGTAATTATAGAACAGTGTTTCCTCTGAAACAATATTTGATCGTACGAGGGAGTATCGTAATTTCTGAGAAAGCTGAAATTTTTTGTTTGATTTCCGAGAAAGCTGACATTTTTTTGTTTGATTTCCGAGAAAATGTTCGTCTCTGGACAGAAAAAAGGGGCCAATAAAATTTTGAGGAACTATCTTCGTACTTGATTCCTCTGTTTTCTTGTCACACCATTCACTGAAGCAGGCTTTTTTGCTTCCTATAAGAACCATGGAGGGGGATTGATATCTCTCCATTGAAGAACCAGTGAAACCCAGTTCGCTCTTTTAGCTTCACTTTCTGAGTATCGACTGTGTATGTCTTTTTCTTTCTTGCTTAAGCTCTGTTTTGTTATGATCCGTGAAATATTGGTCGAATCTGTTGATTCTCTCCTTTTCATTGATCCTAAACTCTTCACGGCTCTGTTTAACTTTTGTTATCTTGCCTTTTTCGTCTTCATTTTTGTTGCAGAGTTTTTGAAGTTTCTTCTTTATAGCTGGAGTGAAACGAAGAGTCTGTAAGTCTCTCTTCATTTTGCTTTCGTTGTTCGTAATCTCTGTAAGTGTTAACTGTTTTTGTTTTCATCAGAACTCTGAGCTGTTCTTCGTTGACATGGCTGAAATGTTTCTTGCTCTTTTCCTGAATAATTTGATCTTTTAGCACTCTCTCTCTCTCTCTCTCTCTAAATGTGTTTGTGCTATGTTCGTATGGTCTGATAAGCTTCAATTAGACAAAGATATATTACAAAAATCTTGGTTAAACCAAAAGATATTAAAAATTTTGCGGCTTTAGTGCCATTTATTATTGTGAATAAAGCTATTTCGTCACTTGAAAAATTGACTGAGATTTGATGATAATCGCGGATCTTAAATGATTATAACCCTTTTATGAGTCTATCTTAGAAGGTAATAGAGAATGTCGCAACCGAGTTGCAGCAGCTCAACAATCACTCCTAGTGAAGGAGGGACCATGATCTGCCCCACATCACTGGCACCGATTGTATCATCCTACAACCATCGCATTCGGCCGATCTTGGATGCAGTCGACAAGCTCAGAAACTTGATGATCATGAAAGAAGGCATACAACTCCCTACCATTGTCGTCGTGGGCGATCAATCATCGGGCAAGTCTAGTGTGCTCGAGTCCTTGGCTGGGATCAACCTCCCGAGAGGTCAAGGTATTTGCACTAGAGTACCTCTGGTTATGCGGCTCCAAAACCACTCGGCCGAAGAACCTCAAATTTACTTGGAGTACAGCGGAAAAACTGTGGATACTGAAGAGGAGTATATTTCAGACAACATTAATATGGCCACTTTCGAGATTGCGGGTAGTGGTAAAGAAATATCCAAAACCCCATTGACCTTGGTTGTGAAAAAGAAAGGTGTTCCTGATTTAACAATGGTGGATCTCCCTGGAATTACTAGAGTTGCAGTCAAAGACCAGCCTAAAGACATATATGACCAAATAAAGGACATAATCATGGAGTATATAACACCAGAAGAGAGCATTATACTGAATGTTTTATCAGCAACTGTTGATTTTCCTACTTGCGAATCAATCGGGTTGTCTCAGAGTGTCGACAAAACTGGCCTGAGGACACTGGCTGTGGTGACTAAATCTGATTCGGCACCTGAAGGACTGCTCGAGAAGGTAACTGCCGACGATGTTAACATCGGACTTGGATATGTCTGCGTGAGAAATCGAATCGGGAATGAATCATTTGAAGAAGCGCAAAAGGAAGAAGCGGCTCTCTTCAGAAACCATCTACTTTTATCCAAGATCGATAAATCTATAGTGGGTATTCCAAATTTGGCAAAAAGATTGGTGCAATTACAGGCCGCAAGTATATCGAGATGTATGCCGGATATCATCAAACAGATCAATGAAAAGCTGACGGTCAATGTGATAGGACCCTGTTTTTGCTGCGAATTTTAGAGCGCAACTCTCTCCCGACTAATTCTAAGAAATTAGAAATAAACTGAAAAATTGATTAATTATTCTCTGCCTCCCAAAGGAGATTACAGAAGTATTTAAATAAACCTTAAACAGACTCCTACTCCAACTAGGAAACTAACTCCTAATCTTAACTTCCCTTATAATTAGGAAATAAATCTAATAGAATCATAATTAAATTACAAACAGACTCCTAATCCTAACTTCCCTTATAATTAGGAAACAAATCTAATAGAATCAGAAACAATAAATTATTAAATTACTAAATACCCCTTTAAAAATAATAATAATAATAATCCCATAAATCCCTAATTGTAATTTCTCTTTCGTCGCCTCAGGGGCACATCATTACTTCCCGCCCAACGAGCAACCTTGTCCTCAAGGTTGAAATATGAGAATTGTTGTCGAAGAATTTTTAATTTTTAATTTTCGAATGCGGTTTTCTATCCTAGTCGCAGCCCTGCCGCCACCCATCATCGGAAAAAATCGACCAGGATCCCTGTCCATCATCTCAGGCCAATAATTCCCTTGTTCACCACTCATGTTGGACCTGTATGGCCCAGGCCCAGTAAAATTGAATGTGAGTTGTGACGTTGTCTCATTCCTTGGCAATTTTCCATCCCCTTCCATCGAACCAAAAATGCCGAATCCTTGGCGCTGTCCTGGCGATGCTGTCGGCTGGGTTTGTCTCCACCCTACGCTTCCCGACCACGGCGGAACAAGGTTCTGTCCAGCTCCAGGCCAAGCTGGTGGGACGGCGCTCCAGGGTATCGAGCCACCCGGGTTTCCACCTGCACGAGCCGCCTCCCCTGTTGGGTTGATTCCGTTCGGTTCTGTCCCCATAGGCCGCCACAACAAGTCTGAATTTGTTGGGATCAATCCCTACGGTCCCAACACTTGAGAACATATTCCTTGAGTTCCCTGCTGCATTCTCATCGTTGCTATTGCCACTGTTGCTGGTGCGTCTGATGCGGCAGTGGTTATCGCCGATGGGCTGTTTTGCTTCTCCGCGATTGAAATTAGCAATTGTTCGATTGAAGAAAATTTTTCATCCATTCGGCTCTCAAAACTTGTCAACGATACCTTCAATGCCGAAAAGTCTGTGCCCAAATTTCTGAATTTCTCTTCAAGAGCTTCGATTTTCTTCCCTTGAGCCATCAAATCCAAAGATCGAACGGCTCTGATACCAAATTGATAGGACCCTGTTTTTGCTGCGAATTTTAGAGCGCAACTCTCTCCTTCGACTAAGACTAAGAAATTAGAAATAAACTAAAAAAAAACTGATTAACTATTCGCTGCCTCCCAAAGGAGATTACAGAAGTATTTAAATAAACCTTAAACAGACTCCTACTCCAACTAGGAAACTAACTCCTAATCTTAACTTCCCTTATAATTAGGAAATAAATCTAATAGAATCATAATTAAATTACAAACAGACTCCTAATCCTAACTTCCCTTATAATTAGGAAACAAATCTAATAGAATCAGAAACAATAAATTATTAAATTACTAAATACCCCTTTAAAAATAATAATAATAATAATCCCATAAATCCCTAATTGTAATTTCTCTTTCGTCGCCTCAGGGGCACATCACAATGCTTCCGAGCTCAACAAAATGCCGAAGAAATTATCTTCAGTTGCGGAAGCTATGACCACTTTTATGCAGATAATTGCACAAGCAAAAGAGTCTCTTACGAAAATATTTCTTAGAGGAGAATATGAAGAATACCCTGATGACGAGAAAATGCACTGCACAGCTCGTCTAGTTGCTATGATCAACCAGTACTCTAGTGAACTCCATGAACACGCAGAAAGTGATCCGATGAAGAACTTTCTCGAGGAGGAGATAAAGGTTTTAGAGGAAGCAAGAGGAATTGGTTTGCCGAATTTTCTACCTCGGACTGCTTTCCTTTCGATCCTGCACAAAAAGGTGAATGCAATCTCCAGAGTCCCGGTTGAGTTTGTTGAAAATGTGTGGGATTATATACAGGGAGTGTTCCTTTCTGTTTTGATGCGACACTCTGAGAACTATCACCAACTTCAAGTACCCATTAAAAGAGCAGGGAAACAGCTTGCAGAGAGAATGAAAGAAGAGTCAATTGATTGGATAAAAGAGGTTGTGGAAATGGAGAAGATGACAGATTACACTTGTGATCCTCAATACATGGCAGGATGGAACAAACTCATGTTGACCGAAGACTGTTTCAGCATAGTGGTCTTAAAAGATGCACCATTCAAACAAAAGAGAATAAATATCGAAGGGATCGGAATTGTTGAAATTGGAGATTTATGGAAACACCCAGATGTTCTGGATCAAGCTTATGACCTGAAAGTGAGAATGATATCATATTGGAAGATAGTTCTAACCAGATTGGTGGATTGCACAGCTCTCCATCTTCAGTTGAGCCTTCAAAGGCTGGTGAACAAGGAGATGGAGAAAGAAACCATTTGTGAGTTTATGAGTCCTGCAGGAGGTGGAATTGAAAAGATGCTGGAAGAATCACCTTCTCTGGCTGTGAAGAGAGAGAAGCTGAAAAGTAGTATCAAGCTGCTCAGGGAGTCTAAGGAGGTGGTGAGTGGCATCATAGAATCTGTTTCTTGCTATGCTGAAAATTGATTTACCAACTTGATATATTTAGATATCTGTTTTTGGACACTAAAAGCTATGAATATGTGCTTTCCTAAGAACTTATGGCAATAGCCATGTTTTTTAGGGACAATCTGTTCACTTCGTGATCATCTACCTCTTAGTATTTGATTATCATGTTGTTTTGTGTAGGAGAACCATGTATATTCTCCTTGTACTTGTTTTTAATTTACATCCTATTCTTCCAAATGCTCTTCACTCTCGGTAGTACTTCACTCAGTATTTACGTCGGTTAGAACCCTCCACCGGAGGGTCCCAACAGCGAGCACCGGTAGTACTTTAATCAGTATTTATGTCGGTTAGAACCTTCCCACCGGAGGTCCACCCTCTTCACATGGGTGATTGTGATAGATTAAGATATGACTTGAACTTCACAAATTCCTTTTGGAATTTGATCGATTCAATAAAGTTTTGGGTAAAAATCAAAATTTTATGATACATTTCCACAAATTTTATTACTTATCAAGTCCAAATTGAGTGAAGTTTATGTGATCTCACTCTTTTGATTTATTAATTTGAAGGACTTTGTCGGGGTGAGACTTGAATATTATTCAATACAAAATCTCGATATTCCACTTTAGGTTTGACGGGGTTTTGATTAAATAGTTGGTGAAAGTATAAACTAAACACAAATTTTAAAATTTTGTTGATTTTAAACTCTTTTTTTTTTTACAAAATAACATTGAACTTTTGAGTTAGTTCAACTTAATTCCTAAATATTTTTTTGAATAAAATTATTATTGAATTTTACACTTCAAACAAATTAATCTGCGTCATTAAAATTAAACTATGATCAGTTTTGTTTGCTCTGATTAAAACCAAACCGAATCGATATATAAGTGTATATATAAACTTTAATTTTAAAATTAAAAAAGAAACAAATCGAGTCTAAATCAACTAAAATAGACACAATTACATCATTTGCTTAATTTAAGTAAATAAATTGATGCAATTAGGACACTAGTTGTAACGCTCTAGATTTTTAAATCTCTAATTTGAAACCCTAATTTTAAAAATCTTAAAATTTTTCTAAAATTGTTTTAAAATCGATAGTTAAAAACCATAATTTCAAAATATTTAAATCATCTTTAAATAATAATTAAAACATTAAATGCATCAAAATTTTTAACATTAATAACTTTGTCAGAAATTAAATAAATGCTGAATTAAAATATTTCATAAATCTTTATAAAATTCGACATAATTTATGAAAAGTTTTCAACTTAAATAAAACATGAAATACTTTCGAAAGATTGAAATATATGGATTTAATTCTCTTCCAAAAATATTTTTTTCTTCTACTGTATGCTCGATTGTCTCTAGAGGGTTCTCGATCACATGCATTTCTTTCTCAAACAAAAAATCACCTGCATCATAAAATATAAACTATGAGAAAACTCAGTAAGTGATTCTTCTCAACACACTTCGCAATTTCTAATAATAGAGTTGACAAACATAACTCTGCTCGAAGGTGTAGTTACTCCCAAGTTATACTCTAGAGACTCTACTTTGTTTTCTAACTTTGTAGCATGTTCAAATGATATAAAAGAATGAGTAGTTCTAGAGTAAATTAATATGCAAGAAGGTATGCCAGAAATAAAAATTGAACCTGTGACAACAGATGCATTTCTTTCAGCTTCATCCTTGGGCATGGCGAAAACTCTGGCAGTCGTCTTAAGTTGTTCTCTGGCATTCCTCGGACAGTCCTTAATATAATGTCCATGTTGACTGCACTTGAAACAAGCATTGGTCTGAACGCGACACTCTCCATAATGTGACTTCTTGCATGTTAGACACATAGGCATATTAGTCATTGTCGTAGACTCCCTTTTAACATACTTAGAAGATCCTCCAGTAGGTGCATCGATCATTGGTCGCTTGGATTTAGCCCATTGTTGTTGTAGAACTTTATTTCTTACCGTCTAAGTTGCATGGTTATATCTTCTTCAAAATTCTTGGACTTTGATGACTTTCTTCTCTCATTATTCTGCACACAGTTTTCTCTACCACGAATGCAAACGGAGAGTTCTTTGAGGTAATAAGACGGATATATTTGAGTATCTCTACTCTTAATTCTTGGACGAATCTTTTCACATTCATAGTCTCGTTACTAGCAATATGAGGGGCATAACGAGATAGTTGCTCAAACGTGTACAAATAATTCATCACACTTCCTGTATGTTTGAAAGCCATAAATTCTTTTGTCTTTGCATTCATCATGGAGTCCGTAAAGTACTTCTCGTTGAATAACTCTTGAAATTTCTCTCAAGTTATGGTGGTGACTGAATGCATCACCTTCACCGAATCCCACCAGTAACGTGCCTCCATCCGGAACATAAAAGATACGCAACCTACTTTCTCTTCCTCAAAAATCTTGCCATGCTAAAAAATCTCTGTGATAGGTCTTATCCAATTATCTGCAGCTGCCATATCTGCTAAATTTTCAATAAAAATTGGAGGATCCAATATTCAAAATTTGTCGAAGTCAATGTCAGCATTTCGGGACCTATTAGAAGTCTGGGCTTGTGCATTAATTGCTTGGGTCGCTGCAGTAGTTGTCTGGGCTGCTGCATTAGCTGCTTGCAACAGCTGTTCCATCATCATCATCCGATCGATTACAACATCCCATTCATTTTTAATTTTTCTACGATTGGCCATAATCTACATCATAAAAACTTTAAATTAAGAAAATCTATCTTATATACTTATTTTTTTTTTAAATTTACTACAAAATTACCTAACATACTTTTAAATTTTAATACAGACTTACTTGTTGATCAACAATCTTCTAGGTGCACGTGAGCATATAGATAAGTCTACAGAACCGTTTTAAAACCTAGTGCTCTGATGTCATACTGTAATGCCCCAGATTTTTAAATCCCTATTTTGAAACCCTAATTTTGAAAACCCTAAAATTTTCCCCTAAAATTGTTTTAAAATCGAGCGTTAAAAACTCTAATTTCAAAATATTGAAAACAACTTTAAAAAATAACTAAAACATTAAATGCGCAGAAGCTTTATTCAAATTTTCAACATTAATAACTTTGTCAGAAATTAAATAAATGCTGAATTAAAACATTTCATAAATCTTTATAAAATTCAACATAATTTATCCAAAGTTTTCAATTTAAATAAAACCTGAAATACTCTCAAAAGACTGAAACATATTAATTCAACTCCCTTCCACAAAATATTTTCTTCTTCTACTGTATGCTCGCTTACTTCTGGAGGGATCTCGATCAAATGCATTTCTTCCTCAAACAAAAACTCACATGCATCACAAAATATAAACTATGAGAAAACTCAGTAAGTGATAATACGTGCAAGTGTCAAAATTAACATTTACTTTTACCGAATCCTGATTACAGACTGGTTGGTACTCATTTCCCAACATTAAACTTAGTTATCTCATTGTCGTTCAGACTTTTGACATCTTACTTTCGATTAAGCTCACTATCTCATTGTCGTTCATGTTTTTACTATCACGTCAGTACTATCATAATCATTGTTCAAGCTCATCATTTCATTATCGTTTAGGTTTCTGTTATCACATATTTTCTGTCAATTTCATTATATTCATACACATACAAAATGTCCTACCAATTTTATCTTTATAATACAATTCTATGTCAATGCCTAAACATGCATACTCAATTATTGGAAACATATAATAAACAATTATAAGAAAATAACATAGAGTTTGTGATGTAAGGTCATAGCCAAAACGTTAAACTGGTATTTTCACTTACTTGAATTCCGAGCGGTTAGGGTTATCTAGATTCTTTCAATATTCCAATAATATCAGGTACTCTTATGTCGGATCGAGTTTGTTGGATTGATTTGGACAACTTTCGGGATTTTTCTTGCCTAAATCAATTATCGGTATTAAAATCTCACTTAAATAATTTCAACTTCAGAATAATTTGGGCAGAAATTCCTTACCGGTTTAAATCTTGACTTGGTTCGGTAAAAATTTTGGAACATAAATTCGGGTCGGGTCCGCTTCAGTTGGATCGGATCTGGTTTGGTTGGACTGGTTTGGTCAGCTCAGCTGGGCCGGTTCAGTTTTGCTGGGTCAGTTCGGTTTGGCTTAAGTGAACCGTTTCGGTTCGGCTTGGTTCATAATCAAAATTCGGAACCACTTCTCCTTCTTATGTTCTGTGGAGAGATTGAGAGTGAGAGCGTAAGAGAGAGACAGAGCAAGAAGGTTGAAAACTGAGAGAAAAATCTTACGCCGTTTATGGAAGTTCGCTCGATCGGAAGAAGTTTCCCTTTGTCGCAAAGTGAAGCTCGGCCGAAAGGAATTTCGTCGCGTCGGAGAGGGTTTGCTGGATAGATGCCCAAATCTCTCTAGTCAGAGTTGCTGTCTTCTCGGAGCTTCGCTAGCGACTGAAGACCGAGGTAAGTTCTTCTCTGCTTGAAAAACTCATGACGAAGAGGGTTGTTGATGTGATTTCTTTATCACTGAACACCTCTATTTATAGGAGAGGTTTGCACCCCGCTCGTCTAAGAAATCCGAATTCAGTTCGGATTTTCTCAAGCTGTCATTTGATTAGTACCGAATTTCCAGGGGAGTGAACGTTCAATAGACTTTGAACACTTCCCCTTGAAAGGTCTAGGTTCATTTCGGATTATAGCTGACATCCGCTCCTCATTGGATTTCCAAAGGAAAACCGATTGATGATTCTCCAAAATCCGTGATTAGCTCGGATTTGCAGAGCTGTCAAATCCGATTTCCAGAAATGTCCTCTGATGATTTAGGGTATTTGGACTATTTTCAGGCTAGGTTCACATAGAATTGATATCTTTGGAATTCTGAATTCAAATCTTGGATTAGTTTTCTGATTTCTAAATTGATTTGGGAAATTTTGAATTTTGAAATTAACTTTTTGAATTTAGATTTACAATCTAAAATCCTACGGTTGTTACACTAGTCTAGTTAGATTAGGAAGATAATAACAAATAAACTAACTTAATTTGTAAAAATTAATGACAAATTAGTAAACTAATACAAATAAATATTATTATTTATTATTTTTAGCTTCCTCTAACAAAATATTTGATTCTACGTAGAATATTGTTTCATTGAGATTTTATATGTTTCGTTTTCCTCAAGTTTGGAAGAAATTGACACACTCTTGATTGCGATTAGTCGAGGAAAGAAATTATTGTCCGAGAATTGACTACCGAGATTTATTTGTTCACAATTAAAAGTTCAAAAATATAATTGTTTTTGTTTGAAGTATTATTTGTTTGTAATCTCAAAAGTCAAGATGTAAGAAAATGTAATTTATTTTGTTTTTTTTTTAATTTCTTTTCATCAATAATTATGACCACGTTATCTACTTCTCAACGAAGATTGAAGTGTCATCTACTTCTCAACGAAGTTTGAAGTGGGCCAAGCCAAACAATAATTACCCACTACCAATTAATTAAAATATTCCAATAATATCGGGTACTCTTATGTCGGATCGAGTTTGTTGGATCGATTTGGACAACTTTCGAGATTTTTCTTGCCTAAATCAATTATCGGTATTAAAATCTCACTTAAATAATTTCAACTTCAGAATAATTTGGGCAGAAATTTTTTACCGGTTTAAATCTTGACTTGGTTCGGTAAAAATTTTGGAACATAAATTCGGGTCGGGTCCGCTTCAGTTGGATCGGATCTGGTTTGGTTGGACTCGTTTGGTCAGCTCAGCTGGGCCGGTTCAGTTTTGCTGAGTCAGTTCGGTTTGGCTTAAGTGAACCGTTTCGGTTCGGCTTGGTTCATAATCAAAATTCGGAACCACTTCTCCTTCTTATGTTCTGTGGAGAGATTGAGAGTGAGAGCGTAAGAGAGAGACAGAGCAAGAAGGTTGAAAACTGAGAGAAAAATCTTACGCTGTTTATGGAAGTTCGCTCGATCGGAAGAAGTTTCCCTTTGTCGCAAAGTGAAGCTCGGCCGAAAGGAATTTCGTCGCGTCGGAGAGGGTTTGCTGGATAGATGCCCAAATCTCTCTAGTCAGAGTTGCTGTCTTCTCGGAGCTTCGCTAGCGACTGAAGACCGAGGTAAGTTCTTCTCTGCTTGAAAAACTCATGACGAAGAGGGTTGTTAATGTGATTTCTTTATCACTGAACACCTCTATTTATAGGAGAGGTTTGCACTCCGCTCGTCTAAGAAATCCGAATTCAGTTCGGATTTTCTCAAGCTGTCATCTGATTAGTACCGAATTTCCAGGGGAGTGAACGTTCAATAGACTTTGAACACTTCCACTTGAAAGGTCTAGGTTCATTTCGGATTATAGCTGACATCCGCTCCTCATTGGATTTCCAAAGGAAAACCGATTGATGATTCCCCAAAATCCGTGATTAGCTCGGATTTGCAGAGCTGTCAAATCCGATTTCCAGAAATGTCCTCTGATGATTTAGGGTATTTGGACTATTTTCAGGCTAGGTTCACATATAATCGATATCTTTGGAATTCTGAATTCAAATCTTGGATTAATTTTCTGATTTCTAAATTGATTTGGGAAATTTTGAATTTTAAAATTAACTTTTTGAATTTAGATTTACAATCTAAAATCCTACGGTTGTTACACTAGTCTAATTAGATTAGGAAGATAATAACAACTAAACTAACTTAATTTGTAAAAATAAATGACAAATTATTAAACTAATACAAATAAATATTATTATTTATTATTTTAGCTTCCTCTAACAAAATATTTGATTCTACGTAGAATATTGTTGCATTATGATTTTATATGTTTCGTTTTCCTCAAGTTTGGAAGAAATTGACACGCTCTTGATTGCGATTAGTCGAGGAAAGAGATTATTGTCCGAGAATTGACTACCGAGATTTATTTGCTCACAATTAAAAGTTCAAAAATATAATTGTTTTTGTTTGAAGTATTATTTGTTTGTAATCTCAAAAGTCGAGATGTAAAAAAATGTAATTTATTTTGTTCTTTTTATTTATTTATTTTCATCAATAATTTATGACCACGTCATCTACTTCTCAACGAAGTTTGAAGTGGGCCAAACAATAATTACCCACTACCAATTAATTAAAATATTTTATCTTTTTATTATTTTTAAAAGGTCAGGATAATTTACAGATGCGTATGTCATCGCGTTGATGTCATGAGATGATAAAGCATTCTATTAATTATTTCCCTTGACAAATTAAATAATAATTTTAATTACTTTATTTCAATTCAAAAATTCAATACATAATAAATTTATTGAAATAGTTAATGTAATCTCAATTATTTTCTTTAATTAAATTAACTATTAATAATTTATTACATTAATTATATTAATCATTATTTAACCATTAATCAGCGTATACTTTAAAAATGTATAATAAGAAAGTAAACGAAACCTCTACCCACTGATATAACTTGCTCTCTACCTCTATCAATGAAAAACTTTTTACATACAAATTCTATTTATGGTCATTATGTTCAATGACGTTATTTCGACTAATCTCGTTCTCTAAATATTCGCTTGTTGGACACAAAGTTCGAGCGTGAGCATAGTTGACACTCCTTTGTAGGCTAATTGGCTGCGAGGGTCACATGGTTACCTTCTATTCCCTCCAAAATAGGACCATGATCTTATTTGATTAAACAAATAAAAGAAGTGGCTTTAATTTAAGTATTAATATCTCAATTAATTTTCATAATGATGAGAACAGTGTTTCCTCTAAAACAATATTTGATCGTACGAGGGAGTTGTCGTAATTTCTGAGAAAGCTGACATTATTTTGTTTGCTTTCCGAGAAAATGTTCGTCTCTGGAAAAGAAAAAAGGGGCCAATAAAGTTTAAAGAATACTCATCTTCCCAGTTGATTCCTCTGTTTTCTTGTCACCATCATTCACTAAAGCCAGCCATAGCTTTTTTGCTTCTTATAAGAACCTTGGAGGGGGGTTTTGATTTCTCCATTGAAGAACCAGTGAAAACCCAGTTCACTTCTTTTTGCCAAAACTTGATTTTCTTTCTGGGTTTTGAAACTTGTTCTTCTTTTGCTTCACTTTCCGTGTATCGACTGTGTATGTCTTCTTCTTTCTTGCTTAAGCTCTGTTTTGTTATGATCCGTGAAATGTTGGTCGAATATGTTGATTCTCGTTTTAATTGATCCTAATCGCTTCATGGCTCTGTTTAACTTTTGTTATCTTGCCTTTTTCGTCTTCATTTTTGTTGCAGAGTTTTTGAAGTTTCTTCTTCATAGCTGGACTGAAACGAAGAGTCTGTAACTCTCTCTTCATTCTTGCTTTCGTGGTTCGTAATCTCTGTAAGTGTTAATTGTTCTTCGTTTCATCAGAACTCTGGGCTGTTCTTCGTTGACATGGCTGAAATGTTTCTTGCTCTTTTCCTGAATAATTTGATCTTTTAGCGGTCTCTCTCTCTCTCTCTCTCTAAATGTGTTTGTGCTATGTTCTATGATCTGATAAGCTTCAAATAGACACAGATATATTACAAAAATCTAGGTTAATTTATACACTGATCTTTCCCTGTTCCTAGTAATCCCATATAACTACAACTTAAAAAACTTTGGCTAATCTAAGGAATGAAAATCTTGCCCTTTTGTTTACAACTCCATTGATGGTCATCTATGAAGACCACTGTCAAAACAGGTCCTGAATCGTCTGGGATATACTTTCCCCAATACCAATGTGCCTTCCAAACCTTGTTCATTTCCTCGATCGGCACGTTCTTAGTTTCGGGCACGAAAAAGTGGACGAAAACTGTCATGATAACTATAAACCCGGCGAAGAAAAGGAATAGACCAAACTTCAATTGACAAAGCATGGGGAGAAAAACTTGAGCTATGAAAAAAGTGAAGAACATGTTTACGGATACATTCATTGCTTGCCCTGCTGATCTAATCTCAAGAGGACAAATCTCGCTCGGTACTAGCCACCCTAAAGGACCCCATGACCATGCGAAGGCTGCTACATATAAGCATATTAGAATCAGTAGAAAATCGGCCTGGCTTTCTGACATCAATCCTTTTCCATCTGCCCCCAATGCAGCTCCAATCATGATCGCCACTCCAATCTAGAACACAGTTCATAAGTTAGCTTCGAATAATTTGGATTCCACATTCATAAGCAGTAGGAAATTGATTCTATCAGAATGACAGAAGTCAGAATTAACCTGGCAGATAATCATTTGGATGCCACCCTGGAGGAATAGAATCCTTCTTCCAAACTTGTCAACAGTGAAAATGGATACAAATGTAGCAAGAACATTAACTATGCCGGTTATAGCAGACGACATAAGTGAAGCTTCGCCCCCAAAACCAAGAGCCTTAAAGAGAACAGGTGCATAGAACATGATGGCATTGATTCCAGTGAGCTGCTGGAAGAAAGGAACGAGTATGCAGATGATAAGTTGAGGTCTATATCTTGGTGAGAAGATGTTCTTCCATGGATGTTGGACAGTTTTTGCGGCCTTGCAGGCATCGACAAGTTCTTGGAACTCTTCGTCCACGTCGTAACTTCCTCGAATTTTTTGTAACATTTGTTTTGCCTCCTCTGTGTTGCCTCTTTCGAGGATAGAATTGGGAGTTTCAGGGAGGAAGAAAGATCCGACAGTCATCACTATTGCTGGGATGGCTGCAAGACCTAAAGATACCCTCCATCCCCATCCTCCACTGATTTGAGCTGTGCCATAGTTAACTAGGTTTGCCACTAGAATCCCGTTTGTTACGGCCATTTGGAAGCAAATATTGAGCGCTCCTCTGATTTTTGGCGGTGCCATTTCTGATAGATAAATTGGTACGGACTGCACATATTGAATTCCTCAGCAAGAAATTTCTAAGATTTAGACACTAAATAAAAATGAAATTATTTTATTTGACACCTGAAGAGCAAAACCAACACCAACCCCGAGCAATAATCGACCAATAATTAGCATGGCGACATTTACAGCAGCCCCATTTAGGATAGAGCCAGCGAGGAAAACTAAACCTCCAAATAACATGGACATCTTCCGGCCATAAGCCCGTGTCACTGTTGAAGCGGAAAGGGAAGCAATTAAGGCTGATATGTAAATGGAAGAGGTAAATAGTGTTAATAGATGGCTATTAAACTTGCAGTATTCATTTTGAATCCCTCCTCCATGATTTTGTTTTTGGTAAACCGATGGAAAAAACTGCTTTAAGAATTGTTCCATCGAAGTCACCCCCCCTGCAATCAGGAAAAAATGTCCTCAACGATACACTACAATAAACACAATAGATAGATAGATACATTGTTAGGTAAAAAAACACGACTTCGAAACAAATTTATCGTCGCATAAGGGCATGAGGGACTTGAAATGTGCTCGATGATTTATACGAAGTTTGAAGATGAAAATCAGTATCTGCTATAAAACTCATTACCAACCTGTAAGTCCAACGTCATATCCGAAGATGAGACCACCCGATGCAGCCACCATACATGTCATAACAACAAAGGTGGTAATGCCATCCGGATATTGATATTCTCCACCTTCATAAACAACATATCCTCCTCCTGCCATCTTCTACAGTTTAAATCCTTTCTCTGCAATGTATATTTTGTTGAAAGATCTCCGCTTCCAGAAAGAAATTTAGATTTATAAGGCTTGGATGTGTCCGGTAATAGAATAAGCCAACAGAACTGATGGATGTGTGACTCTTAAACAGCGTGAATGTTGATATTATTTGGATTTCAAATTGCTATATTTAGCTCTTTGATTTACTATTAATAGAACACACTATTTGTAAATGTGGATGTGGTTAATCCAGATTTTGATATGATCTGATGACCAAGTTTCCTTAAGTACAGCTCCATGGTCATGAAACTACACCGTTGATTAAATCAGTTGATGACACTCAATTTGACTTCACTTTCTGGTTGATTTTCAGATTGAACACTTAAACATTGATCAATTACAACCCTGTTTTGCTGTGATATGATTAAAGAAAATTTGTGAAATTTATACACATCTACATTTTTTGATTGTTTTTATACTAAATACATTTCATTTTGTTTATTTTTTATTATTTAATTGATTTTACATTGTCTTTGAATAGAGTTTTTGTTCATTTAATTTCAGCATTTTATTTTATTTGTAGTTAACAACAGTGAAAAAAAAGTTTACAACTTTGTGGCTATGAAATATTAAAAGTTCTACCATAAGATCATCCAGGCATAACACTTGCTAACTATAACCAAAAACTTGTGTTACTTTTCCCTTCGTCACACCAATTTCTATTTTTAATACTTGCATATGAAGGTTGGTAGATATAATCATAGAAAGCTTTCATTATCGTCTGCTCGAAAAACTTGCATATGATAGAAATGACTTAAATGGATTTGCTAATTATTTGATTTAGGTATTATATATGCAGAAGTATTCTCTTCTTGAGCATACCAAGATGAAGGAAAATCATTGTTTTCATTTTCTACTATGGTTTGACCTTTCTTTATTCAATTTCTAATATCTGTTTGAAAAGATATATATATTAAACCAAATGATATTAAAAAATTTGCGGTTTTAGTGTCATTATTATTGTGAATAAAGTTATTTTGTCATGTGAAAAATTTACTGATAGTTGATGATAACCCCGGATCTTAAATGATTATAACTCTTTCATGATTTTATCTTAGAAGGTTATAGAGAATGTCGCAGCTAAGTTGCAGCAGCTCAACAATCACTCCTAGCGAAGGAGGGATCATGATTTGCCCCGCATCACTGGCACCGATTGTATCGTCCTACAACAATCGCATTCGTCCGATCTTGGATGCAGTCGACAAGCTCAGAAACTTGATGGTCATGAAAGAAGGCATACAACTCCCTACCATTGTCGTCGTGGGCGATCAATCATCGGGGAAGTCTAGCGTGCTCGAGTCCTTGGCCGGGATCAACCTCCCGAGAGGTCAAGGTATTTGCACTAGAGTACCTCTGGTTATGCGGCTCCAAAACCACTCGGCCGAAGAACCTCAAATTTACTTGGAGTACAGCGGAAAAACCGTGGATACTGAAGAGGAGTATATTTCGGACGACATTAATACGGCCACTTTCGAGATTGCCGGTAGTGGTAAAGGAATATCCAAAACCCCATTGACCTTGGTTGTGAAAAAGAAAGGTGTTCCTGATTTAACAATGGTGGATCTCCCTGGAATTACTAGAGTTGCAGTCAAAGACCAGCCTAAAGACATATATGACCAAATAAAGGACATAATCATGGAGTATATAACACCAGAAGAGAGCATTATACTGAATGTTTTATCAGCAACTGTTGATTTTCCTACTTGCGAATCTATCGGGTTGTCTCAGAGTGTCGACAAAACAGGCCTAAGGACACTGGCTGTGGTGACTAAATCTGATTCGGCACCTGAAGGACTGCTCGAGAAGGTAACTGCTGACGATGTTAACATCGGACTTGGATATGTCTGCGTGAGAAATCGAATCGGGAATGAATCATTTGAAGAAGCGCAAAAGGAAGAAGCGGCTCTCTTCAGAGACCATCTACTTTTATCCAAGATTGATAAATCTATAGTTGGTATTCCAAATTTGGCAAAAAGATTGGTGCAATTACAGGCCGCAAGTATATCGAGATGTATGCCGGATATCATCAAACAGATCAATGAAAAGCTGACGGTCATGCTTCCGAGCTCAACAAAATGCCGAAGAAATTATCTTCAGTTGCGGAAGCTATGACCACTTTTATGCAGATAATTGCACAAGCAAAAGAGTCTCTTAGGAAAATATTTCTTAGAGGAGAATATGAAGAATACCCTGATGACGAGAAAATGCACTGCACAGCTCGTCTAGTTGCTATGATCAACCAGTACTCTAGTGAACTCCATAAACACGCAGAAAGTGATCCGACAAAGAACTTTCTCAAGGAGGAGATAAAGGTTTTAGAGGAAGCAAGAGGAATTGGTTTGCCGAATTTTCTACCTCGGACTGCTTTCCTTTCGATCCTGCACAAAAAGGTAAATGCAATCTCCGGAGTCCCGGTTGAGTTTGTTGAAAATGTGTGGGATTATATACAGGGAGTGTTCCTTTCTGTTTTGATGCGACACTCTGAGGACTATCACCAACTTCAAGTACCCATTAAAAGAGCAGGGAAACAGCTTGCAGAGAGAATGAAAGAAGAGTCAATTGTTTGGATAAAAGAGGTTGTGGAAATGGAGAAGATAACAGATTACACTTGTGATCCTCAATACATGGCAGGATGGAACAAACTCATGTTGTCCCAAGACGAGTTAAGGAAAGAGGTCTTAAGAGATGCACTATTCAGACCAAAGAGCGTAAATATTGAAGGGGTCGGAAATGTTGAAATTGGAGATTTATGGAAACACCCAGATGTTCTGAATCAAGCTTATGACTTGAAAATGAGAATGATAGCATATTGGAAGATAGTTCTAACGAGATTGGTGGATTGCACAGCTCTCCATCTGCAGTTGAGCCTTCAAAGGCTGGTGAACAAGGAGATGGAGAAAGAAACCATTCTTGAGTTTATGAGTCCTGCTGGAGGTGGAATTGAAAAGATGCTGGAAGAATCACCTTCTCTGGCTGTGAAGAGAGAGAAGCTGAAAAGTAGTATCAAGCTGCTCAGGGAGTCCAAGGAGGTGGTGAGTGGCATCATAGAATCTGTTTCTTCCTATGCTGAAAATTGATTTACCTACTTTATATATTTAGATATCTGTTTTTGGACACTAAAAGCTATGAATATGTGCTTTCCTAAGAACTTGTGGCAATAGCTATGTTTTTTAGGGACAGTCTCTTCACTTTTGTGATCATCTACCTCTTAGTATTGATTGTCATGTTGTTGTGTGTAGGAGAACCATGTATATTCTCCTTGTACTTTCTTCTTCCAAATCTACTGATTTCTCACAATGCTCTTCACTCTTGGTAGTACTTCACTCAGCGTTTATGTCGGTTAGAACCCTCCACCGGAGAGTCCTAACAATGTGGACCATCCACGCTCTTCACATGGGTGATTGTGATAGATTAAGATATGACTTGAACTTTACAAATTTCTTTTGGAATTTGATCAATTCAATAAAGTTTTGGGTAAATATCAAAATTTTATGATACATTTCCACAAATGTTAATCCTTACCAAGTCCAAGTCGAGTCAAGTTTATGTAGTCTCCCTCTTAGATTGTCTCACTCTTAGATTTATTAATTTGAAGGACTTTGTCGGGTGAGACTTGAATATTCAATACAAAATCTCGATGTTGCACTTTTGGTTTTACATGGTCTTGATTAAATAGTTGGGTAAAGTACAAACTAAACTTCAAATTTTGAAAATTAATTGATTTTAAACTCTCTTTTTTTTTAATAAAATAACATTGAACTTTTGAGTTAGTTCAACTTAAATTCTAATTTTTTTTTTTTGAATAAAATGAATATTGAATTTTACGCCTTACACAAATTATACTTTGTCAATAAAATTAAACCATGATCAATTTTGTTTGTTCTGATCAAAACCAAACTGAATCGATATATAAGTGTATATATAAACTTTAATTTTAAAATTAAAAAAGAAACAAATGAAGTCTAAACCAACTAAATAAGATTCAATTACAAATAAATATTATTATTTATATTCTTTATTATTTTTAGCTTCGTCTAATAAAATCTTTGATCATTGAGATTTTATATGTTTCATTTTCCTCAAGTTTAGAAGAAATTGATACGCTAGGAAAGAGATTATTGTCCGAGAATTGACTATCGAGATTTATTTGTTCATAATTAAAATTTCAAAAATATAATTGTTTTTTCTTTGAAGTATTATTTGTTTGTAATCTCAAAAGTCAAGATGTAAAAAAATATAATGTATTTTGTTTTTTTTATTTATTTATTTTCATTCCTAGAGTTAAAATCATTTTAACTTTCAAATTATAATTTTTTTTTTAAACAAAATTCTCAAAATGAACGTTAATAAAACAAAACCACCGCTTGATACAAAAACAGAGGCGGTCTACAGATATCCCCTGTTTTCTTGTCACATCATTCACCGAAGACAGGCATTTTTTGCTTCTTATAAGAACCATGGAGGGGGGGTTTTGATTTCTCCATTGAAGAACCAGTGAAACCCAGTTCACTTTTTTTTGCTAAAACTTGATTTTATTTCTGGGTTTTGATATTTGTTCTTCTTTTGCTTCACTTTCTGTGTATCGACTGTGTACGTCTTCTTTCTTGCTTAAGCTCTGTTTTGTTATGATCCGTGAAATATTGGTCGAATCTGTTGATTCTCTCATTTTCATTGATCCTAATCGCTTCACGGCTCTGTTTAACTTTTGTTATCTTGCCTTTTTCGTCTTCATTTTTGTTGCAGAGTTTTTGAAGTTTCTTCTTTATAGCTGGAGTGAAACGAAGAGTCTGTAGCTCTCTCTTCATTTTTGCCTTCGTGGTTCGTAATCTCTGTAAGTGTTAACTGTTTTTCGTTTCATCAGAACTCTGAGCTGTTCTTCGTTGACATGGCTTAAATGTTTCTTGCTCTTTTCCTGAATAATTTGATCTTTTAGCGCTCTCTCTCTCTCTCTCTCTCTCTCTCTCTCTCTCTCTCTCTCTCTCTCTCTCTCTCTCTCTAAATGTGTTTGTGCTATGTTCGTATGGTCTGTTAAGCTTCAATTAGACAAAGATGTATTACAAAAATCTTGGTTAAACCAAAAGATATTAAAAATTTTGCGGCTTTAGTGCCATTTATTATCGTGAATAAAATTATTTCGACATGTGCTGATATTTGATGATAATCGCGGATCTTAAATGATTATAACTCTTTCATGATTCTATCTTAGAAGGTTATAGAGCATGTCGAAGCTGAATTGCCGTAGCTCAACAATCACTCCTGGCAAAGGAGGGACCATGATCTGCCCCGCATCACTGGCACCGATTGTATCGTCCTACAACGATCGCATTCGTCCGATCTTGGATGCAGTCGACAAGCTCAGAAACTTGATGATCATGAAAGAAGGCATACAACTCCCTACCATTGTCATCGTGGGCGATCAATCATCGGGAAAGTCTAGTGTTCTCGAGTCCTTGGCCAGGATCAACCTCCCGAGAGGTCAAGGTATTTGCACTAGAGTACCTCTGGTTATGCGGCTCCAAAACCCACTCGGCCGAAGAACCTCAAATTCGCTTGGAGTACAGCGGAAAAACAATGGATACTAAAGAAGAGTATATTTCGGACAACATTAATAAGGCCACTTTCGAGATTGCCGGTAGTGGTAAAGGAATATCTAAAACCCCATTGACCTTAGTTGTGAAAAAGAAAGGTGTTCCTGATTTAACAATGGTGGATCTCCCTGGAATTACTAGAGTTGCAGTCAAAGACCAGCCTAAAGACATATATGACCAAATAAAGGACATAATCATGGAGTATATAACACCAGAAGAGAGCATTATACTGAATGTTTTATCAGCAACTGTTGATTTTCCTACTTGCGAATCTATCGGGTTGTCTCAGAGTGTTGACAAAACAGGCCTAAGGACACTGGCTGTGGTGACTAAATCTGATTCGGCACCTGAAGGACTGCTTGAGAAGGTAACTGCCGACGATGTTAACATCAGACTTGGATATGTCTGCGTGAGAAATCGAATCGGGAATGAATCATTTGAAGAAGCGCAAAAGGAAGAAGCGGCTCTCTTCAGAGACCATCTACTTTTATCCAAGATTGATAAATCTATAGTTGGTATTCCAAATTTGGCAAAAAGATTGGTGCGATTACAGGCCACAAGTATATCGAGATGTATGCCGGATGTCATCAAACGGATCAATGAAAAGCTGACGTCCAATGCTTCCGAGCTCAACAAAATGCCGAAGAAACTATCTTCAGTTGCGGAAGCCATGACCACTTTTATGCAGATAATTGCACAAGCAAAAGAGTCTCTTAGGAAAATATTTCTTAGAGGAGAGTATGAAGAATACCCTGATGACGTGAAAATGCACTGCACGGCTCGTCTAGTTGATATGATCAACCAGTACTCTAGTGAACTCCATAAACACGCAGAAAGTGATCCGACAAAGAACTTTCTCAAGGAGGAGATAAAGGTTTTAGAGGAAGAAAGAGGAATTGGTTTGCCGAATTTTCTACCTCGGACTGCTTTCCTTTCGATCCTGCAGAAAAAGGTAAATGCAATCTCCGGACTCCCGGTTGAGTTTGTTGAAAAATGTGTGGGATTATATACAGGGCGTTCTCCTCTCTGTTTTGATGGGACACTCTGAGAACTATCACCAACTTCAAGTACCCATTAAAAGAGCAGGGAAACAGCTTGCAGAGAGAATGAAAGAAGAGTCAATTGATTGGATAAAAGAGGTTGTGGAAATGGAGAAGATGACAGATTACAATTGTGATTCTCAATACATGGCAGGATGGAACAAACTCATGTTGACCCAAAGCTGGTTCAGGGGACAGGTCTTAATAAAAGATGCAACTTGAAGCAATGTTGAAACTATACAGACCAAAGAGCGTAAATATCGAAGGGGTCGGAAATGTTGAAATTGGAGATTTATGGAAACACCCAGATGTTATGAATGAAGCTTATGACTTGAAAATGAGAATGATAGCATATTGGAAGATAGTTCTAACCAGATTGGTGGATTGCACAGCTCTCCATCTGCAGTTGAGCCTTCAAAGGCTGGTGAACAAGGAGATGGAGAAAGAAATCATTAGTGAGTTTATGAGTCCTGCAGGAGGTGGAATTGAAAAGATGCTGGAAGAATCACCTTCTCTGGCTGTGAAGAGAGAGAAGCTGAAAAGTAGTATCAAGCTGCTCCAGGAGTCTAAGGAGGTGGTGAGTGGCATCATAGAATCTGTTTCTTCCTAAGCTGAAAATTGATTTACCTACTATATATATTTACATATCTGTTTTTGGGCACTAAAGGCTATGAATATGTGCTTTCCTAAGCTCTCAAGTCTTATGGCAATAGTTATGTTTTTTAGGGACAATCTCCTCACTTTGTGATCATGTTGTTTTGTGTAGGAGAACCATGTACATTCTCCTTGTACTTTCTTCTGATTTTTAATTTACTTAATTTTCTTCTAAATTTAGTGTTATGGTTCTCATCACGCTCTTCACTTGGTGGCACTTTATTTAGCCTTTTTGTCTGTCAGAATTCTCTACCAGTAAAAATCCTCGACCAGAGAATCATAACATGGTTGGTAGACCACTTGACGGATCTTTCTCTACAAAAGAGAGATTTCAAATCCTCGTGATGAAATTATTAGAGATTCAATCATATTGCTGAGATACATAACCCATTGTGTTATGACTCTTTGGTCGAGTGTTCTGACCAGTGGAGGGTTTTGATCGACAAAAAAGTCGAGTGAAGTGCGAGGCTGTAAACCATAACACATCTATTTAATGGTTTACTTTTTTAGCACTTACAGTAATTGGTGGATGGAGTGATTCTTAGTTCAAATGGTAGAGAAAGATTAGAAGATTTCTCTCAACAACATCAAGAGCGCAAATCCAACAATAAAAGCTTATAACTATATCGTTTCTCCATCTTCATTACAGAATCAATCACTAGAATAAAAAAAGATGCATCTTTCGCTACAATAGTTGGCCCAATTACTCTACTAACTACTAAAATGTCGAATTCTACAAATCTTTGTACATGTACAAGAGGACCTGAATATTGATTGTATCTGTTTTCATCACATCTCAATGGCATCAAGATCAGGCATGGGGAACCGTAGAATTGCTGCAATTCCAGTAATTTGTGCAAGCTCTGCAATATTTGTGAAATCTATTAAATATTGACATATATTTTTGCACAAGTTAATTAATGAAGTCAACTTGAAGTTGAATTTTTTTCATCAGAACACTGTTACGAACAGAGAGACATGAAAGCTAGTACTAAAAATTGAAAATTTACATAAACTGAACTACACGACAGACCCATGAAGCCACCATTTGGACAAAAAAAGTAACCCACCAAAGACATAGCTCTAACCAGCAGCTGTAATAGAATGGAATAAAACACTACTTACGTTCTCCAGAGACGTGCAGGGATGAAAATATATGGACAGTGCCCCCACAAGCTCTCACCGAGTCCACCAATTTAACGTATTTTTGCCGCACTTTTATATCTGAACTCCTGTGAAAAAAATAAAGACTTGTAATCATCAGATAATGTTTTTAAATATACTAAGACAACTTGAAGAAAATTGAATATATTGAAGAATGGAAAGAGGCAACTTGAAGCAATGACATATTGGCTACCATTTTTGGACAGACATTACACCAGACGACAATCAAAAACAAATTTATATATCTTGTGCCAGTATGTCTTTGCAACATCAAAACGTTTATTTGGGTGCTTGAGTTTTTTTTTTTTTTTTTTTAGTAATGCAAGGTTTACATCAGTGTCGCGTTCACTAATTGATCCAATTGGTGTCTAATTTTAATTATTCATAACTTATATTAATTATTACAATAATTAATGAACGACCTATGAGTGTCACGTCAAAAAATAAGATTAGAATTTATAATTAAAAAATAAATTTATTTTTATAATCCTACAAAAAGAACTGACCTGAAGAGATCATCTGTGATTAGAAGAGTTTGGATAGCCAATTGTTCATGGGCAACTTCAACGTGCTTCGGTCCATAGCACGCACGAGCCGAATCCTACAAAAAATTGGAGGTAACTACATCAAATTTAAGTTATGGTTGAACATATGTGAAATAACGTTTTTCCCTAATCCACATTATTTGTATTTAAATACCTATGATATACACTAATGAAATCACGTATGCCAAAATGCTACTATGAACAGATTTATGTGGTAAAACAATAATTGCATACTATCAAATGGTACAAGTAAATCTTCTTCACTAGAAATGATTAATGTTATATCTGTTGCTCTTTTTTTTTTTGTAGTAAAATAATAAACGAAATTTATTGAAAGAATAAGGATACAAGAGAAGAGAGAGGTATTAAGAAAAGAAATATACTGAAAGAAATGAGATACAAGAGAAGAGAGTGGAAGAACATTCCTCTTTCAAAAAAAACTAAAAATTTTATGTTATTTCTTAATGTCGATTGTATGTTAACCGCCATCAAATCACTAAGTAAATAACATAGAATGTAGATGCTACCAAACAACATTAACTTGACAGATATCGACCGAATTTTTACGTCATTATCTGAAAACATTGTGAATAACATAGAATCAAATAATTTAATGTATAAAACCTTACGTTTGATAACATGTCATAGAATTCCTTGAGAACTTGCACCTAAGAGAAGAAGCAAACAAGAAAAAAAAATTTGAGCAGATAAATGACAAATCTTGTCTAAGAAATTTCAAGAACACTATTGGAGGAAAAAAAAAACCTCTTTTGCAGCTTTAGTGTCCTTTATCATTTTCATGATACTTGGAGCATCCAAAACCTCTCTCAAACTGTGCCTGTTCAAAAAGGATTCAATTTTGCCTCTTCTTCAAACACTATGATTAGATTTAATACAAAATATTTTGATTATCTATATGCACAACTGAAAAAAAAATTTAATAAAATTAAACAAATCATAATTTTTTATTTTTATGATAGAAAAATTTGTATTGAAAGCGAAAAGTTACAAAAAATCAGTGGAAGAAAACTTCACTCAAACAAGATACATCTAGTGAGAAGCAATTTCTTTATAATTACAAACAACCGTATTAAAAAAATAACTTTTAAAATACTTAGAAATAATCATTATTCATACGATTCTCTACGAAAATAATGTCATTTATATGAAACCAAGTAGTTCAAAAGATAGCTAAAAATCTCAATTTTCAAATTAGTTTGTAAATCAACCATAAATTCGTAACATCTAATCAAACCAGTGACACAACCCAGTTCAATTGGCATAGAAAAGAAAGACTCAGATTTGTCATATATAACAGATGTCAACTCACGAAAAGAGAGCATACTTGAAACCCGAGGTTGTAGGCACAAGAATGATTCGTGATTTGTTCTCAATAATCGGTCGTAACTGTTTGTTCTCAGCCTCCAACAATAATCGACGTCGAAACTGATCCTGCAGAGAAAACATCAAAATAAGACAAATTCTTCCATAAAAATATAAAAAGCGTCACAGTCGAATCAGGCACTGAATTAGTAAAATATTACAAGGCAAAGTTCCTAACCTTTGTAAAACCAGGACTAGCAATTACTGCACAGCGAATGACTTTGAAATCAACATATCTTAAGAAAGCCTAACAAATCAGGATAGAATAGGTAAGAACTTCAAAGTAGAACTTCTAAGAAGAAAAATTTAAAAATAAACATTAGAACTTAAATAGACCTACCTTCATAACATTGTCAAGGAATTTATTCAAGGCCTGTCAAAGAGACAAAAAAAATGCTTGGGTCAACAATATATTTCCCCCACTAATTTTTTCCAAGTCACTACAGAGCATTAGCTTATGCACTACACAACTGTGACCCAAGCCGATAAAGTATAAGCCCGTGATATTTTAATATTTTATTTCATCTATTATTTTAATATTTAATCTTATTTATTTTAACTTAATAGATAAATTTTATATTTTTAAAAGTCTTCGTAAAAATTTAGAAATTTCAAACCATGATTCGAACTCTATTTAAAGGGTTGTGTAAATATCAAAAAACATATTTTGACACTTTCGATAATTAATATAACTTATCCTTGTTTGAGAATTATTTCTATGTTATTATTTTACTTTTTCGTTTCGGTTTTGAAACTAATATTCATTAGCGCCATTATCTATTTGTGCAACAAAAAAATGGAAAGTTCAGAGTTTAGGATCGTCATACCGCCTCATAGCCAGCAACACCTGGCCCATACTTGCGAGGAATTGAAGTTTCTATTCGCGCCCGAGTTATTGTCATACTGTTACATTTCATTCACGAAAAAATTATCAGTCAAAAAATAACAATACAATTCCATGAAATTAGCATAAACTCATGCCAGCAATATTTATCAAAGAAGCATATTCAGAGCTCAAAAAGTCATTTTTTTAACTGGAAGAAATAATCAGCTAAGCACAATATAGACAAAGTTATACAGTAAAACCATGCAGAATAACATAAATACAGTCCCACGCAAGAAGAAACCAAGGAAAACAGAATTTTAACAAACACCCATATTTAACAAACAAGTATTTCATTTCAATTCAAGTATCTAATTATAGTTTATGGAGTATTCTACAGATATTTAAAACAAGCAATCACAATCCAATCTTGCGTCAAATACATCTTGCCAACAAGGAGGACATGTGCCAATCCTTCTTGCATTAAAACCACCGCCAAATCAGCACTTGCAGCAAGATCTGAAAAAGTAGAGGAGAAAATCGATTTAATGGACTTAGTATACCACATTTTTATATTATAAATGTTCTCTTACCAGACTTTTATAAGACTTGGCATCCAAGCATCATTAAACTAAGCAGAGGTATGAGGTATCACGTCTATCATATTAGTGCTATTCATAGGTTTTTGAAATTTGGGAAAAAGGAAAAGAACAAACTTGACTGCTACGCCAAGCAATTTCAATATTTTTTTTCTCAAAATAAAAAACAAACTATCCTAATATCGAATTGATCAAGAACCTTGAACTCGCAAAGAAACTTCTATGAGAATTAATACAATATTAATTCCAAACTTATACCATTCACACGTAATGGATCATAAAAGACTTCGGAAGTATTAAAAAAAAAGTGATGCAATATTTATTTTATAATTTTACCCTATAATTTTACCTCCTCATGCAACACACATTAATTGATATAATTAATATATTATTTTAAATATTTATAAATCATCTTAAATATTACGTCAATTAATAAAAGACAGGTAAGCGACACATAAGATAGTAAGATCAGAGGAAAAACTTATTATTACTTTAAAAAATTGTAATAACTCAACTTTTGCATCGAAATTCATCGATACTGACATTTCATAAGCAGTCTCATTTTTAATGGAAGTGCATTTTAACCATTATTTTTTTCTCCAAAATTTTTGGAATGCAAATATCTCTAACATAATGTCAAAAGCAAAAATACGAGGTCTGCCTGCACACCTGAAGCTTCATGTAGAGTCTCCAAAGCTAACGAATCCCACAGCACCTAAAATATATGAAAGAAACGAATTCAAGTCATTGAAGAAACATGTAATTTTAAAACATGATTAATATCTCTAATTAAGTCTGCCCTTTCCACTCCAGTATTATACTTTAACGTCTTCATAACCATTAAATGATCATGTAAAAAACCAGTTTTTCTTTTATGACATAAAAAATGTTCATTAAGTAAACAAGTTGATACTAGCAATCACAGATGGATCTAAACTTAATATTAGCTCACTGAACCACACCAACTCTAAAAACAGAAACAATGATTCCTTCACAACTACTGAACTTTTAATTTATCTTTTGAAATAAAATAAACAGAAATAATGATTCCTTCACCGCTACTTAAGCATACAGTATCCAACATAAATAACCTTACATCAATTTTGTTATCCACAGCATATGTATTTCAAACCATAGCAAGATCCCATCTTATATCTCTCTCAAAATAATGTACATAACACCAATCTTACTAGTCAAATTTAGAGATGCATCAGACCGGAAGACTCAAATATTTATTCATACAAACAGTGCATAGCATAATTGCAAAAATTAAGATTTAAGAGTACTAAAACTAAAATGTAAGAGATCTCGATGAGTTTAAAAGTAACTATACCTTCCTTAACACAAATGGCCTATTCAGCTCAAGTTCCAAAGTGTGGAATGCTCCTATCTACAATTAAGTAAGCATATGCTCAATTGAAAATCATTTTACTGGTTAATCTTGAGTTAACCTACAACAAATTACCTTAACATGGTCATTCTGTGAGATATTTTTACCACGTATGCGCAAGACAGAACCGACTTTGTCATAATCTCCCACCTACAAAAGACAATATCAAAATTCAGCAACAAGTGCAAAATTTTTAACACAACTGCTCAAACACAGCATAAAGCTAAATTTACAAATACACATCTCATCTTATACTTTTCGAAGGGAGAGAATAGATGTGGTCTATTTTTTGAAAGATTTCCTTATTATTCATCCTTGCAACTTTCTTTTCTTAGGTTAATTTTGTCTCAAAAAGAAGAACAGCACAAAGTTGAAGCTAGGTCATCTATCTGAATGGAAAATATAGCTCAATATATGTTAAATTTAAATGGTCATTATGACAGTAACGAGTCCAAACTCAAGTTTTTTTGACAATTTAGGGTGTAAATTGAGAAGTATATGAAAGAAAAATCCAAAATAGTATTCTGACCAGAACTTGAAGACTCCTCAACAATTTTGTATCACCAAGAAATGTTAGTCGTTCATGTTCTCTTATCTCCAGTATCCAATACAGTTTCTCATAAGAACAAACTCTTCTAAATCTAATACATAAAAGAACATTGGAACTCCCTGTCCTCTACTGGCAGTTCTGATTTCTTACCTCCGCAACTTTAATTTCTAAATTCAGCTTCACTCTTTCAGCATCTCTTCCGCCAGAAGCTTTTTCCGTGACAACTTTCCTATAAACAATTATAGTTTTACATCATGAAACAAAGCAGAATGACTTATATTATTCGATAATGTTTTCTCGTTCAATTTCTCGCATGTCATGAATGTATCACGTTTGATTATCTAAACCTTAAAAATATCATCTGCATAAGTTCATGGCTTACATGGGTCCTCCATTTGAATTAAGGTAATTGAAAAAAACTACTACTGCAACAATACATCTTGATCTCTTTTCTAACAAGAAACAAAATATTAAATGACAAAAATATGTGCAATTGGGAAAGATAAGCGATTCTACTTTGATAATTATGAATTGAAGATATCCAAGTTCATGAAGATTTATTGACTTTTCATAATGTTGGTAATAGATAATTATGGGAAAATTACCCTGCAAAGTTAAAGAAAGTAATCTTATAAAGAACTTTTACAGCCTGGCCTTATAAACTCCCAACCATCCCAATTAATAATGTCTTCAACAGCACATCTGAGAACCAAATAGAACATTCTTTTAAATTTTAGATGTGAAAATTGTGGTTTATTTTGACAAGAAAACGTTGCTTTGCACTGAGAAAAACACCTATGGTCATGTATCTAGTAAATTGTCTATCTGATCGTACACGCAGAATGAAAAATAGGGTGCCAGCATCCTAGTATCTTTGTCTCTCTTGTGTCTGTAACCGTACTTCTTAATGAACTTATTTCAATTACAGCAAATATAAAAATTACAAACAAAAAACTCATCAAACTAATTAATTCCACTCTCCTCCTCCCTCTCCAAGAACCCAAAAAAAAAAAAAAAAAAAAAAAGAAAAAATAAGAAACCAATGATAAGAGGAGGTACCTGACAGTCATAGCCTTCACAGTATCTCCCGGAGCAATCAAATTGTAAGCATGCCACAAATCATCAGAATCAACCGGAATCATCTGAATACGACCAAACCCAAAAGAAAAAACACATTATCCTCCCAAAAAATCCACACCCTAACCCTATAAACCATGGGTCTTCATTGCAAAACTATAATTGAGCACGAATTAAGCGATAATCCCTCCATCATCGTTCTTTTGAATACCTTAACACTGCCGGACCCATCCGGCGAAAGGTCTTTGCGAACGATCTTCATGCTTTGAGGAAAGTTTCCTCTTTACGGACTCTAACCCGATTGAACAGAAAACACAACAATCGATAAATTCAGAGAAGAAAAAGCTTAAATATTTTCGATTTGAAAGCTTCCTCTGCTTGCCCGAGCTGCGTGTAGCTGAGTGGTCGTTTGATTTAGCTTTTTAGGCCTTGAAGATACGGTTCTTTTCACATAAGTACTCCTAATTTCAATATCATCCATAAACTCCTCCTATTTTAAAATTTTTTTAAATAGTTGTTTCATTTATTTTCATAGTTGAATTTAACGAAAAATATTTCGTGACAATCTTTCAATCTTCATCACCATTATTCTAAGTTCAACAAAGATAAATTAGTTCGAGTAAACTAACACTATAACTGTTGAGTTTGTGGAGTGTACGCTGATTGAAGACCTTACGCAGAGAAAGTCGTGAATCGTTGTAGAGAGCGTAAGAGGCATGATAAGATTATAACTTATTTCTTCTTTGATCTTAGTGAAATCTGTCAGCGGCAAATGGATGTATCTCTTGCATTGAGAGTAAAACACTATAAATCTGTGTGTTCATATTTTTTCGCTTTATTATTCGTTTCAAAGCAGGTTGGATTACGGCGTTTTAATCATAACAATAACTAAATCAATCGTATTAAAAAATATATTTGCTGATGAATTAAGCATAAAACGATATCATATGTTATCTGTTTTTTTCTCGATAAATTTGATTACATTAGCCACTAATGAATCTTTATTTTTTAGTACACTTTTGAACATGTTATTTGTTATGAGATATTCATCTTATTTATTATGCACATATTTTGTCAATTGATGCATTTGAACAAATAATTTAGTAATATTAATCAGACACGTGTCCATGCGTTTTACTTTTTAATTAATTAATTTTTATAAAAACAAAATTTTATATCCATGGACGGGCGACACGTGTATATAGCTTAAAAGTTAATTTTTCAAAAATATATTTGTTACTTTATCTTAAACATCTTTAAATTTAAAACTTTATAAAATGATCATAAAAGTAGGGATGGAATTTGGTTCGCTTAAAATAAAAAACCTAACCAAACCAAAAATATTGGTTCGGTTTGGTTTCAATTTTGAGAAAACTAATTTTGAAACTGGACACTGGACAGAATCGAACCAAGATTTTTGGTTTTGTTCTTGGTTCATTATTTGAAAAACCGATCAAAATGAACCGAATCGAATTTATAATGTTTATATAATTTTTTAAATTCTTAAATCGAAAATTACAAATTATATAACTAAAGTACTCGAATTCGGTCTGAACCGAGTAAAAGCTGGACAAAACCATTACAAAACTGAAAAAAATTGAGAACCAAAATTGAATCAAAATCGGACCCAACAAAACCAAAAATTTCAATATGGTTCAGGTTCAGTTTTGGTCAATTGAGGGTGGAACCGAACCGTACCAGGACCGAATTGATCCCACCCTACTTATTAAAATTCAATCTTTCCAAATCAAATTTGTTAGGATAACTTTATATCAGAACTTTAAAATTAAAATTTTATATAAATTTGTTGCTGACGTGGGATCCACGTGGACGTGACGTGGGATCCACGTGGACGTGACGTGGCAGTTTTCTGTGCTCATGCTCGGATGCTCCCCCCTCTCTCGTTATCCACTTTACGAGCTGAAGCTTCGTTCATGAGGAAGTGAAGAGAGTCGTCAATGGAGGGTCTTCTTCTTCCTCGGCCGTCCAGCTCCCCCATTCTCCTGCTTCAGAAACCCCTAACTAGCAGTAGACTATCATTGCCGCTGCTTCTTCTTAGGGAGAAGTCATCTTCTGGTTGCTTAACCTTCACCCCTTCTAGATTTTCTTCGTCTGGTGCGTTAATCTATTGCTGCGTTTTTTTTATGCTTACCCTTTTGAAATTCAGGTTTATGTTTTTGGAATTTTCGTAAAACTTTCTTGGTTGGTTGAGTTCATCGCGGAAGGATGTCGGGTCTGCGTTTATTCTTTGGAGTTTGTGCCTTTTTTTGGGTTTATCGTACATTTCTATGTAGTTTTAAGGGTGGTTTCTGATCATTCTTTAGTTTCGTTTCCTACTTGTTAACATTGAAGAGAAAGAATTCATCTCTTAGTGATTTTCGAGAATTTTGTGTGGATCTGTTGCTTCATTCTTTACAATTTATATCAATTTGTCCTTTCAGGTATATTTTTAATATATAACTTTCTGGGTTTCGATGGCAAATGATGCTGAGTCTTCTTTTGTTATATATATATATTATATGCCTACAGAAAGAAATTGCTTGGATGTTAATGGCTTTCTGATGATTCTTTTTCTAATCCTTGTTTTTTTCCACTTGTCAATAGTGAACTTGAAGTTGTAATTCTTTGAAATTTCATTCCTTAACTATTTTCAAGAGTTGCAATTGTAATGATGCTTTGGGATTTTCTCGTCCATTACCGTTACTTGTATCACTCTTTTCTTTCTGAAAGCTATTGTTCTTTAGCAGTTTTATTTGCAACTCCGGAAAGTCAATTGAGTGCGGAGGTGAATGCTGATACAGGAGAATGGGTGCTGCAAGGTAGGTCATAAGTCTATATTATTGTTTTTACCATCACTAGTTCGTATTCAAGTTTTGATATCTAATATAGACTATTTCTAAACTGCAATGCCATGCAAGCTTTCCTATGTGTTTCCCTTTGATCCGTGATCTACGAAGGCTGTTAGAAATCAACCAGTGATAATGAAAAAGCAAATAGAAACTTGGAACACTCAAATTTAAGTGAAAAAACTCTTTCAGAAAAAAAACGAACAAATGAGAAATTTTACTATAAAGACCAAATTACAATTCCAAGTTTTGTGGATCAATTTTTCATGTATTTATAGAGTAAACAAAATCTTAAAGTAGATTTGTCATGCAGTCTATCGGTCTGAGTAAAAAAAAATTCAGGTCACCGAGATCTAACAGAGACTTTGAGTGCGAGACATGGAATCAGATCATAGACATGTTTGACATCTTGCAAATGTTTCATCCCTTGGATAAAATGAGCATTTTTTTTGCCATAAATATAATAGCTAGATGTTTATTAAAAGAAAATGTACTTATATCAGAGACGAGCTAAACCTGAATAACTTAAAAATAAAAAATCAGCAACCTGATTGGGGTAGAAAAGTAGAACACTGAAGTTACTAAAAAACTCAGAGCAGGATACAGGAAAATGAACAAAATACTAACACTGCACAAATCCGGCTATCCACAGATTCAGTTCCAGCCTTCCAGCGAAGCCATACAAAATATTCGATTCCCCTATCTTTCTCCTACTACTAACTTATATCTCCCCTCTCTGCTCCCCACTGAGGGTCCCTTCTACTACCCACTAACAGTGTCCCCACACAGACAAACAAACCTCTCCACAACTACCTTTTGTCACTGCTCAGCCAATTTCTTCCTTATGCTATATGTTTTTCCAAACCTTCCGCATCACAACCTCAAAATGTAAAAAAATGTAAAGCAAGCCGAATGAAAAAAAAAAAACAATATTTGAAATGCAGTCAGAGATCAGGTCACGGCAAAAGGCAACATGTTTAATAAAAAAATAAATATTCACTTTGACGGCATCTCAAGTAGAATCACTAGCATTCCTCTCTTTCCCAATGAACATCTAATTGCTTCTATAATAAATGTGCCACTATTGACTATTTTCGTAATTTCATTAGTGTTTCTTCCATCTAGCGCACATTATTGTTTATATTTAAAGTCATCGTTCATATGATTGGAGATGAAAATATTTAAAAGCATAGGTCTTATGACTTGCTCTGGTCTCCAAAGATCTGACTCTTATTATGGCTTGATTACATTTTGAAGCCATTATGGCAGGATGCTGTTCTACACAATTAATTCAATCGGGATACTCCCAAATTATTTTTACTCGATATTTTACACAGTTAGTGCTTGTGGCAGATTTTTATTCACTGAGGAAAGATGTAGAAATTGCATCAGAGCGCGTTGAAGATATTAGAGCGTCTTCTGGTTTGGAGCAACTGGAAAAAGAACTTGCAGATCTAGAGTTGAAAGCAGCCGATGAATCCTTTTGGGATGACCGGGTTAAGGCTCAAAAAATTCTCTTGGCTCTAACTGATGTCAAAGAAAAGTTAAAGTTGCTGGCAGAGTTCAAAAACCAGGTATGTTTTCTAATAAAAGCAGAAAAAATAATCCTGGTAAATTGAATTGTACAATAAGGATGATGCTGTTTCTATCGTGGGTGGAGGTTGAAGATGCAGAAACTATAATTAAACTTACTGAGGAGATGGAATCTGTTGATTCTGCACTTCTTGATGAGGCTTCTAGTATTATCAAAGAATTAAACAAGGCATTGGATCGATTTGAGTTAACGCAACTTCTTTCTGGACCTTATGACAAAGAAGGTGCTGTTATATCCATCACGGCTGGTGCTGGGGGTACTGATGCGCAGGTAAATAATTGTTTTATGCATTTTCTCTTTTGAAAAACTCTTTCTTTGCCGTCGAAGGAAAATATGATTTCAACTTATGCAATTTGTGATATATTCACTATTTGCAATTATATTACCACCTCAATTTCCATAGATTGCAATGGATCTTTGATATTGTCTTTAAGAATCTGGTAATCCATTTGAAGGAAAAATCTTATTGTTCATATGAAAATTGTTTGGATTACTTGTTTTCATTGCAATGGTCTCTTCCAAGACAAAAGGTTAATTTTCGATCTTTGGGACAATTTAATTAGAACTATTGTTTCAAATTTTTTAAAATTTATCATTTTAGTTTAGTTATCTCTAACTTGAGAGAGATTGTTTCAAATTAAGTGTTTTTTTCTCTTTTTCTTGAGAATTGTTTTCTCTCATGTATTGTATTTTTCTTCTTTTAATATGTTTTGTTTCATATCACATAGAAACAAAAATCTTCATGTTGATCATTCGATACCGTGATTTCATGAATGGTCATATGAATTCACTTTTTCGATCTGTTCTTCGTGTAAGAATGAGAAAATTTTGCTTTGGTTATGTCACATAGATAAGGTTTGAGCATCCCATATTATACAAGGGCTGTTTGTAGTTTAAAGGCTCCAGTTCGAGTGTTTTCTAGAGCCAAACTAATTATGTTTGATAAAAAATTATGAATCTAAGCTAAATCAATTCAGCAAGTAAATAAGAATGTAAACCAAGCCAAACCCAAACATAAAGAATTATGAAAACTTTAATGGAAGAACTTTTATAAAAAAATGAAAACTCTAAATTCTTAAATATTATACCATAATATTATTAATAACACAATTAAACATGCATATTAATGTCACAAAGAAAAAAAAAACTAATCTTCATTAATGACTCTTTCCCACAATAAATAAGAATTTCATCAGAGAAAAGTTGATGAAAATTAAAAATTCTTATTTTATCTGAAGTTAATGGTTCATGTCAAAAAAAAAAAACAGATACAGTTGAGTAATCCACTCAATGGATAGTGGATATGATCAACTCGGGTGGTAGCATATGTTGTTTGGTTTTCTTGAACATTCTATAGATGGATGCACCATTTTTTTCTCTGATAAATTCATTGAAATTAGTAGAGAATTTTCCAAAATTTCAATGATTTCCTGGTCCTATATCTTTGATTATATCAAGTGCAGGATTGGGCTGACATGCTTCTGAGGATGTACTTGAGATGGGGAGAGAAGCAAAGATACAAAGCAAGAGTGGTCGAGAAATCCTCGGGAGAGGAAGCCGGGATAAAGTCAGCTACAGTCGAGATCGAAGGCCGATATGCATACGGATATTTATCAGGGGAGAAAGGAACTCACAGAATAGTACGGCAGTCTCCATTCAATTCCAAGGGCCTTAGACAGGTGATCATCCATTATATATCTTCTTTTGTAACTTCAAATTTAGAACATTTAGAAAGAAGACACTCTGAATGTTGGCGATGACTATTTAGACGCCTTTTTTTTTCGTTTTTTCGAATACTATCCAGTGCTGTGGGTACAAAGTTTGTTCTCACTGAATTTCGGTAATTTTAAGGCATTGAAGGAAGTAAATATGGTAAGTTTGTTCATAATTTTATTAAAGGGTAGAAGTATAAAGAGGAGACAAGCTCCTCAAATAACAAAAACCATCATGATTGATCCATTGTTTTCCAGGATGAAATGATTATGAAAGAGGGCATGACTTAAAAATGAAGAACTTCTTTTGAAAATTTAAAACTGCTCTCTCTCTGTTTTCCCTCTCTCTCCCTCTCTCTCTCTCCGTGGATGTTTTTGTTGTAACATAAGTTGTATAGACTAGTTTTTCAGGGGTTGAAGTGATGCCTCTTCTGCCTGAAGAGTCATTGAATGTTGAAATTCCAGAGGAAGACCTGGAGATAAGCTTTTCAAGGGCGGGTGGGAAAGGAGGTCAGAATGTCAACAAGGTTGAAACTGCCGTTCGCATCACTCACATCCCCACCGGCGTTACCGTTCGCTGCACAGGTTTTTTTTTTCTTTTTCTTTTCCTTACGTTTTGCCTGTAAATTTTTTTTTCGTTAAAATAATGCTAAGTTTATCATCTAATTCTATATTATGATATTATCTCCTGATATGTTGCTTATCAATTCGTGCAAAATGTCTTTTTTAATGATTTATTATTTATCTTAATTATTACATAATTAATGAGTAAACGTGTAAACGTCATGTCAGGAGGTAAGATCAAAATATAGAATTAGATGATAAACTTAAAATTAACATTTTCATTTTTTTACTTCTTTATCTTCCCAGTTTGCATTATATAGTTCATCCGATTCCATATTACAGATTTTCTTTTGTGATTTGTTTTATTGTATAAAAAATACATGTAAGTTTGAGTCGCAGAACTCTTAGTTGTAATTTGGTCTTTACACTGAATTTTCTTTCGTTTCCGTGCTTTTTTTTTTTTTCCGAAAGAGTTTTTTCGAGTTAAATCTTGGTGTCCAAGTTTTGTTTTTTCTTTCTTGCATTTGTGTTTGATTTTGACGCAGCATTCGGATAATAACGATTCAAAGAATGACATGCAGAAGAGAGATCACAACTGGCAAACAAGAACAAGGCTATGGCCCGATTGAAAGCGAAGCTGCTGGTGATTGCGGTGGAGCAAAGAGCATCGGAAATCAAGCAAATAAGGGGAGAAGCAGTGAAAGCCGAGTGGGGACAACAAATACGGAACTACGTGTTTCATCCGTACAAGCTCGTAAAAGACGTGAGGACGGGCTATGAATCGTCGGACATCACCTCTGTAATGGATGGTGAATTGGATTACTTCATCAAAGCTTACCTCAAATACAAATACTCCATGGCTGCATCTTCAATTGAGGTCAGCTAACATATTTTGTAAAAGTCGATGAATGGTTAAAAACATTCAGTTGAATTATCTTTCGTTGCTTCCTAGGACGCACGAACACGCACATGCATCCGCACACACCTCCTACGCGATTGCTTTTTCAAAATTTAGAAGATAAAATAGAAGTGTTTCTCATAATAAAATGGTCGGTTATATCTGTATTATATCGTTTTATTCGTTCGAGAATCTCTCATTTCTTCCATTTCGTCAACTAAATCAGTAACGTTTTCATTCATTTGTTTGAATTTTTTAACGAGTGTTGTATAGACTTGCGCGGATTTTGTCACACTCCCTCCTTGTTTTGTTTTCGATTATCGGAAATAAGAATATACAAGTAAGTATTAATTCAGTAAAGAATGTTTCTTCGACCATATCTTCGACAAGCTCCATTGTTCGTGATAGTTTGTTGGGGCGTAAAAGCTTGCAAGAATTGACATTATAGGTGCAATCAATCGGGAGCTCAAAAGCATAATCTTACATACCGAATCATAAGGTTTCAACTTCGAAAGCGTATTTCATATAAACTACGAATGGTTTAATCGTGGGTTTGTCGCATTTTTTACAAAAAAAAAGTAACAGACGTGAAAAAATTGTGAAAATTAAATAAAAATAAAAATAATGTTACATTTATTAATGTAATGTTTTTTACACATTAAAAATTTATTACAATACATAATTAATATTTTAATAATTATAATTTATCATAATTATTACGGGGAATAGCTTGTTATTTTAGGGTCAGTTGTGGTTATGTATAATACGACGTAGTTTAGTAGATACACCAAACCATTTTCTCTGTTCGTTCTTCTTCACCGCTCTGAGAGAGAGAGAGAGTGCAGCGGCCTAGAGAGTATTTTGGCACATCATCAATGGCGGCGAGAGAAGCTTTATTGAAGTATCTGAAAGTGAACGTACAGGCTGTGCCGCAGTATCGCGGCCGTTTTTCTCACTCCCTATTATTCAACGCAATTCAGCGCCGTTTTTTCTCCGAAGAGGTTAGGGGTTCTTTCCTCGACAAATCGGAGGTCACAGACCGGGTTGTATCAGTTGTCAAGAACTTCCAGAAAGTTGATCCGTCGAAGGTAATCTGAAAATAGAATAGAGAATTTCAGTTATTTTTATTTGTGCCACTCCCTATAGTTATTTCTGCGTAGAAAAGATAAATGAAAGAGAAGAAGTCAAAGAATTATAGGTTTCGGACGATTCTTTATCAGGTGGGGATTTTAATTTTGCGGATGGATGACTTATGTGCTACCGTTTTGATTCTAATAACTTTTCAGTTTCGGTGCTTAAGTCTGCGAGGAAATGAAAAAAAAAAAAAATCAGTACAAAGAACTGAACAAAGCTAATAATTTGCGTGGTTATGTTAAAGTTCCAAATTTCTTGAAAGAAAAAATATGGGTTCCTGGAGATTTTGTGCTATGCAGTGATTTAAATTTTGGGAGTCAATGAGTTACGAAGAATTGTGCTGACATTTTTCTACGGTGTTCTGGACGTTTGTGGCAGTGTCATCATTAGAAGGATGAACATTTCTTTGTTGTCGTGAACATTCTGATTAAAAGTAGTGTCCTGCATTGAATTTAAAATTCCATTTTTTTCTTAGTTAGAAACTGAAGTGACTTATTTATCAGTTCCAATTACTGAATCTCTTCATCTTTTGGTTTATAACTTGGTTTATCTTTCAATTATTTTAAGAAATATGAACCATCAACTGTGTAATTAATTAGTTTATTACTAATAAGTAGGATACATGTAGTCGTAGGTAGGAAATATCCCATGTTCTCGTCACTCTTACGGGTCGGCTAATTCTTATATCTTTGAAGCACCAATTCTACTCTTCTTTGAATGTACTTCTCATTAAATGTACTTTTACTATACACTATGATGAAAACTGGTTGGATTACACTTCCTTGCCCTCTGCTCTAATAATTGAATTTTATACTTCATACAATTCTCTTGTTATTTAGTTTCTTTTTCTGAAGGCTTTTGAGTAAAATATTCTCATGGTTGTCCTTTAAACCATGTATTCTTCAATAAACTTCGTATTCATCAGTTGAACTCCTTTTTTTGGCTGATGAAAGTAATGTGTCATTACTTTATATTTAAATTGCGTCTCTGTCGATGAATAGTTATTGTGCTTACTATTCTCACCTCTGATGCAGTCTTTGCTTATGCTTAACTTGTTTCGTTCATTTTGACTGTTTATAGTTGTGCATGACACCTGGTTCAGGAAGTTCAAATGTAGTTTTTTTTTTTTTGGAGAAATGATGATACATAACAAAAGAAGTTATGATAAGAGAGAAAGAAGCATTCTTTTTCAAGAACCAAAGTCTGTCTATTTACAGTTCTCTCTCAATTTGAGAAGAGAAGCATATGTAGCTGCTAAACTATTTACTTGAATAAGCCCATGTAGAGGCAAAAGACTGGGTATTGATTGTGCACTTCTTTGTAGTTGAGGAAAAAAAAATCAAGTTTATTTTTCTTGGACTTTAGACATGTGGAGTTGATACTTTATGAGCATGTGGAGCTGAAGTTTACAACATCAAATGTGTCGTCTAAAAGAACTCCAGAAAAAATACAATTCTTTTCTCTTGGGAATCTCTGGAATTCGTTTAGTACATCTTTTAGACGTGGGGTTTTCACGTCTCTGGCTATATCAATGGAAACTTTATTTCCCAAATATTTATTCTATGTTGTATTCTTGTTGAGGACAAAATTTCATACCTGCTCGGTAATTTTTTATGGTCACATTTTGCTCTGTGATTAACTTGTGTTATGGTCCATAAACATAATTTATATTGGCAGGTGACACTAAATGCCCATTTTCATAATGATCTTGGATTAGATAGCTTAGATGCTGTGGAGATTGTAATGGCTCTTGAAGAGGAGTTTGGATTCGAGATTCCTGATAACGAGGCTGACAAAATCAACTCGATCAATCTTGCAGTCGAGTTCATTGCTTCCCACCCTCAGGCTAAGTAGATAGCCAAATTTTCTTCTCCAATGAGGTATTAAATTTCAGTGAAACACGTGTCACTGCTTGTTGATTGTCATTAAGAGTGTTTCGTAAATGCTCCGACTTCGGTGCTTGATTGTCTCCGGTGATGAAAACTATAAGATCTATTTTTGTCGTTTGATTAATAAAGTTTAAGAACAGCATTCTGATTAGAACATGCCAAATCAATCAGATTCGCATTTTTCGATTAAGTTTGTTGAATGATAGGGATGCAATTTGTGAATTTGGAGGTGCAAATAGTTTGCAGATTCTATAATTATTCCAGAGTTGCCGGGTGCTTGTCCAGCACCGGAGCAATTGTTCTTTAAGAACAAAATGACCTCGTTTTTCACGGATTTTTGAAACTGTTTTTTTTGGCCTGATGGATTTGAAAATTGTTTTTGAACTTGTTTTGGTGAAATGTAAAACCAACTTGGCTTCTTCGTCATCTTTCTCTTATACACAAGTCCATAAGAAATGTATTGAATTGATTCGATAGATATGTTCGGAATTTGAATATAGAATTCAAAGAGATTAAATGAGAAATGATATGAATTATGAAACTACGATGAAATATATGATGAACTAACCTTTTTCAACTTTGAAAAATGATCAGAAGTAGTTTGTGAGTAATGCTATATTTACTGTTTAATATTGCTATCTAATCCTACACTCTAATGATGCTACACGTGTATGTGACAAATACATTGGTGCAATTTATATAATAAATTACAAATAATTAAAATAAATCATTAATTAAATCAATCAATATTTATTATGTCATAATATATAATTAAACAGTAAGATTAGACAATAAATATAATATTATTTTTAGTTTATTAACTTATTTTTGCATCTTATATAGAAAGATTAATCAATTTTTGAGTAGATGCGTCATTCTCAGGTAATATTTGATCGATTGTTTTTAAATAAAAAAAAGGGTAAAGTGCAATTTGGCCCCTACAACTAGGTGAAATGGGAAATTTACACCGTGAACTTGGATAATGAGCAATTTGGCCCCTACCGTCATAATTTTCGTCAAAAAGTAACATTTTTTCATTTGTTCATTTTTTTTCCTGAAATGCCCCTCACTGGACCGAACCGGACCAGAGCGGTTCGGTTAATTGCACTCTGATTTTTTATTTTTTTTAAATCCTATTTCTCGAAGAAGAGAAGACAGATAAATATAATTAAATAAAAAATAAAAAACAAGAGTGCAATTAGCCGAACCGGTCTGGTCCGGTTCGGTCCAGTGAGGAGCATTTCAGAAAAAATAAATAAACAAATGAAAAAACGTTACTTTTTGACAGAAATTATGACGGTAGGGGCCAAATTGCACTTTACCCTAGTTGTAGGGGCCAAATTGCCTATTATCTAAGTTTACGGTGTAAATTGCCCATTTCACCTAGTTGTAGGGGCCAAATTGCACTTTATCCTAAAAAAAAAGTAATATTTGATCGATTATATATAAATCATTATTTGATTGATTGAAATAAATAAATAAATAAATCATTTTTTTTAATTTTCAATTTTCAATTTTTTTTATTTTTTGTCTTGAAAGTTTGTTTTAATTGCACCAATTGGCAACTTTTGCTCGAAGAAAAATCAGTCTTTGGAAGTATGATTTTTTAATATTTATGTGTTTAACAAGTGTTGTTCAAAACAGTTTTTGAAACCCTCTCTATGCATTTAAGGACAATGGGGGATTAGAGAGAGAAGACTTAGAAGACTAGAAGTCTACGGCAGTGAGAGAGAGAGAAGACTTGGAAAGCTTCCACACAGAATTCTACGAGTCAAAGTCTTCTCATTCATATTGTCATTTCCATCAAAGCCCCTCCCATTAGCAGTGTTAAACGGGCAGGTTGACTGCTTGACCTGGTATTATAGCGGGTTGAGACTCACTACAATGTCGAGCTGGGCCTGGCCTAGGCCTGGGCAACGGGCCGAGTCGATCTCGGTAATTATGTATATATTTTTGGTAGTTCAACTAGCAAATTCGGTATGCATTATAAAAAATATCACTTAAACGAACAATTAAGAGATCCTACGCAAATATTATTAAATGATGGTGGCAATAACATTTTTTTTTTATATTCACAAAAAAAAAATGAGAGAATACTTTAGCGTTCACCAATAGTTATTTATTTATTAATATTATTTAAATTATTTTATCGATAAATAAATTATACGTAATAGTTTGATTAAAATTCGATATCAGATTATAAGATTTGATCTAAAAATAATAATTAATTCACAACTGCCCGATGATGACTCTTAAGTGTAATAATATATGCATATTATATTCTTACAAATTAACGTATCGAGCGTATGTGATTTATTATTTTTGTGACGACCCGTCTTTCAACGCTTTACGGAAACCACCCATTCTCCGCGGATCCTGGGGCTGACCTGGGCCGGAGGTGGGTAAAACTCCGCGGATCCTGGGGCTGACCTGGGCCGGAGGGTTCTACTGGCCGTCTGGCGTTGAAGGAGGGGCCGTTACGAACCCACATCGCTTGGGGAAGTACATGGAAATGAAGCATATGTAAGAGATCCCTCCCTAAATAGCAAGACGCGTTTTGGAGCACAATTGACAACGGATCCCATAAGAACTCCGAAGTTAAGAGTGCTTCGGCGAGAGTAATTCCAGGTTGGGTGACCTTCCGGGAAGTGCTTTCGCCAAACAAAGCCGTGAGGGGAGGATATTGGGCTGCGGCCCAATCCCCGAAGCGGACAATATCTTGCTGGGAACGGGGTCGTTACAATTTTAAATTATAATTATTTTATTATTAAATAAATGAAAATGTCACAAATATCTTATTGTATTATAAGATTAGTGTATAAGTGTAACATGCATCACAATATTTTCTTATAGTAAGTTTAATTTGGGAAATTAATAGTAACAAAATGATTCAATTTGACTAGGCATGGCATTAAAGTAATAAACAACAAAAGTGTGGGCAGTTTTGTAGTTTACTTACTATAATTAGGATGAATCAGTCTAGCTACTTAGCTTCATTACAGTCACCTCAAATGGCGGAGGGTTTCCTTGACTACGCTTTTGCAGCTTCTACCCTCAAGCTCTTACTTCTACTCTTTCTTTCATTTCTAGCTGATTTTACGGTTTGCGAGATCATTTTTGAAGAGCGATTCGAAGGTTCGTCGTTTCTAGAACTTCGATCTCTTTCGAACTAATTCAGCATATCTTGTTTTCTTTGCTGGATTGTTTTTTAGTGTTTGATGTCTGTTTGGTTACTGAGAAATTTATGGAGAGAGAACGGACTAGTGATTTCCCGCCCTCCTTTTTTTTTTCTGGAAAAGATAATGAAATGCGTGTGTTTACACTTTTTTTTCATTTAATGGTATTATTTTGCGGTTAGAAAATCAGTGATTAGGTTTAGCGGCTAGTGTATTACCGGTTTATAATCTCTTTCAAAAGTATTCAGTATCTTGTTGATTGTTGGTGGATTTTATTTTTTTATTATTAAATTTCGATCATGTTTGGTAACTGGGAAGTTGCTTGGGAGAAAACAACGAAAAATGATGATGAGATAATTGTTAAACATTTTTTTTCACGGTGGATGTCATTGTTAAGAAATAATTTAATAATTAGATATATTCCAGCACCTTCAGCTTTTTATGTTTTATAGTAATCTTACATGGTATTGAAGATAACTTAAATCTGTCATGTCTTTAATCTTTCGACTGTTCTATGTATTAATTTTTTTTAAACAAATTGGAAATTTATTTTGATTATTTTTTTGGTGATGAAAACATAAGATGGTTGGCAAAATCGTTGGGTGAGATCCGATTGGAAAAGGGCTGAGGGTAAAGCTGGTTCGTTCAAGCACTCTGCTGGGAAGTGGTCCGGAGACCCTGATGATAAAGGTATATTTGGATCTTGAATATGCTTTGAAATTAAATATGTTGCATATTTTTCAAAATTAAGTTGCTGAATCAACACGCTTTCAATCTTCTCTTGCAAATGTAAAAATTATTTACCAAATTTCTCTTTTTTGCCAAAAAATGGCAAAGTTGTTCATTGGACTTTACGGGTTAGAAGTGATTAAAATATCACGTGTTGCTAATATATGTTATTTGCAGGTATTCAAACATCCACAGATGCCAGACATTTTGCCATATCTGCAAAAATTCCAGAGTTTAGTAATAAAAACAGAACGTTAGTCCTTCAATATTCTTTAAAGTTTGAGCAGGACATTGAATGTGGTGGTGGTTACATAAAGCTCCACTCTGCATATGTAACTCAAAAGAAATATGGTGCAGACACTCCATACAGGTTCATTTTCCTTTATTTTCTCAAACATGTCTCCAATTTGCTTTGATGGACAACCCATTGTTTGAAACGCCCTCCAAGGATTCTCTGATAGAAAACCTTGTTTCTGATCCTCTATACTCACCTGTCTGAAGTTGTTTTTGATCCTTTTTCACAGTTTGATGCTTGGACCAGATTTATGTGGCACGCAAACAAAGAAGCTCCATGTCATACTTTCATACCAGGGCCAGAATTATCCCATCAAGAAGGATTTGGAATGTGAAACGGATAAGTTAACTCATTTCTACACATTTATTCTTAGGCCCGATGCAAGTTATAGCTTGCTTATTGACAACAGAGAGAGGGATTCTGGAAGTATGTATACAGATTGGGATATTCTTCCCCCGCGTAAGATTAAAGATGTCAAAGCAAAAAAGGTTCTTTTAATCTTTGAGACTCAATAGTGCTTGACCTTTTTGTTATATGACAGATTTTCATTCTAATCTAAACTTGACATCTTTTTAGCCTCTTGACTGGGAGGAGAGAGAATACATCGATGATCCAAATGATGTCAAACCTGAGGTAGTATTAACCATTTTTCCTTTCTAAGCCCTTGCCGTTTAGCTTTGTAATTGACTTGGATTGATGATCTATTGCAGGGATACGATTCAATTCCACCAGAAATTCCTGACCCAAAAGCTAAAGAGGTGAGTTGGTTGCATATAATGCTTATATAAGACTAGCTTTCTTCAGTTAATTTACTTCTCTATACCAATTTAAAAAATAATGCTAGTATATATAGTAAATGTTACAACCATATGGTGGATACCTTGTCTGGTTTAATATAATGCAGAAGTCATGGACGTTGATTCCATCATGACTACAGAATTCTTTGTTGGAGAAATATGATAATTCCATTTCTTCTTTCTAAAATGGAGTGGAAGGGTGAGAGTTAAAGAAGATATATTTCAACCATAATGAAGTACTTGTTTTTGTACAAAATAGCACAACAAAGTTATTATAAAAGTTGAACGTGTTATTTTGTTTAATTAGCCTGATAATTGGGATGAGGAAGAGGATGGTATATGGAGGGCTCCAAAGATACCGAATCCAGCATATAAAGGACCATGGAAGCGCAAGGTATAAATTGATCCTTTAAGATTGTGACAGAGCTTAAATTAAATTGTTTCTGCAGTTTCGAGTCTAAATTTTTTTAAATCACAGAAAATCAAGAATCCAAATTACAAAGGCAAATGGAAGATCCCGTGGATTGACAATCCTGGTATTGTTTAGTATCTGTATCCTTGTCATTAATTAAGACAAGAGTTACATGTTACAAACTTGGAAAAATAAAAACTCATAGGAGCTTTTTCTTCATCCAGAATTTGAAGATGATCCTGATCTTTATGTGCTTAAGCCAATCAAATATGTTGGCATTGAAGTTTGGCAGGTTGGAATGGAATCGAAGTCTCCTAAATTTTGCACAACTCTGAAAATTTGTGACTGGAAGTCTTGTAATTAGTTGATGATAGATTCTTATAATCATTATTTGGTGGATATTAGGTTAAAGCTGGGTCAGTTTTTGACAACATTTTAATATGTGATGATCCGGCATATGCGAAACACGTTGTTGAAGAAGTATTTATGAATAGGGAGGTAAAATATTCTCTATTTGAATCCGTTGTTCCAACTCTGACGATACAACCTTATTTTGGTTTATCTTTCTGATATGCAGGCAGAAAAGGAAGCCTTTGAGGAAGCAGAGAAAGTAAGAAAGGATAAAGAGGAACAGGTTATTGACTGAATCGTTTTCAGATTAAATTCCCCAAAGTTCCATTACTGTCAAAATTTTTGTTGAAGTATACTGGACAACATTGTGCAGGAAGCTCAGAGAGCAAGAGAAGAAGGGGAAAGGAGGAGGCGGGAGAGGGGTCATGATCGCCGTTATGGAGACAGATACAAAGACAAATATAAGCGGGTTTGTATCACATACATCTATTAGCAAATCTATTTCACTCAGAAAATATTTTCTGGAAAATTGAAATAACCATTAAAAAAAAAGAAAATATTCTATGTACAATATAATTTCATACTATAATCTTACAGATTAAATATTATAGTTGTAAATAATTAAAACAATAGCTCAAATAAGCGTAATATAATAGTGTAAAAGCAGAGCATAAGATTAGACAGTAAATGAATCATCTGATGAAGTATTCATAGATGTGCTTTTCTAATCATTCCGTCATATATTTGCAGCGGCACGATTACCTGGATGATTATCATGTAAGTATCAAATACTAGTAGTTGCCCACATATTTCTTTTTTTCCTATAGTTATCTATATCGTTGGCTTTTGGAAATCATCAGTTTCTTAATTATTTAGAATAGTAAAATATTTATTGGAATTCAAAGTTCATTGGTTTTGCTTATTTCCTCATTGCCTGGGACAAATGCACGATTTGTAATTTGCTAACTCGTTATAGGTAGTCCGATAACTGAGAGGATGGCATTATGATTGAAAATTTAATTCAATATATGCAACACAAATAGAATGTAATTTTATAAAAATCTCTCTCTCCAACAATAATACTTCATAACAGCCTAATCTTTTGCATGTAAATAGACATAAGCAGGAGATCTAGTCTATATATTCCTCCATTGATTTGAATTAGATGTATCTGCCAATCACCAACTCAAGTGTGTTCTGGATGCAGGATGAGCTCTGATGATACTCTGTTCTGTGTATGATTTTCTGGTGGTGTCCCATGAAATTGAGAAAACTAAAAGGTCTTTATCATTGTCATGAAATTCCAGATTTTTGCTTGAAATGTGTGGTGCAGACTTGAGCAAGGATAATGAATGTATGGATAAATTTGACGACAATCTTTTGGGTTGACACGAATTCCAGTTTTCTTCCCTTAAATGTGATTTTATTTTAATAATTTTAAATATATTATAAATAATTAAAATTAATTATTATTTAGACTCGTCAAAATGAAAATAATAAACTGTTAAATCACTATTAATTTTTGTCTTATGGGGTTCGGAGTGTTAGTTTATATGGTTATGAACCGCCATTTGACTTGAAACATCACTAATTAATTTTACAAATAATAATTAATTAGCCATAGACATAGTAAACTGAGACTCGTACATAACTTGAAATTATTGTCCTACAATTGTAAAACAAATCATTACATGCTAATGATGTTATTGATCCTATAAAATTATAAATTTTGACTTTATAGGCAAGTAACTGTTGATCGACATTAAGTGTGCATTTCAATTCACCCAAATCATACCTCATGGCATCACTTTAATGAAATATTTATGCTTCAATTAGAAATAAATAACATGAAAAATTAATTACATCAATCAATAAACAACCCAGAATTGAGTATTGCGTGGACGTAAGGTTAAGATACAAAATATTAGTAATTAGCCTTGATTATAACATGACTAATAATCCACGGGGCTAATATGCATATACTTTGTCATTTAGTTTCATACCTACGACAATACAAGATTATATGCCAAAAAAGAGCTGTCTGTCTACTCCCCCCACAAACCAGTTTCACCTGATCTTAAAATTGCAATTTTTTTTATACCAATAAATTGTCTAAAGCAATCATCAGCTAAGACGACGCTCTAATTAACCGACAAAGCTTTAGTTCGCATACATTCATGACGAGATACGAGAAGGAATGAAAATGCCATCTGATATGCCCGGGTAAAGCAAGGAGTCACCCTTTATAATTTACTGGAACTACAGTACATAGCCTGACTCTAGAAACAAATAGCATGGGGATACATTTAAATACTTACAGAGATAATCCATGCCATCGAATGCCAAATCCCATGCAATATTATGATCAATAATGCACATCAACTCAACTTTGAGTTTGAAGAAAGCAAAGAAAATGATGTCATGCCCAGTCAGAAATCATTCCAATAAATGGGAAAATATAAATAAACAAATAACTCTGCTGAAATTCAAACCTCAGATTATGAATCAGAAACCCGTTTAAGATAATGCAGTTTTCCATATCATAAGATGCTGCAGACGCAAACATATTTTGAATTATTAATTACTTTGGTCCACACATCTATTTCTTGAAATAATTTATGCATGTACCATGCAATTTCTTAGAATATTAAACCTCTTATCTAAATGGATTAGATTTAGCCAACGACATACAAGAGAATATCTGTTCTATTTGTTTTCACCATTTTTCAAGTCTGGACATGCATTCAAAGTAGATCGGTGCAACATGAATGCCGGATAAAAAAATATAAAGTACATAACATACCTTTCTCAGCATGTTTACCTCAATAATGACCTAAAGAAGAATGATGCATAGAACATTCATACCATTTTAAATGTCTGAACTAGCTTTTGATCACTCAATCCTGAACATTGAAACTAAAAGGCAGCCCACGTAATCAGCAAGAGCATTAATCAAGGTGTAGCTTAAATACAATGTGAAGCATACCTTTTACACATAATATGATAGAAAACCCCGGTGATCGTTATACATCCGTTACAGAAAATAACTTCACTGCACTACAAAAGACGCCTTTCACTGCATTAGTTTTAATAATAACCTGGACAATGGCACTAACTTTCAGGTCCGAACTTGGACAAGGGACTTAACATCGATCATGACGCCTGGGCAAAGAAGAAAGAACATTACTACATGAAAAATTAATATAAACTGAAATCATAATAATATAATAAGCCTCCATCAATCATAGACAGAGGGTATGAGAGTGAGCATTGACTTTTGGCTTATCTCCACCAAAACACCAGGCTCACCCTGCTATTGTTTTCAATATTCCACAAAAAAAGTCAATTTTCAATACCACAAGTTTTTTCTTTTTTAAAAAAATTAACACTAATCTTCACAGCAAACCAAATATCATCACAATTGGATCAACACCGTCAATGTACATAACGGAGAGGTTATAAATTTGACAGTAAAATTAGCTACAGTTTAGTATTCATTGCTCATTTTCGAAAAGGGAAAGAATGGGTTAGTTTCGCAATATTCAAATGTGCACATTCACAATCATCTTCCCGACGGATATGTAAGCATGTGGGCAGAAAACTAGGTGTTGCTTTTGACAAAGATGATATGATGTACAGCACACAGCTCTCTACAGTAAAACTAGACCTCAGGTTCTTGCAATACACACTGCATCTCGCTTTACAGCTGTATTTAGATGATATGCTAAAAACATGTATAAAAAGATAAAGTTACCTGTAGCGATCATAATCTCGAGGTCGTTCGCGCTCCACTGATCGTGATCGTGATCTGCGGCGATTTCTAGAATCATATGAGCGACCTGAATCTCTATTGCGGTTTCGTTCATATCCACGTTCTCGGTCATTATACCTCTCATGATCTCTGCTCCTACGATCACGATCCCTTCCACGATCACGACTATCACTTCGTTCATGGTCCTTACTAGGCCCACGATCAGGTTCTCTACTTCGCTCCTTGGATCTAATAATATAAATTTAAATACACACACATCTATTGAGTGCAGCAAGAAAAGATAAACCATGTATTGAGGAAAGACTACGAACCTTCTTTCATCTGATCGGCTAACCTTGCGACTTCTGTTTCTTTCCTCCTGACAAATAAATTACTATGAAAGTTCAATATATAGAGGCTTAATCATAGGTAAGCACATCAATGAAGATGATAAAAGAAACTTTTTCAAAAATCTTAAGCCACAAATATTAGAAAAAAAATAGCATAACAATGGGGATCATTCGCTCATCTGCCCCCTTAAAAACGTAACAAATAAGATACAAAGAAACTGCACAGCCAACATAAAACTTCAGAAAAGCACTCTCTTTCAAACTAAAATGCTTGTTCAAGTTAAGATTGCAAATGAGGCACTCCTTTTTCTCATCCTATTAAGAAGCAGTTACAAAACAAATAGGAACAATTTGTCTCCACACCAATCATGAGTTTTACAAGAAACTTTATGGTTCAGAAGATGAGGACATCTTGGACATTTTAATTTTATAATTTATATGTTTCTTTAATTTATTTTAGTTAAAATTAATTTCTCATCTTATTTTTACTATTTAAGTTTTATTATTGTAACTTCGAAAGACAGATTATAATGATTATTAAATGAATAAAATGGTTTCTATTTTCCAACCCTACTTTTCTTTCTACAATTCCCCATCTCATCCTTCCTCTTACGGCTTCTCCCTCTTTTTCTTCTTCTTTCCTCTCTTTCTTTCCCTATTAATGACTTCCTTCTCCGCTGCCTACATTAAATTGGTATCAAAGCAGGTTTTATTGTTTTCTCAAACAATAAAATCTTAGTTTAATACCTATTGTCTCCCTCTTCAACCGCTCTCTTTGTTATGCGTCTGCCTTTCACTCTCTCTCAATCACAAACTAAACAAACCCAGAACTAACTTCTCCGTTGCTGTTCGTCGCACCTCTGACCTCCACTATTCGTCGCTCCCGTTCGCCGCCAAACCCTAGCCGGCCATCACCATTTCGTTGCTGTTCGTCGCGCCTCAGACAGCCGCTATTCGTCGTTCCTGTTCGCCGCCAAACCCTTGTCGGACGTCGCTCTTTCGTTGTTTGTAGCCAGCCGCCTCTGCTTGATTGAAATTTTCGCTGTGACAGCGCTGTCCACTGTGTGTCGGCTGTTGTTCCGCGACTCCGCTTCTGTGTGTCAGTTGCTGTTGTGCAACTCCTCTCTGTTCTTCGCCAAGTTCGTTGTTGTGCTTGCTGCTCTTCTGTTCTTCGCCAAGTTTCAGTGGACATTTGAATTATTTCATAATTGGTTTGCTGCGGGATTTCGTGCTGGTTGTGTTAAACACGAGTATTTGGCTCACTGCTGGATTTCGTGGGGGCTACTTGGGCTCTGATGGATTTCTATTATTAAATCTGCTATCTTCGAGTAAATTCAACAAATTCAGGGAGTTTTCTGTTTCAATCTTTTATTAGTTTTTCAATATTGTTATTTCTAAAGTATGCTTTGATTTGTTCTTGTGTTGTGATTTACCCATACCCCTTGCTCATATGCTAGCAATCTGTCCACTTGCACATCAATCGTTATGGCCTGTCATCGTATTACATCTGATTACTTGACCCATCCTATGACATCTGACTCAAACTATCATTCGATTTAATATCTATTAACTGCTTCTTAATATAACCTTTGCCGATTATTTCACCATCATCAATTAATTGTTCATTATGATAATCAAATTCGTGGTGATTTTCTGATGTGATATTTGATCTTCACTTTGTTATTTTAAAATATCAATTCTATTTGTTTGCTTTGTTAGAATTAACGTAATCTCAACTTAAAAAAAAAGTAAATTTTGAATTATAATAGACATTATTCATTATGAACACTATTTGTTTATTGATCTATGCATTGCTCTTCATTTAGTAACCTTGCATGCAGTTACGTAGTGGTCGTCAAATCTCATTTAATTCTTGTGCTTTATATATGGAACCTTCCCAATTTGATACCATTTCTCGACAATTAGCACAGTTGCTTAACAACCAACAACAATTTCAAAAAAAATTAACTACCATCCAGACTAAGTTGACTATTACTGACGAAGCAAATAGAAACCTAGAAAATAGAATAAACAATGTGGAACTTATTCCTCATCACTCAGATACAGACACTGTGGTATTCAATAATAGGTGTCAACATCATCGGAAAGATACTTGACGACACTTTGGACATAGCCGTAGAAATAGAGATTGTGGTCGAGAGGGTGGTCAAAACCATCGTCGTAGAGATTCTCACTTAATCGCCATGATGAACAACTCTTTTAGTATATTAAGCTAGATGCGCCTACTTTTGATGAGAGTTTAGATCCTCGTATATTTGCTCAGTGGGTAAAAGATATGGATCATTTTTTTTCTTGGTATGGAGTGCCAGAAAATTGACGAGTCTAATTTGCCAGTTTAAAATTATCTGGTAAACCAACTATTTTGGGAGTGTTGAAGATCTCCTTCAAAGACGTTATGCGCCTCCTGGTCAAAGTTGGGAAGAAATGAAACGACAACTTCAGGATAAGTATTTACCTCAATCCTATCGAGGCAATTTGTTGGACCAATGGAATGCTCGTCCAGGGCAACCGACCAGTCACTGAATATATTAGCCAATTTGATGATTTTCGAATGAAAAGTCAAGTCGATGAAGATGAAGCCATGATTTTAAGTAGATTTCAACAGGGTTTAAGAGATGATCTAAGACGCGAGCTTATCCTTTGAGGCGTCAACACCCTAAATCATGCATATTCATTAGTTCGAGACTATGAGCTAATTACGAAAATGTCGCATGGAAAACAAGGTGACTATAGATCTCCCCCAGTCTCGACTCATGTTACTTCTAAGTCTCCTAAGACCTCATCCGTCTAATACCCCTTGAGTGAGAAAAAATAAAGGAAAAAGTGTAAAAAATTTGCGAAATTCTTAGCGTCTACAATGTTTCAATTGTAAGAATTTTAGTCACATTTCCTCTAATTGCCCTAGCCAAACCTAGTCTTTAAAATTAAGGAGACAAATGTATGAACCTAACCTTGAAGAATTTGAATACTTGGATAACGAAAACTTTTTAGGTTGTATCCAACTCATTTCTCTGCCTACTCTCTCTGATTCACATCGACTGAACGTTGTGAGATGTACACTTACCCAACCCAAAGACGTTGAAAATTGGCGTCGTCATTCGATTTTTCACACATATCAAAGTCAATAACAAAAACTGTAAAATCATTGTGGACAATGGTAGTTGTATTAATGCAGTATAGGTAACTACTGTATCCCGTCTTGGATTGAAACCAGTTCCTCATCCTCAACCTTACAATGTTTCGTAGATTGACACTTCCTCCGTATCGGTGAAAGAGTATTGTTTGGTTCTCATTCAATTCCTTGAATACAAAGAACAACTCTGGTGCGATGTCATTCTTATGGATTTCAGTCATGTCATATTCGGTCGTCCTTGGTTGTTTGAATTGGATGTCGCTATCCAATGTCGATCAAACTCTTGTTCTTTCGTATTCCAGGGAAAGAAAATCAACCTTAATCCTCTGCCCCCAACCCCAAAATCACTGGAGACTCATCAAGCGAGAAAAATTGTTAAACACACATGATTAAATATTATTAATTGTCTGCCCACCACCCAGATCGCATATAGCTCTGTGAACCGATCCATAGGTATGAGCCCTTACAAAATTGTTCACATTTCTAAACCTAGGAAGCCTTTAGACCTCGTTCCTGTGTCATTGCATACTAGTATGTCTATGTCGGTCGAAAATTTTGCACAATATCTTCATGATTTGCATATTGAGATTGATAAACAAATAGATGCTAATAATGCATCATATAAATTACGAGCTCATTCACACAAACGACACGTTGAATTTAATATTGGAGATTATGTTATGGTTCGAGTTCACACTTAGCTACGTTCATCCGGATCTGGTTCTAAATTGCAAGCTCGTCCTTTTAAAATTCTAAAGCGAATTACCCCAAATGCATATGTCGTTGATCTCCCACTTAATTTTAGTTGTCATCCTACTTTTAATGTTAAAGACTTGATTGCTTATAAAGGCCTTTTTATTCTATTTGCTGACCCTTTTCTACCTTCATCTATTGATTTTGAGCCTACATCTGCTAACTCTGCTTTCCCAACATCTCATGTCACAACATATAATGATAAAATTGATGCTACTTTAGATGAACAAGTTGTATTTACTAATGAAGGTGAGGTTTAACACTTCCTGGTTCGTTGGGTGGATCAACCAGATAGTGATTGTACGTGGATTTCCAGAGATACACTTTATCACTTGGATCCAGACCTCTTGGAGTTCTTTCGGAGTCATCAGGATCTTTCTTTGCCGAATTCCCGACCAACTCGGAAAGAGTCTCGGTCCAGGTCTCCAGTTACACAAGCATTCTACTTGCTTGGTTTAGAATTCCACAAACTAAACCAAGCAAGTAGAATGCTGAAGCCCAAAGAGCTACAACCACCTCACTTTACATTTTCCTCTTCTTCCCTGCAAAGAACACATCTATTTGGCATTGATCTAACGCAAGAATTGCTTCTCTGCCAGTCAACTATGTAAAATAGATCTCACTGGGGTGCAGTTTAGACCTCAACTAACTATTCCTTCAAGTCAGAACCTAATCATATTTAAAACAGATCATTGTTAAATGATTAAGTGAAAGGCTCTTTGCGTTACTAGGGAGCAACCCAGAGGAATCTAGTGAACCCTTCCTCCAAGGTGATGATCAATCTAGTGGCTTAAGAAGGAACATGTCTTCCTTTTCTAAATCATCTCAATGTAATATAAATTCACGTGTTTCAAAAGATATGTTCATGGTCTCTAATAAAAAACATGATAGCTGCCATAAAACCTACTGTAACTAATGTGATAAAATGAAATCAAATATTCTTTTTCAAATGCATAAAGTCACTCATTTCAGAGATTAGAAAAAACTCAAAGTCATAATACTAACAAGGAAACTCAATAGAAGAATTTGAAATATTATACCAGCACCAGAACCAATTAGTCATAATAACTTGAAAGCAAAGCAAATGCTTGAAAAAAACCAATCACTTCCCCATTGTTTTTCTTTAAATAAAGGTTTTAAGATTTATTTAATATATCATTAAAAATCACATAAATATTAAATCCATGGGAGGATAAAAGTAAAAGTAAAAAATATATCTGCCACAGGATATTATATTACCTGAAGCTCAGCTAACTTTTCACGGATTTGCATGTAGCCTAGGTGAAGCTTTCCTCCAAAATGATCAGCTAAACGGCGATCACTGAAACAATAAAATCATATCTTTCTATTAATCAGGAAAGAAAACAGCACATTATAATATTCGAGGACTATCGACCCTACAACATTATAGCCAACAATAGCACGATCCACAAACATAAAACAGAAATAACGCACATTCTTTAGCTGCAAAAGTAATCCTCGTAAAACTGGGCCAAAGAGCCTGCTGGTGACAAGGAGGTATAATCGTTGGGTCAAAAGATGAACCACTTAAAACCTATTCTACAGTTGCCTCAGAAGCTAATAAACACTTGACAATTTCCAAAGGTAGAAGACGACTTTTTACCTGTCGTAGACGCTCAAAAATGCTCCACATATATCACAGACGCGTAACTTTTGATCAGTCTGTAATAAAACCAAAGATAGATGTTTAACCGTTCATTTAATCAAAAACAATACCATAAAGGTTTCTTTGACAGATGCCTATTGAAAGAGCGAAAATATATTCACACATTCGATAAATTCCTCAGAACTTCAAAGACTAGCAGATGGATGATTATCAGTAACCAGTGTGCAAAACTTTGTTCATGTTCTGTTCTCCCAGATTAAAAAAATCTATATTTATGCAATTCTTTGAATATTGGTTTCTAGGGATCAATAAAAATGCACTTGTATGTGCATCTTGAGATGTCATAATTTAAGGCCATGTCCAATACACACGCATATAACTTTTCTCCAAAACAAAATCAAATAATTAGATTACTTTCGTATTTCCCATTAAAATAATTGAATGAAAAAACAAAAAAGATATCATATATGATAAATCCATATTTGCATTTATTGTGACCTAATAAAAAGGTTGTCGCCTATTTCATTCATAAATATTAATAAAAAAATCAACTTAAAATTAAGTTAGATTTAAAAAATGGGAATTTTAATTTTAAGTTTAATAAATAAATATCATTTTAAATTGAGCAATTTAGAAATAACATAAAAGTTTCCATCATATAACTGATCTTAGTAAACAACAATTGTTAGATATTCATAATAAATGTAAGAGATCAACTATTTTTTTAATACTTGATATAAGCATGATAATAACATAAGATCAATATGGGTGATTTAAAATATTTCAAAAGAAAATATGATTTTTTTTCCATATTTAAAAGCTATAGATCATTAGTTGTCCAGATGAACTATTTTAAGAAAGGTTAAAATTTGATTTTAGAAGTATTACCATCAATTAGTACTTGTTACTTTCAAAGGAAAATTAGTAATTCCAAAACTCGCATGGATAATAAGGTCCAAATTTATTTTCTCGACACACAACTACACACACTCCTAGTTTATATATATACAACTACATAGAACATGACAAGAACAAACTTACAATTCGCACATCAGCAGCAGTGTACTTGGATGAATCCAGCACAGGTTCCTGCCTTGCAGGTAGCTAAGGAAGAAGAAAAATATGTCATTACACACTGTGACTAAAAATAAATCATTCTAAAGAAACTGAAATGTAAGTTTAATTATCACTGTAGAAGCTTCCAGGATCATAACTACTGTAGCCTCTATTAGTTCGTACATGGAATTTGTGTCATTTTCATTACCTATTAATCATTGATATTTCAAAAAAAAGTAAATCATGTGACTAGAGAAATTGTTGTTTTGGGAGATGTGAAGGTGTTAAGCAAAATTTAGAATAATTACTTTTAAGCATCCAAAAAAAGGAGAGAAATGGAAACAACCTTTTTAAGTGCTTCAGCTTCCTCCAATGCTTTCTGTGCTTCATCAATTAATCCTTGCTCACCTAGAGAAGAAATAAAACTTAAAGAGGAATTCAAAACACAACACTCAAGCATCCAAGAAGGGAACAAAACCAACTAAAATAAGTACTACCAATGTCAATCCTTGCCAAATTTCTCAATTTACAACAAGAATGTTATTTTACTTTTAAGTCGCGAAACAAATCTTTGTGCAACGGCAGATTATCACAAGATATGGAAGGCACATTTATATAATAAACACATCATTAGAGATGAAGATGTATCACAAATATAGAAAATATCAACTTGATAAAATATAAATTATATATTAAATATCTCTGAAGTAAGATGAAATTTACCAAGCTCCTCTGCCTTTTTTAACTTTTCATTTATCATCTCTTGTGTGCGTGGATCAGGGGCCACAACAGGCAAAGGTGCCAACGGTGGTGCATTTAAAAGGGGTTGAGGTAAAGATGCCCTATCTTTGTTGAAGGCATCTAAGAGAAGCATGGACTGAAAAATATTGCAAATGTAAGACTAGTTGCATATATATTCATAAAACAATGTTTCAAAAATACAATTTTTTCTTAAAATATCCAACGGCAGTGTGTTATTATAGCATAATTATCTACCTGTTTGTCAGCTCGTTTGGTTCGAAGCTCTTCTAAAACCTCTTGAGCTCTAATCTTGAAGTCTGTCTTGCCTTCAAGATCTACAAATAGATTATAATTTTTTGACTAACTCACAAAAAAAATATAATGATACAATAAAAGACAGGGATATTAAAATATTTTAGGAATATAAATGATTTGATAATATTTCAAATGAAGAAGAGATTACCATATTGATCAACTTCTTTCAACTTTTCTTTTATTTGTGTCGACAATTCAAGTATTTCAGGTGTCTGCAGACAAGAAAAGAAAAAACAAAATCACAATGATCCTAATGACGAAGCAGAATAACGTGCCCCAAAGGAATTAGACAATAATGGAATAATGAAAAGCTCACTGTTACCTGAGTAACCTCAGAGACAGAAATTGCAATAGCAGCCTTTGCATCCTCTTCCTCGAGCCGTTTAAGAGCTCTAGCAATTTTCCTATCACATTCAATGATAAGTCGATCTATAACATCCTCTAAGTCACGATCGTAGTTATCAACTCCCTTCTCTTTGGCTTCTCGATATCTAAAAAATAGTTAAATATTCCCAAGAAGCACTATAGTGTGACTGGACAGGCCAATGTTACTCACTTAGATATGACACATAGTCACCCCATTCGAACTAGAACTAAATAATTTAGTATCATTCAGATATGACTTGAGTTTTCTGAAAGATAATTTTCATTTCCAACCTCAAAATGATGTACTATCCGCCATTGTCCTCCATTTTAGTTAAGGATTGAACAAGTTCCAAAAGGCAAAATAGCAAGCTGGCAGCAGTAGATATTGTTCTAAAGAGGGAGTGAGTTAGATTTTTTGGAAAGAACTATTACTTGGGTAAACTTTTGTCAAGAAGAGCAGGTAATATCAGGAATATGTATAAATACCAATATTAACATACACAACTCTAACATGGATACTCTTTCCTTAGCTGCAATGAGTGAACCTTCGGACACGGACCCATATCCATTTTCTGAAACCAATATAAAAAGGATACACCACATGAAAAAAGATACAGCTTCAATTCACACGAAAAAAGATACACCACATTAATTCCCCACAGAAAACTTCCACCCACAAACTTTTCAAAATCTAAAATTTTTGAAAGAAAATCTACTACTATACAGCACCATTTTCCTCAACACGAAAGTATAACATAAAATCCACGAAAAAACAAACAACCATACCGTCAACTGAAACAGTTCGTGAGGACAAAGCCCAACCAAATAAAGCCGGCAGACGTCGCGATCATAATACTTCCGGCTCACTTCCCGCACGTCTCCGTTTCGGTTAGCACCCATCAGCTGGTCCAGCTGCTTTCTCAGAGCATCCATTGCGCCTCTTCTTCTTCCTCTGCGGCAGATTTCGCTCTTCAAAAATCCCCGTCATGAACCAAAGTGATAACGGGCTCCGACTTTAGGGCTTAAATAACCTCTCGGTTTCTTTGACTAATTACATTCTTTAAAATTGCTGTTGTACCCTCGTAGTTTTACTTATTTATAAACGCTTATGTATCTTTATACTTTGGTATATTTGATCCACAAAAAGAGAAAAATAACTAGAGGAGACAAAACCGATCTAAACCAACTCAGCTTAATCAAACCCGGTTTGATTCGTCGTCGTTTAAAAACGGGTGTTGGGTATTTATTTTTCAAAATCGACATCTTTAATTTGAATCTCCAATTGAATAAGAAAATTCAATAAAACGTGACAGTCCAAAAAGATATAATTCAATTGAAACACGTACCTATTAAACTACTGGAATCAAAACTCAATTTAAAATCACATTCTTTTGTGACAAACTCAACCCAAATAAGACCACGCCACACGTGCAGAGTTCGATGTTCATATAAAAAGCAACCATGTACTAATTTATATTAACTTCGTAAATTCTTGATAGCTATTGTTCAGTTGAGAAGTGTAATTTTTTATTTTTCTCCGACGGTTATGAAGGATAATTTCTTACCTGCTTATGCGTTGTGATCAATGCATTCGAGATTATCTTTACTAAGTTGCTTAGTCTTAAAATAACTTATATTGTCTTGTAAAAAATTTATATAGACTAAGATTAAGTCTCTACAAAGATATTACCTTGGACAACCTTAAAGTAATCACAATATGTGACATTAATCCTACTTTAAATCATATTATATTTATATTGTAAGTTTGAATATGACGTATATTTGATATCAAAATAATTATGATAAATTATAAATAATTAAATAATATTTATTGACTCTTATATTTTAAAATAACGGGACTTCTAATCTAATGACACCATTTTCATACCCATTGGGAATGAGATGAATATAATCATAAATGTTTGATTTATTAATATTGAGTGATACCCGTTATGGAAATCATCCTCTTACATCTCGTGTAGGCTAAACCAATAAACAAATCACACAGAGATGAAATGTTCTATGGCCTTTTACATGATAGGGTACAATGCAAGTCAGATCACTTTATTTAGAGTTATCTACGTTTTATATCTTAAACTATTTTTTTACAAACGCAACATTCATCTTTTTATTATTAGTAGTTTAGACCTTACTGTCAATTATCAGTTAAATCCAACACAAGTATACAATATTTTTATTTAATTATTTGTTTACCCTGATTCCCCTGACTTTTACATCATCCATTGATTATAACCTGATATCAATATAATTTGAAAATCGTTGAAGGTATTAGAAATTAGGTATAAAATAAATTATTTTCAAAAAACATGATATACATGCTAAATTTGATATATAAATTGACGATAATGTCAAAATTAATTATAACCGAAAGACGGATGGTTAATTTATCTAACAAATAGCTTAAGATTTTAATTCTCAAATAACTTTAAAGGACTTAATTGCAATTTATCCTAAGTGATATTGTTGGAAGTGATGGACACGCGCGTTATGCGCGAGTATGACTTGTAGCTTCGACATAAACCTCACAATCCCATAATAGTCCCGCCCTGTGTGTGCTCGTCTTCTTCCTCTTCCCCTCTTCCATTTTTCTTCGCGGAACTCTCTCTCTCTCTACCCCTCTTTCTCGCCCTCTTCCTCTCTCTCTCTCTAGAAACCCAAAAAAATTGGACTTGATGCATAAACCCAAGATGGGTTCTCCCCCATCGCCCAGAAATCCCATCTTTTCATCCTCAATCTTCCTCACTCTTTCTCCCTTTCTCGTCCTCATCCTCGGGTTCTCTCCTCCGGTGGCCGCAGACCCGTCTTCAATTTACGACAATCTCCGCCTCTACGGACTCCCAATCGGCCTATTCCCGAAGGGGATTACCCAATTCTCAATTGACTCGACCACCGGCCATTTCCAGGTCTTTCTCGACCAACCCTGCAACGCGAAATTCGAGAACCAAGTGCACTACGACTTCAATGTTACGGGCCGCCTCAGCTCCGGGAAGATCGGAGAATTGTCAGGCGTTTCGGCGCAGGAGCTTTTCCTTTGGTTCCCGGTGAAAGGTATTCGCGTCGATTTGCCCAGCTCTGGTTTGATTTACTTCGATGTGGGTGTTGTAGACAAACAATTCTCTTTGTCGCTGTTTGAATTCCCGCCTGATTGCGCCGCCGTTGACCCGGTTGATCCCACCAAAGGAGACGGCGAAGATTCTGGAAATGGAAGCGAAACAGAAATTAAGGTACGTTTCAGCGGGAAGAAAATGTTTCATTCAATATTTTCCTTCTCTTCTGCAGATTTTCCGATATTTTTTTTTATCCAAATCCGTCTATGAATACTGAGATTTTGAGGGGAAAACGGGAGTTCTTCCAATTTTTTGTTGGGAAAAAATGATTCTTAGAATAAATACAGATAGCAGGTGAAGCTACTTTGTTTTCATGAAAATTTTGTGAAATAGAAAATTTATGTCCCTAGACTGAGTATTTTTCTTTTGGATATTTGCTTGGGACTTCATAATTGGCAATTACTTTTTTTCATTGCATAGAATATGAAGCTATTTTCTTTGGTTGTGTAAATCTTCTCTTCTTTTATAAAAACTGTATCCAAATTTGTATAAGAAAACTAAGAATGTGAGAAAAAGAGTGTCTCACTTATCGAACTTTTGCTTGAAGCCTCATGAAAAGAGTTATGTTTTCCAATTCATAGCATGCTAAGATACTTTCATTATATGCGAATTTTACAGCATTTATATAAAATTCTGTCCGGGAAGAGTTGAAATTTGTGGCTTCTTTTAGAAGATTTGTCAATTTGTAGCATGTTAAGCTAAAACCAAATTTCCTGATGTGTTTATTCTTGTATCTACTACATCTTTAGGCCGCTCATCTATGGATCGTGCAAAATTTTGACGTAAATACAAAATAAATTTATCGAGCTTTAGCTTTAGCTTCATGAATGAGAGTTGTGCTCGAGTTTCTGGTGTTCCTAAATGGTTTGAGAAGTTTCATTAGTTTCTAATTTTGTCTTCGAAATGAATGCATTGTTTTTATTTAGTCTGTTATTCCTCAGCATTTCAAAGTATTTTCTGTTTTTTAAGATTGTTTTGATATGAATATTGGATCATGTGAGAAGATATTTCTGAAAAAGATCAATTAATGTTTTATTGTTGTCTATTTTGGATTGAGTATTTATCATTCTGATCCTGTTGAGAAAGGCTAGAGGAAGCTTTGTCTATCAACATCTCTCAATCACACTTAGCTAAATCGCATTTTGCTGAATTCGATACTCAGTGATAATCTCTGACTGCTTTCATGATCAGCTTAAAACACAGAACCCAGAGCATGAAAGTGGACGAAGAAGTAGCCTAAAAGCTGCATCATAAAACCAAGGAGGAAACTTAAAATTCTCGACCAAAACTCAACTCCAATATAGCCGTTTTTCTCGAGCAATTGGCCACAAGTTTTTCGTTTAGCAGGTCCAACTCTTCCTGTGTGTGCGGTTTCGTACTTGCTTGCTTTTTCATGGGTTCTTTTCGAACGCATGCCTCTGTCTAGATAGTCGAATAGTCTGTGTTCGGAAAAAAGAGGTGGAGAGAAAAGGGTAAGAGATAATGATGATGATGCTGGCTCATTAAGCCTTTCGGGAAAATTAATGTTGTTTGTTTGTTGTCATGTTGTATGCATACATAAATCTACCAAGGTTGTAATTTTCAATATCTGAAGATCATCATATAGTTACTATGGTTTGCTTAGGTTGTGTCAAATTTGCATTTCCTACTTCATGCATGTGTAATAATAAAACCTTTTTTTTTCTATGTTATTGAAATCTCGTGTTGAGTTTATTTGATCCCGGACAAATGTTCGTTCAATTTCTTCAATTGCTACGGGAAAGTGACATTGCGATGTATCAATTATTCACTGATCAGGTGAGACTTGAACGTATATAATTTTGCGACATTCCTAAGATTTAACACGAAAATATTGCTAGATCCAATAACATCCATTACTTAATATCTGTTGGACTAATTCCAACTCAATATCATTTTTATTTTCGTGCGATAAAATAATATATAGTTTATATCAAGAATTAATTGCTCGTAAATGTCATCTCATTGAAAATGAATGCGCCATTAATTGACAAATTGGTAGAGAAAAAGATGAATTGCATTAAATAAATTTAAGACAAGCTAAACAAATCCCAAATGGACTTCTCTTCTTTGAAAAAGAAAAAGGAATCCCCCAGAAGAACAGCAAGAAGAGATGGACTGACATTTCTAAGTGTCTTTGCCTACTTTTTGAAGATTTACAATGCTCAATTCATTTAACTAAAACCACAAGAAACCAAACCTTGCCTACTCGGTCGTCACGCTCTTGGCCAGATTCCGAGGCTGATCGACGTTGAAACCCCGAAGAACAGTGAGATGATACGCCACCAACTGTGACCACAAACATGGCAATTATCAACACATGTTCACGAGAATATATTTCAACACTGATGCCTTATTTGGGCTAGTTCTTTCACAAAATAGATACAATTCCTATAATATATGTTATAATTTTCTTTTCCTGAAAATTAATGAAACAAATGAAGAATATATGAAAAAAATGTAACAGCTAAATAAGACTCCATTTATGCTTAAAAGTCGAGAGAAAAAATACCTGTAATGGAACTACATTAATTACAGGTTGAAGGCAATCCTCAACTGTTGGAACTTCAATTACTCGACAAGAATCACCGGGACAGACCGATGAGGCGTCGCCTTTAGAACACATTACGATTAGACGCCCTTTTCGAGCATGGAGCTGCTGGATAACTGATTGCTGCTTGCTGTGACCAAAAAAAGATTGTCAATTTGTGAACCCAAAGTGTGCAAGATCGAATAACTAATAACACAGTGTAGCTTTTATATTCACTTTAAATTGAGACTTGGACCAAAACATAAACTAACAATTGCTTCATGTTCACTTTAAAAGTTGGTTTTTTCAACTCTCCGACAATAAGGTGCATTATGCCCAAGCATCCATTACCTTCGGATAAAATTAAACTAGTGATAGTGAGATTTTCAAGATTAAAAAAAAAAACTAAATGTATTTTCGCAATCTTTTGAGCCAGCTGATTTAATTATAATGTTGTTATCTTCGACAATAAAAAGTCAATTACTAATCTTTGAGATAATATTAGTTTTACTTTTGCTAAATGTGCATATTGTTCTAAGTTTTTTAGAGTTTATCCGTTTAGTTTTAGTGTTTTTTAATTAGAGAGAAATTACGTTAAACTAAGTTCTTGTTTTTATAAAGTTCTTTAATTATCTTCTATTGTATCTTTTTCCTTTCATTATATTTTGTCACTTTTAAAAAAAATTAAAGAACAACTAAATTGATCAAGTTTTAGTTTATCTAAAGCTTATATAACATTGGATTTGAAATTTGTAAACTGAAAATAAAGATTTCAGATAGGAAAGATTTTTTTGAACTCCAGGAGACTGACCTGAAGCATGCGTCTCGCGTGGCAATAACAACAATGGGAAGATTTTCATCTACTAAAGCCAAAGGGCCATGTTTCATTTCACCTGCAAGAATTCCTTCGCTATGCATGAGTGCTACTTCCTTTACTTTCAAAGCTCCCTCCAGAGCTGTAGCATAGTTGTATCCTCTACCGAAGACAAGAAGTGACTGCTCAGCAATCAATAATTTTGCAAGATCTTTCATTTCTCGGTCAAGCTTTAGCACCTCCCTGATTTTATCTACAGTTTGAAAAGATTAAAAGTTCAAAATTCTCGATTCCATGCACATGTATGATTAAAAAGATAAGAATCAAACTCACTGGGTAAGTCAAATAAACCATCTATAATAGCCTCTCTTCTAGCTTGATTGGAAATTGTGTCTCCTCCAATTGCTAGAGCCATTATAGCCATTACAACTATTTGACTTGTGTATGCCTGTAAAGAGCAGTGATTATGTCTTCACCGAAAAACACAAAAACTGAACCAAAAAAAATGATGGGTGAAAAAAAAGTGTACCTTAGTACTTGCCACTCCTATTTCACAACCAGCATTTATATGAACACCGCAGTGAGTATTTCTAGCTATTGCACTACCAACTGTATTTGTTATGCCAACACATAATGCACCATTTTCTAAAGCATATTCAAGGGCATTTAAAGTATCTGCTGTTTCACCAGATTGGCTGACAAAAACAGCCGTGTCCTCTCTGTATATCGGTCCTTGTCGATCCAATAGGTCGCTTGCAATTTCCATTGTGACAGGCACACCTTCATTATAAAAACCAAAATTTGTATTGGTAGGAAAGAATTAGAAAAATGCATGGTAATAAACTCTCAAAAGCAAAATGAAAGTAAATGTCATTTATTTCAAGCTGCAAAAAACATAAAAAAGGGATAAGTTTTAAACTATCCAAAAGCAGAAATCTTAAGCCAATAATAGTGAGCTTTGTCCAAGAAAAAAATGTGGCATTCTATCCTAATTACGCATTTGTAATGAATACAACGACCTTAAATTGCACTTGGATTTCAAAGCTTTTGGAAATGCAATAGTAGCAATTTACAGTAGAGCCAACCTACCAGATAGTTCTTCAAGAATAGGTCTTGCAGCTAAAGCAGCATTATAGCTCGTACCACAACCAATAAAAACAATCCTTCTGCTTCGCCTGATTGTCTTCAGGTGATCTTTTAGTCCACCCAAAAGAACAGTTTTAGCTTTGCTAGAACCTGCTCGAATAAGCCTCCCCCTCATAGTGGTTGTTAGCGATTCCGGTTGTTCATGAATTTCTTTTTGCATGTAGTGCTCGTATTTCCCTTTGTTTATTTGCTCAACCTCCATTTCAAGAACAGATAGAGCGCGTTGCACTGATGCAGCTGTAGAAAGGGAACCACCATGTTTTCTTTTACTATTTTCAAACTTCAGAATCGATACACCTCCATCCTAAACCAATTACCATGACCAAACAATATGAGTCTCTTAATGAAATTGTATGAATGAAAATAAAGATAATTAGTCCCAACCCCCTTAATGAAAAGGTTTGACAAGAAGTTAAATCTTAACAAAATTGCGAATGAGAGAAAGAAAAAGAATCAAAGTGCATATCAATTTTTCTTAAGCGCGTTCAAGCTATGCTCGGAGGGCTGAAAATGGTAATTTACTCAATCAAGTGATTAATTTTCAGGCAAACTAGTTATAACCAAAGCAGTTTAATATGAATAATCAAACAGAAAGTGTAGGTTTTTCTCACTAGTCTAGATGCCAATCATCTAATTTCTTCAGTTTTGTATAGGTACTGAACAACGTTTTCATACATTTTACAAACTCACATTGTTGAAATTAGGAAATCTACCAAAAATCAATTGATGATGCTTTTTCAGCCATAATAACGACACATGTACTTGTTCAAAGAAATAAAAGTAGAAATTCATAAGGTAACCAAAGAAAGTTGTTAAGAAACATAAAGAAAGAGAAAAGACTAGTACCTTAATATGAACTACTTCACCATCCTCGATCACCAAAACTTTTTTTGTGTGTTCAACCACTGCGTTGGGATCACTGGACAAGAAAAGCTCTCTAGGATGTCCATTTTTTGTCAGGAACTTGTCATCATTGAATGCTGATCCTTTGCTAACATCCTCCGCTAAATCCTGGCATAAATGCAGAGTATGTATTAGAAAAAAGGATGGCAATTATGTCCAGAAAATATAACTTTCGAACACCTCTCAAATAACAGATTCTCAAAACACTGTACGAAATCTTAAAATTCTCACTTTCAGCAAGACATTTAGTTAAATTATATTTTTTATAAGAAGTGAATTATATTGATAAAAAGAAAATACAAAAAATAGAAGGAAAGAACCGTTTTCAAGAAAAAAAACTTTCAATCTAAAGCAATTTCCGTCTAATTAGAGAGAACAATACTAAAAGAATAAATTCTAAAACACTCTAGCAATGAGCTCACTGAACAATAGTGAAATTAGTATTTTTTTAATGATTTGTTAATGGATCTTTATCATTGAAGATAAACAGTATTGCGATGAAGCCAATTAATTAAATTATATAAAAGGAAACAAAAACAAAAATGTCAATCTTTCGCACAGACTCTTGGAGGTTGTTTATCTAAAAAAGAAGAGATACTGAAAATAGAAATCTTAACCATATAGGAAGTTTACTTCTCCTCAAGCATGCTTGTTTACTGCTTAACAATGTAAAATAACCAACTGTATGAATCAAAAGATCTCCAAAAAGTAAACCAAAGGCCCATTGCAGTAAGGGTCCCAACAGATATTTAGTTTTCAAGTCCTTACATTGTTCTTTTATAGTAGTTTTCCTATCCCTTGAAGAAGCAATGAAACTAGAGTCAGTTATCGAAAAATCTTTTGGTGCGTGAGACGACTTACTCAAACTTCAACTATTTCCTAGTTTCAGACGAGAACAGATTGATATTAGCTTGTTAAAAACAAAAAGGAACTTATGATATTTCCTCGAATAATATCTTCAATAAACTTAAGGGATCTCCATCTAAAGTCCCGTCACTGGCAATGCGGTTAATTCATTAGTTGCCAAATGTCGCTACATTTTCTTAGATGCTCAATCAATTTCAAATTATACAACCAGTGTACAATAATATTCAATCAACATGTGGAAAAATAAAACAGAAACAATACAAATGAACTTGGTCGCTACCAAAAAAAAAAATAGAAGTGATTTGTGGTTAAAGTTTTCAATTGGAGCTCATTTTTCCACAATAATAAAAAGTACTCACTTTAACTCCTAAAATCAATGGACTCCCACGTTTGCAGGCTATCAACTCATTGGGATAATGTCTGCTTTTAAAAATAAGAGCATAGGCTCCTTCAAGATGCCTCATAACCTCAAGCACAACTTGACTAAATGTGACGGTTTGGTCACCTGCAAATAAGATTACAAAATTACATGTGTACTTATTCTTAAATCTATTTTGCAATACTGGCAGCATTTAATACAGCTATATCAATGAACAGCAATAAAAAAATAACATTAATAAAAAGTAGGTCCTGTTGTTACCTCAAATCTCAATAGTCCTAATGTGAAAAGAGTCTCCAAGAAGGAGAAACACTCCAAACACTACTTGGCAATTGTTTTTAAAAGTGCCTGAGGCTTAGCCCCTGAGGTAGGCATTGCATGGAGCACCGAGACTTGCTATGGGCTTCAGACTCACCCCTATAATCTCCTCATAGCCTCATGAGGCACGAGCATAGTATTTTCATGTGTTTTGGGGGCAATTTGATGGAAATACATCAAACTATTTTTCAAAATTTGAATTCTTTTCATTTGATCAGAATCTTAAAGTAGTGTACCCCATGTGTTTGGTATGAGGTCTTGTAGGCATGGTAATGAGTTTGTTAGTCAGATCAAGTTTGTTTACCTAGGCCCCAGGAAAATTTTTTAGTTCCTGGGCAGATCAACATGGCCCAGCTCCTTGAGAAAAGGTAAGTTTTCTAGAAATCTTTAGGTATGAACGAGTTTAAATAAAAAAAATCATTCTAAAGCATACATCAATTATTATGTTAAATATATTGGTATCTTATGAATTTGCAAATTTTAATGATGAACGCATGAATAATTTTACGTTTTTTATTTATCTCATTGTTTATTATTTGTAGAATTATGGTATGGAAAGTGACTCATCTAACCCTTTAGCTTGCTCCTTTGTTCTAATTTAAGACTCGCACTTTGCCTCAACATCTTGGTAGCTAATTTGTGGCTCAATTTAGCTTTTTTAAACATTTTGAGTAGCTAACTTTTTCCAATTGTAAGAGCCCAATGACTTCCGACTCTAATGTACTCGAGATAAAATTGTCTTCCTTCGTTTTCCTCCATTGATAATAACCTTAGTCAAAATTAGGCATAATAATTTGAAATTAATTTCAATATATCTTTGTTGTCCCACCATTAATCTGCACTTCAAAACAATCTCCAGTAAAAGCAAGAAAACACTAGCAAAGCTTCAATTTTTTATGTCTCTCCAGAAAATAAACCCCATGCTAAGAATTTCCACCTACTTGGAAACATAAACATTTTGTGGCATTTAGAGGAACAATCTCTTTTTAAAAGCTTTATTGTAAAGACATAAAATGTCAAACTATATTATCTTATTATAATTAAGAATCAAGTCCAACTTTTAATATCCAACTGCTTTGCACAAACATAGTTCAGAAATTATTATTACCTTCTTCATTAGCTTTATCAAATACAAACTTGGCAAGCTTTGGAATAACTTCCGTGTCTGTTTCAGATTCAAAAGTGAAACCATGTCGAACAAGTGTTTCTTTTAGCACCTGATAGTTGTAAAAGCATTAGATAAAGAATGTCAGAGAAGACACAACTAGTATAGGTACTTTCAAATAACAAAGGTAATTGAAATGAACACAGAAAATCAAGCTTGACCAAATGTGACATTCCATGAACATTACTAATTTGGATTGCACGCCTATCAAATCTAAATAAAATCAATAACTAGTAAAGGGGGGAATTTATAACAGATAGTGAAAGGTCCATTTGTACTAAAATAAAGTAATCGAACCTCGTAATTAGTAACGACACCGTTGTGAACAACCAGAAATTCATTTCCAGCACCGGAAGTCTGAGGATGACTATTCCTCGAAGCTGGCTCACCATGAGTGGCCCATCGAGTGTGTGCTATTCCTGCATGGATTGAGAAAGATTCCTCCAAGTTCAAATCTGTGTCAGCTACATCTGAAATTGTATAATAATAAGATTAGTATTGATTTGACGGTTTGATGGCTTAAATGTTAAATGAAAAAAACGGAAGAAAATGCTAAAACAATGATGAAGCAAAGCACAGAAACATTGAGTAGAATAAGTAGAAATTTGTTTGTTGTAACTTCAACCTCAACTGAGTCATTAATTCATGGTAGAGGATTCGTGAAACCACAGTGCTATATATTTGATACATATACCCGAACATAAATGCGCAGCCAATCACTGGGAAAGTGAAAGTTTCATCTTTTAAACTCCAATAGTAACCATAAATTATTATTGGTGAAGCAAAAAATCTTTCTTATGATCAATACTATTTAGATCTCCTGAAAAACAAACAACCATTTTTCTAACATTGCTCAGTACTTCGGTCATTAAACAGTTTTATAGTTTTAAAGCCTGATAACCCTCTCCAAATATGAATTGCTTCTTGCGGCAATTTCGGCAACTCATAATAAGCAAAAAAGAACTTGAGCTATAGTTTTGCCGGTCTGAAGAATTTTATAACAATACCAGAACCAGCCAACTTGAAAATAATTGAGTTGTAAATGGGTTTTTAGGATATGGTACGATTGAAAATCTGAATTCTGGAGATTTCAGAATTATAAATGCTTCAGCTGAAGCACAGTAATGGGACTTGCTTTGTGCATATAACAAATTAACCAAACTCCCCACATCAGAAGTATTAGAATGATTCAACTGTACTAACTCCAATCTTTCTTCCTGGAAGTTTAGATGACAAAAGTAACAGCAAGGAACAGAGATTGGTGGAAAATTTTCTTCTCGTACCAAATTAATCTTCTCTCTTTCAAAAAGAAACCCAGGCTAAACAAACTAAAAGGCAAGCTACTCATTAAAAAAAACATGTAGAATTTGTAAGAATCTAACTTTATCTTCTAGTGCGAGAGGAAAGCAGCTAATTAAAATACATTTTTTTCCTCTTTTTTCAACTTCTTTTATCACATCCCAGCTCAAAAAAGAACCAACGGTAGAGAAGGAGCAGGTTGGCATTATCAAACACGAAGCCAACCCATTTTTAAAAAAATCGATCCGACTCACAGAACGCAGATGATACAAAAAGGACAACTGCAAATACTCCAATTCGACCGGAACCCAGTCAATAGAAAATAACCAAAGTGGTTTCCGAAGAAACTGCATCTATTTCACATAAACAAGTCCTTTTCTTGACCTATCACGTCAACCAGCATGGAAAGAAAATCCGAACTCAAACCAAAAGATAAAAACGAATCAATGGAAAGAGATGGAAATTCACCTTGGTAGACAGATTTGACGAGGGACTCGATGTTACCAGCCTGGCGAAAGACGAGCGGAGGAAGAGGAAGGAGATCTAGCGGGCGAGGATCAGAACGGAATTGGGAAATCTCGAAATCCCCAGAAAGTTGAGAAGAAATGAGGGAAGACGAAGAATCAATAGAAATTCCAGCGGAATCGTAGCCTCTGTACTCCAAACGACGAAGACCATTGAACAAAACCTGCAGAATGTATCTCCTCTCTCTGCTCACATTGTAATTCAAATACGCAAATATTCCACACATCTCTCTCCCTCTCTCTCTCTCTCTCTCTCTAGATTTGGATGCTTCGCTCTGGCTGAAGTTCTTGGGTTTAAGAATGGCGTGGAAGAAGGAGAAGCTTGGTTGCAATTTCTCCCATGGAGGAACTTTGACTCGGACTTTTCCTCGCTTCAATAAAAATAAATTAAATGTTATTTATTACTTGATTAAATTGTCCCAATTTGGATCACAAGAAATAGCTAATTAACAAATGCACCTTGAACTAACAAACTTTTAAGAAATTCCTTTAAACTATATTGGTTAATAAAATCACCCTTAAACTATTTACGGGTGGGCAGAACCGGACCGGAACCGGTGGACCGGACTAGACGGCCGGTTCGGTTCGGTTCTTGGGCAGTTTTTTGGGTATTCTGACCGGTTCCCAAACACATGGAACCGGAACCGCGGTCCACGGTCCCGGTTCTGTTGCTCACAGAACTGGGAACTGTGGGAATCCCGACTACAATACTTCATACCCAAAAAAACTTTTCATTTCAGCAATTTTTCATTTTTCCCGACTGACGAGGCGAGGCGACTGGCGAGGCGAGTGGCGAGGCGAGGCGACTGACGACTGGCGAGGCGAGTGGCGAGTGGCGAGGCGAGGCGACTGGCGACTGGCGACTGTGACTCCCACGAGGCGCGAACCTCATCCTTCCGAGTCGGAAGTTCCCGACTCCTGTCTCTCTCTCCAGTCTCTACTTCAAGTCTTCAAGCTCAAGAGCCCTAAAATCGGAGTTGGAGACTTAGAGTAGTGACTCTGCTCTCTGTCTCGGTAAGTCTTCAGCAATCAGCCCTTCCAGTTCCCGCCTCCCGTCTCTCTCTTGGAAATCGGTAATTGATTTCATCTTGATTATTATTGTTCAATGTGCATCACGAAGAAATAGGTACTGCAGAATCATCCTGTTTGCTGCTAATGGAGGTTTTACATTTACTGCAGAATCATTATATTGATTATTGAGCATTTACTTTGGTTTGCTGCTGTAATAGGTTTTATTCCAAGTATTTCTCTGCTCATCCCTTATATGAATATCATTCTCTTAGTCTCTCTAACGTAGAAGAAATTGTAGTAGAAAAGAAGCATGAAATTTTCTTCTGATTATGTTTTTGCATTTTGCAATTTCAAAAAAAAAAAAAAAAAAAATTAAACAAACATTCGGGAGGAACCAGTACCGAACTGGGAACCTGACCGAAATACGGTCCGGTTCCCGGTTCCTCATGGGACTGGTTCCGGTACCAAGAAATAAAATCCCGAAATGACCGGTCCGGTCCGGTTCCAAGCGGGAACCGGCCCAAACCGGACCGTGCCCACCCTTAAAACTATTCTCTAGAAAACAAAAAAAAAGAGGGAGTTATGCCCTTCGAGCGCAGGAGATAGGAATTACGAGAGTTATTTTGTTAATGAAACATAATTTAAGAGCGAGTTTGTTAATAAATATAGTTTATAATAAAATTTGAAATTTGTTAATGACCAAATACTTACTTTTTTTCTTACGTACTAAAGCATATATTTTTATTGCCTCTTAGCCTTCAATTTATTTATTACTAAATTAATTTACATAAGATTATCAATAAATGAAGAGTAATGCTTATAATTCTCTTAAAAAATTTGAATATTTTTATTGCCTCTTAACCTTCAATTTATTTATTATTAAATTAATTTACTTCAGATTATCAATAAAATGAAGAGTAATGCTAACAATTCTCTTAAAAAATTTGATGACGTTTCAAACTAGTGGTATAATTAATGTAATAAATTACTTTTTATAATTTATTATATTGATTGTATCAATAATTATTCGATATGTCAACGAATTTTTTAAAAAAGTATAACTAGCAATACTCATAAATGAACGGCACATGATATATAATATAAAGGCAGACAGTAAATATATAACATTATCTTTTATTTTTTTAATTGTCTAAATTTATCTTTTAAGCATGTGATTTAAATCTTTATCTGTACGGTTTTCTCTACTTTTTTTTTTTAATGGGAAATTACCAATTTCAACCACAAACTTTGAATTTTTTTTAATTCCAACCACAAAATAATTTTTTTAACAATTAAAACCATAAAGTATCGAAAATGTAACAAAAACGACCACGCCAGACGGACGCAAAACAACACCGTCCGTCCGGGTACTGTTCACATGAACAGTGTCCGGACGGACGGTAAAAATACCGTCCGTCGGACACTATTCACGTGAACAGTGCCCGGTTTACGTTCGTTTTTCTCCGTTTTATAAATTAATTTTTAAAAAATATTAAACGATATTAGATTTACTTAAAATTTTTATCACATATTTCCAACGTTATGAGAAGATAATCTGAAAAGTTTCGTGATTTTACAATACTGATACGATTTATTATAATTTATTTACGTATGTTTTATAAAATAATTCACTAAAATTATAATAAATCGTACAAGTGTTAGAAAATCACATACATTTTCAGATTATCTTCTCATAACGTGGTGAATATGTGATAAAAATTTTAAGTAAATCCAATATCGTTTAGTATTTTTTAAAAATTAATTTATAAAACGGAGAAAAACGAACGTAAACCGGGCACTGTTCACGTGAACACCAACGTTCAACAAAAATCTCTTTGTTCTGAAGGTGAGCGTTGACACAATTAGTTAAAGTCTTTCTTTGACACCAACAAAATGAGACGTTACAAGGTGTGATTGGTTCAATTCGATATGATCCAACCGATAACAATTAGTTTGGTTTTAAATTCAATCTCTTAATGACCACATCATGTGTGATTATAGATAGACTTTGATTAAAAAAAGTAAAATTCGAGGAAACACATATCAAATTTATATTTGTAAATGCAAAAATATTGCATATAAGTTGGCATTGATTTTTTGGCAATATATATTTATTTATAGAGATAATATGTTTTTTCAAAATTGATAATTTATTTCTTGGTGATCAAGAAATAATACATTCTAATTATTGGATGACGTTCTATTAACAATCATGAAGATTCTGTGAAAGAGAAAAATAAGGAAACAAGAATATTATGAAAGTTATTGAAAAAGCTATAGGCACTTGCTTATTGGAAAATTTTTATTTGGTAAGTCGTTTTGATGGAAATTTAGCCAAATCTGCTGGGCTTCAAGCTCCCATGATTAATGTGATGATTTCTTAATTTTTTGGATGAATATCTGATGAGTTGGAGATACTTTCTTAAAGTGTCACACAGGGTGTCACTCATTCGAATTTGTTTATATTTGTTTTCCTTAATTCTTGTGGCATCATATCCAAGTTGGTAACTGGACTGAATCGACGATATGGAAGATACCAATGATATTTAAAGCTTTCGTTCTCTGTGAAAGCTGATTGACGACGGAGTTTTGATTTTCACGTGAGAAGGTTTCTTCGTTTTTCCGAGCCGTATCTTTTCTTTCACTCCCTACGTTTCTGTGTATGGGTTTGTGATTGTTTTACACACTCGACCTAATCTGTGGATTTCATCATTTTATTAAGTGTGTTGATTATTGCATCCGAAGACTTCGATCTGGTGTTCCAGGAGGTGTCCCAGGAGGCAATATTCTTTGTTCTTCATTGAAGCTCAGTCTCGAGAGGAGGCTGCATCCGAACTCGGGAGGAGTTCTATTTTTAGACAAGGGGAGCTTGTCACTTTGATCGTGGGCGAGGGGATCTTGCCATAACAAGGGTTCCGGGAGAAATCAACGACAAGGGGATCTTGTTGTTATCTAGATCTCGGGAGAGGTCGTTCTAAAGTCGAGGGGATCTCGCAAAAACAGTTTCCTTGGGGAAGTTAGCTAGAGGCAGCGACAAATATAAGAGGGAGTCTTTATTTATATAAGTCCGATTGTCTTGTAACTCTGTGAACTCAAAGAAATGTTTTTATATCTAGGCGTGGCCCCACAGACGTAGGCTGGTTGCCGAACTGCGTTACCAACCTCCTGTGTCATTTATTTCTGCATTTTTATATTGTCCATCATTGCATTAAAAATTGGTGTCACACGAGGATCCTTGTGTGACATAGCATAACTGATCTTAATCTTTCAATTGGTATCAGAGCGGGTCACTTCTGTTTCTTAAGCGAGATTCGAGAGACAAGATCAAAGTGACACCATAGGTGCATCATTTTGTTATGCTATGTCACACAAGGATCCTCGTGTGACACCAATTTTTAATGCAATGATGGACAATATAAAAATGCAGAAATAAATGAAAATGTTAACCACTCGATTTGAGAATCTGAAGATGCAGGAAGATGAGACTATTGGCGAGTTCAACGCCAAACTATGTGACATAGCAAATGAAGCGTTTGCTCTCGGTGAGATGATTTCTGAAGAAAAACTTGTGCGAAAAACTCTACGGTCTTTGCCACAAAGATTTGCTTATAAAGTTACTGCCATAGAAGAAGCCAAAGATGTGTCTAAAATGAAGCTAGAAGAGTTGATGGGATCTCTCAGAACTTTCGAAATGAATCTTGGAGGAGAGACCAAAAATAAGAAGGCAAAGTGAGTTGCTTTTAAAACAGAGGTACAGAATTACAACGCGCATGATGAAGATGACTTGGAGGAATCACTAGCCCTACTTTCGAAGAATTTCAGTAGAGTTATGAAGAGATTTAGAAGAAATACACGCGGTGTCAAGCAGGGTGTCACAAACTTCAAAAATGGTTCTTCAAGCAACAAGAAGCACAGAGAAGAAACTAATGTGTCTGATCAACCATTAAAGAATAAAGGTATTCAGTGCAGAAAATGTGAAGGATTTGGGCATATACAAGCAGAATGTGCTAATACCTTGAAGAAAAAGAAGAATTCTCTGAATGCAACCTGGAGTGAGGATGAGTCAGAAAAGGAAGATGAATTTTAGAACAATCATGTGGCGCTCGTTGGAAAGGCAGAACGTGAAGCAAATGACAATGTTATATGCGGTGTCACAGACGGTTTTTCTCATAGTATTGATGAAGACGAAGAACCAGTCACAGAAGAAGATCTTATTAGAGAATATAAGTTTTTGCATGAGAAATGGACCGAGCTTGTTAAAGTAAATCATCTACTACACGCACAGATTAGAAATTTGAAAGATGAGAAGAATAATCTTCAAAATGTTATTGAGCCAAAGCTGAAAGCAAGTAAGCATGAAGCTAATAATCTAACCAATGAGATAAGCCTCATGAAGAAGAACGTCAAAATGTTGCATTCGAGTTCGTCTAATCTAGATGATATTTTGAATGTCGGAAAATCAAGCGTGAATCGTTTTGGACTGGGTTTTAAAGGTGAAAGCTCTGTTGCACAGACTATTGCAGTAAAAGAAAATCGTTCTGTGATGAAATTCGTAAGGGCAAGTTCGGTGTCACAGCCGGTGTTAGACAAGAGATTTGATTACAAAGGAAAGCAAGTTGCAAACAGAATGCCAAAAACTGACAGAAAATCAAATTCCTATAACTTCCATCAGGCTGCAAGCAGAAAAGGTAACATATATGGTTCTGTGTGTCACTATTGCCAACGTCGTGGTCATATTCGTCCTAAATGCTTTACTTATCTTGCTGACTTAAGATTGGGTTCTGTTAGAAGTGCCTCTTCTTATAGATTCCCTTATCAGAAATGAGTGAAGAAATCAAGTTTGAAATGTAATGTTACACATCTTTCACTAAAGGCAATCGGAACCAATGCCTGGTATTTTGATAGCGGATGTTCTAGACATATGACAGGTGAAGAGAGATTTTTGAAGGATATTATACCTGAATCTGTGGGAAAAGTAACATTCGGCAACGGTGTCTCAACGGATGTCATTGGAAGGGGAACGCTGAATGTTCCTGGTTTACCAAAGTTGAGTAATGTTTTATTAGTAAAAGGTCTGAAATCTAACCTAATCAGCATTAGCCAGCTTTGTGATCAAGAATTGAATGTGCAATTCACAAGAGAAAAATGTGTGGTGACCGATCAAAACAACAAGTGTGTTATGAAGGAGTTAGATCATCCGACAATTGCTATCTTATTTCTTCCTCGTCTACCTGCCTTCGGTCGAGTATGAAAGACACTATTTTATGGCATAGAAAGTTGGGACGTGTTAATTTCAGAATGCTGGAGAAGCTTATTTCGAAAGGTGCTGTCCGAGGAATTCTTGAATTAAAGTTTGATGAAGAGAAATTATGTGGACCATGTCAAATCGGAAAGCAAACCAAGGTGTCACACCCGATGTCACAGTCGTCCACAACTTCCCGTGTACTTGAACTGCTCCACATGAATCTAATGGGGCCAATGCCTGTTGAAAGTATTGGCGGAAAACGATATGCTTTTGTTACTGTTGATGATTTTTCACGCAATACATGGGTGGAGTTTCTAAGAGAAAAGTCCGATACGTTTAAAGTTTTCAAATCAATGTGCACTCAACTTCAACGTGAGAAAGATTGTGTTATCTTGAAAAGTATTCGTATCCGCAGTGACCACGGGAGAGAGTTTGAAAATTCTGAATTCTCAGATTTCTGTAAACACCTAGGGATTGCTCACGAGTTCTCGGCGCCTAAGACTCCTCAACAAAATGGAGTCGTTGAAAGAAAGAACCGTACATTGGTAGAGATGACTCGAGTCATGTTACATGAGAGAGATGCTCCTCAAAAATTCTGGGCTGAAGCTATGGATACAGCATGTTATACCATCAATCGGGTTTATCTCCGCGGCAAAATCTCTATGACACCCTATGAGATATGGAAAGGTAAACTCTGAATCTTAATTATTTTCATCTGTTTGGCAGCCACTGCTTTGTGTTGAATGACAGGGAACACAGGGGGAAACTTGATCCTAAGAGTGATGAGGCTGTCTTTCTCGATTATGCTACAAATAGCCGTGCTTATCGAGTTTACAACAAAAGAAATCGAACTGTTATCGAATCTGCAAACGTTCAAATAGATGACTCTCTGGACACAACACATAATTCGAAAGAAGATGCAAATCAGATGTCAAACAATGAAGGCACTAATGTTTCATCCGGTGTTACAGAGGGTGTCTCAGGCGGTGTCACAGATCAAACAGAGACAGTTGATGAAGTAGAAGTGTCTACTTTACTCAACAGACAACTGTCCACACGCGTTCAAAAGAATCATCCTACAGACGAGGTTATTGGAGGTCTAAATGATGGTATACGAACTAGAGATAAGCCGAGAGTAAATTATCGAGAAATGATCCAAATGACATGTTTTACATCAATGATCGAGCCAAAGAATGTGAAAGAAGCATTGCAAGATGAATACTGGATAGGAGCTATGCAAGACGAACTCAACCAATTCTCCCGAAATCAAGTTTGGGATTTAGTACCGTGTCCTCCCGATGTGAACGTTATTGGTATTAAGTGGATTTACAAGAACAAGACCAATGAACATGGCAACATTACTTGCAACAAAGCTCAGCTAGTGGCTCAAGGGTATTCTCAGATTGAAGGAATTGATTTTGATGAAACATTCGCTCCGGTTGCTTGTCTTGAATTTATTCGGCTTTTATTGTCTATTGCTTGTGTTATGTGGTTCAAGCTCTATCAAATGGATGTGAAGAGTGCATTTCTCAATGGGTTTCTAAATGAAGAAGTTTTGAAGACCCTCATCATCCCGAGTATGTTTATAAATTGAAGAAGACGTTATATGGACTTAAACAAGCCCCTCGTGCATGGTATGAATGACTCACGCAATATTTATTAACCAAGGGATATGAGCCAAGGGGAGTAGATAAAACTCTTTTCGTCCGCCGTGTCTAAGGTCAGTTCCTACTTGCTCAGATTTATGTTGATGATATAGTGTTTGGCTCGGTGTCACAGGTTATGGTTGATGAGTTTGTAGCTCAAATGATCGGCGAATTTTAGATGAGTATGGTTGGAGAACTAACTTATTTTCTCGGCCTTCAAATACAACAAGAGAAGAATGATATTTTTATCTCTCAAGCCAAATATGCCAAGAATTTATTGAAAAAATTTAAGCTCGAGAATGCACGCCCGAGTAGAACACCCCTTAGGACACATGAGAAAATTTCTAAAGATGAAAAAGGAGTTGCTGTTATCCGCGCTTATATAGAAGCATGATTGGAAGCTTATTATATCTTACTGCCAGTCGACCAGATATTTGTTATAGCGTAGGTTTATGCGCCCGATTTCAAGCCAATCCGAGGGAGTCACATCTAGTGTCGGTTAAATGAACTCTAAAATATGTTAGTGGAAGAATTGATTATGGCATCTAGTATTCTTTCGATTCTAATGCAAATATGGTAGGTTATTGCGATGCTGACTGGGCAGGAAGTTTCGATGACCGAAAAAGCACTTCGGGTGGATGTTTTTATATTGGACACAACTTGGTGTCATGGTTTAGCAAGAAACAGAATTCTATTTCTCTATCTACAGCCGAGACAGAATATATAGCAGCAGGTAGTAGCTGTACTCAACTGCTCTGGATGAAACAAATGATGAAAGACTATGGTGTCACATAGGGTGTCATGACCCCTCTACTGCGATAATTTGAGTGCAATCAATATTTCTAAAAATCCTGTTCAGCATTCACGGACAAAACATATTGATATACGACACCATTTTATTCGATCTCTTGTGGAGGAGAAAGTTATTAATTTAGAGCATATGGTAACCGAAAACAGATTGCTGATATTTTCACAAAGCATTGGATGGTGTTAGATTTGAAGAGTTAAGGTCTGCCCTAGGCCTGTGCATTATGTAAGTCATTTATCGCATTTATTTAAAAAAAAAAAAATCGCCACGTGCTTTAGGCGTTACTTTTTTGTTTTGTTTTTTTTTTGGCAATCTACAGTGTGTTACTCACCCCCTGCAGCAAGTGATCATTCTTGATATTATATTTTTTTGGAGTAACACCGTATGTGACATGCCAAAACTTGGACATCCTTATGAAAATCGGATGATTATTTTCGGAGAAGATTGGAGCAGTATTATTTTATTGGATTTATGTCCTAACTTATGGAGATCTGAATTATTTTTCAAAGATTTATTCCACTAATTTATGGAAAGTTGATGGATTTTTCGGATTTATTTTCTGAAATATTCACTAAATATCTGGGATTTTCTTTTATTTCTGTGATTTGATTGGTATTTATGGAAGGTGGGTAATTTAATTCAATTCGTAAGGAAGTTCTAGAACACTCTGTCTCTTGCTTCACCACGATCTTCAATCTGCGTTTAGGGTTTTCTGTCACTCCTCTCTACAGAATGGTGGTTATTAAAGAAATTTCTGATATACAGTTCTCAGGCAAGGTCTCAAAGCCTGTTCCGGAGAAAACGCCGTGCTCTGATTCGACCATCGTGAGATCTTCACCAGCTTCATCAACTATAAAACCTTTTGTTACTGAAAGGGTTACTCCAAAATTTACTGAAGCTATCCCACTACGACAGGTTGACTTTCTGGTATTCAACGAAAATTTTTAAAATCAGGTGGCAACAGGTTCAAGACAAGTTCAGTGCCACCCAAGGCACCAAGAATTCAAAAGTTTCTACGGCCTCGAAAGGTAAACGGCCACAAGTTGAGAAAGAATCCTCTTCTGATAGTTCATGGCTTCAGGAAGCCTTCTTAGAAGTGAATACAGATGATGAAGATTTTCAGGGAATAACTCCAGAAAGCTGACACGAAAATCCTCAAGAATAGCTGCTCCGAAGCGTTCAAAAACTTCTGATTCAAAGGCCTTAAAATCCTCTGTTCCAAAGGCCTCAAAAACTTTGCTCAGAAGGGCTCGAAATCGTCTGCTCCAAAAACACTCAAATCCACAGTCTCGAAGATCACTAAGCCCTCGGTTGAGAAAGTTGAAAAGACAGCCACTGCAAAATCCAAAAGGCTAAAGGTCAATGAAAGTTCTGCACCCAAAAGCCCTGTATCATCCAAATTTGCACCGAAAAGTGAGACAAGTAAAAATTCAAGTAAGTCCTCTTTATAAGTTTCAAATGATGATTTTAAGTCAAGAATCATGCAGTCGATGGCCAAATTTATCCAAAGAAATATTTGGTCAGAGAGGAAAATTCATGAAGGAGATTTTACACAATGTGAAGCTATCGTTTATCATCTGCTTAGTCTTGGGTTAGTGAAAACTTTCGTGGTATCTGTCCTTTGTTTGGAAAATAGTTCAAGAATTTTATTATAATCTTGATTCAGATGTGAGAGACCCTGCACATTTTGACTTTGGTCGAGTTTATGTCAGAGGACACATGTTTAATTTTAATCCTTTTTGTTATAAATGATTACTTGGGATTGAAGTTGAGTGATTCTGAAAAAGCTTGTGCTAGACTACAATGCAATAATTTTTATGTCACAGGGGGTGTCAGACGAATCTGGCTCCATAGCAAAGACTTCCCAGCTTCACAGCTCTCGGTAAAATATGGAATCCTTCACAAAATCACCATGAGAAATGGATGCCTACATCCCATGGCACAGGGGTGAACAAGGCCATGACAGCTTTACTATACAAAATTGGAAATTTTATCCCTATTGATTTTGGCAAGTTGTTTTTGATTAGATCTTGAAGCATGAAGATAGTAAGAATACAAGGTTAGCTCTTCCTTTCCCATCTCTGATTTATGGTGTTTTGACTGCTCAACGATCTATCATTAAAGAAAATAAAGTGTTATATGTCGAAAAAAGAGGAAATTAGAATTAGCTACAAACTGCGAATGAGGGAGCACAAGAATGATTTAGAAGGTTTTGTCGAAGGTCTGCCAATTTCGAGTCTATACTGACTCTGCTCTCTAGCTTGATCTGTAAAATTTTTGTGAATATGTCAAAATCTCTCAGCATTCAAAATTTCTGAGCGGAAAACAGAGATCAAACATTTCTGTGTTGATTAATATATTACAAGAAGAATCCTCACATGGCAGCTTCCAGATCAGCAAGCAGGAGCAATGGAAGAAGCTGGTCCATCCAGTGTCCCAGAGGATGTTTCAGCAGGTGTGCCAGATAGTGCTAATATTGAACTATTCAGTGATTGTGTTTTTCTCTGAATATTTACTTTCCTGGTTGATCTTTTTCTATTTGATTCTTATGGTACTCGTATACTACTTTCTACATCTGGATATGAGATTTCTGACTATTTTGGCTCCCTGGATATTTTTTTTTGGTGAATACATACTTCTGCTATGATCCTTATAGCTCATCTTGGTGCGTCTCTGAATGATTATGTGGTGATATTGGTTTATCTCCTTCTGTAAGGTGGTTTTTTGATTTGGTGATGATGCTGGTTTTAGAATGGTTGCTATTACAATTATACATATCTTTGTCTTTTATGAAAAGGGAGAGTATTTTGTATTTTGGATTTCTATGTATGGTGCTATACCTTTGCTCTCTGATAACATATGATGATTGAAGTTTTGATTCAGGGGAGTTACTTTCAGGGGGAGTTATTGATATTCTGGGTTTATATTGATTTTGCCAAAAATGCCAAGGGGAGATTGTAAATGCAAAGATATTGCATATAATTGGCATTTATTTTTTGGCAATATATATTTATTTATGGAGATAGTATGTTTTTCCAAAATTGATATTTGTTTCTTGTGATCAAGAAAATATACATTCTAATTATTGGATGAGTCCTATTAACAATCATGAAATTCTGTGAAAGAGAAAAATAAGGAAACCAGAATATTATGAAAGTTATTGAAAAAAGCTATAGCCACTGCTTTGTGGGAAAAAATTTATTGTAAGTCGTTTTGATGAAAATTTGACAAAGTGCTGGGTGCGAGCTCCCATGATTAATGGATGATTCTACTTTTTGGAGAATAATCGGAGGGTTGGAGATACTTGTCTTAAAGTGTCACACAGGGTGTCATCATTCGGAATTTGTTTAGATTTGTTTTCTTTAATTCTTGTGGCGGCAATTCCCAAATTGGTAACTGGACTGAAGCGAGATATGAAGTTGCCATGATATTTAAGCTTTCGTTCTCTGTGAAAGTGATTGACGACGGAAAGTTTTTGGTTTGTGATTTTCACGTGAGAGGTTCTGCGTTTTCGAGAGTCGAGTTTCTTTCACTCCCTACATTTCTGTGTATGAGTTTGTGATTGTTTACACACTCGGGGGGGGGGGGGGGACCTTTAAAAAAATTCTGTGGAGTTCACGTTTATGAGTGTGTTATTATTGCAGGTCTGAAGGACTTCGATATGTGTTCCAGGAGGCAATATTCTTTGTGCTTCATGAAGCTCAGTCTCGGGAGGAGGTTGCATCCGAACTCGGGAGGAGCAGGAGGTTCGGTTTTAGACAAGGGGAAGCTTGGTCCACTTTGATCGTGGGCGAGGGGATCTTGCCATAACAAGGGTTTCGGACGGAATCAACGACAAGGGGATCTTGTTGTATTTAGATCTCGGGAGAGGTCGTTCTAAAGTCGAGTAGATATCCGACAAAACAGTTTCCTTGGGGAAGTTAGCTAGAGGCGCGAAAAAAAAAAAATAACGAGAGCCAGTCTTTATTTTGGATACTAGTCCGATTGTCTTTGTAACTCTATGAACTCAAAGAAATGTTTTATATCTGGGCGGGGCACCCGCACACGTGGCTGGTTGCCGAACTGCCATTTACCAACGTTCTGTGTCATTTATTTCTGCATTTTATATTGTCCATCATTGCATTAAAAATTGGTGTCACACGAGGATCATTGTGTGAAATCGCTAACTGATCTTAATATTTCAATATTATATCATAGCAAAAGTTATATGTATTCATCCACCTATTTGAGTCTAGATTAATTTGACTTAATCTCTAAAGCTAGTTCGACTTTATGAAAACCTATAAGCTTATCTAAAACATACTCTTGATACATGTGATTAATCTTATAATATAGTGAATCCTTGCACTAAAATGTAATTATTTTAATAATTAAAAAAGCTTTAAAAAAAATCAATATTTCAAAAATATAATAAAAAATTAAGAAATGGGACCATGGATTTAAATAAAACAAACCTACTTTATTGCTATTATTTTATAAATATTATTAATGGTCAATAATGAATTTTAATTTTATTATTGGTAGTAGGAATGTTGAAATTTGAAATATATTTAACAGAAAAATTTATATTATTATAAATATTTAAACTATAAATAATAATAATGAGATGTTTAAATTAAAGATTAAATGTCTACGTAATATTAATAATGTCAATTATAATAAAATATTCAATAAATTTATAAATTAAAATGCTTTGGCGGACCACCAATGCCCACCGCCCTCACCCACCCTAGGAACAAAGTATGTTTACTAGGGTTGGGTCGGACTTTGTTGACCTTGGACTCGGTCGACCCACTATTTAACTTGGAGGGCTAAAACAAAATTGATCAAGGCCGTCATCTAAGAACCATATGTGCGACCTGCAAAAATCTCGCTTGAGGATTGTTATCTTACGGTCTGCTTTTCATCTCGTCATCTGAGCCGATCGGTGTTCGAAGCTCATCTTCCAGCGTTTTGGAGGTCGAATATTCGAATATTTCTTCATTTGCATCTGGATGATCGAAAGCTCGTACATCACTATATGCAGGCATGTCGTCCGCACACCAATTTATTTCTGCATCACCAGTTGATCTCTCGTCTGAATCAAACGATCTACTTGAATCGGAATCCATCTTCGTCGTTATTAAAAAAAATGTTAAAAAATTATTAAAATATCGCCGGGGAGAGTAAGTAAAATGGAGCAAAATATTAAATCATTACAAAACGGGTAATTAAAATGTCCATATTAAGATAAATTTCATAAAAAAAAAAAAAAAAACAGACTACATACCTAAAAGGTGAACGCGGAGTAATATTGTCTGCGAGTAAAAAATTGTCGGTTACATTGAACAAAATATTAAATCATTAAAAAATGAAAAATTAAAATGTCCATATTATTTTAAATTTCGAAAAGTAAATGATAAAAAAATAATAAAAATAAAAACTTCATACCTAGCCGTTGAATACCGAAAATATCGCCGAAAGGAAGGAATTAATAGAGAGAGTTAAAAAAATTTTGTGGAGGCTGGTTGATTCAGTTGGACCGACCGGCTTCCTCTATAAACCAAGGAAACCCGTGACTAAGTCATGAGTTTTTGTCATTTTTTGTGGAGGCCGGCCTGTTCAACTGGGGGGGGGGGGGGGGGGGGTTTAAATAGGGGCTGCACCATTGGTGAGCATGGTTCGGTCCGGTCCAGTTTCGAGACTGTATCGGGCCGGACCGTGGGATTTGGGATTTTTATCCCGAAGCCCAGAACCGGCCTGACAAGAGATCGGGACTAGACTGAAAGTTTCGGTCCGGTCCCGGTTTCTCCCACCATAATGCTGAATTTTGTTTTTTTATTTAAAAAATAAAAAATTTCAATATTGTACACATTTTTTTCCAATATAATCAACATAATAACTATCTATATTTAAATATATTAAAAGTAACATATATTAAATCAACTATCTATGTTTAAAATTAAATCTAACTAACGAGCAATTTCCATACGTACTGCGTAGTCCGAATCTCCCTTTTATGCCAAAAAAAATTGAGACAGTAAATGAATTACACTGTTTCAATCCCACATACACAGACAGATTATTAGTCAGAAAACATGTCTATCATCTTAAGGGTGTTCTTGTTAACAATGAACTTAACAGAAACTAGTTTTAATGTTGGACAATTTAGTTCCTTAACCGACAATTCCATGTAATCAAGCTGCTGAATACAAAACCCCCCAGTTTGTAAAATACAATAAGAAATACCAGAGAAGTGAATGAGTCCGCACTAGGGCTCGAATTTCCCAATTCCTTTTCTTCTTGTTCAGTTTGAGGATCGAGAGCTCGAATGTAGAACGATTCCCTGACCCTGGAAACTGAGAAGGAAGTAGAGGAGTAAAAAGAAATTTTCAATTGTCTGAAAAAAAAAAAAGTAAACTCACATGAAAATTAAACTCGCGAGCCGAGGCCGAGGCTGAGGCGTGAACGCCGAACGGTGAACTGCGGTTTGATTACAGAATCATCGAAGAAGGCAGATTGAAACTGCAGAATCGGATTGCAGAATCGTGATGACGAACAGGCAGGGGTGATCGTCTGGCAGACTGCGTGAGCGTGAATCGTGATGAAGATGGACGAACAGATGAAGAATACAAAATAGGGGACATGGGTGAGCGAGAGCGAGAGGCGAGAGGCGAGAGGCATCCAGTGACTTAAAACTTTTTAGTTAAAAAGGAAGGGTTCGGTTCCACGGTTCAGTTTCGGGATTTGAGTACCCAGACCGAAGACTGGACCGAACTAGATGGGGATTCAGCTGGGAGGACCGGTCCCGGACCGAGAAACTGGAAAGACTGCCCAAAATCGGACCAAAACCATTGGTCCGGTCCGGTCCTGCTCACCCCTAGGCTGGACCGGCCAGCCTCCATATAATAAGCCAAAACTCGTGTCTAAGTCACTAGTTTTGGAATTTTCCTCGGAGGCCGTATGGTTCAGTTGAACCGGCCGGCCTCCACAAAAAAGGACAAAAACCCGTGACTTAGTCATGGGTTTCCTCGGTTTATAGAGGAAGCTCATAAGTGTGTATTTTTACACACTTTATTGTACTCTTTAATACTTGAATTGATAAGTTTTACTCAAGTATATGAAAATTCTAATATATTTGGTGAGTGTGTAGAAAAAATTGGAGAATTACAGGTTTCGGTGAAATCAGAGCAATTGTCGATCGATCGGATATTTTAATTGTTTTAATCTCAACCGTTGATCAATCAGGCTATTTTAATTAATTGAAGTGTTTAAATCTGGACCGTTGAAGATTGTTTTAATCTTAGCCGTCGAAGATGATATGGGCTGGGCTTCAAATTAATAATAAATAGGTTATATGTTAACCTAATTATTCATTCAACCCTAGCGAGAGAGAAAGAAGGAGCCCCGGAGCGAGACGGAGACCGGATCGAAGCGAGAGCTTCGAAAATTGATTTTCAGCATAGTTTTTCTTTCCCTTTCTATTCTGAACTATGAACTTCTTTATTATTCTTATTGTTTTTCTTTATTTTAGTATGAACTAAATTATTTTCTAGGGTTATGATGTAACTGAAACTTGACTGTTTAATATTTCTGATTTAGTTTTTATTTTCCTTTTTTCCGATATCGTGTTGAGTATTCTTGTCTGTTCTTCATGCTTAATTTGCCTGATCACCAAAGTTAAGATTTTTAGGGTTGTTTCAAAAGACGGAAGTTGCGAAATAACTGGGCACTGATGAGTTTACCATGAACTGATTCTAGACTATGGATAGCTAGGACTTTTATGTAGTTTTATAATTTTCTACACTTAATGTATTCAACTGATTTGAGTTTGAGACCGGGAGGTGATAACCTGTTAGTTGGATAATATTATTATAGCTCGGGAGAGAATAATAATTAAAATAAAAAAATTGCTATCAACACGTAGGATTAAGAAATATTAACTAAATTAGGGATATTAAATAGAAAAGTGGATGTGAAATCAGAATCCCTAGATTCTTTCTTGATATTTACCAAATCTTTAATTATTTTTCTGCCATTTATTTTAGTTACCTAATTTGTTTATTTCAATTATTTTAGTTATTTAATTGTTTAATTTAAAATCAAATAAAAATCAAATCTTCTTAATAAAAATTAAAGTATTTTAGTCCAATTAATTTAAAATTAACTTAATTTAATATTTTAGTAAAACTATTCCTCGTGGGTTCGACTCTTACTTATAAACTATATTACTTGTGCGACACGTACACTTGCGTATCACGATTTTTCGCAACAAGTTTTTGGCGCCGTTGCCGGGGAATTATTTTTATTAATATTTAATTAAGTTATTTTTGTTTTAATTTGGACTGTTTAATTAGTTCGTTTTGCTCTTGCAGGTGCATGCGCAAATTTGGTACTGCCAACCTATTACCTATCGACCCTGAAATTGAACGAACCTGCCGAAGAAATCGTAGGGAAACAAGGCAGACAACGATGGCGGACGAGCAACACGCAGATTTACAACAGGTAATCGAAGTGGCCGAAGTCGGGAGACGAACATTGCTCGATTATGTCATGCCATCTATGGATGGGGTTCAATCCGCAATTCGAAAACCTGCGATCACGTGCAACAATTTTGAAATAAAGCCGGGAACCATACACATGATTCAGCAGTATCAATTCTGTGGTCTGCCTAACGAGGATCCAAAAGATCATATTGCAAGCTTCGTTGAGGTCTGTGACACGTTTAAATATCATAATGTTTCTGATGATGCTGTTAGACTTAGGTTGTTCCCCTTTACACTAAGAGATCGCGCTAAGAACTGGTTAAATTCCTTACCCTCGGATTCAATTACAACGTGGAATGAATTAGTTCAAAAATTCCTATCTAAATTCTTTCCCTTTGAAAAAATGGCAAAACTTCGCAACGAAATTAACAACTTTAATCAATTCGATGGCGAGACAGTCTACGAAGCATGGGGCCGATTCAAGGAACTTTTACGAAAATGCCCCCAACATGGTCTACCACAATGGATGCAAATACAGACGTTCTTCATCGGCTTATCACCTTCTACACGGACTCTTGTAAACTCTGCAGCCTGTGGATCAATACTTCAAAAGACAGAAGTGGAGGCATTCGACCTGTTAGACGAGTTAGCCTTTACTAATGATCAGTGCCCGGTTGAACGTCAAATATTGAGGAGGCAGCCAAACACTCCAGAAATGGATGCATTACAAAAACTGACTACACAAATGGAAGCCCTCACTAGACACATCCAAGGTAATCAAGCTCCAGTTAATGCAATTCATTCCCCGATCATACAATGTCAATGGTGCCAAGGACCACATGCTAGTGAGTACTGTCAGCAAGGGAACCAAATAGCTAGTAGTTCATCTGAACAGGCCCAATACGTGGGAAATTATAATAGACCGACGTTTCAAAATTCCAGTAATTACTATAATGGGGGGCGCAACAACCACCCAAACTTCTCGTGGAAAAACCCGAACAACGCCATTCAGATGCCACAAGTTAATCAACCGGGACCACAGTTTCCTGAAAGAAAATCTAATCTGGAGGATTTAATTGCCAAGATGGGGGAGCACACAAATAAATTTATGGCTGAAACAAGAACCACCTTACAGAACCAGTCGGCTCAAGTTCGAAGCTTAGAAACGCAAATAGGCCAGATTGCAGCTGCACTAAATGGACGCCCACAAGGTACATTGCCCAGTTCCACTGAAATCAACCCCAGAGACCAATGCAATGCCATCACACTTAGAAATGAAAAAGTTATTGAAAATTGCGTCGAAGAAAGTAAGAAAGTGGTCGCACATGACGGAATGCATTCGTCATCATCCGAGTCCACACCAAAGGATCAAGAGCTACAGGAAGCTCCACCTCAGATCCCAAAGGAGATCATCCCAAAAGTTTCTTTCCCACAACGCCTGAAAAATACAAAATTGGATAAGCAATTCGACAAATTCTTGAACGTTTTTAAACAATTACACATCAACATCCCGTTTGCTGAGGCACTGGAACAAATGCCAACCTATGCCAAATTTTTAAAAGAGATTTTATCACATAAAAGAAAAATAGAGGATTGTGGTACAATCGCACTGTCTGAAGAATGCAGTGCAATAATTCAACGAAAACTCCCACTAAAGTTGAAGGATCCAGGTAGTTTTACGGTTCCGTGTGAGATTGGGAACTGCATTTTTGAGCGTGCTTTATGCGATCTGGGAGCAAGCATCAATTTAATGCCATTATCTATTTTTCAAAAGCTGGAGCTAGGTGAAGCAAAACCAACACGAGTGATTTTACAAATGGCTGATAGATCAATAAAGCACCCGAGGGGAATCATAGAAGACGTGCTTGTTAAGGTCGATAAGTTCATATTTCCAGCAGATTTTGTAGTCCTAGATATGGTAGAAGACCGAGATATCCCGATAATCTTAGGACGACCATTTTTAGCAACTGGGGGAGCGTTGATTGACGTGCAAAGGGGTGAGTTGAAATTGCGTGTACAAAATGAGGAGGTCACGTTTAATGTGTTCCGCTCGATGAAGTATCCGCAGGCTAGTGATGACGTGTTTCGGATAGACACGATGGACTCCTTATTAGCGGATATGCCATTTCAGTTAAGTGACTTACTTGAAACAAGTGAATTTAATCAAGATATTGTCCTGGACGAAAACGTGGAAGCTACAAGCTATGCATTATTGATGAATGCTTTTGAACCCGAAAAGAAGAAGTATTTTCAAAGTTTGGGAGAGCCACCTATTAGGGTCCCCCCATCCATTGAAAGTCCACCCACTCTAGAACTAAAACCTCTACCGTCTCACTTGCGTTATGCATATATAGGAGAAAATGAGACGCTTCCAGTTATTATCTCAGCGGACTTATCTCAAATCGAAGAAGAAAAGCTATTACGAGTACTTCGAAAATATAAAGTCGCTATTGGATGGACTCTATCGGATATTAGAGGCATTAGCTCCTCATTCTGTGTACATCGGATCTTAATGGAAGACGATCATCGCCCATCAGTTGAACACCAAAGGCGTCTGAATCCTTCAATGAAAGAGGTTGTGCGTAAAGAGATTTTAAAATGGTTGGATGCAGGCGTTATTTACCCGATTTCAGATAGCCCGTGGGTGAGCCCGGTGCAATGTGTGCCGAAGAAGAGTGGATTGACAGTAATCAAGAACGACAATAATGAGCTCATCCCATCTCGCACAGTCACCGGATGGAGGATATGCATGGATTATCGAAAGTTGAATAAGGCCACACGTAAAGATCACTTCCCGTTGCCATTTATTGATCAGATGCTAGATAGACTTGCTGGTCACGATTACTACTGCTTTCTAGATGGATACTCGGGATACAATCAGATTGTTATAGCACCGGAGGATCAAGAAAAGACTACCTTCACATGCCCGTACGGGACATTTGCTTTTCGACGGATGCCATTCGGATTATGCAACGCACCTGCGACATTTCAGCGCTGCATGATGGCAATTTTTTCTGACATGGTAGAACGATACATTGAGGTGTTTATGGATGACTTCTCAGTTTTTGGAGCATCATTTGACATATGTTTGGAAAATTTGTCTAAAGTGATGGCTCGATGTGTGGAGACCAACCTAGTACTTAATTGGGAGAAATGTCATTTTATGGTTAAAGAGGGAATCGTTTTAGGCCACCGGATTTCATCACAAGGTATTGAGGTGGACCGAGCTAAGATAGTGGCGATAGAGAAATTACCACCGCCCGTATTAGTTAAGGGAGTGCGTAGCTTTCTTGGACACGCTGGTTTTTACCGGCGCTTCATCAAGGACTTCTCCAAGATTACTAAACCCTTGTGCAGTCTACTAGAAAAAGACGTGCCATTCAAATTTACAGCGGAATGTCTTGCAGCATTTAATGTTCTTAAAGAAAAACTTGTGACAGCTCCGATTATCACTGCACCCGATTGGGACTTGCCATTTGAAATTATGACGGATGCAAGTGATTTCGCTGTTGGAGCAGTTTTGGGCCAAAGGAAAGATAAAAGTTTCCGAACAATTACTACGCCAGTCGGACCCTTAATGATGCTCAATTAAATTATGCTACCACAGAGAAAGAGTTATTGGCCGTCGTCTTCGCCTTTGATAAGTTCAGACCATACGTGATTGGAAATAAAGTCATAGTATTCACCGACCACTCAGCAATCAAATATCTCATGGAGAAAAAGGACGCTAAACCTCGGTTAATTAGGTGGGTGCTACTATTACAAGAATTTGACCTGGAAATAAGAGATAAAAAGGGAACTGAAAATCTAGTAGCTGACCATCTCTCTCGTTTAGAAACTCGAGAGCATGTGACCGATCAAAACCAGCAAATAAATGAAAATTTCCCTGACGAGACGCTCCTTGCTGTGTCGAAGCTACCATGGTACGCAGATTACGTGAATTACCTGGTCGGTCAAACTTTACCACCTGACTTGAAATCTCATCAACGAAAGAAATTCTTCTCCGACATTCGACGATACTACTGGGAAGAACCTATCCTTTATAAACATTGTTCTGACCAAATGATACGGCGTTGTATACCAGAAGATGAGATGGAATCAGTCTTGAGGCACTGCCACACTCTGGAATGTGGCGGGCACTTTGGAGGCGTTCGGACTGCAGCAAAAGTATTACAATGCGGTTTTTATTGGCCATCATTATTTAGAGATGCTCACACATTCGTGCAGGCTTGCGATAGATGCCAACGCACGGGGAATATTTCTCGACGCAATGAAATGCCCTTGACGAACATACTGGAGGTAGAGCTTTTTGACGTATGGGGAATTGATTTTATGGGTCCTTTTCCTGCATCTTTCAATAACAAATATATTCTGTTAGCCATTGACTACGTATCCAAGTGGGTGGAGGCTATTGCGACACCAACCAATGACGGAAAAGTGGTGCTAAATTTTTTACGTAAAAATATTTTTGCTCGCTTTGGCACTCCTAGAGCCATTATCAGTGATGAGGGGACACACTTCTGCAATAAACAATTTGAAGCCTTATTATTGAAATACGGGGTAAAGCATCGAAAGGCTCTTGGCTATCACCCTCAATCTAATGGGCAAGCCGAAGTTTCAAATAGAGAGATCAAACAAATTCTGGAAAAGACAGTCAGCTCGTCACGTAAAGATTGGTCACGAAAATTGGATGACGCTTTATGGGCTTATCGGACAGCATTTAAAACTCCAATAGGAATGAGCCCATATCGATTAGTTTTTGGGAAAGCATGTCACCTCCCAGTTGAGTTGGAACATCGGGCATTATGGGCTATCAAGAATTTAAATATGGAATTGAAAGCAGCTGAAAACGCTAGACTCCTACAGATTAATGAGCTCGATGAATTACGATGCGAAGCCTACGAAAATGCTCGGATATATAAGGAGAAAACTAAGGTGTGGCATGACAAACATATTTTGAAGAAGGACTTAGTCCCAGGGCAGCAAGTTCTGTTATTTAATTCACGATTGAAGCTTTTTCCGGGAAAATTAAAGTCAAGATGGACGGGACCATTTACAGTTAATCAAGTATTTTCGCACGGAGCCGTTGAATTACGCCGAGTAGATAATGGCACATTTAAGGTTAATGGGCAAAGAGTAAAACCGTACTTTGGTGGAGTGATCGAGAGTGATGATCAAGTCACTCATTTGGAGCCCGACACGTGAAGGCCATCGAGCGTCAAGCCGTTGACGTTAACTATGGCACTTTCTGGGACACCTCCTGTTTATTTTATTGTTTTAATTGTCGTTAGTAGGTTAGCTATTTATTTTTAAGTTTAGATTATGATTTTCTTCTTGACAATTACGTAATTTACTTAAAAAAAAAATAATAATCTTAATATAAAAAAAATTATTAATAATAAAAAAAATAAAAATATCTATTACCTAGATGTATTTAAATCAATATAGGATTATGGTTAGTTCCCTAATATTAATTTTAGTTAAATAATTTTCTTTAGTTTTAGTTATTTTAACCATAAATAAAAAAAAAAAAAAAAAAAAAAGCAAGAGAAAGAGAAAGCTTCCTGATAGATGGCTCATTCGAACGAAGCTCCACAACGCTGCCGACCAACCTGAGACGTTATGAGGTACACTACTTTTACCCTATTTTTTTACATTGAGGACAATGTCTATTTTAAGTTTGGGGGGGCTTTTATTTGAATATTATTTTTTTTTTAGTTTTTAATTCAATTTATAAACATGTTTAGATTAGTAAGTCTGCTTAATATTTTGAATTCTATGGTATGATTATTTATTTCATTTGTTTAAAGTGTCGATGACTGCACCTTTGATCAATGCATGTTTCAACTTCTGAATAGATTCTGAGATAGTATGAGTTGTGATAGTAGCATTGATTGGAGCTTAGGAAGTTAGACTTGTTTGTGTGGAAATGTTCATTCTTGTTTAAATTTAGCTGATAATGATATAAATTGTGGTCTTGAGATCGAGAGCCTAAACACAGTAAGGGAGTGCTTGAGTGTAAACACTGAAAGGGAGTGAGCTCCATTTAAATTTAGTGAGTGATTAGTGAGAATTAAATTGTTCTTGGTTTTGCCCTGCATTCATGAATACAAATTGTGATTTTTACAGAATTAAGAGAATGACTTAGGCCATTTTTGAATCGTTTGAGCTTTTATTGACATACCTCATTTGTGTCATTTAAATGGCACCCTTAGTCTCCTATTTGAACCTTTATTTACCACTATTTTGTCAACCCTAACTTAACCTACCCTGAAATTATTTTGACTATCCTGTTTATTGAGCACAGGATTATGGGTATATATTATGGGGAGAGTTGGAGAAAGTAGTGGTGAGAATCAGAGCTAATTCTTTTGTCAATTGTCTAAGTTGTTAGTATTTTTGGATTTTATTTTTCTTCTTTTATGTTTTTCAGTGATTACAGTTGTTAAAAAAAAAAAAAAAAAAAAAAAAAAAAAAAAAAAAAAAAAAAAAAAAGTTATTGGAAAAATTGAATTGTTCAGTAGTAGAACAATTTCTTATATGCTATTTAATTTGTTATTATTGTTATTTGTATTTTTTTGTTAGTAAAGACATTGACAAAAGAGTTGGTTTTGAAAAATAGAGAGTGAGACAAGTTTGGGGGGATCATTGAGTTAACTGATTAGAAAAGAGTTCAAGTGAGTGAAAGAAGTGAGGGTGATATAAGGATGGACTGTGCTCTAGAGTTTCGCTTGAATCCAAAAATTTCCTACCTTATAAACCCGGCCTTACATTACAAGCTTAATTAAAGACCTATTGACTTTTATTCTGTTTATTCATATTTGTTATTAGTGAATAATGGGCAAGACTGATGAACAATAAGAGTGGATGGAGTGACCCTGAGATGTATTTTTTATTTCCCTCTCATAAGACACAATTATAGATCTATCAGTTAAACGAGAATGAGTTTGAGCATGTACACACACAAGAATTTCTGATTAAGTTTCTCTCAATGTGATATCATGAGTTGTATTATTGAAAGTGTTTATTTAGATGGTTTATTTGCATGCAAATATCAAGCTGAGACGAAATACTGCGAACTATGATTTACATAATTTTACCATGGAAATTTTAAATATTTTGCAGACTTTAAATTTTAGAAATTCCTAGATAAACTTTGCTAAATTTCTATGCTTATTTTTGTTCGCTTGAGGACAAGCTTTCATTCAAGTTTGGGGGTGTGATAAGTGTGTATTTTTACACACTTTATTGTACTCTTTAATACTTGAATTGATAAGTTTTACTCAAGTATATGAAAATTCTAATATATTTGGTGAGTGTGTAGAAAAAATTGGAGAATTACAGGTTTCGGTGAAATCAGAGCAATTGTCGATCGATCGGATATTTTAATTGTTTTAATCTCAACCGTTGATCAATCAGGCTATTTTAATTAATTGAAGTGTTTAAATCTGGACCGTTGAAGATTGTTTTAATCTTAGCCGTCGAAGATGATTATGGGCTGGGCTTCAAATTAATTAATAAATAGGTTATATGTTAACCTAATTATTCATTCAACCCTAGCGAGAGAGAAAGAAGGAGCCCCGGAGCGAGACGGAGACCGGATCGAAGCGAGAGCTTCGAAAATTGATTTTCAGCATAGTTTTTCTTTCCCTTTCTATTATGAACTATGAACTTCTTTATTATTCTTATTGTTTTTCTTTATTTTAGTATGAACTAAATTTATTTTCTAGGGTTATGATGTAACTGAAACTTGACTGTTTAATATTTCTGATTTAGTTTTTATTTTCCTTTTTCCGATATCGTGTTGAGTATTCTTGTCTGTTCTTCATGCTTAATTTTGCCTGATCACCAAAGTTAAGATTTTTAGGGTTGTTTCAAAAGACGGAAGTTGCGAAATAACTGGGCACTGATGAGTTTACCATGAACTGATTCTAGACTAGGGATAGCTAGGACTTTTATGTAGTTTTATAATTTTCTACACTTAATGTATTCAACTGATTTGAGTTTGAGACCGGGAGGTGATAACCTGTTAGTTGGATAATATTATTATAGCTCGGGAGAGAATAATAATTAAAATAAAAAAATTGCTATCAACACGTAGGATTAAGAAATATTAACTAAATTAGGGATATTAAATAGAAAAGTGGATGTGAAATCAGAATCCCTAGATTCTTTCTTGATATTTACCAAATCTTTAATTATTTTTCTGCCATTTATTTTAGTTACCTAATTTGTTTATTTCAATTATTTTAGTTATTTAATTGTTTAATTTAAAATCAAATAAAAATCAAATCTTCTTAATAAAAATTAAAGTATTTTAGTCCAATTAATTTAAAATTAACTTAATTTAATATTTTAGTAAAACTATTCCTCGTGGGTTCGACTCTTACTTATAAACTATATTACTTGTGCGACACGTACACTTGCGTATCACGATTTTTCGCAACAGAAGCCGGTCAGTCCAACTAGATCGGCCGGCCTCCACAAAATTTTTTTAAAATAAAAAAATGGAGGCCAGCCGATCTAACTAGACCGACCGACCGGCCTTCTCTTGGCGGCCACTGGTCAGTCCGGACTAAAAGGTTTATTGTCACAACCCGGGAGGGGGCCAGACAGAAACGTCAGGCTAAACGATCAACCTTGAGGAGGTCCACCGTCTAGCCTAAGGCTGAGTGCGGAAGTTTTTACAATGATCCAATACTCCTCAATGTAACAAATATGAGAAACGGGCAATAATAGAATTACTGGAAAATAAAAATTGTAAATGCAAATATATTGCAAATATATTGGCATTGTTTTTTTGGCAAATTATATTTATGGAGATAATATTTTATTCTATTATTTTTCAAAGTGGTAGTTTATTTCTTGGTAATCAAAAAATAATCTATTCAGATTATTGGATGGATGAATATTGAAGATCATGAAGATATTGTGGAAGAGAAAAATAAGGAAACTTGAAAATAAGGAAAGTTGTTGAAAAATCTAAAGACACTTGTTTTTTGAAAAACTTTGTTATGGCAAGCCGATTTGATCAAGATTTGTTGAATACTATCAGGGGCTGCTTTCCTAATTTTTTGGATCCATATCCAAGTAGTTGGCAATACTTTCCTAAAATATCACACGAGGTGTCACTCAACCGATTTGTTGAGATTTGGTTTCCTTATTCCTTGCGGCGTTAAATTTGTTTTGGTAACTGAATTAAATCGAAGATATGACTGTTACCTATCATATTCAAGTATTCGTTTCTGTGAAAACAACAGACGGATTTTTGATTATTCATGAGAGAAGTTTTTTCTTCGTTTTTCAAGCCATCGTTTTTCTTTCTTTCTCAACACTTCTGCGTATGAGTTTGTGATTATTATACACACTCTGGTTATGCTGTGGATTTCATCATTATACGAGTGTGTTGATTTATTGCGTCTGAAGACAACGACTTGGTGTTCCAGACGGTGTCATAGGAGACAACATTTGAACTCAGGAGGAGTTCTGTTTATCGACAAGGGGAGCTGGTCAATTTGATAGTGGGTGAGGGGATCTTGCCATAACACAGATTTCGAGAGGAGTCATCAACAACAAGAGGATCTTGTTGCTTTTAAATCTCGGGAGAGATCGATCCAAAGTCGAGGGGAGCTCGCAAAAACAGTTTCATTGGGGAAGTTAATAAGAGGCGGCGACAAAGATAAGAGGGAGCTTTATTTGTATAAGTCCGATTGTCTTGTAACTTTGTGAACTCGTGAAATATTTTTATATCTGGGCGTGGCCTCGCAGATGTAGGCAAATTATCGAACTGCGTTACCAACCTCCTGTCTCATTTATTTTTGCATATTTATATTGTCCATCATTGCATTAATTATCGGTGTCACACGAAACACCCTGTGTGACATCGCATAACTGATCTTAATCTTTCAATTGGTATCAGAGAGGGTCATTTTTGTTTCTTAAGCGGGATCCGCTGGACAAGATCACAGTTCGTGTGCGATGGACTCTATGAAAGAAGGAGATTCTATTATGCGTCCACCGTTATTGGATGGAAGTAATTATGCTTATTGGAAGGCGAGGATGAGAGCATTCATTAAAGCTATTGACGAGAAGACATGGAGATCTATTTTAACAGGATGAAATCACCCTATGGACATTAATGCAGAAGGTATCACATCTCCAAAACCTGAAGAAAATTGGTCCGTAAATGAAGATGCTTTGGCACACAGCAATTCACAGGCTCTCAGTGCTATTTTCAATGGCGTGGATCCTATTCAGTTCAGACTCATCTCCACTTGCGAATTAGCAAAAAGGGCGTGGGAAATTCTTCAAACCACCTATGAAGGAACATCAACCGTAAAGCTGTCCAAGATGGAAATGCTGACTACTAGATTTGAGAATCTGAAGATGCATGAAGATGAGAGTATTGGTGAGTTCAATGCCAAACTATGTGACATAGCAAATGAAGCGTTTGCTCTTAGTGAGATGTTTCCCGAAGAAAAACTTGTAAGAAAAACTCTACGGTCATTGCCACAACGATTTGCCTATAAAGTCACTGCTATAGAAGAAGCCAAAGATGTCTCTAAAATGAAGTTAGAAGAATCAATGGGATCTCTTAGAACCTTCGAGATGAATCTTGGAGCAGACACGGAAACAAAGAAGGCAAAAGGAGTTGCTCTAAAAACCGAGGTACAGAACTTCAACGAACATAATGAAGATGACTTGGAGGAATCTCTAGCCGTACTTTCAAAGAATTTTAGCAGAGTTATGAAGAGATTTGGAAGAAATACTTGCGGTGTCAAGCACGGTGTCACTAACTTCAAAAATGGTTCTTCAATCAACAAGAAGTACATGGAAGAAACTTTTGTATCTGATCAACCATTCAAGAATAAAGGCATTCAGTGCAGAGAGTGTGAAGGTTTCATGCATATACAAGCAGAATGTGCTAATACCTTGAAGAAAAAGATGAACTCTCTGAATGCAACCTGGAGTGAAGATGAGTCAGAGAAGAAAGACGAATTTCAGAGCAACCATGCGGTGCTTGTTGGAAAGACAGAACGTGAAGAAAATTGTGATATTATACACGGTGTCACAGACAACTTTTTCAACAATAGTGATGAAGACGAAGAAGCTGTCACAGAAGAAGAGCTAATTGGAGAATACAAGTTTCTTCATGAAAAATGGACCGAACTTGTCAAAGTAAGTCAACATCTACACATCCAGATTAGAAATTTGAAAGACGAGAAGAACAATTTTCATAATGTGATTGTTGATTTGGAGACCAAACTGAAAACAAGTCATGATGAAGTTAATGATCTGATCAATGAGATAAGTCTCATAAAGAAGAATGTCAAAATGCTGAATTCGGGTTCTTCTAAACTGGATGATATTCTAAACGCCAGAAAATCAAATGTAAATCGGTCTGGATTGGGGTTCAAAGGTGAAAGTTCAGTTTCACAGACTGTAGCAGTGAAGGAAAATCGCTCTGTGATGAATTTTGTATGGGAAAGCACAGTGTCACAGCCAATGTCAGCCAAGGGATTTGATTACAAAGGAAAGAAAGTTGCAAACAGAACTCCAAGAACTGACAGAAAATCAAATTCCTATGACTTCTATTATGCTTCAAGCAGTAAAGGTAACAAATATGTTTATGTGTGTCATTATTGCAATCGGCGTGGTCATATTCGCCCTAAATGCTTCACCTATCTTGCTGACCTACGATTAGATACTGTTAGAAATGTTTCTTCTGATAGATTTCCTTATCAAAAATGGGTGAAAAAATCAAGTTTGAAGTGTAATGTTACACATCTTTCACTAAAGGCAACCGCAACGAATGCATGGTATTTTGATAGCGGATGTTCTAGACACATGACAGGTGAAGATAGATATTTGCAGGATATCATACCCGAAACTGTGGGAAAAGTTACATTCGGCAACGGTGTCTCAACGGATGTCATTGGAAGAGGAATGCTAAATGTTTCTGTTCTACCAAAGTTGAGTAATGTTCTTTTGGTAAATAGTCTGAAATCTAATCTAATCAGTATTAGCCAGCTGTGTGATCAAGATCTGAATGTGCAATTCACACGTGAAAAATGTGTGGTGTCCGAGGAATGTTATTGAAGAAGTTAGACCATCAGGCAATTGCTATCTTATTTCTTCCTCATCATCTTGTTTCGATCGAGTATGGAGGACACAGTTCTATGGCATAGAAAGTTGGGACATGTAAATTTCAGAATGATGAAAAAGATTGTTTCAAAAGGTGATGTCCGAGGAATTCCTATACTAAAGTTTGATGAAGACAAATTATGTGGACCATGTCAAATTGGAAAGCAAACTAAGGTGTCACACCCGATGTCACAGGCATCTACAACTACCCGTGTGCTTGAATTGCTCCACATGGATTTAATGGGGCCAATGCCTATTGAAAGTATTGGTGGAAAATTGTATGTCTTCGTTACTATTGATGATTTCTCACGTTACACTTGGGTGGAGTTTCTTAGAGAAAAGTCCAACACGTTCAAAGTTTTCAAATCAATGTGTACTCGACTCTAACGCGAAAAAGATTGTGTCATCTTGAAGATTATTCGTATTCGCAGTGACCATGGGAGAGAGTTTGAAAATTCTGAATTCTTGGATTTTTGTAAACACCTAGGAATTGCTCACAAATTCTTGGCACCTAAGACTCCTCAACAAAATGGAGTCGTTGAAAGGAAGAACCGTACATTGGCAGAGATGACTCAAGTTATGTTACACGAAAGGGATGTTCCTCAAAAATTCTGGGCTGAAGCTATGAGCACTGCTTGTTATACCATAAATCGGGTGTATCTTTGTGGCAAAACTTCTATGACACCCTATGAGATATGGAAATGTAAAACTCCGAATCTTAATTATTTTCATCTGTTTGGCAGCATCTGTTTTGTGTTGAATGACAGGGAACACAGGGGGAAACTTGATCCCAAGAGTGATGAGACAATTTTTCTCGGTTATGCTACAAATAGTCATGCTTATCGAGTCTTCAATAAAAGAACTCGGACTGTTATCGAATCTGTAAATATTCAAGTAGACGACTCTCTGGACACAACATATAATCCAAAAGAAGATGCAAACAAAATTTCAAATAATGAAGGCACTAGTGTTCCAACCGGTGTCACAGATGGTATCTCAAGTGGTGTCACAGATCAGTCTGAGACAATTGATGAAGCAGAGGTGACTACTTCACACAACAAGCAACCATCCACACGTGTTCAAAAGAATCATCATACAGATGAGGTTATTGGTGGTTTGAATGATGGTATGAGAACCAGAGATAAACTGAGGGTGAATTATCGAGACATGATTCAAATGACATGTTTTACATCAACCATCGAGCCCAAGAATGTGAAAGAAGCATTACTAGATGAATACTAGATAGGAGCTATGCAAGAAGAACTCAGTCAATTTTTCCAAAATCAAGTTTGAGACTTAGTACCGTGTCCTCCTGATGTGAATGTTATTGGTACTAAGTGGATCTACAAGAATAAGAGCGATGAACATGGCAACATCACTCGCAACAAAATTTGGCTAGTTGCTCAAGGGTATTCTCAAATTGAAGGAATTGATTTTGATGAAACTTTCGCTCCGATTGCTCGTCTTGAATCTATTTGGCTTTTATTGGCTATTGTTTGTGTTATGCGGTTCAAGCTATATCAAATGGATATGAAAAGTGCTTTTCTCAATGAGTTTCTTAATGAAGAAGTTTATGTTGCTCAACCAAAGGGTTTTGAAGATCCTCATAATCCTGAGTATGTTTATAAATTGAAGAAGGTATTATATGGACTTAAACAAGCACCTCGTGCGTGGTATGAACGACTCACGCAATGTTTATTAACCAAGGGATATGAGCGAGGGGGAGTAGATAAAATCTTTTTTGTCCGCCGTGCCAAAGGTCAGTTCTTACTTGCTCAAATTTATGTTGATAACATAGTGTTTGGCTCGGTGTCACAGGTGATGATGGATGAGTTTGTAACTCAAATGATCAGAGAATTCGAGATGAGTATGGTAGGAGAACTCACTTATTTCCTTGAACTCCAAATTCAGCAAGAAAAGAATGATATTTTTATCTCTCAAGCCAAATATGCCAAGAATTTATTGAAAAGGTTTAAGCTCGAGAATGCACGACCGAGTAGAACACCCATTGGGACACATGAGAAACTTTCCAAAAATAAAAAGGAAATTGTTGTTGATCTGTGTTTATATAGAAGCATGATTGGAAGTCTCTTATCTCTTACTGCTAGCCGACCAGATATTTGTTATAGCGTGGGTTTATGCGCTCGATTTCAAGCAAATCCGAGCGAGTCACACCTCGTGTCAGTCAAGCGGATTCTCAAATATGTGAGCGGAACAACCGACTATGACATATGATATTCATTTGACTCTAATGCAAATCTAGTGGGTTATTGCGATGCTGACTGGGCAGGTAGTTTCGATGATCGAAAAAGCACGTATGATGGATGTTTTTATATGGGACACAACTTGGTGTCTTGGTTCAGTAAGAAGCAAAATTCTATTTCTTTGTCTACTGCCGAGACAGAATATATTGCAGCAAGTAGCAGCTGTACGCAGCTTATTTGGATGAAACAAATGATGAAAGACTATGGTGTCACACATCGTGTCATGACCCTCTATTGTGATAATTTGAGTGCTATCAACATTTCTAAAAATCATGTTCAGCATTCACAGACAAAGCATATTGATATACGACATCATTTTATTCGATCTTTAGTGAAAGACAAAATTATTAACTTGGAGCATATGGTGACCGAAAAACAAATTGCTGATATTTTCACCAATGCATTGGATGATGTAAGGTTTGAAGAGCTGATGTCTGCCCTAGGCCTTTGTATTATGTAAGTTTCTCAATGATTGTTTTTATTAATAAAAAAAAAATCGCCACTTGCTTTAGACGTTTGTTTTTTTTTTATGATTGGGCAATCTACTGTGTATTACTCAACCCCTGCAGAAAGTGATTTTTCTTGATATTATATTCTTCTATGGAACAACACTGTGTGTGACATGAGAAATTCGGCTATTCTTATGAAAAATCGGGTGTTTATATTTAATGAAGAATTGGAGCAGCATTATTCTATTGGGTTTAATTCCTTTTTTGCAGAGATCAGAATTATTTTTTTAAAGATTTATGAGAGATTGAATATGTGATTTATGGTAACTTTCAGAGTTATTTTTCAAAAATATCCTACAAATATGAGATTTTCTCTTTATTATGGGATTTGACGGCTATTTATGGATGGTGTTTGATATATTTCAAATTTAACGATTCTCCAGCAAACTCTCTATCTACTTCTTCTACAATCGGCCTTTTAGGGCTTTCTATTGTTCCCCTCACAATGGTGATCATCGAAGAAGTTTTAGATGAGCAATTTTCAGGCAATGTTTTAGTGCTTGTCGAAGAGAAGATGCCGAGCTCGGATTCAGCTATTGTGGTCTATTCATCATTTTCACCACCGGTAAAACCCTCTGTTAATGAAAGGGTAACTTCGAAAATTACTGTAGAAGCTGTTCCTATTGTTAGTGATTTTACACACTTACACGCAAGTGCACGTGTCGCTAACGAAGTAATAGAGTAAGTAGAGTATCGATCCCACGAGGATATTGTTAATTGAATTAATCGCTATAAAAATCTTATAAAAATATTGAGATTTTAAATGAAAATAAATATAAATAAATTCAGAATTGCGATGAAACAAAATAAATCAGAGTAAACGAGATAAATACGATAAAAGAAAGCCTTGGCTAGGATCGATTTCTTCGTTACGATGATTCTGCTACTAATGCTCTGGTAATGCTCTGCAGCATTATCTAAAAAACAGCAAGAATAAAAATATTTTTTAGGATTCTTTCGAATTTCCTAGGTAAATTCAAATTAGAATTTCTTTCTACCTTGAAAGAATGTAACTAATATTGAATTTTCGATATATGCTATTCTTATCGCCAATCAAATTAATGTTAACTACGTTGTAACAATTTAATTCGATTAATTATTCGTGCATCTAAAATTTATATCTATCTATCGATACAATATAAACATGAATCGTCAACTTATCTATCGATACGATCTGACTTAGTAAGAAAATTTCACAAATAATTGTTCAATAGATAATTGCAGAAACAAAACCAAGATCATAGCAAAATATCGCAACAAATACTATCGTCCTAACCAAGATTAAAAGTTTAGCTACTAGACATAATTAAAAATAAACTAACAATAATTGTGTTCATAAAAAAAAATATATTGCAATAAAAATAAGAGAAGAAGAAATTATCCAAGAAGAATGGCCGTCGTCCGTTTGGTCTCCTCTTCTGTTCAAAGATTTCTTCTCCAGCACGCCGTTTTTGTTACGCAGCAAAAAGTCCTTTTCTTTAGAAAAATATCTCTTTTTAATTGTGCATGCCCACCTTCTTCTCTCTCCAGCCACGTGAGGGATTCTCCAAAATCTTCTCTCTTTGCCAAACAAGGTAGTTACGCCAGAATTCTCCCCAGCCAGCTATTACACAAGAATTTCTTTCCCTTTAATATTTGCATGCAATCTTCTCTTTTCCATAAAATCTTCTTTCTATTGGATTTTCCTTGATTGTAGTAATTTCTTCTCTTTCTTCTTGTATTCTGCATCAATTTATAATCAAAATAAATCCTCAAATTTTGGCAATCATAATTTTCATTTAACAAATCCAACTTTTAAACTTGATTTTTCCCGCTATAATCCTTGCATTCAAATATGAAAATATAAAATTCAAATTAAAGAGAAAAATCATGCTTTTTATAGAAAATTAGCATTAAATATATTAAATTAAATCAACACCCTAATGCTGCAGCATTGCATAGCAATTATAATAAATTTATACCAATTTATTATTGCAATCACTCAATTTATATAAGTTTTCTTATGTAAAATTGGTATAAAATGACTCTAAAATAAGAGTCATCACCTATCCGTCAAGTTGACTCACCAGGGATTCAACAAAAATTTCGCAAATCAAAAGGAGACAGATTTAAAACAAGCTCTGTGCCTCCCAAGGCACCCAAAGAATCCAAAGTTACCTCGGCTTCAAAAGAAAAAAGGCCGAGAGTTAAACGAGAAACCTCATCTGATAGCTCCTGGATGCAAGAAGATGTCGTTGAAATTGATACAGAAAATGAAGATGAGTTTATTGAAATATCTCCAACGAAATCGACCCGGAACATTCAGTCGATTTCCAGCAAAAAATCTTCCAGGTTAGCTGCTTCCAAGTCTTCCAAGTACTCGGCTTCCAAGTCTGCCGAACACACTGCTCTGAAATCCATAAAATCCAATGCTCCAAAATCGTCCAAACCTTTTGTTGAAAGGATTCCAAAGCCAGCTGAACCACCAAAAGCAAGTTCTTCAAAAGCACCAAAATCCAAAAGAAAGAAGACAAGCGAAAGTCCTGCTCCTAAAGACACGACTCGCTCAAAATCTACTCCTCAAGGTGAGTCAAGCTTCAAAGTAAGTCTTCTGTTAAAGTCTCTGTTGATGATTTTAAATCCAGACTGCATGCTAGCTGTTGACTAAATTTTTCACAAAGACATATTTGGGCTGAAAGAAATATACATGAAAGAGATTTTACTCAGTGTGAAGTAGTAATTTATCATCTGATGAGTATTGGATTGGAAAAAACTTTTAGAGATATTAAACCTTTTGTTTGGAAAGTTATTCTTGAATTCTATTGCAACCTGGATTCTGATGTGAAAAATCGAGCTCATCCTAGTTTTGGCTGGTATATGTCAGAAGACATATATTTAATTTTACCCCTTCTGTTATTAATGAATACTTGGGCTTAAAGATGTTTGATTCTGATAAGTTTGTGCTGGATTACAACAAGATAATTTTTGATGTCACTGGGGGTGTCAGACGTATCTAGCCTCATTGTAAAGATTTTCCAGCTTCACAACTTTCGGTTAAGTATGGAATTCTGTACAAAATCGCCATGAGAAATTAGATGCCAACATCTCATGGAACCGGAGTTAACAAGACAATGGCAGCCCTACTGTTCAAAATTGGAAATTCAATATTGTTTGATTTTGGAAAGCTTTTGTTTGACCAAATAATGAAAATGGCAGCCCTACTGTTCAAAATTGGAAATTCAATATTGTTTGATTTTGGAAAGCTTTTGTTTGACCAAATAATGAAACACGAAGATGGAAAAAATACAATGTTAGCTCTCCCATTCCCCTCTCTTATATATGGCGTTTGTCTGCTCAACTGTCTATCATCAGAGAGAATGAAGTTTTATATGTTGAAAAAGAGGAAATCCGTATTAGTTATAAACTACGGATGAGGGAACACATTAATGACCTTGAAGGTTTTGTAGAAGGCCTGCCTATATCTGAATTCATAACAGATTCTGCTCTTTTGGCTAAAACTGTAAAAAATTTTGTGGATATGTCAAAATCACTAAACATTCAAATTGCTGATCTTGAAAAACAGAAATTTGTAATTTCTGTACTGTTAAATGATATATATCAAAAGAATCCTCACATGGAGGCAACTGATCCACATGACAAAGAGAAAGAAGATGCTGGTACATCTGGTGTTCCAGACGATGTCCCAAAGAATGCTGATATTCCAGATTGACTTCTACTGTTATGATGAGTTCTTCGAATAATTCTATTTGTGAAGTATTATTGAACTACTTCTTTGATTTGTCTATTTATGGATATCTCTTGAACAATTTGTCCGCTCTGAATTTTTTTGGATACTCTGATGTATATGGAAATTATATTTTTCCTTGGTTTGACTATTTCTCTATTATGCTGGTAGCGATTCTCTAGTGTTTATATGCTTTTATAGTGATTAATATTTTGTTATATATATCTTTTTGTCTTTTTATGACAAAAAGGGAGAGTATTTTGATGATATTTTGACGCCACCAATCTAGGAAGAGTTAATTCATGGAGAGTTATTGGAGTTATTGATTAAATTGATTTTGCCAAAGGGGGAGATTGTAAATGCAAATATATTGCAAATATGTTGGCATTGTTTTTTTGGCAAATTATATTTATGGAGATAATATTTTATTTCACTATTTTCTAAATTGGTAGTTTATTTCTTGGTAATCAAGAAATAATCTATTCAGATTATTGGATGGATGAATATTGAAGATCATGAAGATATTGTGGAAGAGAAAACTAAGGAAAGTTGTTGAAAAATCTAAAGACACTTGTTTTTTTGAAAAACTTTGTTATGGCAAGCCGATTTGATCAAGATTTGTTGAATACTATCAGGCTTCAAGATCACATGAATTATGAGATGTTTTCCTAATTTTTTGGATCCATATCCAAGTAGTTGGCAATACTTTCATAAAATGTCATACGAGGTGTCACTCAACCGATTTGTTGAGATTTGGTTTTCTTATTCCTTGTGGCGTTAAATTTGTTTTGGTGACTGAATTAAATCGAAGATATGGTTGTTACCTATCATATTTAAGCTTTTGTTTTTGTGGAAACAACAGACGGATTTTTGATTATTCACGAGAGAAGATTTTTCTTTGTATACGCTTTTGCGTATGGGTTTGTGATTATTATACACACTCTGATTATGCTGTGGATTTCATCGATTATACGAGTGTGTTGATTTATTGCGTCCGAAGACAACGACTTGGTGTTTCAGATGGTGTCATAGGAGGTAATCTTCCTTATTCTTCATTGAAGCTCAGTTTCGGGAGGAGGCTGCATTTGAACTCAGGAGAAGTTCTGTTTATCGACAAGGGGAGCTTGTCAATTTGATCGTGGGCGAGGGGATCTTGCTATAACACAGATTCTGGGAGGAGTCATCAACAATAAGGGGATCTTGTTGCTTTTAGATCTTGGGAGAGATCGATCCAAAGTCGAGGGGAGCTCGAAAAAACAGTTTCATTGGGGAAGTTAGGAAGAGGCGACGACAAAGATAAGAGGAAGTCTTTATTTGTATAAGTCCGATTGTCTTGTAACTTTGTGAGCTCGTGAAATGTTTTTATATCTGGACGTGGCTCCGCAGACGTAGGCAAATTGTCGAACTGCGTTACCAACCTCCTGTCTCATTTATTTCTGCATATTTATATTGTCCATCATTGCATTAATTATCGGTGTCACATGAAACACCATGTGTGATACCGCATAACTGATCTTAATCTTTCAAAAATAGTTACAGACCTATGCATGTAGTAATCCAACATATGTTCTAACATTTCATGAAATAACGAAAAAGAAAAAAAGATAACTCCTAGACAATTGATGCTGATCAAATTCACTTCAGCTTTCTCCTTCCTTTACCTGTGGAGGGGGGAGTCGTTGGGGTGAGTGACAAACTCAGTATGAAATATTATAACTACCAATAATGTGATAATGTATGACAGTTATAAAATCAATGAATGAGTATCAAATCTCAAAACCAGTTCCATATTAATAAATCTCTTCTCATTTTTAGATAGATCGATCAGGCTAACTTTTAAAATAAAATAAGTGTATATGAACTATGCCCTCATCATCCATACCATACTACATAGTCAAGTGTACAGTGAAAAAAGAGATCACGCAAGGATCCTCCGAAACACACCACACAGAAAAGTCGCTATAACATTAGGCAAGACCTCATAGGGAGAAGAGATAAAGTCAACAATCAAGGGGATCACAGTCGACATACCTTGGGCCACGTGGATCACACGGTAGCTCACTAGGAGGGAATCAACGATCACTCTACCCTGGGCCCTCGGGAACACTGCACAAGGACTTATCATATTGGGGGTAACAACGAACAGACACTGATTAGGTCGGGTAACAGGGCTAGCCAAAGCTCCGAGCCCACAACTCCACATGCAAGAAGTTTAACAAGAGGGAACTCAACCCGGAGGGAATCAACATCCACTCAACCCGGAGCCCTATCCAAACAATTGTGGGGAGTACCACGACAACCCTCAAACACGGGTGCATCTGGGCAGAATCCCCTGATACTCTCAGCATACGGGTCTGGCTGAGAGTGCCAAACGATTACCTCCAAAATCAACTCCAAATGGCAATACAGAAAACTATGCAATGCATCAGAAAACAAGTTCACAAATAAAAACTCATCAGCATAGTATAATGATCAATCTCAACTCAAACCCGTTGGCAAGGCAAGAAAACATGGCAATAGGCAGTCAAATCAAGTATAAAGTATATATGCCTATCTAATGCAATATGCTCATGTTTTTAAAACAGCCGACATCAATATCGGTGGTAATCCACCAAAATAATATATATGCATGTTATGTAGTTATATCGCAGAAAGTATAATAACTTATACTACTGAGGCGAGTCCTCCTAACTTCAGTGGTTCGTGTCTCCTCGGGAATCGTCTCGAGGTCTGCAAAATCTTATGAATCTGGGAGTCAAAACAAGGAAGGAAACCCATTAAGATCCAATTAGGTTGATAAACGATATAAACTGCGAACCGAGGTAAAAACGGACCCAAACGGCTCGAGTTGACTTTTGGTCAAAGTCAACGGTCGGTCAAAGTCAATGGTCAAAGTTGATAGTTGACTTTGGCTGATCGGGTTGGGTCAGACCGGACCGGTTTGGATCTAAACTGGTCGGATCAGACCCGTTCAAGTCTAGTTCGGTTCGGGTCGGATCGGTTTGGATCCAAACTAGTCGGGTCGGACCGGTTCAAGTCTGGTTCGGGTCAAAATCGGGTCGGGTCAGGTCGGATTGGCCCGACCCAATTCGGTCTGGCCCGGTCAAACCCGGCCCAGTTGGATTCGGATTGGACCCGGCAGGACCCAACTGGGTCCGGGTCGGACCTGGCCCAAGAGAGCCGTTGGGTCTGAGCCCAGCCTGGCCCGAATCGGGTCGACCTGGCTTGGGCTGGGCCTGACTCAGCCTAAGCCCAATCTCGATCTTGGGCCCAAGTCAACTCAATCGACGCCGGCCGAGCACCAAAACCCGTTTTCCAACCTATTTTTCGACCAACATTCGTTTCCAACACTTTTCTCACTTCCAATCCGGTCGAAACATGCTAAAAACACCAAAGAATCGACCCCAAATCTCAGATCGACGAAACCTAAAAATCCCGAACCTTCTCGGGAGAAAATCAAGAGAAAGAGAGCTTACCGTCGAAAGCGCCCTTCAACAACGTTGATCTACTCTTCTAGACGAAGAGTTTGATACCAAAATCGCGCCGATCGGTGGTCGTTTCGGCGTCTGTGATTTCCCTCCTCGGCAACAGCGCCTCTCCCCTCTCTCTCTGTTGCTGAACGAAAATAACGAAAATAAGGTTTCTCAATCTTATTTTCTTAATTTCTTTAAATTTTACTTAATTCTTATAAATTTTACATTAAATGTATTAAACCCCTTTAATAGATTTTTGGTTTTCAATATGGGTAAATTTCAAAAATCACCTTGAACTATGCGAAATTCTCGAAAAAAACCTTCGACTTTAAGTCTTCCCAGTCAAAACCTCAAACTATCAAAAAAACCCCTGGCGGGGGGCCGAATTGTGATTCGGGGGGCCGATAGCCCCCCGAATCCGAAATTACACGGAATTCGGGGGGCCGCACTGTTCATGCGGGGGGCCGCATGAACAGTAACGGAGAGCCGAATTTTTGGGCAGCTCCCCTACTCTATAATTATTCTTCATTATTTTTAAATAATTTTAAAAAATACCAAATTATATTCAATTCACTTAAAATTTTTACCACATATTTATCACATCATGGGAAGATAATGTAAAAAGTTTCGTGATTTGTTTAAATTGTTTATGATTTAATATAATTTTTTTATCAAATAATGTCATTAAAATTACAATATATTGCACAAGTGTTATAAAATCACGAAACTTTTTACATTATCTTGCCATGATGTAATAAACATGTGGTAAAAATTTCAAATAAATTGAATATGATTTGGTATTTTTTAAAAAATTAAATCTTCATTTCTTCTTCAGACTTCAATTTGAGGCTTTAAACGATATATTTTGAGCCCGAAAAAGGCTGTCATGGGTTGTACCCAATTAATGTGTGTAAATCTCTGAGCGAGATTCAATTTGGTATTTTTTCAGCTGCAATCGAATACTCATAGTAAAAGTTATGGCCCTTTGAAGTTGAAAAAGTCACTAATTTGTAAAAAAATTCATTAATTTGTATAAAAATATTAAAAAATCACGAAACTTTTTATATTACATTTCCATAATGTAATAAATATATGGTAAAAAGTTCAATTGAATTGAATATGATTTAGTATTTTTTTATTAATTTATAAATAAAAAATAAAAAAATACCCCGGCAGATAAATTAATATTTTTTTATTAAAATTGAAATTTTTACCATATATTCATTACATTATGGAAATGTAATATAAAAAATTTCGTGATTTTTTAAACATTTTATACAAATTAATGAATTGTTTTACAAATTAGTGACTTCTTCAACTTCAAAGGACCATAATTTTTGCTACGGATATTCGATTGCAGCTGAAAAAATATCAAATTGAATCTCGCTCAGAGATCTACACACATTAATTGGGTACAACCCATGACAGCCTTTTTCGGGCTCAAAATATATCGTTTAAAGCCTCAAATTGAAGTCTGAAGAAGAAATGAAGATTTAATTTTTTAAAAAATACCAAATCATATTCAATTTATTTGAAATTTTTACAACATGTTTATTACATCATGGCAAGATAATGTAAAAAGTTTCGTGATTTGTTTAAATTGTTTATGATTTAATATAATTTTTTATCAAATAATGTCATTAAAATTACAATATATCGCACAACTTGTGCGATATATTGTAATTTTAATGACATTATTTGATAAAAAATTATATTAAATCATAAACAATTTAAACAAATCACGAAACTTTTTACATTATCTTCCCATGATGTGATGAATATGTGGTAAAAATTTTAAGTGAATTGAATATAATTTGGTATTTTTTAAAATTATTTAAAAATAATAAAGAATAATTATAGAGTAGGGGAGCTGCCCAAAAATTCGGCCCCCCGTTACTGTTCATGCGGCCCCCGTTAATGTTCATGCGGCCCCCCGCATGAACATTGCGGCCCCCCGAATTTCGTGTAATTTCGGATTCGGGGGGCTATCGGCCCCCCGAATCACAATTCGGCCCCCCGCCAGGGGGTTTTTTTTATAATTTTTGATAGTTTGAGGTTTTGACTGGGAAGACTTAAAGTCGGAGGGTTTTTTCGAGAATTTCGCATAGTTCAAGGTGATTTTTGGAATTTACCCTTCCAATATTGAATTCTTGAACAACTTCACTCGACAATTTTATATGTTTTACTCTCGTGAATTTAATCCACTTAAATTGCGCAAACGTCAACCTCTAATTTTTAATTTAATTTCATAAATCTAACGTACGTGCCATACGTGACCAAAAATTCATATTTCACATTATTTTAAAAATTTTGATTGTTCAGGCAAAAATTTTCTCTTAAAATTCACGAAAAAATTTATTCAGAAATTTCATTCACACAAATTTTGGCGGATTTTACATTTATTTTACCTATTTTTGAAACTTGGAGGTTGTTTACGATGAATAGTAATTGTTAAGGTTTTTTTTTTAAAAAAAACCCTTGTTCTTAATGTTCTTGTTTCAATCAAGTCAACTCTTACTATGCTGACATAGAACGACGAATAAATTCAAAAGAGAGAGATTGACTGAGGTAGACAAATTATCGAGAGGGAGAAACAAGAAAGAGAGAGAGAGAAGACGCGTGAGAAAGAGAACTCCAATGGACTCAGCCGATCTAGAGAGAGAGAGAGAGAGAAGACAATACCAACGTTATTACCTATATTTTGCGTTGTTTAAAGAAAATGTGTCGTTTGCCGTAGAAGACGCGCAATTCTCTTTCCGTCTATTTGATTCTAGTTTTCTAATGTGTTTTGTTTATCTTCTTCTTAATGTCTTTCCTCCCTTTCCTACCTTACGGGAAGAACCATTGATAGTCCTCTAAAACCATCGTTTCTACTTTCTTAACCGAAAATTTTAATTTACAGAAACTCCAAATCCAATTCTGTCATGGAAGAGGCCTAGGCTATCTGGAAGAGGCGCAGCAAACACAGGAGAGCCCAAGCCCACAGTTAGGCTATCTGGAAGAGGGGCAGCAAACACAGGAGAGTCCAAGCTCAAGAGATACAATTTGCTGACATGTAGAGATGTTAAACGAGCGAGCTGCTCGACAGCTCGCTCGCTCGACTCGTTACTGTAGCAGGTCGAGCTTGGCTCGGCTCGTTACAGTAACGAGCGAGTTTGGCTCGAGTCACACAGGCGAGTCGAGTCGAGCTTGGACATCCCAGCTCGCGAGCCCGTAAATGATCGGGCTCGACGAGCCTGCTCGCGAGCCAGCTCGCGAGCTGGCTCGTCAACGGAAGCCCAGCTCGGGTTCTGCGGAGTGCGGCTGCGGACTGCGCCACTACGGTGAGCGCTGAACCCTCTCCGACGCGGCGACGCCTGAGTCGACCTGACCATCGATAATCTGATCTCCCACGGACCCACTCTTCTGAGTTATGCTATCCTGCAAAATTGTAAATTGCAATTGTAAATTGTAATGATATAAATATAATTAATTAGATTAGTTGATTATATATTTAAATTTACTGCAAGTGATATCATATAAAATATTATAATAACAATTAACAAATAACATAATTTATTAACTATTAACAAATAACAGTATTAACTATTAAGTAAAAGTTAATTCACACAGAGCGATATTACGGCCTAATGAGCGATAATCGGCATTTGCAAAGGGGCGACAGCGATATATCGGCC